>AP027107.1:0-1220677 GCA_028142955.1 Pinctada fucata
TGCTTAACATAGACTTTATGACCAATCAGGAGATACGTACCTTACAGTCTCTGATGGTCTGTTTAACACTGACTTCATGACCAATCAGGTGATACCTCGCCACCTTGTCTTCCTGCTCTATGAACCATTCCTGTACTCGGCCAAGGGCACGCTCATACTCCTGCCATTTATTGTGTAGAGTCTCCAGGTTCTTCAGTGTCTGTTTGACGTCATGATCCAGGCCCCGCCAGCGTTTGTTTAGGTGACCCAAACGCTCGGCAAAATCTGTTTGGTCTGAGGTGACTGGTGTTGAAATGTCAGCTTCAGGAGACTGTAGGACAGACTGGTTCACAAAGTCCACTGTTAGCTGTTTACTCTGTAACTCTATCTTGAAGTCCTGTCAAATTTGAACATCATTGTACAACTTATTACAAACTTTCGACACTTGAAAGTAATCAATCACATGTAAATCAAAAAGAAATTTCATCTTATTGCAAAATGAAGACTTATTATTTGATAAGAAGGACTTTTAAAAACATCCTCGTTGTACATCAAGAAAGCTATATAAAGAAGCTTCAAAATATATGGACTTTACTTCGCACTTCATTACAATATATGAAATTGCTGTCTAAACAACAAACATACTAATCAACATACATGTATACGCTTTATTATATTTTCGAAAAGTTAGCAAACAAACAATTACCTTGAATTTCTTCAGTACTACATCAATGTCTGCCAGGTTTTTGACAGGTTTAGCTTTTTCGTCTCTAACGGCTATTTCCATAATGTCGAGCCAGGTGCCCAGTTCATTGAGAGCTTGACGTGACGGCATGAGGTCCATCTGAGCTTGGTGTAGAACCTCCTCTGCCTTTGTAACGTCCCCCTGGAGTAGATCCCACTGCTGTTCCACCCACCCCATTCTATCCTGGATACCTGCTGTGTTATAGTTCTTATTCTGGTACAGCTGTCTGCCCGTGCCCAGTAACTTGTTCTTCAGTACTGTCTGCTCGTCAAACTCCTTACGGAATTCCTGAATAATAAAACAACAGCTTTTATATAATACTTGGTAATTTTCTTGTTCTCTCAGAGCTATTTTCACATATAAATAGGGTTAGCAAGGCATAATGAATAAAACACCGCTAAAGACGGTATGGCCAGATTGCAAAGTAAGTTTTTGTCACCAACTGGGTCTAGGTCACTAAGTCAAATATTACAGCATACATTGAGAGGTCTTGTCAGAGGCAACCTACATGTATAATATAAAGTTTCTACTGTATACAGTTCCTTAGATTTTGCTTAAACCAGGAACTTTAACCAAAGTCTTTAACTAGGTCAAAGTCCAAGGTCAAGGTCACTAGGTCCAATGTTACGGCATAAATTGAAAGGTCTCATCATGGGCAACCTAAATGTATAATATAAGGTTTCTACTGCATACAGTTCCTTAGATTTTGCTTAAACCAAGAACTTTAATCAAAATCTTTAACTAGGTCAAAGTTCAAGGTCACTGGGTCAAATGTTACGGCATAAATTGAAAGGTCTCATCATGGGCAACCTACATGTATGATATAAAGTTTCTATTGCATACAGTTCCTTAGATTTTGCTTAAACCAGAAACTTTAACCAAAATCTTTCACTAGGTCAAAGTCCAAGGTCAAAGTCACTAGGTCCAATGTTACGGCATAAATTGAAAGGTCTCATCATGGGCAACCTTCATGTATAATATAAGGTTTCTACTGCATACAGTTCCTTAGATTTTGCTTAAACCAGAAACTTTAACCAAAATATTAAACTAGGTCAAAGTCCAAGGTCAAGGTCTCTAGGTCCAATGTTACGGCATAAATCGAAAGGTCTCGTCATGGGCAATCTAAATGTATAATATAAGGTTTCTACTGCATACAGTTCCTTAGATTTTGCTTAAACCAAGAACTTTAACCAAAATCTTTAACTAGGTCAAAGTTCAAGGTCAAGGTCACTGGGTCAAATGTTACGGCATAAATTGAAAGGTCTCATCATGGGCAACCTACATGTATAATATAAAGTTTCTTCTGCATACAGTTCCTTAGATTTTGCTTAAACCAGAAACTTTAACCAAAATCTTTAACTAGGTCAAAGTTCAAGGTCAAGGTCACTGGGTCAAATGTTACGGCATAAATTGAAAGGTCTCATCATGGGCAACCTACATGTATAATATAAAGTTTCTTCTGCATACAGTTCCTTAGATTTTGCTTAAACCAGAAACTTTAACCAAAATCTTTAACTAGGTCAAAGTCCAAGGTCAAAGTCACTAGGTCCAATGTTACGGCATAAATTGAAAGGTCTCATCATGGGCAACCTAAATGTATAATATAAGGTTTCTACTGCATACAGTTCCTTAGATTTTGCTTAAACCAGAAACTTTAACCAAAATCTTTAACTAGGTCAAAGTCCAAGGTCAAGGTCACTAGGTCCAATGTTATGGCATAAATTGAAAGGTCTTGTCATGGGCAACCTATATGTATAATATAAGGTTTCTACTGCGTACAGTTCCTTAGATTTTGCTTAAACCAGGAACTTTAACCAAAATCTTTAACTAGGTCAAAGCCCAAGGTCAAGGTCACTAGGTCAAATGTTACGGCATAAATTGAAAGGTCTTGTCATGGGCAACCTTCATGTATAATATAAAGTTTCTACTGCATATAGTTCCTTAGATTTTGCCTCAACCAGAAACTTTAACCAAAATGTTGACGGCAGACGGACAGACGGACGGACGGACGGACGGACAGACGGACGGACATCGTCAATCTATAGACCGGAATTGCTTTGCAATCCGGCCAAAAATGATCATTTTCGCATCATTTTATTTAACATTTATGTCTTTCCAAAGGAGATATAAATGGAGTATGATCATTATTGAATCAGTTCACTTTCTTTGGTGACATAATTATAAAATATGATTCTTCTTATCCAAATTAAATATTTAGCCATCAGAACAAAAGTACAATGTTAATGAACAAAAATACTCTGATATCACTGTGTATAGCCGTACACCGGATATTGGTACTATTTGTCGGCGTATTGGTACTACTGAGGCGAGAGATTTTAACAAATGAGGTGTGAGTGTTCCTTTCTAACATCGTTTTTTCTTTGAATTTGGCAGCTCCTTTCAAAAGCAACTGTATAATGCATTACTACAGAAAGTCATCCTTGAAGTTATATGAGTAAGATATGTCCAAGTAGAAGACTTTTTAATTTTTAAAAGCAAAATGCATCACCTAGTACCGTAAAATTTTCCATACTGAGAACTTTATTTGGATTTAAATTCGAATATTGCACTTTTTTCTAGACTTGCAATATATCTATGTTTTACGATTTGATCACTGTATCATGATTTCATGGATTTGTAAAGATCTTAGTAAGAACAACGTGTATTTTTCCCCAAAAGATACACGCCAGGTGTACGGCATATTGCTGGACGAAAAATAATTTACTGTACGGCATGTTGAAATAGGTAATGTACGGCGACTTGCTTTTGGGGTCGGAGTTGCAAAGCAATTTCGGGGCTTATGGAACGAAGATGACAATCCACCTACTATGTGTACCTGTCAATTACTTGGTCTATCATCTGCCTTTATACATTTTTGTTACGAAGGAGTTCAAGGGTGTGAATATATTCATGAGTTAAAGAAGACGATAATCTCAACAACACTCACAATAGAGCAGAAAATTGAGCATCGATGGACCCCTAGCAAGCTAGAGGTGGGATCAGGTGCCCGGGAGGAGTAAGCATCCCTAGTTGGCTAGCCGCACCCGCCGTCATAAAACATAGGTACTCACAGAAGGATAAGAATCTCAATATGCTAATTTTATTGTTTCTACCAGTGGCGGATTCAGCCGGGGGGGGGGGGGGGGGGGGCATGTGCCCCCGGCAGTGCCCAACGAAGGGACACTTATTACATGCTTTTGGAAGCATTAAACTATTGTTTCCTGACAAAAATCTATGAAAGTCAGAAATAGTCCCAGAACACTCCAGAAACCACTGATCTGAATAAATTTTCCAAAATTTTCTCGGGGATAGATTACAAAGTCGGGAAGGATGCATTAATTAATTAATTACTGCCATGCCCATCGTCTGTACATGTACGTGAACAACAAGCTACATTGAATCACGTTCATATATATATAGGACTTTCTTCATCTGAGGGTTTGAATCGGGAATAGCAGTCCTATGTAAATCATAAAACACACATATACAAATGTATTTCTTTATCAAATCTTCGATATAACCTTCTATAAAATTGAAATTTTTTTTTTTTTACTTTTTTAAGATCGGTTTTTTTTTTTTTTTTTTTTTTTTTTTTGGGGGGGGGGGGGGGGTTTTTTTTTTTTTTTTTTTGGTTTTTTTTTTTTTTTTGGTTTTTTTTTGTTTTTTTTTTTTTGTTTTTTTATTAATCAATTAATTAAAGAAGTTCTCTAGTCGTGGAGATTTTCGTGTATATTACAGTTCATATCAAACTAAATTCCAACAAGAAATTTCCCCATTATGTAATCTCTTTCAGAGCTGATATAGACCAATTTATATTTTACCACCTTTTCCAATATCTCAAAATAGCTGTACACACCGGAAGTACGTCAGAAGTGTGTAAAAGGGAACCACGTTTCATAACGCTATATATAGAAATGTACATGCATGTTGTGGATACATGTACTAATGTACTCTTATAAATGCCAAAATAAAGGACATATCTAATGAGAGTGTATGAGTGATAAATATGATAAAAGAGCATTTAATAATGAAACCTAAATATTTACATTAAAACTACTTATGTACATAATATATTTATATACGTACGTACATGTGTTGATTACGGAAGCATAGAAGGGACATTGCGAGAAAAAAATTATCTCGTGCGCACGACTTAGTAACTCGTGCGCACGACTTTGTAACTCGTGCGCACGACTTTGTAACTCGTGCTCACGACTTTGTAACTCGTGCTCACGACTTTTGTAACTCGTGCGCACGACTTACTAACTCGTGCGCACGACTTACTATCTCGTGCGCACGACTTTGTATCTCGTGCGCACGACTTTGTAACTCGTGCTCACGACTTTTGTAACTCGTGCGCACGACTTACTAACTCGTGAGCACGACTTACTATCTCGTGCGCACGACTTACTATCTCGTGCGCACGACTTAGTAACTCGTGCGCACGACTTTGTAACTCGTGCTCACGACTTTGTAACTCGTGCTCACGACTTAGTAACTCGTGCGCACGACTTTTGTAACTCGTGCGCACGACTTACTAACTCGTGAGCACGACTTACTAACTCGTGTGCACGACTTTTTGTTGTCATTCTATTGGTCAATTATCTCGTGCCCACGACTTTGCAACTCGTGCTCACGAGATAATCAACCAATAGAAAACTATGATCAAATAAAATGGCGATAATTGATAATGATCATGCATGTATATTGAAATACTCTCGTCTATCAAAAGTTCAGTAAACTTCTTATGCTGTATTCATAAGTTATCGGCATTGTGCTCAATACAAAACGTATTTTACAACATTACCCCCGATTAATTCTTGGAAGCACACGGACACCCTCGGACCCCCCCTTTTTCGAGTTCGTAAACTGAGATAACTTTAACAAAGAACAAACACTAGTAATACCGTACCCCAAGTCAAATGCTGGGCTTGACGGACCCTTCTCGGTATGGACAATTTCTCCGTTTTTTTATGCATATCTTTTTAAATCATAGGTTGGCCCCAATCCCGATGTCATGATAGTCATGTATGTATCATGCATTTCTTATCGGTAGGGGACAGTCAAGCCGAGCAGTATGGTGAACTTATATTACCCCTCGTGCCCCTCTTTTAACTTCAACAAATTCATAGTTCCGTCATATTCATCAATATGTTTATTTGCTACGTACCAAGTTTCAGCACATTTGAAATAATTCAGCGAAAATGAAGCACGATTGGCTCTATTTCTACATGTTCTAAGCACGCAATATGTGGCGAAATTCGTTACATTTGCATGTTCTCTATTTTCAAAACTGTCCTGTTGTCTTCTAAATAAAGTTATTTAGATTAAATACACTGTGTTGTCTTCCTTCAACTTTGATCTAAGGATCTTTTAAATGCAAAAAACTTCATACTGTATGTTTAGAATTTATATGTTTTTTTAGAGGCCAGAGAGGGCTGAAACAATCTGTAAAATCAACCAGAAAAAGAAAATTCTGGGCTTGTATTGTAATTCCTCTCCTTGTTATGTGTCATTGACCATTTCCAAGCTTTATCAGATGAAAATAGCGGTAGTATGCAAATATGGATGTATATAACGATTCTCAATCAGGCAAAAACGCACCCCAACCTCCTATTTTTACAATTCCGCGTTTTTCTCTGTTTGTAAGGTATAAGCTCGGGATGAAGCTTAAAACTGTATGCTAGACTCCGACTTTGCTAGTTTCTCACTTGTGAATAAGTTTTACGTTAAATGTAGATCAAATTAAGTCTTAAAAATATTCGTTTTTATCAAAAGGAATACACAAAAAAAAAAAATTGCCGGGGAGGGGGGGGGGGGCTGGATCCATCATTTCGACATGTATTCTTTTTATCCTAAATGCACAATTTTCCTCCATTACGGTCATAAGCACAAAACCACATACGATTTTAAAGAAATATGAAGAAAATGAAATGGAGGGAGGGGAGGGGGGGGGGGGGGGCGCTCAGGCTCCGTAAATTGATTGGGAGTGTATGTGCACCTCGTATATATGTTAAACCCATCAAATTATATTCTATTCAACTATCTGCTTTCATTCACGTTTCTGTATATAATATGGTACGAAGTACGTTTAGGCCATGATTAAAAAATTGTTTGTTTCCCCTCGCCCCGACCGGGTCAGGAAAAACGCCGACTAGTCAGATTGCGCGTGGTCAATATCTATACAAATTCAATATTTACAAGTCGTAAAAAAATCGAGATGTAATCGTTCTATAGTGCATCTTGACGTTGCCGTAAAATGACCCGTTATGCCGCGCTGAAACACTCGATGCATCTGTTGCGGAAATATTTATCGTGCATCTTGGGACAATTTTGTTTATATACAATACACTTTACAGGACAACGTAATCTTCTTTTTAAATTGTTCAATAAAATGGATCGACATCTCATACTTAACCAGCGATAGAAATTAAGACACAACGGATATTTTTTTACGGAAAGCAGGCGGCGATTTTCCCGAAGTAGGAGGCGAGAAATCGCCGGCTGCCAGCTCTTAGTCTTTATCATATCACAGATTGTGACTGCGCAGCTGTAAGGAGTCCAGTAATGTGCAATTTGGATTCAAACGACTTTAAACATATTTGATACTTGTAGTTCTGGCACCAAAAAAAAAAAAAGTACCCGCCTGCCGGGTCACTTGGAAAAAACAGACCCGGGGGAGGGGAAACAAACAATTTCTTAATTGTGGCCTTATTCATGAACACTGGCCCATGAAAGCTGAATTCGACGTCAGGTTGAAAGATCAAAATTGCACATATACATCGTACGTGATATGTTTTATTTGAAGTATATATTGCAGAATAAACACTAAATTCAATACCGGAAAAATCCACAAAAACAAAACAACCCCCCCCCCCCAAATATATATATAGGGATCACGGTCTGCAGTCTGTCTGTCTGTCTGTCTGTCACACTTCACTTTTTCAAGTACTTTCTTACCAAAATTGGGAGAAAAAATCTCTCAAATCGCACCAACTCAAACACATTGACACTATACTTTAAAATGATAAGACATTTAATTTGAATCACACACAAAAATGCCGTAAAGATTCAAAGTAAACAACGTTTCCATTTTTTTTAAAGTCATGTACCTGGTTCTGGTCCAGAATTATTCGAATTTTACTTATCTAAGGACCCATTTCACACAGTCATGTTGATGTCTCAAACACTTTAAATTAATAGTAAACACTGATAGGGAGAGAAATCAAGATACACAGTAAGTGAATTTTAAACAAATTGTTGAAAAAAAAAAAAAAAATAAATAAATAGAATAATAGAAACCATCATATAAATTTCCGTATTCAATGAGAACATCCCCCTTACCTCTTGATCGACGCAACATGAGGGAGGGGGAGTGGAGTAGAGCACTGCATCATTTTATTCCCGCTATGAATCCATTTAGGTCACTTTCAACATAGGGGGGGGGGGGGGGGGGGGTTGTTTCCGTGTACTTCCAAGAATAAATCGGGGTGCCCCTGTAAAATACGTTTTGTGTGGAGCACAATGCCGGTAATTTTTTAATACAACATTAGATGTTTACTGTACTTTTGTTAGACGAGATTATTTCAATATACACGCATGATTATTATCAATTGTCGCAATTTTATTTGATCCTAGTTTTCTATTGGTTGATTATCTCGTGAGCACGAGTTACAAAGTCGTGGGCACGAGATAATTGACCAATAGAATGACGACAAAAAGTCGTGCGCACGAGTTACTAAGTCGTGAGCACGAGTTACAAAGTCGTGAGCACGAGTTACTAAGTCGTGCGCACGAGTTACAAAGTCGTGCGCACGAGTTAGTAAGTCGTGAGCACGAGTTACTAAGTCGTGAGCACGAGTTACTAAGTCGTGCGCACGAGTTACAAAAGTCGTGATCAAGAGTTACTAAGTCGTGAGTACGAGTTACAAAGTCGTGCGCACGAGATACTAAGTCGTGAGCACGAGTTACTAAGTCGTGAGCACGAGTTAGTAAGTCGTGCGCACGAGTTACAAAAGTCGTGAGCACGAGTTACAAAGTCGTGAGCACGAGTTACAAAGTCGTGAGCACGAGTTACAAAGTCGTGAGTACGAGTTACAAAGTGGTGAGCACGAGTTACAAAGTCGTGAGCACGAGTTACAAAGTCGTGAGCACGAGTTACAAAGTCGTGAGCACGAGTTACAAAGTCGTGAGCACGAGTTACAAAGTCGTGAGCACGAGTAACAAAGTCGTGAGCACGAGTTACAAAGTCGTGAGCACGAGTTACAAAGTCGTGAGCACGAGTTACAAAGTCGTGAGCACGAGTTACAACCTCGTGCGCACGACTTACTAAGTCGTGCGCACGAGATAATGTTTTTCTTACCATGTCCCTTCTATGCTTCCGTAGTTGATATCTTTTAAACGACTTCCAGAATCCTAAAGTTTATCTCAGAGAGGGATTCTAAGGCATATATAGATAAAAAATCTCAAGGGAATCAACCTTCCTTTCCCCCGGAAAGAAAATGGGGGTTGGGGTAAGCCGTCTATTTCGGAAAAAAAAACATACTACATGTACCAGTAAAACAAAGAAAAAATCTGCATTTTTGGCGAATCCAAGGGGTCATGACATCCTAACCGTCTAGATCACGCTTGTAGATGGTATCCTATTTACAAAATTCTATACTTACTACCTCCCGTTCAGCCTATTGATACCAACCGCCTTTGTTGACATTTGTACCTCCCCACTTCCAGTCGACACGTACGTACTTCAATAAATATTACCTTCCTTACATTGGAAAAAGCATGCCATGTACATGTTAAAAGAGGGAGAAATTATGTCTGTGAAATATCGGTGAGAATTAAATGTAAAAATATAAGTCATCGACATGTTCTATACTTATTTTTGTGAGCGGAGAAAAAAGAAAGAAAGAAGGAAAGATACAAGCTAGATTTTTTTTACATATATACAGGCCCCGAGTGCCGAAAAAGTCAGTATGCAACAACTGTTAAAGTAAACTATTAACCCCCCTCTCGCCCGAATTTCCAGACATAACTCTCGTCTCCAGAACCACCACCCCCTCCCCCCCCCCTCATAATTAACGATACGATGTTTGACGATTGTTGTTTTGTAAAACAAAATTTTTTATTGAATGTAAACAAATAAATGTCCATCAAATGTTTCATCAAACACAGGGATCATTCTGGGGCGCGATTCTCGCATCTTTTTCTTAAAAACCGCATTGATTTTACTTGGATGCGAGAATTCTCGCACACATCAACATCGAATCTTTTTTTCTTTTTTTTTTGTCCCAAGGATTTTCTATGCAATTTATGTCCGCCAGATCGAAAATAAAATGACAGTGTCGTGTCTGCAAAAACAAATTTACCCATTGACTGACCACTTATGTTAAAATGACATGATAATTTTACGGACGAACGCATACACAAGTACCTGTACGTAAATTTAATATACGTAAGTGGACGTTGGAGATTTAAATAAGGCGCAGAGCATGTTGGAGAAAAATCAGTATTGTATCATAATAGAAAAGAACCTCTCGGATGAGCAGATGCCTACGTAACAACGTAAATACGAGAGATTGATTTAAAATCCGAAAATGGACACGGTCACCGTAGAAAAATGTGCACTAGGGCGCAGCGAGTTGCCGATTTAACGTGCCATTTTTTATCGGTTTGGGACTATGTCGCATGGCCTTCCCTGCCCTGGAAATTGTCCAACTGATGAGTTCGACTTCTTTCCCCTTTTACAAGAATTATTAATGAACGGTGTCCTAAGTACTATGCTCCGTCTATGACATGCTTATGACGAAACCTGGTTTGAAACGGATCCGTGTGGAACATCGAAATACGCAAGAACTTCAGTTTTCAATATGCAGAGCATAACCTGTTACATGTTTACAAAATTTTCGATAGATTGGGGTGGGGACGTAAATTTTAACTGCGGAAGAAGTCGCGACTGAATTTCGGAAAAAAATATAATTGATAATCATAAACAAGATACTATATCAAATACTTGTATATGTATTCCGGATATCTATTTTCTTATTGTTCTGGGCAACACAGTGATAATATTCTTTTGGAGCGAAGATAGTATTATTAATAAATTAAGTCCGTCTTGAATTCTTGTAATGTACCTCGGAAATGAAAATCTTTCTCTCTCTCGTACTGAGATACTCGATCACTTAATGTTGACGAAAAACGCTCGTTACTTTCCGTTTAATTCTGAAACGATTGAAATTTCATTTTATTCGATATACATTACATGATCACTTCTCCCGGTATCGAATTTCAAGAAAGTTTTTTTTTTCCTGAAATCCTGCACGTAGCTAACAGACAACTTTCCAGGCCATATCATTTATTTTTTTGTCGACCCTAATCATTTAAAATTTTTTATCTTCACAACTTTATATAACTTCAGAAAATAAATTTCATATTATCTGAAACGGCTAAAAAATGTGTCGTCAATTTAATGACATTAGTTTTCATTTTTCACCCTCTTCCTAATACAGTTGCGCCCCCCCGCCCCCCCCCCCCCCCCTCAATCCTAGCTATTTATATGCTGATTAGAATATAAATTTGAGATCCCATCTAGACAGCTAGGAAAGGCTTTACTTAGGATTTCATATCCTATAAAATTTCGATCTCTCACCCTCCCTTCATTATTTAATATTTTCCGTGTTCATGTAATTGTAAGTCTTACCAGGAATGGGGAAGAACCCCCCCGTCCACCCCCCCCCCCCCCCCCACGCCACCTGGATGGATCAGACCATGAATTGTACAGGTCTTTTAAAAAAAAAACACTGATGTCTTATTTACTTTGAAAATGGTTAAACCGAAAAATAATTATAAATGTACCATATAAACAAAGAGACACATGTACTATATTTCACATTACGTCATCGTGTGAATGTGTAGTGTATACACACATCTGACGTCACGAATTTGTACTTTCAATTTTGGCGGAAGTTGCAGACTAGTTCTGTGTTAATCGCTAGCTTGTTGATATGGGCCTATAAATCGCTGTTTCATGGATAAACGAGACAATATATTTTTATGGAACTACCAATACTTTGTAATTTGAGTTTGTCCGAGTATATGTAAGTGAAAATACCCACGAGTAGAGGACTTCTTTAAATTTTTTTTTAGGTCATTGAATAATTAAAATTTTTTGACCAGATTTGGACCGGAACCTTCAAGAATTTTGCAAACAGTCAAAAATGCATGTTTTTCTACATTTTCAAAATCGAATTGCCAATGAATAATTATACCTTTCTATCTAGACATCTGGACGATGCAGAGCATGGGGCTCCCATGATCTCTTGTTTTTCAAGGAAATAAATCATCAATTTTACACCTTACAAAAATTAAAAACAAACAAGCGTGGATCTAGAGTGATAGTTAAGGAGGGGGGGGGTAGATCCCACCTGGAATTTGCAAAAATTGCTCGTTTTTCCTAGCTTTTGCGTGAATTAAAGGCTGGACGAAACCCTTTCCCCATGCGCTGACCTCTCTGCCCTTTTAAAACTTTTCTTGATCCGCCCTTCCCTAGGAAAATCCTGAAAATTTTGACTTCTGTATGCCGTGCAAAAACAATACAGTATCAGAATATATGTCGACAATTTTTTTAAATATACTAATTATCGTTATTGACACTTACTGAATACCTTCTAAATTTTCTTGGGGGAGGCCCCCCCAAACCCCAACCAATGGGAGGGGGAAACCCCCTCCCATACCCTCCTTGATCCGCCCCTGTCCACTATCTAGAAATTAGGACAAATTTTCTTTGTTTCTTCTCCACTCACTTCTCTGAATTGAATAACACTCAGGTTGTAAGACGTAATTTTCGTGTTATGCATGCATTTTTTAAAAATATTTATAATAAAAGAGAAGGACAGTCATGTGGTGAACATATATAAATGTATAATAGCGGCGTTATGACACATGTAAGTGGCGGATCCAGCTTTTGACTTAGAGGGGGCGTAAAAATGGCGAGGGTTCTGGGTTCCGCCTAGGTTCCCTGCGGGCGGGACAAGGGCGGAGCCCTGGTAGCGTGACCAGGCAGGCGAAGCCTCCCGGAAGCTAACGCATTTCAGCATTTTCGAACCCATTTTCGTGACTTTTCATTCATTCTTTATTTCCTCCGAGTCAGAGATACCATACTACATATACAAATACATATACAAATAATTCAGGAAGTATACAAATCAAATGTTTAAACATAAGTTGGGGAAAACAAAATTACCAGATGACAAAAAAAGAGAAAACAAAATTACAAGGTGACAGAAAAAGAGAAAACAAAATTACAATGTGATTAAAATGAGAGAACATAACTACAACGTTACAAAGACAAGAGTACATGACAGATATGATTTTATCATTTATGGACAGTTTTACTGTTCCCGCCGACCACAGACCGTGAAACACCCAAGACGAGCAATGTGCTCGTCTCGAACAGTTAAGGGTCCAGGACAAGAGTAATACATATAGAATTCTCTATAAGCTTGCGTTGATATTAGCAAGAAAACACCGTTTTCTCACATTGTAAACAGCAGACGATTCTTTTACATATTTAAAATTCAGGAGACAAAAATATCTTCGGCCGGGACAACGGCGGAGCCCTGGTAGGGTGACCAGGCAGGCGAAGCCTCCCGGAAGCTAACGCATTTCAGCATTTTCGAACCCATTTTCGTGACTAAAATTGATTGAAGAATTGAAATTGATGAATTTGACAATTATATTAACTGACAGGTAGTAAATATTTACTAATATTTACTTTTTTTATATGGAAAATGATCGTTTTACCTATGATTTGCAAATTTTAGAGGGGAGGGGGTGGGGCGGCGCCCCTACGTCATCCCCTTGAATCTGCTACTGCATGCGGAAAGTAGCACCTGTCAATAAGTGGTTTTAGCTCACCTGAGCGAAGCTCAAGTGAGCTAAATTGTCATAGTGTGGCGTCGTACGTCGTAAAATTTTCACATTTTCGACTTCTCAAGACCCACTGAAGGGATTTTGATGAAACTTGGTAGGAATTAAGTCCTCATGGCTCCCTACAGATGGTGTTGTTTTTCGTCCGGTTCCGTCAACAGGTGGCGCCACCACAAGCAAAAGCAGGTCAGGAGGTACCCTCCTTTGATAAACTTCTTCAGAACCAAAGTACATATCGACAAACCGAAAGCATCAGGATGATCTAGAGAGAACTGTTTCTTTGAATAACCCCAAAAATATGTGGTTTTATGCCCTCAATAACTGTATATTTGTCATATTTAAGGCAATCAGTGGTTTCATATTGATTTTGGTTGAAAATCTTATTTTCATGATTTTTCATGATTCTTTTTTTCTGATGTGAAAAAAGGAAGGGGGTATTTTCATACATATTGGACATCTTACCCAGAACCACGGAAGGGATTTTAATGAAACTTGGTAGAAATGAGGTAATCATAGTCCCCTAGCTTTGTTGTTTTTTCGTCCGGTTCCGTCATTAGGTGGCGCTACCACAGGCAAAAGTAGTTCACGGGGGTACCCTCCTTTGACAAACTTCTTCTTCAGAACAGAAGCACATATCGACAAACCGAAATTTTAAGCACCTGGATGATCTAGAAGGATGTCTTAACAAGGGTTGTTTGTTTTGGTTTCAGCCCAAAGTTAAATTTTTGACGTGTTTATGACATCTTTTCGGACTTTGTCAGAAATGCTTACTTTTGAACTGTTTCTTTGACTAACTCTATAAATGTGTGGTTTTGTGCCCTTGTTTGTCACATTTAAGTCAATATTTGCTTTGATAATACATGCTATAATCTTCTCTTTTTTTTGGAATGTTCATGATCTTTTGAAAATATGTTTACTTTGCACATGGACCCAAGGGTTGTGGGTTCAAGTCCCGGCACTCCAATTTTTTTTCTTCCTTTTTGACTTTTTTTTCCATTTTGTCAGCATTTTATACTTTTTATTCTCATCTGAATACCTTTAATTTCATTTTTGACCTAAATTTTTTTTCCAGTTTCATTTTATTCTTTTTGCACACTTATTCACTGTGTATTTGTCCTTTTTAAGTCTCTTAATCCTGTAATATATATTTATGCCTAAATTTCATATTTTATACTTTGGATTTTTTTTTTAATTTTGAAAAAAAAGATTGATGTGCATAATACTGGTAGACCCAGGGCTGTGGGTTGAAATTCTGGCACTGACACTGTCACAATACAATGCTGGTAGGTTAAGAGTGTGCATGGGTATCAGGTGAGGGTTGTGCCCGTGGGGCTCTTGTTTTAGTAGTATCATTTCGGGGGAGGAGTGTTATATGGAGCAGTCGTCGTAACTCGAGCTTATGTTCGCTTAAAGTTCAAAACTAACAAGGCATCGCGCTTCGTCGATAAATCACCTCGTCGACGCGAAATATAGGCAATGATGGTTTTTTGTTGAAATTTGTCGAGTCTTCTTCGAATCAGTAAATGAAAGTCAAACACAAAAGCCGAAACTATATTATGTTCGATGCCCCCCCCTAAGAAAATGGTCGATGAAATACATGTATCTTCCGACAAAATATTGGGTCTATATGAAGTTGACCATGCAAATTCTTCAGATGGCAATTTCTCGAGACAAGTGTACGTAATATCTCACGAGGCTCACTTGGTTTTGGGGCTTTGTACATTTGTATATAGCATTCATACGCATATTTATATACATCTTAAAAGAATGAAAGAAATCTAAAACTATAAGTTTATCTTCATGGCTTTAAGAAAGAAATTTAAAACTATAAGTTTATCTTCATGAGTCTTTGGCTCGAGGATTTTATCTGTAAGGAATCCTAGTACCTGGTCTTAAACAAGCCGTACAGTTACCCAATAACATGCCGTACACAAACAATTTCTTTGTTGAGCTCGTATGTAAAATATAGATGCAATTTCTACATTACCCTTGATTAATATTTAATAGTTATGAATTTCTACTTAGACTGTGCACAAAATCATGATCTGCAATAGTACTTTCTTTCGTTAAAAAGAATAGAAACGTCATACATGTGCAATTTTATGTGTACTAGGTACCCCATTTTGTGTTATTTTACTATTATCGTCCGATCAAATCCTTTGTTTTTGGGGTTTCAATGTTGAGTTTACCATCACAGAATTATTTGCCTGAAGTTCACTTAACACAAAATCATATTTTCTTCACAAATCATTGTCAAATGCTAAAGGTAATACCTATGTCATACTTGTTTACCGCCTCGGTAGTACCAATACGCCGACAAATAGTACCAATATCCGGTGTACGGCTATATACAGTGGATATACAGTTAGAGAAAACCTACTTCAATGAAGCTCAGAAAGTTATTTTTTATCTTTAACAAAAATGCTTTACTAACCAGCAGTTTGTCCACTTTGTTGCGGATGGTTGCGATACTCTGCTGATCTTGGTCAGACAGATGTTTGATTCCTGAGAGTTTAGCTTTAGCTGTGGAAAGCCAGGTCATCAGTACAGTAGCTTCTGTCTCGAATGACTGTAGCTGATCTCCTAATGTCTCGGACCTACACAACAAAGAGAGGATTTAGCCGTTAAAATCATAATTTTTTTCATTCATATGTTGCTCACATTCAAACATAGGCCTCATTATACCCCCCTTCCCTGTCCGTCTGTCTGTCCGGTTAAGAATTTCTTAAAGCAGATAACTCTTTAAGTATAAGTGATGGGGCTTTCATATTTCATACATACATTCTTCATAATAAGTACTACATTTTGATACCAAGACATTTGACCTAGTGACCTTGACCTTGAACTCTGACCTTATAGTTATATTTTGGTTAAGAAGTTCTTAAAGCATATATTTTTCACATATAAGTGATAGGGCTTTCATATTTCATACATACATTCACCATAACAAGTACTACATTTTAATACCAAGACATTTGACCTAGTGACTTTACCTTGTAGTAATATTTTGGTTAAGAAGTTCTTAAAGTGAATATCTATTCAAGGATAAGTGATAAGGCTTAAGTTTAATATTTCATACACACATTCATCCATGACATTTGACCATGTGGTCTTGACCTTGACCTTTGACCTACTTTTAAACTATAAGGGGTAGGGCTTTGATATTTCACATACATATTCCTCATGACTAAAGCTTTCATTTTATACCATGACTTTTGACCTAGTAACCTTGACCTTTGACTTATTTAACTATTAGGGATAGGTCTTTAATATTTCACATATAGATTCCTCATGACCAGAGCTTTCATTTGATACCATGACTTTTGACCTAGTGACCTTGACCTTTGACCTACTTTTAAACTATAAGGGATAGGGCTCTGATATTTCACATGTAGATTCCTCATGGCCAGAGCTTTCATTTGATTCAATGATGTTTGACCTAGTGACCTTGACCTTTGACCTACTTTCTTACTGTAAGGAATTTGGCTATGATGTTTAACATATAGATTCCTTATGACCAGAGCTTTCTGTGATAAGTCATAAATGAATTTGTTTAGAGAAAAAACGTCCCGCGGGGGGTATAATTTGTCACTATAAGGGCAGTTCTAGTTTATTTTGCTTGGGTTATGTATTAAGGATCTTTTATGGATAGGGTTAATTCCCTTCAAAGATTCTGAATATGCTTAGAGTGAGAATTTAGCAAATTCTAAGGAAACTAACTTAAAGTCAATAGAAAGTCAAAGTCTTCGATGCAAAGATATTTCATGCAGAGGAAAGAATATCCAGCCCTACCTTTTGAGTTCCTGTGAAATCCCTGAGTTAAGGTCCACAAATCTATCTGCAAGTTCTGTAACTTCTGTTTCTAAAATAGGACAATTCAAACTATGCAAGAGTTGTTTCCCCTTGTCTACAACTTGGAACAAGATTGGTCTCTCTTCGTTAAGCTCCCGTTGCAGTCTGCGATATGTATTTATTTTTTCTTGTATTGTCACGACAGCTTCATTACTGGCTACAGGACGAGGTATTTGTTGTTCCACGTCGTCAAGGAAACTCTGTAGCTGCCGATGGCGATCAGCTAATTCTATCCACTGACGAACAAGTCTTTCGAGTTTTTGGCCGTGTAAACTAGCCTTGTCCAGAATAACATAGGTGAGATTATTCAAACGAGTATGTTGAGCTATATGTTTCTGACGGGCAGCCTGATTTGTTTGAGCGGCTAAGTTATCTAACATGGCTCTGTGTACTTCTAAGTCACTGAAGAAATCCTGTAAAAAGAAACATCAATTAAGAATCATCTTCAGTATCTTATAAATCAATATATCCCATATTAATAGAAATGTTTATTCTATTTCTAATTCTAAAATTAGTTTTCATGATTTTTTTTTACAAACTGCACTTAACAATGAATCAGCAATAAATTTTGGTATGTAAGCAATGAAGGATTCTGCCAGAGTACAATTTTCAATGTAGCTTACATAGGTATTTGTAAGTGATACTTACTTTATGAGCTGCGAGCATCTGTTTAAGGTGTTCCAGGTCGCGCACAGATATGGATTCTACTTTCAGTTTCTCGCTGGCAGTTTCTAGGAATTCTGCGTAATCCTGTAACATTTTCTCATATTGTTCCTTGACGGATACAGACTGTAGCAAGTCTGCCTTCTTATCCATTACCTAAAATATAATGTCATCCTCTGTGTTATGTTTTGTGTATGATAAATACCTAAATAATAAATTGATATGAAGTAAATATCTTTTTATTGATTCAATGTTGGGGCCTAAATATTCACACAATTTACAAAAACATTAGTTTCAACATTAGTATTAGGGATTATCAAACTTAGATGAAAATAGATTTATCCTCATTTTCGAAAATGAAGATTTTTCAAATACATGTATATGCTACTTGTACCACATGTACATTAATGGAATCTAATTACTATTCAAAATGATTATCAGTGAAAGAAGGGCATTATCAAGCACTATCATAATTTCATTGGTTCAGTTCTTGTAAAGAGATAACTCGGAAAATCTTTATTGTTTGAACCAATATTATTTCATTTAATTCATTTCTTTAAATGTAAACTTTTTCATGGAGAAAATAGCATACCTTTTGTTTAAGATCTGACACAGTGTTCTGTAATGACTTGACCTCTCCAGGTGATACCATCTGAGGTACTACGTCCGATAACTCATCCGATATCTTCCTCAGTTCGTCTATCTGTCCCTCACACTTCTTCAGCTGTGCATCTATTTTCTGAAGACAAACAAAATCTTTCTTAAAATGAGTTTAATATGTTAAAATCTAAATAAAATTAAGCTAAATGCCTTATTAATGTAAAATGCACTTGATTGTTGAGAAATATGATACATAGAAGTTTAGCCTGTTTTACGATGTAAGTTTACGAGTCTAGTGCAAATAGATACAGAATATATGCACGGTACTGACATTTAATATTAGTGTCACATCTTGTGTCATAAATGGACAATAGGCAGGAGTGTTAAAGCATCGTCAACATTATATAGATTATAGTGTATATATATATACCCCCATTGGACACTATGTATATTATACATACATTTATAAATCACAAATCAAATTCTTTATTACTTCATATAATCATATAAAATCAAACATTAAAGAGAGATGCCAACATGTCATTCAGTATGATCAAAATCAAACCGCATGCAATTAGTATGAATTCAAATATAAAGTTGTGACAAACCATGCATGTTACACATATTCTCCCTTAAAGATGACAATCATTCCATGTAATAACAGAATCCAATACTCATTTATGACTGATTTATGCCACATGCAAATTTTGGCGAATTTACGTGTATATATACTCTAAAGGCTAAATTATCAAACCATACAGATCCCTCATGCCATATTGCTCATGCAGTATTGGTCATGCACATTGTATGGAGTTAGTAAGTCAGTGATGTACCATGGTAGGCATTTTATCCAAATGCGTTAGTGAAACATTTAAATACCTTCAACAAAGAATACTGATTAATCGTAAACTTTCCTTTTAATACAAACAGCTACTAATCAACACACTGTTTACATACTCGTATTTCAACTGATAGGAATGACATTCAGGTATAGAGGAGAATAAAGTCTACAAACTTGACTATATTCATATCGACATCTAACTGAAATCTATGACTTTCTAACTGATCGTGTATTTGTGATGACTCAAAAAAAAATCTGGTTTTTTTTTTTTAACTATTACCTTCAAATGTCCCATGCATTCCTACACACAATGTAAGTAGAACACGTTACTATGCAGCTTAATGCATTAACAATTCAAGCTTTGCAAATGGTTTTTTATTGCTTTTGATTGTATCTTTTGAAAACACAATGGGCATTAAACTACTGGGAAATATCACTACTGGAACATAAGGTTTTAAAAAGAGGAGTTGAGTTGTTGTCAAACCAAAATATATTGCACTCCTCGCTCATTAGGCTGATGAGACAATAGTCTCAAGGCAAATAAACCATGAAACCAAGGTCTGAAATAAGTCTTTTCCAAATTCCACAGCAAATAGCTAAATTAATATATACATGTAAATCGTAAAAACTGGATAAAAATAGGGAGAAAATGTAGATGTTTTATCTACATATTTTTCATTAATATTAATATCTTTATTCCTAATTGTAAGATCCACGTGTTTACCTGAATCTGGTTTGAGACAAATAAAACATTTCTTCAAATGCACACACCACTCCACTACAACATGTGCTACCCAGCAAGCATTTCAAATGCTGCCAAAAATCACAATAATACAGAAAACAAATGTGCGTTCACTTACCTGTACGTCAAATATGAGTTGGTCAAGAGGGATGGAGGGATTGGGAGCCGATAACGACATCTTAATCTCGTTTAGTTTGGTCTGAAGGCTCTCTACATCACTCTGTAAAAGAAAATCACGAGAAATGTCAAGAAATTTAGATGGCAACATTTAAGCTAAGCCAATCACAGGCTTATTTTCTATAAAAGCTATTTATTTTCAGTCAGTAAATGACATCAGCTTTTGGGTGTAGAACACTAGATTTTGAGTTCAAACCTTTATGCTATTGTGACCTTAGCTAGGCTATGTTGTATAAGTATACATTACCTTATACTGCCTTAGCTGTCTGTCTGCCTGTCTTAGTTTGTCCCCCTGTACTTGAGCCTGACTTTCCAGTAGTCGCACTCTATCATTCAGGTTAGCTAAGCTATGTCGTATAAGTTCCTGACTCTCTAAGCTAGCCGAGGCCAGTAGGTCCTGGGAGGATCTACCCATTGCCGATATCTCACTCTGTAGGGAACGTATCTCTCTCTGTAGAGCCTGTAAAATATAAATAAATAGTCATCAAAATAACATTCTACATGTTAAAAACTAGCAAAATCTATCTTTCAATAAATATTGTACTTGCTCATGACAAAGTACAATTTCTACTGAAAGATAGATTTTGCTTCCATAATGACTTTATTTTGATGCCAAATTTACTGTTTCTATAGAATTTGTAGAAACTCCTGATAAAGGCCTCCGTGATTTTTATTCATTTTACTCAAATGAAAAAAAATCTACATTATTTTATACCTCATTTTCCCTGACTCTATCTTGTGAGTCCCGATCTCCCTCTGGGTTAAACAGCTTCTGTTCTGCCAGGTCTAGCCATGACGATATGTTCTGCAGTGCATCCTGGTACTTCTGTTGGAATTCTAACGCCTGATCGAGGCGGATTTGCCGATCTTCTACCTGCATTTGTAACTGCTGCCATAGGTCACTGAGCTCCAGTAGATTCTGACGTACGTCCTTTAACTGACCGCTGACCTCACTCGATGGTATCCATCCTCTTGGACCAGAGTCCTGCAGATGGATGAATAGATAATCCAGTCAACATTAAAAGTTATATTTATCAAAAAAAAACAAAAACTATCAACGCTTTCAAACTTTGCAATTTCCTTTTCCTTTCCTACTTCTATTTGTTTCCATACATAAGCCATTTTCAAATTTTTTAACTAATAGACTCTTTGGAAAAGGAATGCACAATAACAGTATTGCAAACAATATATACAAGTACCAACAGCAAAATTGTTTTCTTTCACCTACATGTACCTTAAACTATACAGTACTTTTGGAATTCCCCTTCGAAATTAATCTATACAGACAAGTCCATGTGTTTATACTAACACGGAAATATACCTTTTGATATTCATATTAGCAAACTTTCATATTTTTAGTTAAAAAAAATTCTCATTAAACACTAATTAACAATAACAATTACCACAGAATCCCTCCCATACAACATGTCCTCCAGATTGTGTTTTCTGAGCGCCATTTCACGACTGAGTGTTTCCCAGCGTTCCTTGAGCTCCGCCTCACTAAGGGCAGGTAACTCTTCAGTAACATCTTTCTGCGGTCGCACATCACGTGTTGCAGCACTACCAGACAGCTGTCTGATCAACTGGCGATGATCAAACAAGTCAGATTTCAGCTTCTGTAAATTAAAATTGTATCAAATCTTAACAATTTATTATTTCTTCAAAGAATCTCAAATGATTTCAATGTGGTATTTCTAAAACAAGGTCTTTGATAGAAATCTACAGCACCATCTATTAAGGGACTTGAATCACATAATTTTTGTCATCTTTACTGTACAGGTAGAATCATTAAGGTACTTGAGAATCACATAATATACAATTATGGACTTTTAACTCAGTGTATATGCTGTGATATCGACTTACTGTGAACATATTGACCGAGGCAAAGCAGAGGTCAATATTTTCATAGTAAGTCAATATCATATCATATATACAACTTGCAGCAAGGTCATAGGCGGCACAGGCTTGCAATATAACCTGCCGTCACCACTATTTTCCTACGCCATTTCACGCAATGATAAAACCCGAGAGGCATCGTACGTACGGCATGTCGTCACAGTGACATCATTCGGACTTCTGACGTAAACAATGCGAAGGCAGAGACACATATTAGAGTGTTTAGGGGCGAATAAATGGGCAATGAAGGAAACGATTCTTTTCTTGGTGTAGGAAAATTTATACAAGACTCATGTCTAAAGACGGTAGGTTTCGATTTAAAGCTAGAATTTGTATTTTTACTGGAGACTTCTCGCT
This sequence comes from Pinctada fucata, assembly GCA_028142955.1. Classification (NCBI taxonomy): domain Eukaryota; kingdom Metazoa; phylum Mollusca; class Bivalvia; order Pterioida; family Pteriidae; genus Pinctada; species Pinctada fucata. The sequence continues at coordinate 22,777 of AP027107.1, forward strand.
TAGCTGATCGTGTTGGCAACGTATGACTGAAGAAAGAATCCCTGATACTGCATCGTATTGCATCGAAAGAAAAGCATTACATGTACACTGTATACCTCAGAAATGTAGTCAAATCTGATGTTATATACTTGCAATACTTAATTTACAAATATGAAGCCCCATTTCCAGTCTGCAAGAATCTTGCAGACAAACAATAGGCGATGATGGCAGAGGTAGATTCCAAAGTGATGAAAAGCGGAACTGAAATCGGACGCATGCGTAGGAGATTGATCATATATACTGAGTTAAAAGTCCATAACTGTTTTATTCTATAATTTCATATTTGATTCACAATAAATAACGTCGCCATTTGCAGAAGTAAGTGGGGTAATCCTGGTCTATTTTTTGACCGTGGTATATGGTGATTTATCCAGGAGCGTCGGTGACGTTATCAGCCAATCAAAGCGTCGCTATTTATAGTTTATAGAATAATTTCTGCTATCTTTACTGTACAGTTAGAATCATTATACACATTATAAATTATGTGATTTCTAATCCATGATAAAATATTTCTATAGAATAAATTGAAAATCACCTGTTGTAGATCCATATGGTCATCAGGTACAATCATGCTCTCTACACTAGGGGGCGCCAGTGTCATTTGTTTGGTCTCGGTAACCCAGTTCTGCAGCTTCTTGACACTCGTCTCATAGTCGTCCATTTCTCGTTGACGTTTTTCGCTTTCTTTAATGGCTGCCCTGAGAGGTGCTTGTTTTTCGATAGCTGCCAGTTTCAGATTGCCCATATTAGTTTGTAGGTTTGTTAGCTGGTTGCGTAATTTGTCGGCATTTCGAGGTAGCTCTACTTCACATAATGCATCACACTGGACAGCCAGATCTGACATTGTCTGTAACCTTTTGTTGATTTCATCCTGTAATGCCTAAATACAAATTTTGGCTTTAAGTAACAATGGCGCACATCAGGAGGACAATTGTGTTTCAAATATCTCTCTTAAAAATTGGAAGACACCTGATCATATAAGAAATAGATTCATTATACTGACAGATACTTGTTTCATTTTGGTTTCATTAATTTTCCAATATTAACTGAAAAAAAATCAAGAATAAATACTAGGCCTATTTGAAATTGTTCAGCCTGTCTTAAATATTTTTCGAAGCAGCATTCTTATGATTTTGCCAGCAAATAAACAATAGGCTTGTTGCTTGTACGACCTTATATATAAGACCTTGACCTTGAAATGACTTTGAACCTCACTTGGTTTGTCTCATCATGCTTGAGCCTCTTTGTATACTTGATAAAAGTTAAAATATTTTCCATTTATTTTACCTGGTTTTCTTGCAGACTCTTTTGAAGTTCACCCACACTGTCGGAGGGTAAGGGTGTGGCTGCCTGCCTGATCCTCTGTTCTTCCAGCCAATCCTCTAGGTCCTTAACTTGACGTTTGTGTGCCGTCAGGGCTATATCATGTCTCTCTCTGTCCTTTACTGCCTTCTGCATTATGAAATCAGATTTTCACATTATAAGTGGGCATTAACAGCTACAAAAGCTCTCAGTTTAAGACTTCCATCTTTTTTTTAAAGCATCAGGTATATTCTATCTCTGATGCATTTGATTAATTATAACTTTAAAAAGTCCATTAATAAGATTGTATCAAATTTAAACTAGAACTGCTCTAGAGGGACAAATTATAAGGTCAAAGGTAATTAGATCCTTGGTCCCATGTTACAATTTTGAATCAGTGAAATATTTATAAGAATGAAACCCCAGACAAGGTTTCACCCATACTGTATGATACAGTCTATAGTGGCCTTGACTTTTGACTTATAAGCTTGGCTCAATGTCAGGATACATATGTGTGTCCGTCACCCTTACGAAAAAAATCTATACAAAACTATATGTCTCCTATATGTAAACTATATTTCTCCTATAGGTTTCCAGCTTTTGTGTCTAGGTTGGTTATAGGTATAGGTAACATATAGGTAAAATTGAATTTAACTTATAGGTGATATATATGTTAAAAATAGGGGAAATGCATACAGCATACCATGTCTGCTGGAGCTATAGGGAGGTTATAGTGCAACTATATGAATACTGAACTTAGTCTAATTTAGCTTCTCTTTAGACTTAGAAAATTGTACTGCTCTGCATCTTTGAGGGAAAATTTCTAAGTCCAGAACCATGACAATTTCTTTAAAAATTGTGTTTAAACTTATATGACATGAAATACAAGGCAATATGGGTATCAAAATGTGTATTTTTCCGAGATCTGTTAGAAAAGAAAAGCAATCTGGAATTTAACAGTATTTCACATTTTACTGTTTTCACATTGTACCTTAATTATCAGTTAATCTGTTTGTAATTGGTTTTAGTTTGGGGGTGGGGTGGGGTGGCGGTTGTTTACAGTCATGGAAGTGGGTCCAGCCTAATAAAAAGAATATGACAAATCAGAAAAGCAAAGAATGTTTATTAATCCAAGTCCCTCCCCCCTTTTCCTGCTCTGAATATATGAAAAGAAAAAGGCTCATAGACCATGAAATACAAAATAATGAAAAAAATCCATCCATGCCAGGATTCGAACCCTGGACCCCCAAATCAGAAGTCCGACGCTCACCCAACTGAGCCACGACACTCACGTATTAACGATATAGTATATCTTAAGAAGCATCTTAGTTTGAAATGTTTGTGTACGACACGTCCATGATTAGAAGACAGCCAATCAAAACGACGGATTTTAAAGGTCCGGGCGGAAAAGTTGAAGTTTGGATCGTAATATTTCGTCTGCATTTATGTGATACACTAGAGAAAAGTGAATAAATCAAAGTAAACGACCATGAAGCCAAGTGAAAATTCCCACGGTCTACTGAGCACGTCGGTATACTAAGCACCTCAGTCGATGGGATATTTACATCAAATCTTTGTTTACTTTCTAGAAGAGCTGAGAAATTTTGATGTTAGACCGACAAGAAGGTAAGCTATGTTTTCCTTGTGTATTAGAAATAATTGATTCGCTAGTTGTAAATTAACAGCTGAACAGAGGGAATCGGAGCTAAATCTTAACAAAAGGGCGGAGAAAATACACTTTTATGTCTTATCTCTACTGCATCATGGGACTGAAAAATTCTACAGTGGAAACATCCAATGTCATGACTTTAAACCGGGGAAGGGCCAGGAAGTGAGAGGAATGGAGGGATCATGGAAGAGGACAGAATGGGGAAGGAATGGGGGTTGGAGGAAGAAGGGAATAGTGCAGCTAGGGCAAATGTGCACCTACATGTATATGAAGAGTGTCACTGTTTCATGCATTTGCAGTGTGCGTAGATGTATAAAAGAACACAGCATGAATGGTATTTCACTGGTTTTAAACATCATTTTTAAAACTTTGATGGTTCCGATAATTACCGGTACAGAATCAATAGCTAGCCTCCGATAGTGTCCAGATAATCAATAGTAAAATTTGTCCAATTGTTCATCACTATTTCTCCTGAATCTAGTATCATAAATTTTGCTCGTTTTTTTAATTTCAGACTACGGGGTACTGTACAATTGTACCGGTAGAGGGAGAACCAACATGGCAGAATAGTCATGCAGCTAGATGACAGAGGCCACTGACTGTTAGAAGTAGAAGTAGAGGTAGAACCAGGCCAAATTAAGGACAGAAAAATGTGTAGATACTGTACCAAAACGCTTTGACAATTTCCAAACTTCTTTACATGTTGTGAAACATCATAATCATTCTCTGTGTAATTCTCGTGGATATTATAAGATCATCCAGTGTAATACAGAACCGTACAGAAATTCGTACTTCCCAAAGACCATTACTGATTGGAACCTACTTGAAGACACAATCATGCTTGTGAAAAGTTCAGGGGCCTTTCGATCGGCCATCCAGCAGCGAAACTAACATCACTTGTGCTCTTTCCTCCATCGCATATGCTGTAAAAGGCCAGGCGACATAACTATCCAGATCCAGACCAGAAAAACTATGAATATGTTACATTTTAAAATTGATTTGAACTTCAACTGCTTTGTTGTGTTAATGTGAGATAAAAAGTTAATTCAATTTTATGTCTTGGTAGTTATTTTTACCATCAATAATTGGGAATATTTGTCATATGTTGATATGTCTGTACAGCATGTAATGTTCAATACTTGGTAAAGAACCAATTAGAAGGCTTAAAATTCCCATATATTTGCCCTATATGGGAAGTATAGGCGAGCTTCTGAATGGGACCTATGTATCTACCTATCTATGTATAGGTAGAGTATAGGGGGAATACAGGTACCTCTGAAAGTGACCTACATGCATGTATAGTTCAAGTATAGGAGGAGTATAAAGGACATAACGGTGAAAGACATATAGACGAACTATAGGTGATATAGGTAGAAGCTGCCAGCAAGTATAGGTTGAAGCTCATTTGCATCTAATTTGCATTTAAAATCCCTATATGTCACATATATGTAAAGACTATAAGAGAACTATATGTAACCTATAGCAGATCCCTATATGTCACATATAAAATTTTTTCGTAAGGGGAAGTAACATTTCTGTGAAATCCATGTTGAGGGGAAGGAGTTATGCTTTATGTTTTACTCATATAGTCGATTTATGACCTTGACCTTAGACATATGACCTTGGTTCAAGATCATGGCACATCTTTATATATTATTGAAATCCATGAAGAGGGGAAAGAGTTATACCCTAGACAAGGTTTTACACATGTCTATTGTGGCCTTAACCTTTGACCTTGGTCATGACACAAATTTGTTACCTAAGTAAAATTTCTGCGAAATATTATTAAAATTCATGCAGTGGGGAAGGAGTTATGTCCATGACATGGTTTTAATACTCAAGTTTATTTTGACCTTGACCTTTGACCTTGGTTCAGGGTCATGACAAAACCTTGGGATTAAATGAAATATAACAGAAATCAATATTTTGCCCCTGACATGCTTCAGTTGTTGATAGACAGACAGACAGACAGGGTGATTAATTAAAGTACATGTATGTCAATAACCTGTAGTTGTCTGCCCTTGTCATCTGCCATGGCCTGTAGGTTGTCCACGCGGTCAGTAAGCATGGCGATGGTGGCCTGCATCGCACGGTACCCCTCGGGATCTGACGATTCCACAACCTGTCGCCCTCGCTCACGGACACGTGCAATGTCCTCACGGATCCCATCTATGTCCTGAAGTGTCTCCTGTAAAGGAAATAGAAAATAAAATCTACAAAATTCTGCAGCAAATTGTAAAACATATTAAATACTATGAACAATGTTTAAGTATTCTTTAAAGTATCCTAATTCTGTAAGAGTTAAACTTTCAAAGTCTTCTTCAAAGCGCCAAAAGCCTATCTGGGTAACGTAGCATCATTCAATGATAATTTATCCAGATGGTAACTCGGACTCATATCAAAACAATTCATATAAGCCATGGTATAAATCGAATCGCTATTGGATATATCGAATTCAAAAATGGTTAAAAACGAATTTTCAGCTATTGTATAAGACAACGCATCTATAGAAGACGAGATGAAGAAATTATATCATTTTTGGTTTTCTACTGAAATACGGAAGCCAAGCCAAGAAAGGAACGTTGAATGCAAAACGGTGACTTTTTTTCACACACATATTAAAACTTATCAATGGTTGGTTGGAAGAACGATTTTTGCCAAGTTTACATGATCTACATAACCTATGACAATATGCATTGTTTACGGTTGACACAAGTTCTATTGAGCATTTGGTACAGGTGTTATATTAAGACCTTTATACATCAGACTGTGTATTCATAAATATACCGAGGTAATAATACAACATCCAGGTTAGGGTCATGTTTACACATCAGTGAAACTTACAAGCTTTCAAATATGGAAAGTGAGGGAAAATATAAACTTGTAGTGGCATGTCAAGTCGGACTTTCATCAAACTTTATACAGTTTATCACTTGCCGCTTTAACGAAATCAACAACGCTCTCGCTGTAGGAACGAGTTCATAGGTCAAAATATATACAAGTCGATTACGACTGTTAAAACTGCTATCAAGGTGTTCCACAATATACATGTATAATGTCAAAAGCCCTCACTTTTTGCTACATTGTTTGAGCCTATAAACATGTTTTTTTTTATACTTCTCTAATAATTTATTTAGATATATAACATGACCGTACAGGATACCAAAATAAGAAATTGCAACATCTGAAAGTGTGGTAGATGCCTGAGTCTCATCATGCTTTTCTATCACTTCAAGTTTAAAAGATATCTGATATCATGTAAGATGAAAGTATGACTACCAGACAAATTGACAGACGGATGCCGGACCACCAGACAAATGGACAGACGGATGCCGGACTACCAGACAAATGGACAGACGGATGCCGGACTACCAGACAAATTGACAGACGGATGCCGGACTACCAGACAAACGGACAGACGGATGCCGGACTACCAGACAAATGGACAGACGGATGCCAGACTACCAGACAAATGGACAGACGGATGCCGGACTACCAGACAAATTGACAGACAGATGCCGGACTACCAGACAAATGGACAGACGGATGCCAGAGAAAGTTATCATGTCGCTCTTGTGTTGAAGGCGACATAAAAACGAAGTGATTGCTATGAGAGCAGCCATCAGGACATAACTAACTAAACATGGTCCACCAGATATACATGTTCCGTATAATGAAGCCTCACCAGTGGTACTTTACAGTTGTACAATTAGTTTGGCGAGGCGCACTCCTCGTTTAATTTGGAAATTGCATATACATATACTAGTATTATTTACTTTGTTAAGAGCCTCACAAAGAAAACGACAAAACTTTTGACTTACAAGAAGTTTCAAAAGAGAGACACGTGTTATAGTAACCAGCGCTTTTTAGGAGAGAGATCCCTTACCTTGTAATCCTTCAGTTGCTGATCCAGGTTGTTGAAGGTGGCTGGGAACCCTCTGGATAGGCGGGAATTCACCTTCTCCATCCTTGACGTCACATCCTGTACGCTTTGTTGGTAGCGCTCCTGTTTCTGAAGCGCGGCGTGGAGCTCCTGTTCTTTGGCGCCAAGCTGTCGAGAAAGAAGTTTAACTCTGAAAGCGGCAGTTTGGGTTGGTGGGGGTTGAAGTCTAAACTTCCTTGGTCTCCCCAGCATACTTGCCTACGATATTTAATTCCACTCAAACGACAGACAAGAGGCAGACAAATATATGTGTAAACATCACATTTTATGGTCCTCGATAGATTCCTTACTAAATCCTATTTTATGACCGTATGAAAATACATCTTGAACATTTCACAGCCTTAGACATGATAAATTTGAGTAGGCTACACACACTGGACATGCCAAACAATTCCAAACATAACACACACTAGACACTAGCATATTACAACCTGTATGACCATCATACGTATATTGCTGCCACCGAGAACCTTGGCTTCTGTTGTAAGTGCAAAAGTGTACAGCACAGCACTTACAACACGACATGTATTGTTTACACACACACGAACGATGCAAAAACTATCTTCATATGATCAAATAAGAATAGTTCGATCTCTATTAAAATCATCTAATCGCAATCGTTGAATAAATCATTCTGAGTTGATAAAGGTATCTGCCTTTGTTCTAGTATCAACAAAGCGCAATGTCGATTGTCCAAATTTAAATAATTGGAATGTTAATTCTTTACACTCCAAACGCCAAGGTAAATAGATGGTCTATCCCGACATAAATCAATGGGTAATGTCCTACTATCTATTAAATATACTTTAAAATGTCTTTTTATATCGATTTCCAATTTGATCAAAGCCGTTCGCAAGGTGCTCGCTTGTTCGATCTCTTTCTCTGATCGCAAAAACTATCCATTATAACATTATCAACAGATTGTTGTCAGATTGGAAAGCTGTCCAATATCTCCAAAAGTAAAGTTTTATCGACTGTATATCAATATCACTATTTATCTTTTTCGTATTCGAATACGCTCATTTTTCGAGGAGCGCGAATTAAAATACTTATTAAAAGCTCTCAAGCCCTTGACTGTGACCAAATGTGAAATAAATTAATGCATAGGCAATATGAGAAAATGTTTGGCTAACAATGAAAGTTGTTTAAAATGGATTCTTTGTATAATATATTATATTGAAAAATTCTTGACATAATGGATAAAATAAAATTTTCAATAATATGATCTTCTGAGATGGCTCAATGTTTAAAGTCAATATCTTATTAACAATGAAGATCGAGGTGTTTTTAAAAACTTTGAGGGTTTAAAGTCACTTTAAGTCGATGCCAGTTATGTAACATGATAATAAATCTACTTACCTGGCGAAAGGTCGTTATAAATCCTTTGTAATAAATGTAGATAAATACTTTTGTTGTCAAAATTAACAAAGAAAAATTCACCAGGGCGAAAGAGTCGCAATTTTCAAATGCTCCGAAAGAAAGGTCAATTTTTCAGCTCAGTAGAGTTACAATTTAGCTGTCGCGTTTTCGAATTTCTTTTCCATTTCTGATTCTGTATTTCTTCCAAACGTGTCTAGAAGAAAGTTTTGGTACATTATACCAAATATTCCGTGAAACCTTCCGTTTCCGAGTCCATTTACTTGACTTGCCAGAACCCGGTATCAACATAACGTAACTAGTACGCAAGGGTCCATGATTTGAGTTTGTTTGGGTCACCTAATCGCTATTATAATTTATACAACTGTTGGGCTTTCCCCCTAAATATGTTTACCTATAACTTAAATATTAGAATAACACTTTAGATTTGGTGCTAATATCTATCATTGTCTACAAATGATCGAACAATTACAGCACAAGGAACTTCATTCCATTACAAAGGATACGTCGGCAGCTTTTATGGATTTTCTATATTTAAATGGAATGTTTTCTTTTCAATTATTATAATCGTAACGTGTAAAATTACACATAGTAGGTCACAATACTTATAATTTTTACTATCGATACGAGCGACTTTTAGAGATTCAAAGATGTTAATCTATCGCAATCATATTCGATAAATAAATCATTATCCAAATTCTCACGTACCTAAAATGGTACATAATGACATCGTAAGAATTCGAAATCTTAATTCAAACTGAAAATTATTTTCGTATCGCGCTTTTTTTTTAGAAATAAGTTTATCACTGACGACGTTCATGGCGTAATTGTCACGTAGTCTGAGAAAACTTCTGTACAAACATGGAATATTGAGTAAGTACACTAGAATGTATTTCTGATGCATCTAGTACCTACAAACAAAATAAGGTCTACTTTTGAATTACCTGCTGCTGTAACGTGTTCCATGAAGCATTTAGGTGAGCCAATCGTGGATCACCTTGCCCTAGAGGGCGGGGCTTAATTTCGGCCCCGCCCCTACTACCAAACGAGGCGCTTCTCTGTCGATCATAGGGAACATCCAAGTTAGTTGCTAGGTTAGGGACGCTGGTTGAAGCTTCCTGGGGAAACGTGATAGAAAACAAAACAATGGTGCCACATGACTATATATCTGCACAAAACAAGACGCTACTCGCAAAAAGTCACCTGCTTGCAACAAGGACTCGCAAAAAACAAGAGGACTTGTAAACAAGTCTACAAGTCATTGGGTGCAAGTTTTTACTTGAAAATGTGTACGTACCATGGGAACGTTTTAACACGATTGGAATTTAGACAATGGAAAGTTATTTCAGCATTGCACAAATTCCGACGATTTGAACGAGCATTAGTTTGCAAGCAAGTGGCTTATTTTCCAAGCTTTCATGATGCTGTTTGTACAATGAATCTGATGAGAGTTAAAAGATGGAAATAGATAAAAGAAAATGAAAAATGTAACATCGATAGTGGTTTTACATTGACGGACACTGAAAAGAGTGGAAATCATACTATTTTAAAGGACTTGGGTCATGCTCTATTAGTAAAAACTTCCACGGTAATTCAGAAATTTCATTATTTAAATTTCAAGATCCGCTCGCATAGATTAAGGATGAACAAATATAGTGTAAGCAAACGATATCAAACAAGCTAGCATGAACGCTATAAAGTTGTCTATTGACAAAACGTTACCAGTAGTGGATCAAATGCTTGTAGAGCCCTCATTGGTGTAGACTTCCTCGGCGTGGCATGTAACGGTCGGCTGGCCGTCTTGGGAGTCAGAGACTGCATCTGGGGAGGGACGTAGTGTCTAGGGAGGGGCCTCTCGTCTACCAGTGAGGTGGGTGAGGGGGACCTGCTCCTGTATTGAGGCGTGAAGCGGACTGATGGGAGACTTCCGGCCGTCTCACTACCATCAGTGTCGTCTGGTCGGCGGAGTGATCCAGATAGTCTGCCGGATGGATGAGACCAGTTCAGGTTTATATTCATGTCTCTGCTAGAACTGAGAGGTCTTGATTGGTCGAAAATATCACTAGCACTTAGTCCATGAGTTGTGTCCGTGGATTTCGCCGACTTCATGCTTCTGGGGCTAAGGCCGGACACGCTGGGAGAACTCTGCCATTTCTGTGGGTTAGATGCCCTTGTGGAGTGGAAAGTGGACGGCGTGATGATGTCATCAGATATCGTCTGCTGGGTCGTGTTGAGTGAGCTCCTTGGAGAAGCATAAACTCCGCTGTCGGCTGCTGATTTATCAGAGTCAGGGTGGGCGGGTAAACGTAGGGAGGAAAGAGATGCTGGGTAAAACCCGAGATCAGCCAGCTTGTCAGACATGGCGGGACCAAGTTTGGCTGTTTTTCGCGAAAGGTCTCTGCTTTTTTCGTTTAGGTCGTTGACTCTAGCCTGATATGACTTTATTTTCCTTGCGAGGTCCTGAAAACGACGAAAATATGCATGCACTATCAAAACAAGTATCATGCCAAGATGCAAACTGAGATCGAAGTTTTGAAATAGAATACATGCTCAAAAAGAAGTCAAGATGCACACTCTGTCGCCTTATCTACTCAAGATCATGAATGAAAAACAAAAGTTTTGTGAATACTACATGCGCGGTAAAGCCGGTAAGGCTATCGGAACACATTATTCATGCAAAGAAATGTGAATTGTCAAATCTCTATTACTATCTCTATTAAACTTACTAACTAGTAGAGCAACCAGATATTTTAATTTCAATTACAGCACTACTAATCAATAAGACTTTAGTTTTGTATTGATAAAAGAAACATTGTCACTTACATTGTGCTCTTCAATCTGCTTCTTGAGTGAGCTTACATCAGATGCTTCTACAGGGGATGTCAGTAGTTTCTCCTGCGCCTCGCCGATAGCTCCTGTGAGCTCCTTGATTTCCCGCTCATATTGCTCCTGTTGAGCCACAGCCTGCCTTAACGTCTCACACTGATCTCTGGCCAGCTGTTGGAGCTCCGTTATCTCGGCGGCTAGTTTGGACGCAGGTTGAGGTTTGGAGGTAGGTTTCCCAGTCTTCTGAAGCTCTGTTTGCTTTTCTGCCACAAGAAGTGCCTTTCCTTTGCGGTTCTCAATATCTTCGAGTAGTTTCTGAATTATAATACATATCAAAATATAATATTAGTATAAACCATTAAAGGACAGAATTTCCTTGTAATATATGACGAATCTTAAGCAATATACAACATGTACAATCCATTATCTACTGACTCAGTTCAAACGTTACTTTCTGTCTTGTCTGTATAATGAAGTAAACTGACGCATGATAATCAATGAGAATTATTCGAAAATGCAAACGCTTTACAGTGGCGGAAACAGGGGGTGTTGTTTCAACAATTTATTTGACCAACCCTCGTAAAATACAAGAACTGATTACAAACCTCGTGAAAAGCTAGCTGGTCATTCAGGTTGACGGCGGATTCCTTCATGGTCAGATTAGCACGTGTATCGTCCATCCATTTCCTGAGATCTCTCAGCTCGTGTTCATAGTCCTCTATCTGGTCGTTTGTTTCCTCTAATGTGTTAAGCCTACTGGAAACATCGGATTGAATTTTGAACATTCTACTGTTGAGTTTCGCCAGTTTGTCTCTCGCCTGACCAGCGTCCACACTCTGGTCTAAGCGTTTTAGCAGCTCATTGAGATGGGAAACTTTGCCTTGCTGCTGATCTACGTCTTTGGCCAATCTCTGTACATCAAGAAATAAGAAGGATAAAACGACCGAAAATCAAACGATGTGCTGCTATACATGTACATTGTACCTTTCATGGGATTAAGTTGGTACTATTAAGCTTTGGTAGAGAGGGAATTTATTTAGTGTTGGTATGATTTACTAGAATAATCAGAACCTTTTGGGAAAATATCATTTATCCAATTTCATGCAATAAATTAATTCAATAATGCATCTCAATCCTTTTGCTTCACACAACAAATTCTAAAGAGAGATAAAATATAGTTTGTAAACTTACTCTGTGCTGCTTCAGTTGCTCTTTAATTTTAGCAAAATCAGTTCTTTCTGGATCCGTTGCTATAGTAGCCTCAGCACCACTTGCCCATCGTGACAAAGCATCGGCTGTCTCGTTAAACTTAGCCTGTAATTCCTCTGCCTCGTTCAGTCTGTTTGATTTGTCCGCAGACTTGGCCTGCAGTGCTAACCACTGTCTATTTGTGTCGGATATAAGTCTCTGAACCCTCTGTTTCTCCAGAGAGTCAGGTGTATGACAAATCAAGTCGCTACCTTTAGCTCGTAGTTTGTCCAGTACAGGTTTATACTCATCAAACTCCGACAAAAGTTGCTGAAATCGATCAGGAAACACAATTCAATGGAAAAAATTACAAAATCTTCTTTTCCTTATCAATAATTAAGATTTGAATAAATCCAATCAGATGGAAACAATACCATCTCACTGAGACCAGCTTCCTATGAGAAATATCATACAGGGTCTTGCTGATAAAATATAAAGTTCTAGCGAGTTTGGCGAATTCGAATATAAATTCAATTGAGTAAAACATAGAGTACGTACGTAACAAAATGCACATCAAAGGAGATATCAAATTCGAGCATATCAATAGATTCCTTTATACTGTAAAAGTAACAACTTGTCCCAAGGTCACAAATGTAGACATTTCTCTAGGTAAACGTGCTTTCTATGCCTACTCTAACATAACTTTCTAATTTTTGCCAACAAATATATTCAGAAAGTTTAAAGTTTACAAATCTATTGAATGGATGTATACTCAAAGAAGCTGTTTCTATTTGCTGAGAAGATAAGGGTAATTAATGCAGAAAATACCGGGAGCATTTAGAATAACTTTCCTGTACACCTTGTACACAGGGAATGAAAGGACGGGAAAAGTTTAAATGAGACACCATTTTAGGCTCAATTATACTGTCATGATTTTTGAAAAAGAAATGACGAGACAATGTAAGAAATTAGGTTGAAAAGGTCTTAAAGTAAAGATGAATAGATAAACAAGTAAACTGTGTTTTAACACAAAAGGATTTTGTTAGACAATGATACGAGTCACTGTGACACAAATTAAACATTCGAATCAGCAAGTTGACCAATTCTTTTGAATTTGAATGAATGTGGATTTTTTTGCTACTGTGAGCCAAATATTTACAAACTCATAAACACTACAAGTCATGTATGTTCGTACAGACACACGAATCCGCATCTTCTCAAGACAGGTGTACGTAATACCTTAAGGTAGGGTTAGGGTTACCTTAAGGTATTACGTACACTTGTCTCGAGAAGATGACGAATCCGAGGCAAACTGCATATCTTGAATTTCTTCACTGCATTCGAATCAATAAATATATTTAATAATTATATTTCCCTATACTTCCTCTTACCTTGAATTTCTTAAACGTCCAAAATGGCAAACATTAAAGATCTAGACGTAAATGTCAACTTTGTTTTTATTTATAAAATTTCACAAAACCTGAATAACAAAATATAATACAATTCCTCATCAAAAAAGTATTTATTCCACAGTCCGGTAGAGATTGGAGAATAATGACGAGTGTCCAGCCCTATGTGAGTTACTATGGACATTTTGTGTATTGGCTCATATCTCTTTGTGACAGAAGGCACCATTTGTCAAATCCATACCCAAATAAGTTAATCTTAACGTAAAATATCGCTTAACAAATACACCAGATAAAATTTGCTCCCTATCAAAACTGAAATTTTAGAGCCCGTGTGAGACTTGATCTCTTTCATTTGTACCAAAAGTCTGATTTCAAAGTTGTATTTACTCTAATTTCTTTCAGCGATAATTCTACAACTGTACTCAATGTTTCCTATCAAAGGTGTAAGGTATCAAGGTGTGCAGCTTTTTAGATTAAGCCACAGGTAACAAATTTTCAATACACTAATACATAGGTTTGCTTTTGAAGGTTATCGGCGTCCATTTAACTGCACAGATCGATGGTTTGAAATCTGATCAACATTATTATCGATTATTGATTATTGCCGCATCATCAATAATGCACTTTTCATTCTATTGATTTTGCGAGAAATCACTTAACAAATACGATGCTTATTATTTCATTTCACTCATATTGAGTAATCAAATGCCAACCCAAATTCTTTCGATACAGAAAGTCAAACAATGCAACTAACGCATACATTAAGGTACAACAAAAACCTGAAACATGAATGCAATGCCACTCTTTAGCAATTAAGATACTCCAAAACACCAGAAACTTACAAATATTGTACAATGAGAAGAGAGTACTGCTACATAAAATGGATTTAAGCTTTTCGACCACAACTTGTTTGAGCCCCAATGGCTGAAACAAGCTCAAAATTATACAATCATCTAAGAAGCATAATACACGCTTATGATTTTAGTCGTTTTTGTTTTTATAAAATAAATAGATGTCCATGACCTCCTTTATTCCTTTATCTACCATCTTTGGCCTCAATCAAAAGTTTTCACAGTCAAATTAAAACATTTAAGAGAAAATGTCAGTCAAGTTTCAAATAAAGCATAAGTTTGTAAATTAATCTAATCATATGTGTTGGTTCTAATTGTAGCTTTCTTAAGTTGAAGATTGCAGACAAAGCAATGTAAAGGTCACTCAGTCAAACTATCATTCTCACCAACCCTGTCAGTGCTGTCACAATGAAAATGTCAAGGTCACTCAGTGAAACTATCATTCTCACCAACCCAGTGCTAGTGCTGTCACAAGGACAAGCAAACAAATGTCAAGGTCACTCAAACTATCATTCTCACCAACCCAGTGTCAGTGCTGTCACAAGGACAGACGAACAAGGTCAAGGTCACTCAGTCAAACTTTCATTCTCACAAATCCTGTCAGTGCTGTCACAAGGAAAATGTCAAGGTCATACAGTCAAACTATCATTCTCACCAACCAAGAGCCAGTGCTGTCACATGGACAGACAAACAAATGTCAAGGTCACTCAAACTATCATTCTCACCAACCCAGTGTCAGTGCTGTCACAAGGAAAATGTCAAGTACACTCAGTGAAACTATCATTCTCACAAACTGTGTCAGTGCTGTCACAAGGAAAATGTCAAGGTCACTCAGTGAAACTATCATTCTCACAAACTGTGTCAGTGCTGTCACAAGGAAAATGTCAAGGTCACTCAGTCAAACTATCATTCTCACAAACTGTGTCAGTGCTGTCACAAGGAAAATGCCAAGGTCACTCAGTCAAACTATCATTCTCACAAACTGTGTCAGTGCTGTCACAAGGAAAATGTCAAGGTCACTCAGTCAAACTATCATTCTCACAAACTGTGTCAGTGCTGTCACAAGGACAGATGAACAAGGTCAAGGTCACTCAGTAAAACTTTCATTCTCACAAACAGAGTCATTGTTGTCAAAAGGAAAATGTCATAGTCACTCAGTCAAACTATCATTTGGACAAACCCTGTCAGTGTTGTCACAAGGAAAATTTCATGGTCACTCAGTCAAACTATCATTCTGACAAACCCTGTCAGTGCTGTCACAAGGACAGACGAACAAGGTCAAGGTCACTCTGTCAAACTATCATTCTCACAAACCCTGTCAGCGCTGTCACAAGGACAGATGAACAGACATTCAAATATATTTAGGCAATAGTAGTAATATACATGAACCCTTCAATGTCAGATATAAAGACATATAAAGCAATCAAACATTTTAAAGATGCAATTACATTTCTACTAGACATTGTATGCGAAATGTTGCAGGGAATATAAAGTCCAATTACACAATGTCCAGGCAAAAATTATATGATATATATATTAGAACAAGACAGTCAAAGCAATTATGACAACGTCCCCAAAATGTATACACTGATGTCTGAAAGGGACGTACAAATGTATTGAGTTTTTCCTTAACCATGTATGTCTGTAGGAATTATTCAAAGGCTGGAATTACAACTGAAGTTACTTACTCACAAATTTTACAGAAAGACATGAGAAATGGTAAAATGATTACCCTTACCTTATGTCTGAGTTGACTATCTGGTATATTGACCACTCGTTCCTGGAGTCTCGTATCAGCATTACCGAGCCAGGATTGTAGGCCTCTCAAAGCCTCCGTCAGTTCCTCTCTGTCCACTTTAATGTTCCTCAGCTCCTCCTCTTTCCCTTTCATCAGTTCCGACACTTCACTAGCTTGTTCTTGCACCGTCGCTAGCTGGAGTTGCAGTTCTTGGGGCACTGATTTACTATGAGCGTTATATTTACTGGCCTGTTGTTGAGATAGGTGTTTGACTTGCTCCATCTGTATGGCAACTTCTTGCTCAAGAACCTATGGACAACAAATTTTGTTCATGAAGATTGTGTTACTAAATACACATTTTTCTGAAGTCTCAAGCTTCACATACCAGCCAACACACATATTTAAGTATATGAGTATGTATTCAACATTTCCAATTAAGTTGAATGCCTGTATATGACATACATGTAGCATACAGATAATAACATTCACTATACTTGGAAATGCATCAAATATCATAGGAATAATGGAAGAAATGAGATACTAATATCCTTTTTCACGCATAATTAAATTCTTGAAGACATTTTAACTTAGCGCTTTCAAAACCATTTTGTTAAAATTGAATTTACGTGTACATGTAACTTTGAGGTGTTGCCAAGAGAATGTATGTATAATTTGCGTGCAGACTAAGAGTAATGCCCAATACCTTCTGTTTCTCTATTTTCTCCATGACATCTGTAACCTCTTTACCAGGACCGAGGTTAACTAGCTTGTCCTTGGCGCTAGCGAGGGTTGTAGTGATTTGGTTCATCTCTTTATTAAACACGTCACGATCCTCGAGTTCTTCCTGGAGAGCCGCGTGTTGTTCCTTGGCCTTCTCCTGTGTCCTGATCAATAAACAAAACATTATGTTTCAGTTATAGTTATTAAAGTATGCAATAGCCTTATGCACCAAAACTTCATAGTTTTCCAACTTTAAATAATCCTGCATGGTTTTAAACAGAATTCATAATTATCAAATTGTTTGCTCAAATTACAATAGGTATGTCTAATGAGATGGAACATGTTTTGTTTACAATTTTTGAAAAAATCAAAGAATGTTTTAAAAATCTAAATGATTTTTTTCTTGAATCTGGTGTGCTTATTTTGAATCCCATTTAGTCAAACATCCAGTTTCTAAACCCACCCCCCCTCCCCAGAATATCTTGTACATTTTCATCTTCCTTCTACATGTACGTTCTACATTCTCTGTGTACTAGTTACATTACCTTTCCAGTTTTTCTAGGACTGTCATCAGTTTTTCCTGTGTATGTACTTTGGCTTCAGCAGTAGGTAGATTTCTCAGCAAGGCTTGTGCACATTTCTTCATTGATGTGATCTTTGGTTCAGATACTTCTAATGTACCACATAGTTGCTGCAATTATTATACATAATTGTCAGTTTCACATACAAGTAGATAGTATAGGTATTAAGTTAAATACCTCAAATGTTACATATAGATGTAAATACAAACTTAACATGGTCAGAATTTACATATAACTTTACTATACAAACTTTTTTTTCTTTAAGAAAATTTAGCATCTTTTGCACGAAAGTAAATGTTCAAAAGATAGAAGTTTTTGTAACAATATCTTTATTGCAGAATATTAAACTTTGCTACATGTAATTACCCTTGTATCAGCCAATTGGGTGGCTAGTTCATGAGTAGATGCTTTCTCTAGTTCTACAAGTGGCATGGACTCATCCACTTGAGCCAGCATGCTTTCCACCCCCTCAACCAAAGTGGCATATTCCTCCCATTGATTGCCCACATCCTGAATCATAAGATATAAATTAAGGTATATGTTACCATTCTTTAGATGTAATTGATTTTTCCCTAAAAGAATCATGTAATACTTTTCGTTTCTGAATATCCAAAAGTCTTGCAACTTTCATGTAAGTAACATAATCTATAACATGAAATTTTTAAGACAAATGATAATTTCATCTGATTTCTTTAATTGTCAATTTGCTAAAGGTTAGAAAAGTTATCAATACCAGTATCACTAGTTCATGACACAAACCTGTAGAGCCAACTGTTTATTTTCTGAAGTACTAGCCAATTCTGTCATTTTTTCATTGATATTTCCCGCCAGTTTCTCTATCAGTGCACGGCTGGTATCATTCCCAAATCTCTCCAGATCCCGTGACTTATCATTCACTTCCAGTATTGCGGGTCGTAGGTCCTCTACCTTAGAATGGAAGTTTTTGGTGTCAGCAAGCTGCTTGCTCAGGGCTTCCTGATTTGTGACTGGTACATGCTCTATTTGAGCCCATTGCTCATCCAGAGCTTGAAGCTGCTCTGCTACTTGGTAAACAGTCATCTGTGAGCAAAGTCGATTTTTTGTTATTCATATCAAATAATGAGGGCCTTACATAATACAATTGCATCGTTAAATTCAGTTAATGTCATTAAAGTTGCTTTATCATTTCTTTTTTTCAAAATGACTTAACTAATTGTTTTGTTAAGCAACTTTAATATGATTTAAGCAAATGAATTCAAAGATTCTTCCACTGTTACTCCATAGATAAAGAATTCTCTATAAATGAGATGCCAGTTCTATAGTTTTAAATGCATTGTTTGGCTTTTGAATTAGTAATTTTTCTTATTTTGTTAAAGTAAGTAAATATTATTACACATCTATGACTTTGCTTTATGACATGTCTGAGTGTGAGACTTGATTTCAGTTCTTTTTATTCTATTCAACTCAACAGAGTTAAATCAAAAGTTCATTGAAAAAATAGAAATCCAAGGAATGCTTGTGTCGCCTGCAGAGCGGCTTATTCTCAAAAATTGGATCAAATATGTAGGTCAAGGTCACTTGGTTCAAAATTATTGGTATGAGTAGGAAAGTCTAGTCAAATGAAATTTACATGTGAAATATCAGACCTCTTATTCAACAATTAAAAGATATGGTCAATCTCAAATTTTCAGAAAAGAGGGTCAATCATCTAGGTCAAGGTCATATACATGTGAAATGTCAAAGCCCTATCACTTGCCAATTAAAAATTATGGGCTGTGACACCCTGAGTGTGACAGACAGACAGACGGACAGACAGTGGACAAAGTGATCCCTAAGTTTCACTATGCTTTGGAGGCGACACAGAAATAAGTATTGGTATTCTATCTCCAAATTAATATTGACAAGGGGAAAAGAAATTAAGATGCAAAGATTTTATTGTATAGAGAGAATCCACAACTGACCTGGTAATCTTTCCATTCTGCTGCCTTGTGTTCCATTAACTGTTGTTTTCTGTTGGAGTTTGTGACTACGTTACTCAGCCTCTGGTTAGCATTATTTAACATCTGACGTAACGTCTCCTTATCGTTAGGGTCGAGGGTCGGCATCAGTCTCTCTGATAGCTCCATCACCTGGTCCATCTCGTCCTGGCACATACTAGCCTCATCAAAATAATCCTATAATAAACAATAAACTTATAAATAATTGTAATTACTATCTTCAAATTCTGCATAGCTTTCAATTATACTTTGAGTTTAACTCGGCGTTCTGAAAACTCAAGGAATTATCAAGACCTTCAACTGCTGCATCAAAAGTAACAATAAAGGAAGAAACAGTCTGGTATCACCAACTAAACAATGGAAAATGAAAATAAATGAAAACTGCCCTTACGGGATGAAAATACCACCTGCAGCAATATTCTTTGAAAAGTTTTCATGGATGAAGATCAAGCATCTATTGTAACATTGGACTTAGACCTTGGTTCAAGGTCATGACATATCCTTACGTCCTAAAGAACATTTAAGTGAAATATCATTGAAATCCATAAACAGGGGGAGTTATGCCCCGAACAAGGTTTTGTAGATAATGTTTATTGTGACCTTTGATCTTTGATCTATGTTCAAGGTCATAACACACACTTAGGTCCCAAGAAATATTACTGAAATCCATAAATAGGGGAAGGAGTTATGCCCCAGATAATGTTTAACTAATGGTTTCTATTGTGATCTTGACCTTTGACTTATGACCTTGGTTCAAGGTCATGACACATCCTTAGGTCTTACGGAACATTTCAGTGAAATATCATTGAAATCCATCCACAGGGGGAGTTATGCCTGGAACAAGGTTTTACCACAATATGGTGTCTATTGTGATCTTAACCTTTTACCTATGACCTTGGTTCAAGGTCATGACACATCCTTAGGTCTTACGGAACATTTCAGTGAAATATGATTGAAATCCATCCACTGGAGGAGCTATGCCCGGAACAAGGTTATACCATAACATGATGTCTATTGTGATCTTAACCTTTTACCTATGACCTTGGATCAAGGTCATGACACACCCTAAGGTCCTAAGAAAAGTTTCTGTGAAATATTATTGAAATCCAGCCACAGGGGGAGGAGTTATGCTCTGGAATAGGTTTTACTATTGGTGTCTATTGTGACATTGACGTTTGACCTATGACCTTGGTTCAAGGTCATGACATATCCTTAAGACCTAAGGAACATTTCTGTGAAGTATCATTGAATCCATGCACAGGGGGAGGAGTTATGCTCTGGACAAGGTTCTACTTGTGGTGTCTATTGTGACCTTGACCTTTGACTTATGACCTTGGATCAAGGTAATGACACCCTTAGGTTCTAGAGTACATTTCAGTGAAATATTATTGAAATCCATCCACTGGAGGAGTTATGCCCGGAACAAGGTTTTACCATAATATGATGTCTATTGTGATCTTAACCTTTTACCTATGACCTTGGTTCAAGGTCATGACACACCCTAAGGTCCTAAGAAACGTTTCTGTGAAATATTATTGAAATCCAGCCACAAGGGAAGGAGTTATGCTCTGGAATAGGTTTTACTATTGGTGTCTATTGTGACATTGACCTTTGACCTGGGTTCAAGGTCATGACACATCCTTAAGACCTAAGGAACATTTCTGTGAAGTATCATTGAATCCATGCACAGGGGGAGAAGTTATGCTCAGGACAACTTTTTACTTGTGGTGTCTATTGTGACCTTGACCTTTGACTTATGACCTTGGATCAAGGTCATGACACCCTTAAGTTCTAGAGAACATTTCTGTGAAACATGTGAAATATTATTGAAATCCATCCACTGGAAGAGTTATGCCCCGAACAAGGTTTTACCATAATATGGTGTCAATTGTGATCTTAACCTTTTACCTATGACCTTGGTTCAAGGTCATGACACATCCTAAGGTCCTAAGAAATATTATTGAAACCCATCCAAAGGGGAAGAGTTACTCTCTGGACAAGGTGTGATGGACAGATAGACGGATGGACTGACAGACAGGGTGATTCATACATTGTATATACTTTGTTTGTGGTAGTATAAAAAAGATTCATAGTATTCGGCATATTCTAATTATCTTCATATCATAACCTTAATTCTGTATTTCTAAATTATTCTGAAATAAATCTTTTTTTCAAAATTTTTTTACCTTGAGTTCTGACAGCGTCTCATTGAGTGTATCGTAGTCCAGTGTCTCGTATCCCGATTCCTGCATCATGTCCTCTGCTCCTGATAGCCAGTCATTGACCTGCTTCATCGAGTTCTCTAGCTGCATACGGTCTGTCTTTGCCTCCAGTAGGTACTCCTCTTTCTTGTTTATAGCATCCTGATATTTATAGCATTTTACGTCAAGTTTAGTTATGCCAACATTTCACAAATCTAACACATTTTAAAATTTTAGTCCGTTCAAAATTGTCCAATGATTATAATAGTTTAATACAGCTCACTCTTATTGTTTAAAGTTTAAAATCAGCAACAATCATTGCTATCATACTGCTCATTAATGGAATATCACAAGCGTTTCAGTAGCCTCCCCTAGAATTTTTAAGAAATCTCCATGCTGAAGATTTCCCATTTTCTTAACTTGATGTTGTGGCCTTGTAATAACCACTCAGTTGGCAAGTCGATCCAATTGCTCAGAGGTAGAGCTCTAGTCCATCATGCAGAAGGTCCATGGTTCAAGTCTGAAGGTCGGGTGAATTTTCAGTACTTCAAACATGCTTTTTTGCACTATACCTTTGTGTCTACCCACATGCATGATCATACATGTACAATTAACGAATGGCTGCAAAATCCCATCACTTCCAAATCCTCAACATTTTAGACGGTGACCTCCTAATATTGTCTCTGATATCTTAATTATTTTAGAAAATAATAATTATATTTCTTTCAGTAGAGATTTTATCCTAAAACACAAAACATGTGATATCACGTTAACACAATTAGCAGTATATGAACTGTATGGTATCAATACAAACCTTGATAGAGTCCTCCAGTGTCTGTATTTGGTCCAGTTTCTCTGCTAGTGATGCCGGCAGAGGCTCCTCTAACTTCTCATAATGAGCACGTACCAGCTGAGCTTTGTCCTTTAGTACCTCTAACTTCTCTAATGCTTCTTTAGCCAGTATCTGAAAATATGGTACGCTTGTAATACCACTCAAACACTTATTTATATCGATTATTAGTTTTCTTAACTGTCACTGAAACGTTTGAATTTCATTTTCATTATATATGGTACTGTTGCGTAACATCCATGTATTTTTTAAGTAGGTGTGTCATATTTCAAGCAAAATGCTTGAAAGACAAATCAGTATCCCATTACTACATTGCAAGATCAATTTACAAAATGTAGCAGCTTAGATCAAGTTCAATCTGCAAAATTCTTGAGTATAAATGCAAACTTCACACTCATTTTGGTTATACATGAGCATGTATTAATGCATAATTTAAAATTCTGAGGTTCACTGGTAAAGACATTTTCTTATACAAAGTTGAATCTTTGAGCTTACATTATGTTTTTGTAGTGCCATTTCCACCTGCGCCACGTCCAGGTCTTGAGCGCCGCGATGAGCCAGGATTTCTTCTTTCTGCTCCAACCAGCTTATAGCATCGTCAATAGATGTCTCAAACTCCTCTCTGTTCCTCTGTATCGTCTCGCACTGTTTGGTCTTCCTCTCACATGTTTTCTTCAGTTGGTTCAGGTAAGCTTGTAGATCTTGGATTTTCTCTGCTACAGTTTTAGCATCTTCACTAGAACTGTCCATACACAGTAGCTGAGCTGATCTACTAAGGTTTTCAGTGACTGGCGATGCTTCTTGAAGTTTATGGGATATGGCCTGAAACAAAATGGACATTATTAGTTCATGTTACATTGTTTGTAGAAAAAATTTAATGTTTCATTTCACAAACCAGCAGCACATTTGTTTATATTTGCAGAACTTGCTCAAAATTAAGAAACTTTCAATTTTCGTAGTTTTTCAAAAATTTCCTCAGAGAGCCAAAACTTGGTCTGCATTTATCATTGCTTGGCTTCGTATTTCTTATTTCAAGAATAATCCATATCAATTCTTACTTCAAGTTTCTCTATTCTAACAGGAATAGTTAGCCCCAGTTCTGACACAGAGTTGATTTCATCTTCACAGTCCCCCAGTAATGTCTCTAACTCCGCTCTTTGGTCCTGGTACTGTTGCCGTAGCAACAATCCTTGCTGACATTTTTTGCTTTGTTGGTCGACTTGATCTTGGAGTAGTTCAAACTGAGATGTTAATCTAAGGATTTCATCAGCCTCGGTATTCTGGCCACTCCCTCTGAGTCTCTCCACAGCTTGGTTCAGCTGAGTGATGGCAGGATGGTATGTACTCAGCTTTTCACCCACAGACTGAAATTGAGTATCGAATGTTATAGAAATCCACGATAACATAATATTTCTTTTTCTTTGTCTGCAATGTTGTCCTAGCTTATATCTTGAAACAGTGTTTAAAAGATTTCAGCATCTTTCATGTTCTGTTCGCAGTATTTAGCAAAGTTGACAATAATGTGCAAACACACAGACATATACAATCAAATCATCCTTTTACAAAACCTTATATACCTCATATTGCTGTAGAGCATTTTCTGCATCAACAATCTCTGGACCCAGAGATCTACTTATGTTTCTGATATCCTCTTGAGCAGTTGTCAATAAAGCTTTGGCTTCAGAAATATTCTCTGCAACTTGACTTCTGCAGCTCAGAGCGCCCTCTAGTGCTGCAATCCTTTGTTTGATAAGGGCATCAACTCTTTCGTACTTTTCGGCAGCGGACCCGAGTTGTTGTTTGAGTTTTGGTGTGTCGGCTTCATAGAGAAGTGGTGTAAATGAGTTTCCAGCTTCATGCATAGTTTTGACCAGAGATTCAAACATGCGGGATGTGTTAGACAAAGTCTGAAAGTAGATAATGAAAACTGTTATTCAAACTAACGGAGATGCTGACATTTTTAAAATGCACAAAGGAAATGGGTTTTAAGTTCAATTCATATGACAAAAGCAAATATCTAGATTTGAAATAATTTAGAACATTTTGAGCAGAGTGTATCAAATAAAGTTTGTCCCTTGTAGAATAGTTTTGTATAGAGTCTGTCTTTAATATCAAATTAAATCACCTAAATTTCTGGAAAAAAAATCTTTATTACATATAGGTATGCCCTGAATTTTTCATGAAAATCTTGTTCATAAATGATCAAAACTCTTGTAGGTCCTTTACTTATAAAATTAGCAATTTTGATCATGATAGTCACTGTGGTTAAAATTCAAATATATTGCTTCATTAAACTTATAAATATTACCTTGTACTGTCTGAGCTGTTCTTCCAGTACTTCTACAGCGCAGTCCAGACAAGGCTCTGTGGAGCATTTGATCTCTGTCTCTTTACACCATTTGTCGTTTTTCTGTAAGTCAGATTCGAACACTTTCCTTGCGGCTATACAGTCCCTGAGATGATTGTTGTGATCAGACAGACCACTGGACAGGGCATCATAACGTGTCTGTACGTCTGTTAATGAGAATATTGTATGAAATGGTTAAATAGAGGTTTAGATCTAACATTCAATATAAAATCTATAATTTTCAAAGATTTATGTTTTCAACTTCTTGAAATAAAATTATATCTAGTCTAACTAGTATCATTCTTTCCTAAATTAATGCAAACAAGCAAACATACATCAACAAATATATCATCTACATATAATATTTCAGTAACCTGTGATTTTGTGGTCAACTTCAGCCTTTTCCTGTGGAGTAGAGTCTACATGTAACATTTGTCCCCGCTTTATAATGTCCTCTATTTGACATCCTTGGTAAGCCCCCCCCCCCCCTCCATTTACCAACACCAATCTATATACATGTACTAGTAGTCCATAATTACCTGTGATTTTGTGGTCCACTTCAGCCTTTTCCTGTGGAGTACAGTCTACGTGTAACATTTGTCCCCTCTTTATAATGTCCTCTATTTGAGGTCTGTAGTTAACCCCCCCCCCCCCCCACTTTTGAGGTCCACTTCAATCTTTTCCTGTGGTGTACAGTCTACATGTAACATTTGTCCCCTCTTTATAATGTCCTCTATTTGAGGTCTGTAGTTAGCCCCCCCTTACCAACACCTATCTATATACTAGTAGTCCATAATTACCTGTGATTTTGTGGTCCACTTCAGCCTTTTCCTGTGGAGTACAGTCTACATGTAACATTTGTCCCCTCTTTATAATGTCCTCTATTTGAGGTCTGTAGTTAGCCCCCCCTTACCAACACCTATCTATATACTAGTAGTCCATAATTACCTGTGATTTTGTGGTCCACTTCAGCCTTTTCCTGTGGAGTACAGTCCACATGTAACATTTGTCCCCTCTTTATAATGTCCTCTATTTGAGGTCTGTAGTTAGCCCCCCCTTACCAACACCTATCTATATACTAGTAGTCCATAATTACCTGTGATTTTGTGGTCCACTTCAGCCTTTTCCTGTGGAGTACAGTCTACATGTAACATTTGTCCCCTCTTTATAATGTCCTCTATTTGAGGTCTGTAGTTAGCCCCCCCTTACCAACACCTATCTATATACTAGTAGTCCATAATTACCTGTGATTTTGTGGTCCACTTCAGCCTTTTCCTGTGGAGTACAGTCTACATGTAACATTTGTCCCCTCTTTATAATGTCCTCTATTTGAGGTCTGTAGTTAGCCCCCCCTTACCAACACCTATCTATATACTAGTAGTCCATAATTACCTGTGATTTTGTGGTCCACTTCAGCCTTTTCCTGTGGAGTACAGTCTACATGTAACATTTGTCCCCTCTTTATAATGTCCTCTATTTGAGGTCTGTAGTTAGCCCCCCCTTACCAACACCTATCTATATACTAGTAGTCCATAATTACCTGTGATTTTGTGGTCCACTTCAGCCTTTTCCTGTGGAGTACAGTCTACATGTAACATTTGTCCCCTCTTTATAATGTCCTCTATTTGAGGTCTGTAGTTAGCCCCCCCTTACCAACACCTATCTATATACTAGTAGTCCATAATTACCTGTGATTTTGTGGTCCACTTCAGCCTTTTCCTGTGGTGTACAGTCTACATGTAACATTTGTCCCCTCTTTATAATGTCCTCTATTTGAGGTCTGTAGTTAGCCCCCCCTTACCAACACCTATCTATATACTAGTAGTCCATAATTACCTGTGATTTTGTGGTCCACTTCAGCCTTTTCCTGTGGTGTACAGTCTACATGTAACATTTGTCCCCTCTTTATAATGTCCTCTATTTGAGGTCTGTAGTTAGCCCCCCCTTACCAACACCTATCTATATACTAGTAGTCCATAATTACCTGTGATTTTGTGGTCCACTTCAGCCTTTTCCTGTGGTGTACAGTCTACATGTAACATTTGTCCCCTCTTTATAATGTCCTCTATTTGAGGTTTGTAGTTAGCCCCCCCCCTTACCAACACCTATCAATATACTAGTAGTCCATAATTACCTGTGATTTTGTGGTCCACTTCAGCCTTTTCCTGTGGAGTACAGTCTACATGTAACATTTGTCCCCTCTTTATAATGTCCTCTATTTGAGGTTTGTAGTTAGCCCCCCCTTACCAACACCTATCTATATACTAGTAGTCCATAATTACCTGTGATTTTGTGGTCCACTTCAGCCTTTTCCTGTGGTGTACAGTCTACATGTAACATTTGTCCCCTCTTTATAATGTCCTCTATTTGAGGTTTGTAGTTAGCCCCCCCCCCCCTTACCAACACCTATCAATATACTAGTAGTCCATAATTACCTGTGATTTTGTGGTCCACTTCAGCCTTTTCCTGTGGTGTACAGTCTACATGTAACATTTGTCCCCTCTTTATAATGTCCTCTATTTGAGGTCTGTAGTTAACCCCCCCCTTACCAACACCTATCTATATACTAGTAGTCCATAATTACCTGTGATTTTGTGGTCCACTTCAGCCTTTTCCTGTGGTGTACAGTCTACATGTAACATTTGTCCCCTCTTTATAATGTCCTCTATTTGAGGTCTGTAGTTAGCCCCCCCTTACCAACACCTATCTATATACTAGTAGTCCATAATTACCTGTGATTTTGTGGTCCACTTCAGCCTTTTCCTGTGGTGTACAGTCTACATGTAACATTTGTCCCCTCTTTATAATGTCCTCTATTTGAGGTTTGTAGTTAGCCCCCCCCCCCTTACCAACACCTATCAATATACTAGTAGTCCATAATTACCTGTGATTTTGTGGTCCACTTCAGCCTTTTCCTGTGGTGTACAGTCTACATGTAACATTTGTCCCCTCTTTATAATGTCCTCTATTTGAGGTTTGTAGTTAGCCCCCCCCCCCCCTTACCAACACCTATCAATATACTAGTAGTCCATAATTACCTGTGATTTTGTGGTCCACTTCAGCCTTTTCCTGTGGTGTACAGTCTACATGTAACATTTGTCCCCTCTTTATAATGTCCTCTATTTGAGGTTTGTAGTTAGCCCCCCCCCCCCTTACCAACACCTATCAATATACTAGTAGTCCATAATTACCTGTGATTTTGTGGTCCACTTCAGCCTTTTCCTGTGGTGTACAGTCTACATGTAACATTTGTCCCCTCTTTATAATGTCCTCTATTTGAGGTCTGTAGTTAGCCCCCCCCCCCCCCCCTTACCAACACTTATCAATATACTAGTAGTCCATAATTACCTGTGATTTTGTGGTCCACTTCAGCCTTTTCCTGTGGTGTACAGTCTACATGTAACATTTGTCCCCTCTTTATAATGTCCTCTATTTGAGGTCTGTAGTTAGCCCCCCCCCCCCCTTACCAACACCTATCAATATACTAGTAGTCCATAATTACCTGTGATTTTGTGGTCCACTTCAGCCTTTTCCTGTGGTGTACAGTCTACATGTAACATTTGTCCCCTCTTTATAATGTCCTCTATTTGAGGTTTGTAGTTAGCCCCCCCCCCCCCTTACCAACACCTATCAATATACTAGTAGTCCATAATTACCTGTGATTTTGTGGTCCACTTCAGCCTTTTCCTGTGGTGTACAGTCTACATGTAACATTTGTCCCCTCTTTATAATGTCCTCTATTTGAGGTCTGTAGTTAGCCCCCCCTTACCAACACCTATCTATATACTAGTAGTCCATAATTACCTGTGATTTTGTGGTCCACTTCAGCCTTTTCCTGTGGAGTACAGTCTACATGTAACATTTGTCCCCTCTTTATAATGTCCTCTATTTGAGGTCTGTAGTTAGCCCCCCCCCCTTACCAAGACCTATCTATATACTAGTAGTCCATAATTACCTGTGATTTTGTGGTCCACTTCAGCCTTTTCCTGTGGTGTACAGTCTACATGTAACATTTGTCCCCTCTTTATAATGTCCTCTATTTGAGGTTTGTAGTTAGCCCCCCCTTACCAACACCTATCTATATACTAGTAGTCCATAATTACCTGTGATTTTGTGGTCCACTTCAGCCTTTTCCTGTGGTGTACAGTCTACATGTAACATTTGTCCCCTCTTTATAATGTCCTCTATTTGAGGTTTGTAGTTAGCCCCCCTTACCAACACCTATCTATATACTAGTAGTCCATAATTACCTGTGATTTTGTGGTCCACTTCAGCCTTTTCCTGTGGTGTACAGTCTACATGTAACATTTGTCCCCTCTTTATAATGTCCTCTATTTGAGGTTTGTAGTTAGCCCCCCCTTACCAACACCTATCTATATACTAGTAGTCCATAATTACCTGTGATTTTGTGGTCCACTTCAGCCTTTTCCTGTGGTGTACAGTCTACATGTAACATTTGTCCCCTCTTTATAATGTCCTCTATTTGAGGTCTGTAGTTAGCCCCCCCCTTACCAACACCTATCTATATACTAGTAGTCCATAATTACCTGTGATTTTGTGGTCCACTTCAGCCTTTTCCTGTGGAGTACAGTCTACATGTAACATTTGTCCCCTCTTTATAATGTCCTCTATTTGTGGTCTGTAGTTAGCCCCCCCCCCTTACCAACACCTATCAATATACTAGTAGTCCATAATTACCTGTGATTTTGTGGTCCACTTCAGCCTTTTCCTGTGGTGTACAGTCTACATGTAACATTTGTCCCCTCTTTATAATGTCCTCTATTTGAGGTCTGTAGTTAGCCCCCCCTTACCAACACCTATCTATATACTAGTAGTCCATAATTACCTGTGATTTTGTGGTCCACTTCAGCCTTTTCCTGTGGAGTACAGTCTACATGTAACATTTGTCCCCTCTTTATAATGTCCTCTATTTGAGGTCTGTAGTTAGCCCCCCCTTACCAACACCTATCTATATACTAGTAGTCCATAATTACCTGTGATTTTGTGGTCCACTTCAGCCTTTTCCTGTGGAGTACAGTCTACATGTAACATTTGTCCCCTCTTTATAATGTCCTCTATTTGAGGTCTGTAGTTAGCCCCCCCTTACCAACACCTATCTATATACTAGTAGTCCATAATTACCTGTGATTTTGTGGTCCACTTCAGCCTTTTCCTGTGGAGTACAGTCTACATGTAACATTTGTCCCCTCTTTATAATGTCCTCTATTTGAGGTCTGTAGTTAGCCCCCCCTTACCAACACCTATCTATATACTAGTAGTCCATAATTACCTGTGATTTTGTGGTCCACTTCAGCCTTTTCCTGTGGTGTACAGTCTACATGTAACATTTGTCCCCTCTTTATAATGTCCTCTATTTGAGGTCTGTAGTTAGCCCCCCCTTACCAACACCTATCTATATACTAGTAGTCCATAATTACCTGTGATTTTGTGGTCCACTTCAGCCTTTTCCTGTGGTGTACAGTCTACATGTAACATTTGTCCCCTCTTTATAATGTCCTCTATTTGAGGTCTGTAGTTAGCCCCCCCTTACCAACACCTATCTATATACTAGTAGTCCATAATTACCTGTGATTTTGTGGTCCACTTCAGCCTTTTCCTGTGGTGTACAGTCTACATGTAACATTTGTCCCCTCTTTATAATGTCCTCTATTTGAGGTTTGTAGTTAGCCCCCCCCCTTACCAACACCTATCAATATACTAGTAGTCCATAATTACCTGTGATTTTGTGGTCCACTTCAGCCTTTTCCTGTGGAGTACAGTCTACATGTAACATTTGTCCCCTCTTTATAATGTCCTCTATTTGAGGTTTGTAGTTAGCCCCCCCTTACCAACACCTATCTATATACTAGTAGTCCATAATTACCTGTGATTTTGTGGTCCACTTCAGCCTTTTCCTGTGGTGTACAGTCTACATGTAACATTTGTCCCCTCTTTATAATGTCCTCTATTTGAGGTTTGTAGTTAGCCCCCCCCCCCCCCCTTACCAACACCTATCAATATACTAGTAGTCCATAATTACCTGTGATTTTGTGGTCCACTTCAGCCTTTTCCTGTGGTGTACAGTCTACATGTAACATTTGTCCCCTCTTTATAATGTCCTCTATTTGAGGTCTGTAGTTAACCCCCCCCTTACCAACACCTATCTATATACTAGTAGTCCATAATTACCTGTGATTTTGTGGTCCACTTCAGCCTTTTCCTGTGGTGTACAGTCTACATGTAACATTTGTCCCCTCTTTATAATGTCCTCTATTTGAGGTCTGTAGTTAGCCCCCCCTTACCAACACCTATCTATATACTAGTAGTCCATAATTACCTGTGATTTTGTGGTCCACTTCAGCCTTTTCCTGTGGTGTACAGTCTACATGTAACATTTGTCCCCTCTTTATAATGTCCTCTATTTGAGGTTTGTAGTTAGCCCCCCCCCCCCTTACCAACACCTATCAATATACTAGTAGTCCATAATTACCTGTGATTTTGTGGTCCACTTCAGCCTTTTCCTGTGGTGTACAGTCTACATGTAACATTTGTCCCCTCTTTATAATGTCCTCTATTTGAGGTTTGTAGTTAGCCCCCCCCCCCCCCTTACCAACACCTATCAATATACTAGTAGTCCATAATTACCTGTGATTTTGTGGTCCACTTCAGCCTTTTCCTGTGGTGTACAGTCTACATGTAACATTTGTCCCCTCTTTATAATGTCCTCTATTTGAGGTTTGTAGTTAGCCCCCCCCCCCCTTACCAACACCTATCAATATACTAGTAGTCCATAATTACCTGTGATTTTGTGGTCCACTTCAGCCTTTTCCTGTGGTGTACAGTCTACATGTAACATTTGTCCCCTCTTTATAATGTCCTCTATTTGAGGTCTGTAGTTAGCCCCCCCCCCCCCCTTACCAACACTTATCAATATACTAGTAGTCCATAATTACCTGTGATTTTGTGGTCCACTTCAGCCTTTTCCTGTGGTGTACAGTCTACATGTAACATTTGTCCCCTCTTTATAATGTCCTCTATTTGAGGTCTGTAGTTAGCCCCCCCCCCCCCCTTACCAACACCTATCAATATACTAGTAGTCCATAATTACCTGTGATTTTGTGGTCCACTTCAGCCTTTTCCTGTGGTGTACAGTCTACATGTAACATTTGTCCCCTCTTTATAATGTCCTCTATTTGAGGTTTGTAGTTAGCCCCCCCCCCCCTTACCAACACCTATCAATATACTAGTAGTCCATAATTACCTGTGATTTTGTGGTCCACTTCAGCCTTTTCCTGTGGTGTACAGTCTACATGTAACATTTGTCCCCTCTTTATAATGTCCTCTATTTGAGGTCTGTAGTTAGCCCCCCCTTACCAACACCTATCTATATACTAGTAGTCCATAATTACCTGTGATTTTGTGGTCCACTTCAGCCTTTTCCTGTGGAGTACAGTCTACATGTAACATTTGTCCCCTCTTTATAATGTCCTCTATTTGAGGTCTGTAGTTAGCCCCCCCCCCCTTACCAAGACCTATCTATATACTAGTAGTCCATAATTACCTGTGATTTTGTGGTCCACTTCAGCCTTTTCCTGTGGTGTACAGTCTACATGTAACATTTGTCCCCTCTTTATAATGTCCTCTATTTGAGGTTTGTAGTTAGCCCCCCCTTACCAACACCTATCTATATACTAGTAGTCCATAATTACCTGTGATTTTGTGGTCCACTTCAGCCTTTTCCTGTGGTGTACAGTCTACATGTAACATTTGTCCCCTCTTTATAATGTCCTCTATTTGAGGTTTGTAGTTAGCCCCCCTTACCAACACCTATCTATATACTAGTAGTCCATAATTACCTGTGATTTTGTGGTCCACTTCAGCCTTTTCCTGTGGTGTACAGTCTACATGTAACATTTGTCCCCTCTTTATAATGTCCTCTATTTGAGGTTTGTAGTTAGCCCCCCCTTACCAACACCTATCTATATACTAGTAGTCCATAATTACCTGTGATTTTGTGGTCCACTTCAGCCTTTTCCTGTGGTGTACAGTCTACATGTAACATTTGTCCCCTCTTTATAATGTCCTCTATTTGAGGTCTGTAGTTAGCCCCCCCCTTACCAACACCTATCTATATACTAGTAGTCCATAATTACCTGTGATTTTGTGGTCCACTTCAGCCTTTTCCTGTGGAGTACAGTCTACATGTAACATTTGTCCCCTCTTTATAATGTCCTCTATTTGTGGTCTGTAGTTAGCCCCCCCCCCTTACCAACACCTATCAATATACTAGTAGTCCATAATTACCTGTGATTTTGTGGTCCACTTCAGCCTTTTCCTGTGGTGTACAGTCTACATGTAACATTTGTCCCCTCTTTATAATGTCCTCTATTTGAGGTCTGTAGTTAGCCCCCCCCCCTTACCAACACCTATCTATATACTAGTAGTCCATAATTACCTGTGATTTTGTGGTCCACTTCAGCCTTTTCCTGTGGTGTACAGTCTACATGTAACATTTGTCCCCTCTTTATAATGTCCTCTATTTGAGGTTTGTAGTTAGCCCCCCCTTACCAACACCTATCAATATACTAGTAGTCCATAATTACCTGTGATTTTGTGGTCCACTTCAGCCTTTTCCTGTGGTGTACAGTCTACATGTAACATTTGTCCCCTCTTTATAATGTCCTCTATTTGAGGTCTGTAGTTAGCCACCCCCCCCCCCCCTTACCAACACCTATCTATATACTAGTAGTCCATAATTACCTGTGATTTTGTGGTCCACTTCAGCCTTTTCCTGTGGTGTACAGTCTACATGTAACATTTGTCCCCTCTTTATAATGTCCTCTATTTGAGGTCTGTAGTTAGCCCCCCCTTACCAACACCTATCAATATACTAGTAGTCCATAATTACCTGTGATTTTGTGGTCCACTTCAGCCTTTTCCTGTGGTGTACAGTCTACATGTAACATTTGTCCCCTCTTTATAATGTCCTCTATTTGAGGTTTGTAGTTAGCCCCCCCCCCCCCCTTACCAACACCTATCTATATACTAGTAGTCCATAATTACCTGTGATTTTGTGGTCCACTTCAGCCTTTTCCTGTGGTGTACAGTCTACATGTAACATTTGTCCCCTCTTTATAATGTCCTCTATTTGAGGTCTGTAGTTAGCCCCCCCCCCCCCCCCCTTACCAACACCTATCAATATACTAGTAGTCCATAATTACCTGTGATTTTGTGGTCCACTTCAGCCTTTTCCTGTGGTGTACAGTCTACATGTAACATTTGTCCCCTCTTTATGATGTCCTCTATTTGAGGTTTGTAGTTAGCCACCCCCCCCCCCCCCCCACTTACCAACACCTATCTATATACTAGTAGTCCATAATTACCTGTGATTTTGTGGTCCACTTCAGCCTTTTCCTGTGGTGTACAGTCTACATGTAACATTTGTCCCCTCTTTATAATGTCCTCTATTTGAGGTTTGTAGTTAGCCACCCCCCCCCCACTTACCAACACCTATCTATATACTAGTAGTCCATAATTACCTGTGATTTTGTGGTCCACTTCAGCCTTTTCCTGTGGTGTACAGTCTACATGTAACATTTGTCCCCTCTTTATAATGTCCTCTATTTGAGGTTTGTAGTTAGCCACCCCCCCCCCCCCCCCACTTACCAACACCTATCTATATACTAGTAGTCCATAATTACCTGTGATTTTGTGGTCCACTTCAGCCTTTTCCTGTGGTGTACAGTCTACATGTAACATTTGTCCCCTCTTTATAATGTCCTCTATTTGAGGTTTGTAGTTAGCCACCCCCCCCCCCCCCCCACTTACCAACACCTATCTATATACTAGTAGTCCATAATTACCTGTGATTTTGTGGTCCACTTCAGCCTTTTCCTGTGGTGTACAGTCTACATGTAACATTTGTCCCCTCTTTATAATGTCCTCTATTTGAGGTTTGTAGTTAGCCCCCCCCCCCCCTTACCAACACCTATCTATATACTAGTAGTCCATAATTACCTGTGATTTTGTGGTCCACTTCAGCCTTTTCCTGTGGTGTACAGTCTACATGTAACATTTGTCCCCTCTTTATAATGTCCTCTATTTGAGGTTTGTAGTTAGCCACCCCCCCCCCCCCCCCCCACTTACCAACACCTATCTATATACTAGTAGTCCATAATTACCTGTGATTTTGTGGTCCACTTCAGCCTTTTCCTGTGGTGTACAGTCTACATGTAACATTTGTCCCCTCTTTATAATGTCCTCTATTTGAGGTTTGTAGTTAGCCACCCCCCCCCCCCCCCCCCCCACTTACCAACACCTATCTATATACTAGTAGTCCATAATTACCTGTGATTTTGTGGTCCACTTCAGCCTTTTCCTGTGGTGTACAGTCTACATGTAACATTTGTCCCCTCTTTATAATGTCCTCTATTTGAGGTTTGTAGTTAGCCACCCCCCCCCCCACTTACCAACACCTATCTATATACTAGTAGTCCATAATTACCTGTGATTTTGTGGTCCACTTCAGCCTTTTCCTGTGGTGTACAGTCTACATGTAACATTTGTCCCCTCTTTATAATGTCCTCTATTTGAGGTTTGTAGTTAGCCACCTCTTGTTGTAGTGCCTGAGTAAAATATGAAAAAGGAAATATTAAGAAATTTTTACTTACAGAGTTACTTCCCATTAGTGTAGGTAAAAATATAAATAATTGTTACGTCTTCCAGTTCTATGAAAATGCTTGAAAATCAGGGATGTGATGTTTTTATTGGAATTTAGTTATATCATAATGCTTTGAAGTCAAAAATGGTTATAATTACATCCAAAAGGAGTAGGGCCACGAAGCCCGATATTGGCCCTAATTTTTAATATTGTACTTCAAAGAATTTTTAACTGTGATTTGTCATTTTGAAACGTTCTCTACTGAATCACAAATCTATCTTTTGTAAACATGAAAACACCAAAATTGGTCATATTCCGCGAAATTCATGCAAAAACTACATATTTCCATAAATTTAGCAATGGCCGCATGAACATTCGTATTCGTGTATTTTCATAAGAGATATAAGGTATTCCCTATGAAATTTATTTCTAGAGAAACATCGAAGGCCGATTCAGGGGTTTCATGGCCCTACCCCTTTATTTTTTTAATTTGCAAAAGTATTCTGAAACCAAGGTATGCCACTTTAATATTGCACCCTCCCGCTTTCCTCCCACACAACCTCCACCACTTCTTATTGTCCAACAAGCAGCACAGCAAGTTAAATAAGTTGTTTTGTATCAAAGTTTGTAAACCTTGTAATAAAATACCAAAATCCTGACAAGCGCTAAACTAAAGCTACCTGTACATTTAATACATGCATGTATCAATTACCATTCTTTGAACAGATAAATAGATACAGTAGAAAAATGGAAGAGAACAAATATATTTTTCTATCTTTTCAGGAAGAGAAGTGTGTGTGTGGGGGGGGGGGGGGGTGCCTTATGTTCACATACTCCTCAAAGTTACAAACTTTAAACATGATTTCTAGGGGGAAATGTAGAAGGCTGTCATAGTTGTTTCAAGGATCAAGACCAATATAGTACGGTAACCCCTTAACAGTATACATATATATACCTCCTCAAACTATAATTCATTCAGATTTGGTGTGTTCAAAGGAATTTTAATGTTTACTTTCAACAATTTAGCAATGAAAATATTACAGATTGAAAGTTGAAGGCTTTTAAATTAATTTCAAGCTTTGAAATTAAAGTCATTTGGTGTTATCAGGTTTTCCATCACACATACACTTATAGATTAATTGATAGATATCAATATTTGATATTTATTATTTATGTAGACTATAATAACTGAATAACACTTGAATTGAAAGTCAACTTGTGCTATTACATCAGGTACAAGATAATCTATATAAATGTACATAACTCAGAGTGACGGACTCTTGTATGGGGCATATAGATTTTAGCTGCAATTTATCATATCGAAATTGAGATATGAGAAACGCCCATATTATTTTTCACGCACCAGAAACAAAGACCCCAAAATCAATGATATCGCAAACTAAAATTTGATCTCGAAACAAATGTACTAATATATTTCCTTCAGTTATCTTTATATAACTATATTTTCCCATTTATTATCATTATATCAATGAAATTCATCACTAGAATAAAGGAACATAATACAAACTGAGATTCGTAAAATTAGTATTCTTAAACTTCTGACTTCTCCCAAGTCATTGTTTGTCTCAGTTTGTTGTGCTGTTGTGTACTCGGTGAAGTTGTTCAACAATGAATTGTTTAACTCCCTCCCTCCTTTCCCGAGTATTTTGCAACATTACTTGCAAAGAAATACATGTATGTCACAGTGTTATCAATAACAGAATGTAACACTGTGTAAAGCATCACGCATCATTGATTTACATATTCTTTATTGATAATGTCATCATTTCTGTTCTCAGAATTTTTCATGATACAGCGATTTTTTTTTATTAGAAACCTTATTGAATTACCTACTTAATGGATTATAGTGAAGCAATCA
The DNA here is from genome assembly GCA_028142955.1 of Pinctada fucata. NCBI lineage: Eukaryota > Metazoa > Mollusca > Bivalvia > Pterioida > Pteriidae > Pinctada > Pinctada fucata. The sequence continues at coordinate 60,333 of AP027107.1, forward strand.
ATGGAAACTCAATGTGAGCAATCGATGAAACATAGAATACGAGGAATCATAGACTAGTCCATTACAATGAGACCTGGTATAGTATAAATCTTCTATAGCCTAGCCGATCATAGCTGAATACACAATTGTTGCTGTTTACAGAAATGTTTCTAAAGTAATGAAATATTCAAGAACATTTGACATTCTAAAAGCCAACAATGGTAAAACGAAAAACATGTCATTGGACATGACAGAAAACGATTTTCACGTTTCGCCGAGCTGTTTAGAATATTTCAGTCTGGACCAAAATTGCGCAAAAAGAGTTTTTTCTAACTTTTGATTACGTCATACACTCGGTTTCTATCGAAGATGGACAATGATGACATCAATCTGTGACTCCCGGACGGACGAATGCACGAAGGAACAATTAAAGATTTGGCATGTCCCTTGTTTCCTTCATTTTGAGTTAGGATACAGAAAAGACAATGAGAAGAGCAGGAAGAAAGGATGTTTATTCTTTTGTATACATAGCTTGTACAAGGGGGACGGGGCAAGGACGATGAAAAGTCCAGAATAGCCAATGACATATTGATACAAATCCTCTAGGTTTAAAGACTAATAGAATCTATCCCCAGATGTGATCAGGGACAAGGAAATCCAACCCGAGTGTCCAGGATTTGCTTGTACCACGACGAGGCTTGCCGAGTCGTGGACGAAAGCAAATCCTGGACACGAGGGTTGGATTTCCGTGTCCCTGATCACATTTGGGGGTTGATTATTTTTCTCCCACTGTCTAAAGGCACTCAAAACCGAGATTTTATGTATTCTTCTTCATATTTTGATCGGCTAACGCAGCAATCGTGAATGACGTCACAATTGACGTTACAGTCAAAAGGCACGTGAAAATGTTATCTTACCCCATAGGGGTAAGACAAGGATATCTTTTCCCAGCGTTTCCATGGATATCCCAGTCCACAGTGGGAGAAATTAATTTCCAAATGTTTTGAAGTTTTATATATTTGCAAACTTCCTTCACCTTAACGACACTGGTACACTAGCTCTCACCTTGCATTTATCCAGTTGTTTTTCCACGTCCCCCGCGGCCAGCCTGAGGGTGTGTAGTTTTTCCCCCTCCCTCTCCTTGCCCTGTAACCATTGGTAGATTTTCTCCAGCGCCGCCTGGAACTGTTCTCTCTGATTGACGCTGGCCGCCAGTAGCTTCCGTTTGTCCTCGGCTTGTCTGTACACGTCATGATGACGCTCTGATAAGTCACTCAGCCATTTATCTACGGCCTCTCTCTCCTCCCTTGGCAGATCGTCTATCAAGCCTTTTACTTTCTCTTTTACGATATCTACGGTGGCCTGTTTTACCTCTAGTTCTCGGCATATGGCCTAAAATTTAAATTATATGAATTATACATGTATGTTTAATCCGAGCCTTAATACTGGTCTTCTAGAGTATCCTAAAATAATCTTTCCATTCTGACTTTGGAAGGAAAATCTATAATTCCTTATATATATATATATGTTATCATTATATATTTGGTGTAAGTGATATAAAATGTACTAGTATTGTAGTTTATTTTGCAATTACGATACTTTTCTGAGCACTTTCTTTTCTTAAAATTTTCTCCGTTTTCCGACAGGTTAGTTGTTTCCATGAAGTTAAGAACATGCCGATTCCCTTTACATTCATTTTAACTACATTTTATTTACTCCACATTCATCTCTAATGTAGACTCCATGCATGATTTAATGATTGTCTTCTTAAAAACATGTAAAACCCTAAGATCAGGATGTAAAATCATAGTTTTTCACCACTTCCCGCCGCGCATGCGTTTATACTAAAAGCATTCACCATTAATATGAAAATTTGATATTTCGAAATTTAAAGTATTAATATAAGGAGGGAATAACAAGAAGGGGCTATTATGAGTGAATTCCAATCAAACTCTTCTTTTTCGTATCATTCACATACGAATGCCATGCTAGGAAAGTAACCCTCGTCCGCTATATGGATGCAAAAACATGCTCTTGTAATTTCTATAACACGATCATTTTTTTGAGGGGAGATTTCGAATCCCCTTAGTTGACTTAAAATATTTGAATTTATTTTTCCTTTTAGTCTTCAAAATACATTTGTTGGGCATTTCAATCAAAAGGATGCATTTCATTTGTAGTAAACACGTACATGTAAATAACATGCTATATATGATAAATATTATTAAAGTCATATACAATACAATGTAAGTCTAGAACATGGCCTAGCATACAGTACATTGTCAGTCTACGTTTACGTTACTCACTTCACATTCATGGTACTGCTTTTCCTGTATAAAGTTTTAAACTGAGGATTTAGTTCATCCTGTACTGAGCATTATTATCAAAAAATTATATTTCAATTACAAAAATATATAATCAAGCCATCCAAGACTCCTCAAAACATCTAATTTTTATAATGATAGCCTCTAATATATGATTTTAAGTATAGGAAATCTTGTTTCACTCTATAGTATAGACAGGATTCTTTCATTTGTATTGTCAACATAAAATATTTGTAAATTGTAAATCAAAAATATTTATTTTGACTGATTGACTGAAGATTGGTAACCCACTGAGATACTGGTTCTATTGTACACTGGTGCAAAAATGATCAGTCTCTTTGAAAGCTAGAATAAAAAGACCGACCGACCGACAGACAGACATACCGAGTATCTTGGATGGCTTCAAATCTGATTCACTTACATTATGTTCCTTTAACCTTATCTCGGCGTCCTTGACACTGTACCACACGGGTATCTCCTCCGCCGTTGTCTTCTCCCAGTCACTGTCACGTGACGGACAGACGGACAGACGGACATACACACAGACAGACATACAGAGGGGTGCTATAAACTGACATACTTACATTATGTTCCTTTAACCTTGTCTCGGCGTCCTTGACACTATACCCCAGGGGTATGTCCTCCGCCATTGTCTTCTCCCTGTCGGTCAGCCACGCTAGGTACTTGTCCACTTCCGCTTTGATGTCATCCAGCGTCCCTGACAACGCGTCTTGCTGTTTGTGAGCTTTGTCCGCTCGTGTCTGGATCTCACCATACTTTCTTTCTGAAGCTCTGCATAAACAAAGTTTCTCCATTTCTTATAATGTAAACATGAAGGCTGTAAACCCCTTTCTGTGTTCTGTATATTTTGATTCCGATATATTCCATTCAGTGTAAATGATACATTGAACTGTGACTCTTTAAGACGGAAAAGATAATGAATTGTGTATTGAATTTAAATATAAACTAAAGTTTGTTATCAAATTATCAGTTAGAACATTATTAACAAAGTTAAACGTACTTGTTGACTGAACTCTTTAAACTATATACATATTATATATCTTAATGATGAACACAGATATTTTGTTTTGTAAAAACTAAGACTTGTATATATTATAAACTAGTATTCGAATAATTTAAAAGAAAGCAAAAGAGGATAGATAATATTATGGGGAGGAGAGAGGGGGGTTAAATAGACTAGAAAGTCGAGTTAAAAGCTGAAATACTTAAAAAATTTTATGCGTATATTGAACGTCATATTTGCATAAAAAAAGAAGCAATTTTGTTCCCATAGGGTCTGTTGCACAACCCAACATGTCTGTAGATAGTACAAGTAATGTACTAGTAAAGTAATGATAATCCATTCAGAAAGTGCTCCGTGTTACTCCGAGTACGATGTCAAAACGTCGTTGACTTAACCACCTTCACGAGATTACAACAAGCTCCTTTATATCACAGAGCTTATCGAATTAATATCCCATAAGAAACGAAAAGTTTTGACAATTGTAAGGCCTTTCTTTAATGATACATACATGTACAGAAAGTCCCCTCCTCCTTTCTCTTGTCACCCCTCCCTCTCTAGACTTTATCTGTCATATAAGCTCTTTGATTTGCTTCAAGCGCTGATCTAGAAAGGCTTGGGGTCAGAACACGCCATTGAATTTGCCAGTATCCTGATTTTACTTCATTATTCTTCTGAAAAATCATAGGCTCGCCCCACACCCCGTCCTTGAGGGATTGGAAACCCCTCCCTCCTTATTCTAGATCCGCCAATGTTCTTCCATCCTTGTATCTCTCAAGATCCCTTCTCTCTTTATCCTTCTCTCTTGTACATCCCCTATTCCAACCTACTGTCATATGACACACTTGAAATGGTAAAACATTAAAATCTTACCATTTCAAATATATCATAGATCACTACATTATTCTGTCTTCCGCCTTAACCCGTCCCCCCACCCCTCCCCCCTGTGTTTTTCTGACCACCTACCTTATTCTATCTTCCACCAGATCCTTGTCATGTTGGCTGATTTTGGGGATCAGTCTGGACGCCTTGGTCCGTAGTCCGTTAACAGATCTCCCCCCCTACTGTGTTTTTCTGACCACCTACCTTATTCTATTTTCCACCAGATCCTTGTCAAGTAGGCTGATTTTGGGGATCAGTCTGGACGCCTCGGTCCGTAGTCCGTCACAGATCTCCCTGCCCCCCCCCCCCCTTTTTTTCTGACCACCTACCTTATTCTATCTTCCACCATTCCACCAGATCCTTGTCATGGACGCCTTGGCCCATAGTCCGTCCACAGATCCCCCTGCCCCCCCCCCCCCCCCCTCTCACCACCTGTTTATGATGTCCACCTACCTTATTCTATCTTCCACCAGGGCCCAAGGTTATAAAACTGTTTTGAGAACGTTCTCCGTGCTCAATCTCTGTTAGCGTGCTCAAATATGAGATCATCTCTAAAATTCGAGGTTATAAACGTCTAAAGTTTGAGAACGTGCTCAAACTCTGTTAGCGTGCTCAAATATGAGATCGTCTCTAAATTTAGAGGCTATAAAACTTGAGAACGTGCTCAATAGAGAACGCCACTTGAGATTAGGTCTGGTAGAGGTTATAAAATATTTTGAGCATGTTCTCTATTGAGTTTGGTAGGGCGTTAATTGAGAACGCCATTTGCCTTTCTCTCTGACACATTACTAAGGGAACATAAGGGTTGTGAGTTCGAATCCCGCTTCAAGTTACCCAATCTTTTTCATTTTCCTTATTTTTTCAGGTGTATATGCATTTGAAAAATATTTGGATAGTTTTCATTTGATTTTTGATATACATTCTTGTTTTTGCACTTTGTCATTTTTATTTAAGTTGACATATTTCCTGTCATTTTTATTTAAGTTGACATATTTCCCGTCTTTTCGCCGAAGTTATTATAGATATATTCTCAGCTACTTTTGTGTATTTTATGCAGATTCTTGTTTTATAGATAAACAAGTTTGTGAACGAATTTTGATAGAATTTTAAATAATTCTCTCAATTTGCTAGTAAGAAGATGAAGGGAATTTTTTCTTCAAATTTTCAGCAAATTTACTAGAATAGACCTGTACTCATATTTCGGAAAAAATCAAAAGAAAGGAGGGGATCTCCCAGACTCGGTATCAGCATCCACAGCAAAACACGTGATGCGAAAACTATGGAGGGGGATTAGGGTCACAATGCTATTTTGACTTGCTTACATGCTTCATGCTATGTTGCTTCATTCAATGTTTGATTATTCCATGTTCATTTGTCTTGCTTTCATTTCAAATTGACTTTATTGCATTTGTCTTTCTTCTTTATGCAATGTTGCTTCCGTGTATTTTATATTTGTCCTTCGTCAATGCATAATTGTCGTTCTACCATGCGTTATGACATCTTTCCTTGTGCCATCATTCTTTCGTCCTAATGCCATTATTCCTTCGTCAATGCTAACCTCAATTTTGATACCAGGTGGCGCTCCGTTCGTGACCGTTCCTTGAAATGAACTTTGAGACGTCCCCTGTTGCAGTACTACTACTTGGAAAAATGAGTTACAAATGTATGAATAGCGGAAAAAACAAAAGCCGATTGAAATATTTGAACAAAAAAAGAAATCATTAGAGGATAAATATTTGGGCCTTTTCTGTTTGCTTGCTTGTTTGTTTGGTTTTTTTTTTCTTTACACAGTAATAGCCATTTGAGGATTCAAAAGCTCCAACTTTTCCACTTTGCAATGACTCCGTGGCTCAATGGGTAGCGAGCCGGCACAATATTGCTTTTTCTTTCCCGCGTGGGTTCGAATCCCATCGGCTGAATAATTTTTTCTGAATTGTGAGTGGGAAAAGTCCGTTTTTTCTGAGATATCGTGGGAAAGGCGGTATTTCATATCGAAAAATTCTAGATAAATTGAAACTGCCGCGCGTCCTACACTGATCGAACCTAGAGATCAACACCCCCGGCCCCACTGATTCAGTCAATAATGCAGTTTCTAGTCTCCTTTCATAATTTTGACCTTGGAAATTTACCTTTTGACATCTCTGTATGCCAAAATTACTCCAAGCTGTTGTCCAGGACAAGCGGGGCGTAGGAGAAGGGGGGGGGGGGGGGGGGGGGGGGTGGCAGCGGGGGCAGCGCTACCGCTCGCCAGTTCTTTATGGACTTTCTGAATAATTTAGCTATTCTGATCCATAAGACAATCAACTCAATCTATATAGAATAGTATTACATGTAACGATAGAGGGTATAGAAAGAATTTTATTATAAGTCAATATTTTTCTAAAAATAATTCCTGGCTCGCTACCGCTCGCCAGACATTTATTAATGTACTTGAAATTTAGTATTGCACCAGAAATGTTAAAATTTGTGCACACAGAACATGAAACCCCTTATTTTTTTTTTTTTTTTTTTTAATCTCTCCCCCCCCCCTTTTTTTTATTTATTTTTTTTTTCATTTTTTTTTCTATTTATTTATTTATTTTTTGTTTGCTTGTTAGAAATTTTGGGATGATATGCCCCTCCACTTTTTCAGGCAGAGCTAGGCCGTTGGTCCAGGACTACGCCTGCTCAGGAACGTGGCACAAAAACAGTTCAGTGTCATTCACAGCCTTTTTCAAAAATGGCCAAAATTTAGACCTTTATTGTGTTCCTATACTCCGTGTTAGGAGCGCAAGGAAGATATAATTTTAATTAGATTGCAGCATGGCAAACTTGTCAGATTTTTCTTGTTCAGTGGCGGATCCAGCGCCCCCTTTGCCGGAGTTCAAGGGGCGAATTTTGCCGATAATACTGATTTTACTGATGTACCTGTTTTTGTCGGGAAAATATTGGGTCTGTGCATGAGCATCAACTAAATCCGCCATTGTTGTTCGACCCAAGATCAAGGTTAAGATTGAAATGCAAGCGTTTGATGCTTGCAAGGATTGACCTTGAACATTGACCTTCATAAGTCCATACTTCAAAGTCAATTATTATAGAAGTTTTATCTTTTTATGCAAGAATCAACCGACTTATGGTACAGAAACGACATTGACGGGCATAAAAGGCAAATAATTAAAATTATGACTTTTTATAGAAGACTTGCAAGCGACGATAGTGAGCCATCGAAGCGTTTGCAAAGTTTTGTAATAAAAATGATTTTTTATTTCAACTGAATAATGATAATGTACAGTTGCCCGCCATATTTTTTTCCAAAACAATGACCCCCCCCCCCCCCCTATAAAAACTGAAAAATTGCATAAAAACATTTTATTTTTATAAGTACCCCCAATTATTTTCTACATCCTCTTCTGGGCAGATGGACAACATGGACAAGTTACATTATACTTAGAATTGACAAAAGGAAAAAAAATGTATTCTCGTCCGGGATTCGAACCCACTCGGAAAAATGCAACACAATTTCCAGAGGCCAACGTGATAACCGTTCCTCCACAGAGATTCTTCCTACAAATGGGTGGTTTATAGTCATGATTAAAACTTACAAAAATCTTATGCATACAAAATCAAATATTTACTAATTACTTCAAAATATTTTTCAAACATTCATACAGCCAATCTACTTCTGTCCTCTCGTGTGATAATATAATTACTTTTCGAACGATACTGTAGTAGAATTTAAAAGAAATTTCTAACGACAGGGGATGTTTCAAAGTTCATTTCAAGGAACGGGCACATGCGGTCGCGCGAAGCGCCATCTGGTATCAAAATTGAAGTTAGCATTGACGAAGCAATAATAGCATTAAGACGAAAGGATAATGGCAGAAAGAAGGATGTCATAACGCATGGTATAATGACAGTTATGCATTGACGAAGGACAAATGTAAAATGCAGGGAAACAAAATTACACAAAGAAGAAAGATAAAGTCAATTTGAAATGAAAGCAAGACAAATGAACATGGAATAATCAAACATTGAATGAAGCAAGATAGAATGAAGCATGTAAGCAAGTCAAATAGCATTGTGACCCTAATCCCCCTCCATAGAAAACAGTGTAGACAAGCACATAAGGGATATATAAGGTCGTGAGTGGTACTTACGACCTTTTTCATGTTTTTTTTTTTTAATTATATATATTATACCCATGCCGCATCTTCTGGTGTAAAAAGTATCTATTTTACAATATAACATAGTCTGGTCGACAACTGCAAAATTTTGTATAATATATAATGTCGTAACTACCACTTACAGCCTAAAGCCCCCTTCACACTTTCGCGGATCGGGGCACGGATAGCTACGGATCGAGAAAAAATTTACATCCGTAGCTATCCGAAGCTTTCAGTAGCAATCCGTACCAATCTGTAGCTTGATCCAGCACAAGTCGTAGCTATCCTTGGCAATCCGTAGCTATCCGGGATGACAGAAATTTTTCTACGGCTCCACTACGGATAAATATGTCGTAGCGGAGTCGAAGGTGAGTCGTAGAAATCCGAAGTGGAGTCATAGTTATCCGTGGGGGACTCGTTACTACCCGTAGTGCATCCGTAGCAATCCGGGATAATTTTTGTGATAAAAATAGCCATACGACTCGCCTACGGATTGCTATGACTCGCCTACGGATAGCCACGGATTCGAAATGATAGGCAATGGATAGCAACGAATTGTGTCTTATATTAACTTCAAAACTATCAGTATTCTGTGCGTTTTTCGGTCAATATACGAGTTAAACCTTTAATAATTCAATTTTAGGTCATGATATAAAGACATGTATAAAACCTCAATACTGTTATAAAACATGTGAGACCGTCCCAACAGGGTGTTTTAATAAATAATGATGATTTAAAAACACATAGGAAATTCAAGCCAGTTCTACCAATCCGTACTGAAGTCGTAGCTATCCTTGTGCGAGTCGTGGTAATCCTTAGCAATCCTTACCGATCCGTATCTATCCGTACGTGGGTCGTAGCAATCCCTATCTATCCGCACGCTTATCGTAGTAATCCGTAGCAATGTCGGGACGATATCCTAAAAATCCTTGGCTATCCGTACTCGATTCGTATCAACCTGTAGCAATCCGTACTGGAGTCGTAGGTTTGTGGTTCATCGAACATTTTGCGTCCCGACTCGCCACGGATAAAGCATTTTTGGAGTCGTGGCTCGATCCGTGGAAGTGTGAAAGGGGCTTTATATACTCAAACATGATGATTGACCTATTTATAAATGAAAAAACATCGTATCTACCATTTCCAAGGAAAGGTTACCACGCATTTCCTATGGTTTATACATATTGTATGACTGTTCTTTGTATTTGACGTAGGAGTAGGAGTCTTTCCCCACAACTTCAATTTTTTTCAAGTTTTTGTCAAAACAGATTCTCGTAAATCTAGCTGCTATCTCAATTTTCATAATAAATATAATCTATTGCATGTGGTTTGAAAGACTTTCCTTTGTGTTGCATACCCGTATCAAAACACATAGACTTTTTTGTGTCGAATTCGAAGCATAGGGATTACTTTGTCTCGCGTCCGTCTGTCTGTTCGCGCCCGTCTGTCTGGTTGTCACACTTTCACATATATGTTCATGGCTTGCTTGATATGCATGATTAACCATGATGAGACTCAACACCCCATGAGGGTCATGGTCAGATTCAAGGTCAAGGTCACATATTTAGGACCAAAGTCCCATGTTCATGGCTTACTTGAAATAATTTGTTGCTCTCAAACAACTTCATAACTTCCATAAGTAAAATATTTCAAAACTCTAAATGTAAAAAGATTGACCTTGAACATATTTGTGATGATGTTAGAAATTGATGAAAAGCCGTCCTCCTCTAGTTTGGAAATAAATTGAGTTGCAAAAATGACTATACATGAGAAAATATTTAATTTTTAAGTAAATTGATATATAATGATAAGTTGTGTATGCCTGACAGAGATTTAATAATCATGATGTTACCATTTTTACCAATAATTCATTAAATATGCATAGTCCGCGAGAAATAATATGATGATTAAATTATTTGTCTTTTTTTCTATTTGGTTTGCCCCCGATGTCACTTTTGCAAATGAGAGTTTAATCTTAGCAAATTACATTCAATTTGGTTGTACATATATGTACAATACGTACTATACAAATGATATACAGTGAAAATGCATTTTGCCCTTCTATAAGTACACGTGTGTATGTGACATTTTGTAACTCGGGTAGGGGAACAATGTTAAAAAGAAATATTCCCGTTTTCTATTGATTTATGTAAAAAAGAAACATTTCCCCCCAAAATATTAAGTCGTAATATGCAGTGATGATCTATTCTAGCAGGGGCAAACACATTTTACTTCATATATGGCATTTTCACAAACTCTTTTTAGTAAAAGGATGCTACTGTCCACAACACTCTTGAAAATGTATTGGGAATCTTGGAAATATCTTGTTTAAACATTTATTTATTACAAATATTAGATAGATAAATGTTAATTGATCTAACCATCTCTATAAAAAGATAATGATGTTTAACGAATGATCTATATATCATTATCAAAAATTGTATACTATTCATTCGCAATAGTAACGAGCCGAATTCTCGAGAAAAACTAGTCGATTAAATATGCAAGTTTCGGACCCCCCCCCCCCCCCCCTGAGAAATCTAAAAGGGAGGGGTATGGACTCAATTTATCCACATAGTCCAGTTGGAAAATAGACTGGTCTCTCAAGACTAGTGAATTACTAGCCTTCTGTCGTTTTCGCGAATGTCTTACCACGGCAAACGGACATGGGTAGCCATTGAGCACGGGTTTGAGCAAGGTTCCTACCAATCTTAAAAATGTTTGAGCACATGCTCAATTTTGAGCACATTCTCAAACTTTAGAAGTTTTATAACCTCGAATATTAGAGACGATCTCATATTTGAGCACGCTAGCAGAGTTTGAGCACGGAGAACGTTCTCAAAACAGTTTTATAACCTTGGACCTAATCTCAAGTCGCGTTCTCAAGTGAGCACGATCTCAAAGTTTGAGCATGAGATTTGAGTTGAGCACGGTAAAAGTTTTATAACCTTGGGGCCAGATCCTTGTCATGTTGGCTGATTTTGGGGATCAGTCTGGACGCCTTGGTCCGTAGTCCGTTAACAGATCTCCCCCCCCCCCCCTACTGTGTTTTTCTGACCACCTACCTTATTCTATTTTCCACCAGATCCTTGTCAAGTAGGCTGATTTTGGGGATCAGTCTGGACGCCTCGGTCCGTAGTCCGTCACAGATCTCCCTGCCCCCCCCCCCCCCTTTTTTCTGACCACCTACCTTATTCTATCTTCCACCATTCCACCAGATCCTTGTCATGGACGCCTTGGCCCATAGTCCGTCCACAGATCCCCCTGCCCCCCCCCCCCCCCCCCCCCCTCTCACCACCTGTTTATGATGTCCACCTACCTTATTCTATCTTCCACCAGATCCTTGTCATGTTGGCTGATTTTGGGGACCAGTCTTGACGCCTTGGCCCATAGTCCATCCACAGATCCCCTGCCCACCCACCCCCCCCCCCCCTTCACCACCTGTTTATGATGTCCACCTACCTTATTCTATCTTCCACCAGATCCTTGTCATGTTGGCTGATTTTGGGGATCAGTCTGGATGCCTTGGTCCGTAGTCCGTCCACAGAACCGTTATGATTGTTAATATCATCCGAGAGTTTCTGAAAAACAAATCAACAGTTGGTAATAACCTTGGGTTTTCCCGCAACTTTTTTTCTCCAAATCACCTTGGCAATACACCAGGAAATATATACATAGGTAAAGAGCTGCTTAGCCTCCACTTAGATGAAGATGCTTGCTTCTGATCTGTTTATTTATAAAACTGAAAACAAACATATCATATCATCTGATAAAGAGTATTTCTAAAATTGCTGGAATCAGAAAATGATTACTATATTAACTACTTCATATTATTTATGTACCTAGTATTTCATTTCTTTTGCAAGATATGTTTTCTTTTCTTGGAAGGGGGGGGGGGGGTCTTTTTCCTAACCCTAACTATCCGACAATACAAGAGGCCGATATATCAGAATCATTCCACACTCCATTACCTTGACTGAGAATTAATTGTTATCTCTTAACCTGCTCTGCCCTGGTTTAATTGGTTTCAAGTATTGATATGGCAGTTTTACGGATAACAATTTATTTTTATGATCATCCGCCCTTTTAATTCACTATTTATTTGATGCCGTCCAATTTGAACTCTGAGCAGTTTACCTTTGTAATAGTCATTAGAGTGAGATTTACGATGTCCTCATCTTTTTGTAATAAAAGGGCAAGTTTTTCGTTCTAAGCAAAAATTAAGTATACAGTAGTCGGGTATATTAAGCTTTCAAACCTCCACAAAGAAACCCGAAATGTAAGAAAATCAGTCAGAACTGACATAATTATTGCTCAAAACGAAATGACAAACGTCCATCCATCAAGCATGTATTTAAAACGTGCTTTCTTACATATATACATTTGTAAATGGTGCAGCTAACCGGATCATATGCAAACAATGTTATACCCTCATTAACGGACACAAAACTGCATGGGCAATGTGTATTGAATCATGAACCGATCTGCCACTCAATTTGGGAGCATAGCACAAGATTTTCAAACTTCAAGATCAAAGTTTTGGCGTGTTGGGTGAATGTGCATTATTAGATGCAAAATCTTCATGTCTTTGAGAATAGAGAAATGCTGATGTATAAATTAACATGTACAGACAGACTGACGGACGATCTGGAAACTTCAAAGACCCCCAAGACGCACGGACTGTGCTAAATGAAATATAAATTAGAAAGGAATTCAAAATACAATGTATGTGAAGTGCACTATGTAATAACCCAGGTTGGGTCTGATTACGCTGTATTAGCGTAAGGATTAAAACCACAGACTTTTATTTTTTCTTTCTTTTCTTCTAATCAGCGGCTTGATCGGCAAACAAACAATCAAAAGGAATTATGTAGAGTTGTAAATTGCATAGGTCAAAGGGTCAGACTTTCTATAATTTGACTGCTTTAAGAGTATAATTCATACGTGTGCATGGTAAGAAAATCTGATAAGAAAAGGCACCGTTCTGATCAAATTAATCCCTTATAAATATTGCTGTCGAAATTGCATGTATTTTCAAAATATTGTGGTCCTCGGGTATTTTGTTTTAATAATGTAATAGAGTAGAAAATAAAATCAGATTTCTTATAAATTAAGATACATCATTATCTATGATATACATTGGTATTATTTCAGCTCCCCCTCCCTTTCTCTATGTCTGACAGTGTGAATTAGTTAAGTCCCCTCTTTTACTCTCTTCACCCACTTGCCACCTATTGATTGTGTAATAGATAAATATTTATATCTACTTTAGTGGATTTTAAATCTCAGAGTGGGCATTTGACTACGTAATACCTGCTTTCAAATCTGACCCATATAGAAAACTTACAAATATGTACATTTTAAAACCTGAAGAACGAATGAGCCCGACAACATTCTCAGATGACCTTAACTGTTACCTCTGTCCTGGACAAAATTAAGAATACCACAATAATATGCTAAAAGCTTCATTACATGCATAATTTAATCTGACCGAGCCTTTGATCAAGTAGGTGTAGAAACTTTAGATCCCTCAGACAGATTTAAACTATTACTCATCCTTTGTCCTGTTGCTGAAGTCGTAATGATGGGGATATAAACGTCATGTGTTTGTCCTGTTTTGGGGATGTGTTTGGGTATCTGACTAGTTGTTCTATGTGTTGTCCTTTGTGTTTTTGTGTAATCGTTGTTGTGTATGACCTTTATCTGTAGGCTTCAGGTGGTTGGTCTGTTTTGGAGGTGTGTTTGAGTATCTGACTAGTTGTTCTATGTGTTGTCCTTTAGTGTTTTTGTGTAATCGTTGTTGTGTATGACCTTTATCTGTACACTTTGTTAGCATTAAAACACAGTAATAATATGTCTGTCTTCGTGGTCTATAGTAGATTTTTGTAACCGATCCAAATCCATAATAACTACAATAGATCTTGGACATTCCATGAGTAGGATAATATTAGCTTTTCTCATTATCAACGAAGTCCAGTTCTCAGGTCAGAGCCTTAACGACTCCCAGGGACCGCGGACTTCAATACAATACACTGGATTCCATCTCATACATATTGTTGACATTGGAATTGATTTTTTGAAACACTTGTTAATGCGGAGAAGTGTTTTAAACAAACTTTAATTGTATTTATGTAAAGGTAAATCCAAATGTAGATCTGTGAAGATAAATCTTTAAGCTGTGATCTTAGGGAAAGACAGCAATGAAAGGAATATGGTATTAAATCACATAGAGATTTAGACTTTCTTGGTATAGATCTTCTCTGTACGACTGTAACATTACTGAAATGTTACATTTATCTTCCTATTTTGAATGACACTGACATCAATTCAACGTTTTGTCTTACATTTACATACCCTTTAAAACCTACTTCACAACCTGTTTTGTTTTGGTACAAATATCGATATGTATCAATTAGTGATGCCAAGATCTGCAGATTTTGTGTTTTAAAACAATTTTTCAAGTCGGACCAAAGCCTTCTCACGGGTTTATATTCCATGTTAGCTTGACTTTACAGAAAATCCCAAAACGTCTTGAATCTGCAGAAAAACTACACGCAGTATAGATATTAACTGCTTCACAAACATTTCAATATACTAGTATCGTGCAAGGTGAAGCGCAGGTAAAAGCAATCCTGGACAGTTGAAAATATTTCTCAAAAGTACCATAACTTCTATCTTATTCTCTTAAAGAAAATCTGTGTCAGTTATTTTAACTGGCTGACAAGACTCTGGCATATTTCCGACATAAATCCATTCATTCGGTCTGTCAACTATGTGGTGACCATGCAGAAACCAATGTTCATATCGGGAATTGTACCATTCATAATGATCACATATACTACCAGACAAACATCAATGGAGGTTTCGTTTATTTAAGAAACGGTTACATACTTTAAAGATTGCAAAAACTTTACATTGGTCAAGATTTTCATGCGAAATACATCTTGTTGAACTAGAACACATCGTTTGCTGCACGCAACAGGGACTTTCCCTCATGACCATGAATTCCACCTGAGCTAATAATTCGGGTACATGATGTATACAGTCATATGATATCCCATATGAGGGTCATATGACGTATATGTTAGTTTAATGTACAGACAGACGGGCAGAACTCCATTTTGGTTACAGACACCGATGGCTTTGGAGTTTTGCAGGAAGGGATGGAGTAGACATTGCAAATATATTTTCACCGAGCAGATATTTGAATAGATAAAATCAGTGTCTTATACATTTCAGTAATTTTCATATCTGATCAAAGTAAATATTCTAGCCTACACTAGGCATATATTCACAATGTCATGTATTTCGAATATTGCTATTTACATTTAGTTCCATTCAGGTTCCATTACAAATGTTAGCCGGTCTGGCTTTAGGACGATTTACTTATCAAGACAGGTACACAAAAATAAATCCCAGAGATACAAACAGCGGTGTCAAAGATTTTCAATTTAAAATCTCTGACTTTATATTTGTATACTGATCTTCAGAAATCAAGATTTGATTTCTGTAACTTCATTTCAGTAATAGAAATGCCGACAAAGTGCACATTATTTCACAAAACAAAATTTCCCTTCCTTTGAATGTTTCAACTCCCTTCTCTCGACCCCCCCCCCCCTTTTTTTTTCTTATCAGAGTAGTAAGTTTTGTCACTTTTATTTTTACTATCATAATATAGGTTATTAGAAGTATAATATATGTATATTGACTGGAGAGCGACCTAAATCTAGTGATAAATCAGATTTTATACATTTACATATGTAGTGTATGGTCCATCTATCCTAGAGCGGTCAGACTGACCGACGTCCAACCTATATCAATCTTCACTCGTGAATATCTTTTATACCTTTGCATTGATCGCTTGAAAATGTTCTTTTTAAGGATTTTGTTATTATCGAGAGAATAATCGAATGTGCTCTAAAATTCAATATCGTAAAATTAAGACATTCAAATAAATGATATCCCTTCCCTTCATTAAAAAAAGTATATCTCTCTCTAAACCGTAAATGTTATTTCTATCTTTCCGGTATTTTATACACGGTATTATGTTTCTCTTGATAAATAAAATCTTATTGAGATCTTAAGAGAAATTTGAATAACTTACAAGCGCAGTTATTGTCTTTTTGTTTCGTAATTACAACTGAAAGCAACGACGCGTTAAAACTTGAAAAGTCTGGCACTTCTTACTGTGTGTAACAAGATTTATCTATGTAATTACAAACTTTTTATGACGGAATTATTGTACAACATCTATGTCCCATTGCAACATCAGAGTTGTACATCCAAATCACTAATGGGCGGATCCAGAATGTTAATTACTCTGAACCCTCAATAACTAAACTAGATGTATGTACATTGTCACAATCACATCATACGCGTACATGTTTAACAATAAAGCCTACGCTCACGCAGCAAGATACGCCCGTTGGGATTTTTTTCACAACACCAAAATATCTAAGTCCCATAACTCCATAAGGACAAATTGGATGAACCTTAAAATCGAAAGGCGGCTTCCTCTTCAAAGTCTGATCAAAATGTACAAATATCATGAAAATCTGTTGACACATATTCAAGTTATTGTGTTCCATGCACCTATATTTTGCCCTTAGCTTAACATGTATGTGCATATAACCCCCCCCCCCCCCCATTACACATAATTTCTGGATTATGTGACAAAAAATTCAAGAACCCGTTATATATGTGAAAGAACATCCTTTCTACTTGAAGTATACAAACTTTCAAAACATTTCAACCAGAAATAGATTTTTAAATAATTTTTAACTATTTTAGTATATTTTCACTGTATTTTAAAATATAAGTCCCATAACTCTGTAACGACATATCGAATGAAGCTGAAAATCGAAAGGCGGCTTCCTCTCCACAGTCCAATCAAAATGTATGAATATCATGAAAATCCGTTGACGCATATTCAAGTTATTGCGTTCCATGCGCCTATATTTTGCCCATAGCTTAACATGTATGTGCATATAACCCCCCCCCCCCTTCCTATTACACACAATATCTCGCTTATGCGACCAAAAAATTAAAAACCCGTTACATATGTCAAAGAGCATCCTTTCTACCTTAAGTATACAAAATTTCAAAACATTTCGACCAAAAATAGATTTTTAAATAATTTTTAACTATTTTAGTATATTTTCACTGTATTTTAAAATGTCTAAGTCCCATAACTCTGTAACGACATATCGAATGAACCTGAAAATCGAAAGGCGGCTTCCTCTCCACAGTCCAATCACAATGTATGAATATCATGAAAATCTGTTGACGCATATTCAAGTTATTGCGTTCCATGCGCCTATATTTTGCCCTTAGCTTAACATGTATGTGCATATAACCCAACCCTCCCCCCTTCCTATTACACACAATATCTCGGTTATGCGACAAAAAAATTAAAAACCCGTTACATATGTCAAAGAACATCCTTTCTACTTGAAGTATACAAAATTTCAAATTATTTCGACCAGAAATAGATTTTTAAATAATTTTTAAATATTTTAGTATATTTTCACTGTATTTTAAAAATCTAAGTCCCATAACTCTGTAACGACATATCGAATAAACCTGAAAATCTAAAGGCGGCTTCCTCTCCACAGTCCAATCACAATGTATGAATATCATGAAAATCCGTTGACGCATATTCAAGTTATCGCGTTCCATGCGCCTATATTTTGCCCTTAGCTTAACATGTATGTGCATATAACCCCCCCCCCCTTCCTATTACACACAATATCTCGGTTATGCGACAAAAAAATTAAAAACCCGTTACATATGTCAAAGAACATCCTTTCTACTTGAAGTATACCAAATTTCAAAACATTTCGACCAGAAATAGATTTTTAAATAATTTTTAAATATTTTAGTATATTTTCACTGTATTTTAAAAATCTAAGTCCCATAACTCTGTAACGACAAATCGGATGAACCTTAAAATCGAAAGGCGGCTTCCTCTCCACAGTCTGATCACTATGTATAAATTTCATAAAAATCCGTTGACGCGTATTCAAGTTATTGCGTTCCATAGGCGGACGGACAGACGGACGGACGGACAGACGGACAGACGGACAGACGGACAGACGGACGGACTTCGCCATACCATAATACGTCCCGTCAAATGACGGGCGTATAAAAAGGGGGGGGGGGGCTCACTAAATCTGCACAAGCACAGAATAATTGGACACTTACTTGTTCAACCAATTATTTCATATTCTTGTATTTTTCTGGGGTTTTCTTTAGATAATTGAATCCCCCCCCCTTTAGTATTTCGACCTATCCAAGTTACTATGGAATTTTGGAGCTTAAAATATCGAAATCGAACCCCTGTGATATTAGATCAAAACGAAAGTACAAAACCTTAAGTCAGTTCAAGATACAATGTTCTTATATTTCTCTCACCAAGGAAGCTTTTATATACTGAATACTTGCGTCAATACTATGAAACAATGAATTAATCTTGTATTACATAATTGGTCATTGATTATCGATTCATGTCTTTTAAAAATGTTCATGTATTTCGTCGAGATCTTTATGACAATGCCCCCTAGCTCAGATATTAAATCGTTCTAAAAGAATAAGGTGATAAAAACGTAATAAATCACAAGAATTATAACTAAACATGCACGTGTATTGCACTTAATTTGGCTTCAGGTACATCACTAATTATGGTTTTCCCACTGAATCAATAATTTTAAGTCTTCGATGGTGTTTTTTCGAAGAGCACATAACAATTTTTTACGATCTCTTTTTTTGTTTATTTCTCTAAAATTCTCCGATCAATAAGTAATAAATATACACACTTACTTTTTTGTTTCGCTTCTTTTTTCCATGTTTGCCGCTACAATGGGACACAGTTCCTCCCATTTTTACATCTCTATTAACACTTTAATCCATGTTTCCGAAAAATGAAGAATCTCCGAAAATCACCCCTTTTCACATAATTTTTTGTTTATTTCGCCATAATTTGTACTTCTATAAAACATCCAGTTAAAGTAAGTTAAGGCATTCCTGATCAAAGGGGTGTGTCCATTCGAAAAGAAATAAACAACGTCGAAAGGAAATGTACGGTCAGTTTGCGTTGAAATGTACACGACTTTCACCTGACCAACATTTCATACCTATATATCTAAACATAGGTAAGTCCGAAACGAAAATCTGCGAAATTTCACTTGCTCTTCACAACAAAGATTTCACAAATGCAAGGCACAATGTATTATTTGTTGATTATTTACACGATTTGTTATCGAGCAAAAATAATAATGAAGACTTTTGGCCCGCTGCCTACTTCCCGGGGACTGATAACTATGGAATGGAAGTACTCGCTTTTAACCAAAGTACCCCAAGAAATCAATGTTCCGTTCAGGGTATATTATAATGGCATAAAACTTGCGTTAATAGTTCGTTGTTTTATATATGTACGTATACCACATATGGCAAACGAAGGATCAAATCTTTTTAAATATCCTAACAGTCTAACAACGATTTTTTTTAACCTGTTAAGCTTTAATTTATATACTTCGTTGATCATTGGTCTTTCAAACGACCAGGAGTTGATAGAATATACACATTATTTCATTTCGTACCGTTTTTGGCACCTAATTCTATAATCATAAAATCTTATTTTAACTGTTCAACAACGCAGGCTTATGGGATATACATGTATCTATGGACTGTGAATAGCCTTGCATGGTGCAGGTATTAACTCTCAGATCTTGAGCTTACTACGATTTGTTTTTGCTTTTCTTTGACATTGCGTTCCCCCAGAACAGATTGCCGACGGCTGCTAACAGACTTTTGTCCTCAACACGACCTTAAAATGTTAATACATGTATTAATTATATGCCAGTAATTGCTGCCAAAAATCTTAATTCGTCCTCTCGTATGTGTCACTTTCATTATGCATTTCTAATGTTTCCATCAGAGTTTATTGCAATTTGTAAATTACACAAAGAAGCAGCCATATGAACATGTTCCAAGACTGTCCAGAACTTAAAATTTGGAAAAATGAAAATAACAAATTTATACAAATACATGTCCTCGCTGTAGACCAAAAACTTTACACGATGTCAGGGTCACATGCAATATGTGATTTTTTTTAACACTTGAAGGTCTTTTAGCATGTAAAAAAACGGAAACTAAGACGCATTTGATACACATACGAGAACCTTGCCTCTTACATAATTCAAAGCTAATTGAATTTGAGCTTGAAAGTGGAATAACCAAAGACCAAAACCGTGTTTTTGTGTGTTTAGTTTTTATCCGAAAGTACATAGTTTAGGCATAGTACGATAGATGTAAAACCATCGAGAAAAGACGTTTTATGAAAATTATAAGAGTGAAATGTAGAAGAATTTATTGCGCACTTTCTGACAACGTACATTTATAATGTACATGCAGTACATGTAAACAACACGTGTCTATCGTACTAGAACATTTTTCTGGAAAATGCACTTAGTTTTATTTTCGTTTTATGCAGACATATATCGTAATACACGTGAAATACATCATTCAGTGAAATCATTATGGAATGTAGAGATGTTATACGAAATGCACATTTGTAAAAAAAGGAGCTGTTAAGATAAGGTCTGGATTTAGCCCTGAAACCACTCGATTATTTCTCGTGCGCTGTCCTTCCAATTTAGATAAAAGTTTGTCAGGTTAACAATATAAAGTATTATAAGATTCATGGTAGGTATTTCATTTAAATAAATTTGGTAAAAGATGTTAAAATTACGGGTTGGAGAGGTAGGGGTACAGATGACGGAAAACGTTGAATATCGATCGAAAATGCACCAAAAATGCATTATTTTACATATTTTTACGTTAATTATGCTTCTGTTACCTCTTCATGTCAAAACTGGATAAGCGAAATTAATTTTGAGGTTATTATATCAATATAATTGGCACATTCTGCAATCTGGAAACTGAAAAACGGTTTTATTTCGTTCTTCTCAGTCACTTATGGGAGTAGCTTTCTGGCGCGAAATACACACGGCGTAGAAATAGACAACTTTCTCGTTTATTTCCTTCCATTAAATATTTGATCGGAACACACTCTGAATAGATTGTTCCGTGATATAAAACGAAAAAGATCGTCAATATGACCTACTTTACCACTCTGGAGGCAAATTTAAAAATAGTCATCTATCCCCCCCCCCCCCCCTTTTTTTTCGTTTTTCGCCTGTGGGACATTGTTCCCCACCCCCATCCCCTCGCTTCAGAACCCCACTTGGCCAGAAAATGTGTTTTATTGATATACAGCTTTGGCGAAAGCGGCATTGTAAAACGAGGTGGGGAACGATGTTGGATAAAACTTTTCCGTTTTCCATTGATTTCTGTGTTAAAACTCTTATTTTGACCCAATTATCGATCTTATTTTGCATAAATTATCCCATCTGACAGCAGATTCATAATTATACGGACCAAGTTACTTGAAATTTCTACCGAAAAAAAATTCTCAAATTTTGCATTTTGAAATTTCGACTTTTCAGGGCAGATTCTACGCCTTATCTTAACAGCTCCTTCGAAAAGAAAATAAATATAAAAATAATACAAAAAAGTATTTATAAAAAAATTTTCTATCACAATATTGGAACGAACATACACGCGGTTTGTATGTTTTGTTTTTGTTTTCACCTACTTTTGAATGAATTGAACTAGTAAAATTCGTGCTATAAGACAAAAGTTTCTTTTGTTATTAGTAAATACGGACACCAATATTTATGCATTTAATATTCAAAATGAACGAGTTTAACTACAGTAACTACGTTTTAACTCGAGACGGTCCATTCAATTATGATAAATTAAAGTTCTTGACATGAGGTATTATATGTGGAAACCATTGATAATTCCTTTTAAGTTATCCACTAAAATGATTATTGCATTTTTGACAGTTCTGTACAAATATAACATTCCACAAATGCGAGGAGACTTCAAAGATTCCACATATGAATAAGAAATTGATAGAATAGGGGAAAGGGAACTGATGAACTTCTGCACTTACTCTCTGTTCAGTTTTTTTTTTATTTGCTTGTGATGTACATGTTTGTTTGTGTCCTTATTCTAATTTAAAAGATCAATTTGTAATTTCTTAAAACAAAACCTTTATAGCTCCCTTTCGAATTTTTGTTCAATTCTGTACAAAAATGAGTATCGGACGCAACATTTTTAAAGTCACACAGCCATTGTGGGCGTACGTAGAAAGATAGACAACTCGTCCACAATAATTCAAACTGAGATTCCATGGGCCATTGAACCCTCCAAAACTGTCATCCGATCAGTGTCATTTTGATCTTATACAAGTAATATTTTCGTGAAAATAATCAATAATTTTTAAAAACTGATATTCGGAATTCCAAAAAAAAAAAAAATCTTATTTTTGAACTCGAAAATTTTTTTTAAGGGTTATTCGTTTTATATTATTTATTCGTTTTAAATTATAAATTTGTTTTAGTTTTACAGTTAAATTAATTTTTGAGCGTTACATCGCAACATGTATAAGTCTGATCGGAGTTGTCTTTCTTTTCCCCTGGTAAAGAATAATTTGAACTTTCACGTACAATGCGGAACCGCTGTGTTGGCTTCAATCTGTATGTCCGTCTGCTGGTATCCCTCCTTCCACCTAGTTACAACGTATATGGTTATGACTTACTTGAAATGAATAATGCTTCTATCGAACTTGCAGGGATGGTCACTTCACCCGATGTGGGCCAAGGTCACATCCAACTCAATGTCAAGGACGCATGTTTGAGGTAACATATTGGACATATGACACACCTCTTGAACAGTCTAGGTTTTCATAGAATTCCTTGTCTAAGCTACTTCCATCAGAAAAATCCTTTAGAAAATTCTGTGTACGGGTATGTTTGAATAACGATCTAGTAAACGTTACAGTACAAGTGGTTACTGCAAGCGGGATTCAAATTTTAGCGGAGTTAGCGCTGCTTAGACTGCACTAATTCAAGAATACGCTAAATCATGAATCTGTTATAGATTAATGTAGAAAATAAGTAAAATCGCTAATTCATCATTACGCTAATATGTCAATTTATCCACTTTTGCTCTGTTTCAGCTTAAATTTGATTGGCGCTTAAATAAGTACACGTACGGGTGTTGTCTATTTATGTCAACCAGACATCATCGTCGGAAACACACCATGGGTCATATACAAGTACGCTTTTGTTGATGGGCTTGGATTTCCAACAAGGACAAGACACTCACAAATATAAAACACGTAACAGCTGATACTCTCTTTAAGTAACACTAATGACAGGTGATACTTTTCCTTAAGTAATTATACTTGAGACATGTGATTACAGGTGATTCACCTTTGAGACATGTACCTTTCTCTTTTTAGTTATACTTGAGACAGATGCCCTGGTTTTTTTTATTAAAACTAACACGTAAGACATGTGCTTCTTTAAGTAATTCTTGAAACAGGTGCTTTGCGTGTCTCTTTAGTTACACTTGGGTCTGGTGCCTTTTGAGTAACAATTTACACCTTGGACGAGTGCATCTGTTGAGTAATACTTGAGACAGGTGCTTTGTGACTCTCTTTTAAGTCATACTTGAGACAAGTGCCTTTTGAGTAACACATTAGACAGGTGCTTCTGTTGAGTAATACTTGTGTCTCTTTTAAGTCATACTTGAGACAAGTGCCTTTTGAGTAACACCTGACAGGTGCTTCTGTTGAGTAATACTTGAGACAGGTGCTTTGTGACTCTCTTTTTAGTCATACAAGTGCCATTTTTGAGTAACACATTAGACAGGTGCTTCTGAAGAGTAATACTTGAAACAGGTGCTTTGTGTCTCTTTTTATACTTGAAATAGGTGTCTATTTATCTAAAACACCTCAGACGGGTGCTTCTTTTTAGTAATACTTGAAACATGTGCTTTCTGTCTCTCTTTTTAGTTATACTTGAGAAGGGACTTTTTTAGTTACACCTTAGACAGGTGCTTCATTTAGGTAATACTTGAAACAGGTATATGTTAAGAAAATTAAATATGCGACAGGTGCTTCTTGTAAGATATACTCAAGGAAGGTAATAATCTTTTAAGTAATACTTGAACAGGTATGGAATAGGAAAACCTTATTACTGTAAGAGTTCCGTATCGTATCGTATGTATGGAGTTCCCTCCTTTGTTGAAGGAGCACCCTTAGAGGTAAAAAGTGTGCAAGACACCTTAATAAATACTATAAAAAATCTAAGATATGTTCTTTAAAAAGAGAAATTAAAAGAATTCCCCTTAACTAAGATAAATAAAATAGAGGAACTAAATGATAGAACAGTAAGAAAGTGTTGTGCAAAGAGTAAAAATGTGTTTTTGATTTCTATAACCTAACATATTTACATAAAGAAAGATACACATAACTAAAAGATAGGGATAGTTAAAAGGAGCCATATCTACATTAAAATATGTACATGGTTGTGCCCCGGGCCACAAACACTATACACTATATAATTTGGCCAGGCAGCAGGGCATCACTGTTTGCTTTTAAGTAGTTGACCATACTCAACTTAGGTGTCCCAGTGTGCTCACTTGCGAAATGTGTACTTTACATGTTGTACATATTGTTAAAATTTATATAACTATTAAAACTAGTGTAATTTCAATCTAGTTTAAAACATATCTAAAATGAATTTGGTCTTAAAATGACTGCTCGATGACAGTATAGGGAGTACAGCAGATCCCTTCCTAGTGTTTCGAACGTTCTTACTACTTTATCTTTTGTCCTTTTGTTCAGGTTTTTGAACATGTTTGTACAATCTACGTACAGTTGAAAGAGCTTTGTATTATCTTTGATTATTTCATCAGCGAGTTCTTTGTTTATCATATTTTCTAGGATAGTTTTTGTTTTCTCCCTGTAGAGGTTTCTTTTCTCCTCCAGGGCTGTGCATTCTAGTGCAAAGTGTATTTCGTTCTCCGGACCCCCTTTACATGCATAGCTACAGTTTCTGACACACAGACGGGACAAAACAACATCCATACCCATGTTGCCTTACCAAATCAAGTGTTGCCTTACCAAATCAAGTGTTGCCTTACAGATCCGTAGACCAATCAAATGTTGCCTTACAGATCACAAGGCCAACCAAGTGTTGCTTTACAGATCACAAGACTAATCAAGTGTTGCCTTACAAATCCTAGACCAATTAAGTGTTGCCTTACAGATCACAAGGCCAACCAAGTGTTGCCTTACAGATCACAAGACCAATCAAGTGTTGCCTTACAGATCCTAGACCAATAAAGTGTTGCCTTATATATCCCTAGACAAATCAAGTGTTGACTTACAGATCCCTAGACCAATTAAGTGCTGCCTTACAAATCCCTAGAACAATCAAGTGTTGCCTTACAGATCCCTAGACCAATCAATTTTTGCCTTACAGATCACAAGACGAATCAAGTGTTGCCTTACAGATCACAAGACCAATCAATTGTTGCCTTACAGATCCCTAGACCAATCAATTTTTGCCTTACAGATCTTTACAGATCACATGACAAATAAGTGTTGCCTTACAGATCACAAGACGAATCAATTTTTGACTTACAGATAACTAGACCAATCAAATGTTGTCTTACAGATCCCTAGACCAATGAAGCATGGACTTACAGATCCCTTGACCAATCAAGTGTTGCCTTACAGATCCCTAGACCAATGAAGCGTTGACTTGCAGATCCCTAGACCAATCAAGTGTTGCCTTACAGATCCCTAGACCAATCAAATTTTAAATTACAGATCTCTAGACCTATCAAGTGTCGCTTTCAGATCACAAGACCATTCAAGTGTTGCCTTACATCCCTAGACCAATCAAGTGTTGACTTTAGACCAATCAATTGTTGCCTTACATCCCTAGACCAATCAAGTGTTGTCTTTAGACCAATCAAGTGTTGCCTTACAGATTCTTAGACCAACCAAGTGTTGCCTTACAGATCCTTAGACCAATCAAAGTTGACATACAGATCCCTAGACCAATAAATAGTTGACTTACCGATTCTTAGACCAATCAAGTGTTGCCTTACAGGTTCCAAGACCAATGAAGTGTTGACTTACAGATTCCTAAACCAATCAAATGTTGCCTTACAGATCCCTGGACCAAACATGTGTTGACGATCAATCAAGTGTTGCTTTACAGATCCCTAGACCATTGAAGCATTGACTTGCAGATCCCAAGACCAATCAAGTGTTACATAGCTAGAGACAATTTTTAAAGTGTGTTTACTTTCAATCTTATGTTGTCCGACAGATGCCTTTACTATTTAAGTGGTTTTTTTTTCAGACCAATAATGTGTGATTACATGTGAGTGCATATGTCCATACATCACACACACAAATGATTTACATGTACTTTACATAATGTAAATGTTCATCTACACCGGACGGGTACTAATCCCTGTATAGATCGGACATGGTACCAGTAAATCCATATAATCAACACGATTATTTATTTTGGATAATATATTTTATTGAATGACACGATGCTGTATATCAAAGCAAATCCAATGTACGGAGAGGACTCTCAATACAAGAGATTTTCATTACATATAAATATATATAAACTAGATATAAAGGAATTTCTCAATAAATATATTCAACAATATTATCTATCAATAAAGACTTAACAATAAAAGGCACAATTTAAAACCTACCGAAAACAGGTCTATCACAACATAATATATTGGACGGTATAAAGAAATTATAACTTCAATTATAACGAAACTGGAAACTGATATCATTCATAAACTCAACAAAATATTGAAGTATCATTATAAATCTGTGTTTATATATAACGTCTTCGATTCTAGCACGGAAATAACTAAAAACTCAAAAAATAAATATCTATTGAAAAGTAACTATCACATTGAAGAGAATATTTTCAGGACGGACCAACAATAATTTCCGTACGAACAGACAACTTCTAACATAATTATGAATAAACAAGGAATATTCAATAACGAAATTTTAACTGAATTAAGAAATTTTCGGCGATACAAAATATATGGAAAGACAACACATATTACATTTGAATCTATACGTAAAATATAAAATGTGGGTTTGCAAAGAATTGTTTAGTATTAAGGAAAATAAATCTGTGAACTCCCAATACATGCATGCTGCCAATGTTCTCATGTAGTCAGAAATTCAAAAGAAAATGTAATCAGAAATACTAGAATGGGGGACATTTACTTTTCTTCAAATCGTTAAAAGCATTCTGATTTAGGGGTTGGTTCGATATAACAGCAATTAAAAGGTAATCTATAAAGCATTTTGTTCCGAGGAAACTATAGCGCCTTGTTTTATTATAGTACAAAGTTGGAAATTAACTACAAACAATATACTATTCAATCAATGGTGACTCACGCATGACAAATGCTTTAAATGCATTTGTAAAATGGGAGACATTAAATAAATAAATGCATGTTTTCGGTCATAAAAGACCCTCTTAAGGATTTTCAACACGGCAATTTCTATTGATGGTTCGCCGAAGTTTGGGAATCACCGGATCGTGGAATAATGAGACAGCCAAAAGGATTTTATGGTCGAGATTCATTCTGCCTTTACGTACTAAAGTATTTTGAATCCATTATTAATATTATATAAAACTACCTTAAAGGCTTGCTAAAAGGACCCTGATTTTATCCTTGATTAATTTTTAATAATAAATCTATGTATGTGATTACTACACAAGACCTTTCTTGATCAGTGAGCTATACAATAATCCGTAGATTACCGATCGTGCAATTTCATTAATCTCCACCTCGATCTTTCTCACCTTTTATTAATCAAAGGTCACGTGATCTGAGACATTTTGCCTTAATACTGCATGCTAAGCATTTCTTGTATATATCAAAAGATTATTCAGTGCAAGTTTTAAGCTTTCAAATACATGTATTTCTATCACTGAAACGGCACATGCGCAGACTCAGTACGAATTTTCTGCGGAAAAGGTGAGGGTGGGGGTTGACTAAGTCCAAAATAGGACAGGGTTCCAGCCTGATATCACCAGTATGTCATGTATAAATGCTTGAAGCAACCTCGATAAAGACTGATTCATAAGGAAGGAAGATCAAGAACCCCCTGTCCTTCCCCTTTGATATGCATATCATGCCATATGCTTCAAATCAAGTATGACAAAGCAAAACAAAATTATCAATAATTATGTAAACGAGACAAGGGACGGAATTTACCATTATATAAGGAATGATAATAATTTATAAACGATAAGATGTGTATAAATATTATGAAGTAAAAATTATCTTGCGTACGAAGGAATGGCTATATATCATATATCACAGACGCTTAAGGAATCACAGATAAATTATTATCATTCACTTTCTGAACAACTTTCATTGTCACAAAACCTAACGATAACAGTCCACAAACACACTACACCATGTTTATAATCAACTCTTAACAATTTACCCTTTCATAATTATTAAACAGCTATAATTCAGCAAATTCGTCCAGTAAAGAATTTTTCATTTTCTTTGACATTCGCTTGAGTTGTTTGGATGCACCAAATGCCTGATCTAGCGCATCCTCTATGCCCAGCCTGTCCAGGTCGGGGTTTCTCCGCCTTCTTCTCCCCCTCCGCGGGGCCGACACGCCCTCATATTCACTTTCGTCCGATAAAAACCCGTCGAGGTCATCTCCATAGGATTCGGGGGCATCCCTGAAGTGAACACGGCGAGGATTGGCTGAGTATACTGGCACAATGAATTGTGGCGGGGGTGGAGGGGGTGGGGGCGCGGGAGGGGGAGGCAATGTACGGCGCGGGGGGAGCTGATAGCTCTGTAGTCTTTGTATCCTATCACTGATAGCATTGATGTCATTTTGAGTCACTCTCCTTCCCGGATAATCTATACCGGGGGGAGTCGGCATGTACTGCTGCGGGGGCATATATCCGGGTCCTGCAGCATACTCGTCGTATCCATTTTGATAGGGAATGTCTCCATTTTGGGCGTACACTCGTGGGGGGACGCCAAATCGTACGGGGGAATTACGATTAGCGCCACTGACACTTGACATGGGTCTGCTGCGTTCTACAGGAGTACCGACCTGAGAAATATTGGACCTCATATCGGCATTCGGAGAGTTAGTATTTCTACTTATTCTTCCTCCTTTCATATCGCGGATCTCTTCCATCAGATTATGTATCCTGCCATGCCGAGCGTTCCTGACCGGATCGCCCTCCGGAAACAGTCTGTTCCCAGTTTGAGTTGCCTGCTCTTCCTGAGTTTGCGTCATAGCCTCGCCATGAGCGCCGTGGTCTTTGAGCATAGTGACGTCAGTAAGAAGGTTCCTTAGCATGCCTTTCTTTAACGTTGTATCAGACCGCACGGACTGGGAGTCCTCACTGATCTGTGGACTGTCAAGTCCTCGTTGTGCCTTCATAGTTTTGACCTCAGATAAGATGCTCTTAAGGAGATCTGTCCGTGAGCCATGTGATCGTCTGGTTTGGGCGCCAATAGACTGCAGGGACTGAGTTGACCTAGATATCTGCCGGGGCATGTCGTCTGTTTGTGTCTGCATCACGCGTGGCATCTGGGTGCTGATGTCCCGGGAACTACCGTTCCACATATCTGGGTTTGTCTGGGTCCTGGCATGACCCAGGGTTTGTGACGTAGCATCTCTGAGATCATTGGGATCCGCTTGGGGGAAATCCCCGGTAATGTAACTCACTGTGGAGTCATTGTCAGAATAATTATTTTCTACTAGTCCTAACGGAGTGCCTCTCATGGTTGTATCGATTACTGAATCAAATGCATCATTGTCAAAACTAGAAGCGTGCATCGTATAGTAAGTTTCACCATAGCCGGATTCTTCGCTTTCCGATTCAAGAGCTGCAGAAGCACCACCTTTCTTCAGACTATCATGTGATCTATCATGTGGTCTATGTCCACGACGGCGAGTGGGTGTAGGGAGTTGACGACCAGTGTGTTTTAGTGACGATTTGCTCGGAAATCTGGACGGTGGACGACTTCTTGGTGTTGTAGGCCATTTAAAAACATCGTCATCGCCATCATCGTCGTCGTCGTCATCTGATCCCAGAAGATTACTGCGTCCTGAGAACCTGGCCGATGCGTTGGGTGTTTGTGTTGATCGACACTTGCGTCTCTGTATAGAATCAATAGAATTACATGATTAAACAATCATCAATATTAAAATGATCGAGTTAGAGAGTCAGTTTTTCAGGAAACAAGCAAAATATCAAATTCATTATTTTGTCAACAATTCAATCAATTTAAACCTTGATTTAGGAGAGCAGGTGTAAGTTTTAAGAAGACCATCACCACAAACAAAAAGGGACAGACTACGGCATAACAGTATCTAGCAAATCAAAGCTTCATATATACAAATGCAAACATCATTCAGGTGCTATTATTATTAGTCTACAACATCACAAATGTTTGAGTCAAAATGTAGAATAGATTTGTTTTCTGAGTTTTGAATTTCAAATGAGGATGTCTGAAAATTATCAATGAAGCTCATAGACGTCAAAGCAGCAATTTGTATACAATTTGGTTATAATCATACAATACATAATATAGAGAAGGGTGAGCATACATGGATTAACGTCAGTTGCTAACTTGCTTTGCATGGTTGTTCGAGATACCGTAATTAAATGACCCTCGGACTATGTTTACAACAATGAGCAATAATTCCTACCTTTTGCAAGGACCATTGATTATGCAGCAAAAACAAATATATGATTCCTGGGAAATCTCAAGCGGAAATGTCTTTGGTACGAATTAGTAGTATGGCGAACGCACCCAAAGCACCAGCAGCCGATAGAGTAGTGAGAATGGAAGGGAGTGCGAGAGAGAGGAAAGGCTTTATATTTGGTGGTTAAATACTACTTATACGTATATGCATATAATAAATATAGATTTGCAGATCAATGGCTGGGTAGTGAAAGAATAGTTTAAAGGTAGCCATGCGGAGAAAAGAAAGAAAGGAAAGTTTGTCTGGGCTATTTGATTATAACAAAAGCTGCTTTGACATAAACATGCAATGGCTTGAATATTGAACTTCTTAAAGACAACCCGCCAAATGTACCCAGTTTAAATACTAGATAACAAAAACGGTGTTTATTCTACTGTATTGATCACACTGTGCTATTGACTAGTTAGTTATAAGGATGGTGTGGTGAAAAACTTGAAAGATGCTGACACAAAGAAGGATATTGATTTGAGTCACTCCAAAGTGTAGGTACAGAAAGATACTTGAACGCTAGAGGATACATGCAATAGAAATAAAGATCTCATGCAGGGGAAGCTGAGGTATACATAACATCAAACCAAGGGAGTTAATGCACAGGAGGGTAGACAGAGCAAACGTTATAAAAGGAAGATTTACACCTACTCGTCCTTCAAATAAACAATGTCAATTTCAGCAAGCAGACGACATCTTAAACTTTTCAAGAACCGAGATGTGAAATAAAGAATTAAGGTGAAATAACTTCTGATACTTACATGGTGGGGTTATAACGGGTGGAGTGCAATATATCTACAGTTAGATCCTTCCTCCACCTCTACTAGTACCCACGGCCACAAAGTTACCTCCTCCCTTCTAAATTTCTAACACGCGATTTTTTACTAATCAGTGCACACTCCCGGGGGTCACTGACAAATGCCGGTCTTATAAAACAATGTCATGCATACACAACTATTTAGAGTCAATCAGTCCATTGATCTTTTTTAGTATTTATGATATATCAATGACTTTCATATCGAACAGTTCATACTGAATTAAACCCTCCATTTAATCAGCAAGCCAGGACCTGTCTGTGGTTTTAAAGAGCCGGATAGGAAACGGGGGTTCTTTACCTGGGATTATACCTGGCCTGGCACCTGTACAGGTAAAATTCCGTATCAACTGCTGCCAAGATTTGGAAATTCATTCAGGCAAACTTCACACTGATAATCTCGACAATGGGCTATATAAAAGCCTGTCATTTATTCCTTAAATTGATTATACTTGTAGGCATCATCAAAACGTTATATATGTTCAGAAATGAAAGCGATTTATAATCTGATATCGCAATTTTTGAGTGAAATCAAGTACTTGAAAGAGCTCTAAAGAGGGTTTATACACTGCCTGTACAGAATGAGTGAAATCAAGTACTTGAAAGAGCTCTAAAGAGGGTTTATACACTGCCTGTACAGAAAGCAATAGTGCTACCAGATTTCTCTACTAAATATAGAATCGAATACCAAAAAGTGCTTTCACACCCAAGTATGCTGATTTTATACAATATGACGATATTTGTAAAATGTTTGTTCAAACAATACGCTAGCTAGTGTTTAAACGAAGGCAACAATTGTGTGCTGATAAAGTACGTGTAAAGGAAAAACAAACTCCTCTAACAAGTATGATATAACATTCTTGAACGAACGAATTCTCGTCCAAGTAACACCGCTTCACTACAAACATTCTAGCGCCGGAATGTCCTGAAAATTTTTATTCATTTCAATCTTCTGAACAAACCCAGAAGACATGTAATAAAACTCAAAGTGGATACAGGTATGAACGCATGCAAAGCAAGTGGGCAACACAATCCATAATGACTACGTCATCGATGGTTGCCATAGCAACACATCTCGGCAGCCATTATTTCCAAAAACGAGGACGAACAGAGAACGTGTATTGAATTTAACCGTGAAATGATTCTTTTTTTACAAGTTGAGGAGATGTGTGTACTTTTTCCGAAATGCATTTTAGTGAATTTGATGAAAATGACGATTCTAGAAGATGAAAAGATGAATAATGATTATATTTGGTGATGATGAAAAAGATGAATCTTTGATTGAGACGTTTGTGTTACATCAACCAGATTTGCTGCGCCATGCACCATAAAACACCGTCAACAAACACAACACTCAACATAACTAAAGGAGGAATTACCTCAAGGTCAAGGTCGCCTTGTCAAGGTCATTGTACACTCTAGATGTAATAAATGTTAACTTATAATAAGGAGCTACATTGAACCACATAAGGTTGGAATGTTGTCGGGTAGAT
This sequence comes from Pinctada fucata, assembly GCA_028142955.1. Lineage (NCBI taxonomy): Eukaryota > Metazoa > Mollusca > Bivalvia > Pterioida > Pteriidae > Pinctada > Pinctada fucata. The sequence continues at coordinate 93,711 of AP027107.1, forward strand.
TTACTTAAGCCGGGTATCAAAGAGTTGGAGGGCCTACAATCAAATACTAATCCTTCTTGACGTGGAACACTTACAAGTTTTACATTTATGTCTACAAGGACAGGTATATAAGACACGATAACGTAAGCTACAAGTTTTGTCATGTTACGGAAACTCTCTCTGGACGTTTTCCTATCAAGGCAAACTAAATTATCATTACCAAACAAAGTTAGAATCGCTGGATCGATCAGCAATATTGTTAGAGGCTAAAATCGATATCAGACGAGATATTTATTCAAAATGGAACTAACGAAATTGAAACCTGATAAAAAGAAAATGCAATTATTGTCTGAAATTTATTTTCTGGTGATTGAAAAGCATAACAATTATCGATTTCAATTCCTGCTACCGTAATAGTGACTGAAACATGTCTAGTAATCTTTTCTTCAATTTGAATATTTTCGACGAACAAGATGTTTTCATGAGATAATTTTCACCTACTGGACAAAAATAATATTTGACCATAAAATCTCAAAGTATAAAACTGGAGCACGCATCTGAAATAATCCGCAATTATGAGAAGCAGGTCTAGCAAGCTAAAGTATTTCTAGGTACAATGAGCATGCGCGATACCTTGACGAGGTACTTCCTCCCGTGATATTACTACGCCACATACCTTGAGTGATACGGCTTTATCGGTTAAAGTGGCTTCCGCCGCCTCAATCTTCTCCAGTTCCTTGACGAAGTCGTCCAAATCATTGTCCATCGTGTTCTGTGCATCCTGGAGCTCTCTACTGGCCTAAACAACAAAAATAATACATCATTACATAAGAGAAAACAGCAAACAAAACCATTTTTCCAATATTCTTTCATCCCTGAAATGAGTGGACAATATAGGAAACGCTTACTCTTGCTCTTATCCTGATCTTACCCCTCGATGATCAGAGGTCTATCGTTGACCGTATAAACTTCCTTGCAAATGCAAGCTGCAAAAGCTACCCCAAAGCTGCAAGCTTGAAGTAATAAAGGACTTTTAAAAACAACATCTTTTATCAGTCATCGATGCAACAGACAGATAACAAACATGACCAAAGAAAAATTCGTTATAAATGCTACGTTCTTTCTCCACTTATAACAGCTTCTGACATAAAGACGCGCGCAGACCCTTCACATATTGCTTACCTGTAAGGACGCGCAAAGTGCTTACCTGTAAGGACGCTCAAAGACCCTCTATATATAGCTTACCTGTAAGGACGCTCAAAGACCCTCTACATATTGCTTACCTGTAAGGACGCTCAAAGACCCTCTATATATAGCTTACCTGTAAGGACGCTCAAAGACCCTCTACATATTGCTTACCTGTAAGGCTTGTTCTCTATCCTCCAGGAGGTTCTCAATCTGACCCAGTAGTTCCTCCCAGTCATCTCGTACCGCTCTCACCACGGGATCCACCAATGACGGCTTGTGTTTGGTAAGATCACGGTAACGGTTCACAAAGGAATCAATGGCTGGACCCTTGGCTTGAACCTCTTCCCTTAATGCCTATGAAGTAAAGATATGCTTGTAAAAAACTTATCCACCATGCAAGCAGGATTTTCTCAGTCACTACATGTATTTCAGTTGACGTGAGATCGTTTCTTCCCTTTTATATCAATTGATTATCGCCAAGTGAACAAATATCGCACAAATAAGAATTGATGAAGATGGCTCGTATCCATTTTTACAAGACAGTTTGACTACTGTTACTACGACGTTATGTCATTAGAAGTTACAACAATGGAAAATAAGATGCCAACTAACGCAAGTGTCATACCCCGATTCTTAGAAATAAGTCCTGAAAAAAATGTTTGAAAATATAGATTTTTAATTACCAATTTGGAGAAATAGTCTAATTCTGTTTTACCTGTAAGTTTGCAATATCCAGTTCCGCTGCTTCGGCGTGAAGTTTGGCGGGTTTTTGCTCTAGGTCTTGCAGCTCTTCTTGTTTACTATGTAACCAATCACGTATGTCGTTTCTTGTACGGTCCACATTCTCCCACTGGTGTATTATGTCTCTTATATCATTCATTCGTCTCTCCGTCTGTACGTGTAGAAATAAGTGAGCGACGATCAAAATACGGTATATTTGTTGGTAACTATTAGAATTATCACAAATATTGTAAGGTCAAAAGATCACTAATGGGTTTCTGAAAGCATGCTTACAATTTAACATCCTAGAGAAAGATGCATTTTTAATCAAACGATTTAGATAAGGAACGGTCCGTCCATTATTTGTATACTTTATTTTCAAGTATGCAAAACAAAACCGTTTAAGAAAAGCTCTGCCAAGTAAGAATCATTTTTAAAGTGCACGAACTATGCATATGTGCAAAGTCTTTGCATATCCTTAGCTATACAAAACAAATTGCACAATAAACAATTAGGAAATTGCCCGCAATCTGACCTCAGTAATGGCATCCTGTAATTCCTCTCCGACCTGCTCTGCAAGTTGCGAGACCGACGACTCTTCAGGAGCCTCGTTTTCATCCAGATTTTCTCTACTTCCGCTGACATTTTCACATTTCTGAGCGGCTGCCGACTGCTCTTGTTTTCTTCCATTCAGCGTCTCCCACATATTCTACAAAAAATAGATACCGCATACATGTACTTTAATAAATGACAAAAACAAGAGATCCCTTCAAACAGACTGTAAAATCTACTGTTTGTTCCTGTGCGTTTTGAGTACTGGGATACTTCATCATACGGTTTCCGACGTACGTCTTGAATATTACTTACAGATCATCATTGAGCGCTTTGAGTTCTGTACATACTTTGACCAGTACTGTAGATACTTATTACTGACAGTTTCAACTATGAGTACTAAAGAGTACTGTAGATACTTACTCTAAAACTTTCCACTTTGAGTATTGATTACTATAGCTATGTACTCTGACAGTTTCCACTGTGAGTTTTGAGTAATGTAGCTACTTCCTTTAACAGTTTCCACTGTGAGCTTTGAGTAATGTAGCTACTTACTCTCACAGTTTACACTGTGAGTTGTGAGTACTGTAGATACTTCCTCTAACAGTTTACATGTACACTGTGAGTTTTGAGTAATGTAGCTACTTTAACAGTTTATACTGTGAGTTGTGAGTACTGTAGCTACTTACTCAAACAGTTTACACTGTGAGTTATGAGTACTGTAGATACTTCCTCTAACAGTTTACACTGTGAGTTTTGAGTAATATAGCTACTTTAACACTTTACACTGTGAGTTTTGAGTAATGTAGATACTTACTCTAACAGTCTCTAGTTTATGTTGGGCATCTTGCAGATGGTCTGGGACATTCTTATCAACGTCTGACATCCAGCTTGGGAACTCAGTCCGCAGGAAGTGACGGTCACGCTCAAGTAAATCTTTATACTGTTGCCATCTCTGCATGGCTTCATCCAACCGAACCTGAAAAAACGGAACAGAAAAATATTCAAGAATGATTGATATCCAACTAACGCTTTCTAAAGGATTCTACAACTTTACTTTAACATCCTCGGAAACCCATGGCCCCTTTTCAACCTCGCTGCCCAATTGACCGTGGGTGTCTTACGATGTACTTTTACGATACATTTTGTATCCGCACGTACATGTTCATCATGCTGTATTTTAGCGGCCGTTTTCGCCCTCCTGAATCCAATCCTCAGAGCTGAGGTTCGTGAGAAAGATCTTGATTGGATCTTGTACAGACTGACGATTCTTTTGCGATATCGCTCCGGTGAATCGACATCACTCCATTGTTCATACATTGCCTCGTGAACAACTGTATCGTCAGTATTATTGAAACCGCTAGAATTCTCATCAAATCCATTGCAGTCCAATAATTGCTCCAAGCTGTTCGAGTTTGAAACTCCTTGAATTTGAACATTTCCAGACTGACTTTCTTTTGTAGTTCCAGGTTTAGGGTCTTTTTGAGTAAAACCATTTTCAGAATTATGTAACGCTTTCTTCCTCTCTAATTTCAATTTTGAACTTTTAGACAAGTTTTTAGACACTCCAGTTTTCGACTTCATAGACCCCATTTCAAAACAATGACTTTAAAATATATAGTGACATTCTCGTCTGCTGTTCAAAGTAAACCGATAGCTTTTTAAAAAGGCTAGTATCAATTATCTACTTTAAAAAAATATTTTATATAGATCTACATAATTTGAAAATTATAATTAAAGATTTGCGGTCAAAAATGAGAATAATGGGTCTTGAAGTGTTCCATTCAAGAAGAAAATAAATTTAAAGAATTTTTCGTGTAAGCGAAAATGTAAAAGGAGTACCGAAGATTGTTTTAATTCTAGGAAATAAGTAAGCAGTTGGCCTATAAAACTAAAGGATATACGTTCCATATATTTCATACGCACGTTATCCAACAACCAACATTCGAAAGAACGTTAATTTTAATTGTCTCTTTCAAGTCCCTTTGTTTGAGACCACTAGTTCAATTGGATTTTGTGTTTTAGAGACTCGGACGTATGTCAAGAAATGAAGGTTCAAGATAACTTTTTTACCTTTCTTCAAATCACATTCAAATACAAAATGAGGAGTTCAGTGTAAACAAGTCAGAACCTTGACATGGCAACAAAACAATCTTGCAGTAAATCATCAATACAACCCTGCTGTGACCTTTGATCTTTGACATTGAAAAGTGACTTTTAGAAGGTCAATAAGGAATAGATCCTGTTCTCTTAATACTGACAACTCAATCCAAATTGTCATGAAAACAAACACTAGAATTTTGCGATTTCTACGATTTCTATGAAGTGTTATTGCCAGTTATGACTCAATATGAACAACTCGAGATTTCTCACTTAAAATTCTAGGAACATTCAATAAAATCTGTGTCCGCAAGAATTTTCTGTTATCATTTGCGGCCTTGGTTTTGACTTTTGACCTTGAAATTTGATAGGTGTTGTATCTTCATAAGGGCAACTAAAATGCAAAGACTGATGATGATCTAAAGTCAATGACTTCTATATTGTCCATGAGCTTGTACGGACTAACTTTCACACACTCTACTAGTGTCCCTTTGTTATCTCAGCAACAAAACTTGTATTAGGAATGATGAGACTTGTCAGACGACGACATCACTCGCCCTGTATATTTTTGATAGTAAAATGGCAACTTTTGTAAAATGGCAACTTTTGTAAAATGGCAACTTTCATAAAATGACAATATATGGCCAGGTTAAGGTTTTTTTTTAAATATTTTTTATGTGAAATATCAAAAGCCATATAGAATAGAAGGTAAAACTCCAAGGTCACTGGGTCAAAGGTTATAAATAAAAGTCTCGTCATGAAGAATCTACATGTGAATTATCAAAGTCCTATCCCTATATTTCATGTAATATAGACCAGATGAGAGGTTTTTTGTCAAGAAAGTCAAACTCCCAAGGTCACTAGGTCAAAGTCCAAAATGAAAGGTCTTGTCATGAGGAATCTACATGTGAAATATTTAAGTCCTACCTCTTTAATTCATGAGAGCTCAAGAGCTCCAAGGTCAAGATCACGAGGTCAAAGATCAAGGTTTCAAACGAAGGTTTAGTCATAAGGAATCTACACGTAAAATATCAAAGCCAAAACCCTGATGGTTCATGAGATATAGCTCAAGTTTAAGTATTCTAAAAGGAGGTCAAACTCCCAGGTCAAGATCACTTTGTCAAAGGTCAAGGTCCCAAATGAATGGTCTGGTCACACGAAAGTTACATGTCAAAATAGCTCAAGTTTATGATTTGCAAAAGTAAATCAAGCTCCAAGGTCAAAATCACTAGGTCAAAGGTCAATGTCCCAAATGAAAGGTATGATCATAAGGAACCTACATATGAAACACCAAAGCTCTATCCCCTTTAGTTCGTGACATATAGCTCAAGTTTAGGATTTGTAAAATAGTAGGTCAAACTCCAAGGTCAAGATCACTAGACTAAAGGTCAAGGTCCTAAATGAAAGGTCTGGTCATGAGGAATCCACATGTGATATACCATAGCCCTCCCCCTTTAGTTCATGAGATATAGCTTAAGTTTTCAGTTTTTTTAAAGTAATTTGAACTACTAGGTCAACGGTCAAGGTACCAAATGAACGTTTGAACATAGGGAATATACATTTGAAATATCAAAGCCAGATCCCCATTTAGTTTCATGAGATTTAGCTAAGCTAAGTTTAAGTTTGTCCACACATCTTACGCTGACGTCGCCGATGCTGACATTCAGATTATGTATATTTTTTAACGCTTTGGGTTTTTGTCCTAGTGTGCAATACCATAACAAAGACAGAATGGTTGGTGGACTTACAGACACACAGACACGATGGACAGATTGTTAGGTAGAAATATTTTACCCTTAACTTTGGAAATTGGGTTTATCCTCTTTATGTCCTCTTTTTAAGGAGTATTATTTGTGCAACATTTTATGATTCTATATACAATGTTTGCTTTTTGTTCTATGCTGTCAACAAGATTTTCACTGTCGAATCCATGGTGACCTTGATATTTGACATTGAAGATCAATGGGGTTCATCATACCGTATCCCAAAGGGGAAGATTTATGGAAGATTCGGTGATTACATTAATCTTCTTTTCTGTTCACAATGACCTTTGACATTGAAAACCAATAAAGAGGATCTATGCAAAGAAAGTTTTTCCTGTATGAAATAATACTTCGCCATACTGATGTTCATTTGTTTTTGGTCTCATCGTAACAGATATCAGACGTAGGTCTGTCTGTGATATGAATTGTCACTTTCTCAGGTCTTTCCATTTTCATTTGTACCTGACATACCAATGTACAGATGGACAACAACCAACTGCTCTCAACATCAGTCTACTTAAGTTACACCAAACTTTCATGCATCGGCCATAACCTTGACCTCTGACCTAAAAAATTAATCCTTTTGTCAGAGTGGATTTCCTATCAGTCTCGTTTGTTTAAGTGAAGTCTTTTGTGTTTTTTTAAATGATTTGATGTCATTTGAGAGTAATGGTATTTTGATGTCATTTGAGGGTAATGGTATTTTGATGTCATTTGAGTGTTACGGTGTTTTAATGTCATTTGAGGGTTACGCTGTTTTGATGTTATTTGAGGGTTATGGCGTTTTGATGTCATTTGAAGGTAATGGTATGTTGATGTCATTTGAGGAATTTGTTGTTTTGACGTCATTTGAGGGTTATGGTGTTTTGATGTCATTTGAGGGTTATGGTGTTTTGATGTCATTTGAGGATTATGGTGTTTTGACGTCATTTGAGAGTTATGGTGTTTTGATGTCATTTGAGGAATTTGTTGTTTTGACGTCATTTGAGGGTTATGGTGTTTTGATGTCATTTGAGGGTTATGGTGTTTTGATGTCATTTGAGGATTATGGTGTTTTGATGTCATTTGAGGGTTACGGTGTTATGATGTCATTTGAGGTTTATGGTGTTTTGACGTCATTTGAGGGTTATGGTGTTTTGACGTCATTTGAGGGTTATGGTGTTTTGATGTCATTTGAGGATTACGGTGTTTTGATGTCATTTGAGTGTTATGGTGTTTTGACGTCATTTGAGTGTTATGGTGTTTTGACGTCATTTGAGTGTTATGGTGTTTTGATGTCATTTGAGTGTTATGGTGTTTTGACATCATTTGAGTGTTATGGTGTTTTGACGTCATTTGAGTGTTATGGTGTTTTGATGTCATTTGAGTGTTATGGTGTTTTGATGTCATTTGAGGGTAATGGTGTTTTGACGTCATTTGAGTGTTATGGTGTTTTGACGTCATTTGAGAGTTATGGTGTTTTAATGTCATTTGAGGGTTATGATGTTTTGAAGTCATTTGAGGGTTATGATGTTTTGAAGTCATTTGAGGGTTATAGTGTTTTAATGTCATTTGAGGGTTATGGTGTTTTGAAGTCATTTGAGCGTTTTGATGTCATTTGAGGGTTATGGTGTTTTAATGTCATTTGAGGGTTATGGTGTTTTGACGTCATTTGAGGGTTATGTTTTGAAGTCATTTGAGGGTTATGGTGTTTTAATGTCATTTGAGGTTTATGGTGTTTTGATGTCATTTGAGGGTTATGGTGTTTTGATGTCATTTGAGGGTTATGTTTTAAGTCATTTGAGGGTTATGGTGTTTTAATGTCATTTGAGGGTTATGGTGTTTTGACGTCATTTGAGTGTTATGGTGTTTTGATGTCATTTGAGGGTTATGGTGTTTTGATGTCATTTGAGTGTTACGGTGTTTTGATGTCATTTGAGTGTTATGGTGTTTTGATGTCATTTGAGGGTTATGGTGTTTTGATGTCATTTGAGGGTTATGGTGTTTTGATGTCATTTGAGGGTTATGGTGTTTTGATGTCACTTGAGTGTTATGGTGTTTTGATGTCATTTGAGGGTTATGGTGTTTTGATGTCATTTGAGGGTTATGGTGTTTTGATGTCATTTGAGTGTTATGGTGTTTTGATGTCATTTGAGGGTTATGGTGTTTTGACGTCATTTGAGGGTTATGGTGTTTTGATGTCATTTGAGGGTTATGGTGTTTTAATGTCATTTAAGGTTTATGGTGTTTTGACGTCATTTGAAAGTTTTGATGTCATTTGAGTGTTGATGTATTTTGATGTCATTTGTGGGTTATGGTGTTTTAATGTCATTTGAGGTTTATGGTGTTTTGATGTCATTTGAGTGTTTTGATGTCATTTGAGGGTTATGGTGTTTTAATGTCATTTGCGTTTATGGTGTTTTAATGTCATTTGAGGGATATGGTGTTTTGACGTCAATTGAGGGTTATGATGTTTTGATGTCATTTGAGGTTTATGGTGTTTTGACGTCATTTGAGGGTTATTATGTTTTGACATCATTTGAGTGTTATGGTGTTTGATGTCATTTGAGGGTTATTTTGTTTTGATGTCATTTGAGTGTAATGGTGTTTTGATGTCATTTGAGGTTTATGGTGTTTTGATGTCATTTGAGGGTTATGTTGTTTTGATGTCATTTGAGTGTTATGGTGTTTTGATGTCATTTGAGTGTTATGGTGTTTTGATGTCATTTGAGTGTTATGGTGTTTTGATGTCATTTGAGGGTTATGGTGTTTTGATGTCATTTGAGTGTTATTTTGTTTTGATGTCATTTGAGTGTAATGGTGTTTTGATTTCATTTGATTGTAATGGTGTTTTGATGTCATTTGAGGGTTATGGTGTTTTGATGTCATTTGAGGGTAATGGTGTGTTGATGTCATTTGAGGGTAGTGGTGTGTTGATGTCATTTGACTTTTATGGTGTTTTGTTGTCATTTGAGGTGAGGGTTATTGGTTTATGGTGTTTTGATGTCATTTGAGGGTAGTGGTGTGTTGATGTCATTTGAGTGTTATGGTTTTTTGATGTCATTTGAGGGTAATGGTGTTTTGATGTCATTTGAGAGCGTTAGTTTTTGCTGTTTGTGCTACAACCAAACCCAGCTTGAAATCTCCTCCTTTCTTTTTTAGCAAGTACTGTATCTCAATAGATTTAAGATCATAACGATGACATTTTAAGTTTCACCTGCATCTTTCAAAATTTCTTATAAAGGAGACGTACGGACAGACAGACAGCACCACACCACAATAGGTTGGTTTATAATAGTGTATAAAATCAAATAATATCCAGTGTAATAAAATATGTTTATTTCAATGTTACAATGACTTGAGCATGACAATAAATAGTAACAAACTACATAAAACTATAATATAACGCTAGCCGATATGTAAATGTTGTATGACGGACGGATGATGTCGGTGATATAGCAAATACTGATATATATAATCATGTATAATGGTTAATTCATCTTAGCCAGGAATGTGGTAAACATGTGTCAGAGAATTTGATAAGTTGACAAGTTTTGAATTTTAAGATTGGCAAGTTCTGAATGTTCAATTTCTGAGAAACTCCTTTATAATAATAGAAACATCATTTCAGAAAACTGAATTACTCAGATTCAGACTGCGATATTCATTAAAGATAGATACCGATTCACAAAACATGACAAGGGAACAGAATACAATTTCAGTTCTGTCTATAATTTTGGCCAAAAGACCGTTCTTGGGGGGAAAGTATCTCACAGTTGCTGTATTATTTGGCTAAAACATAGACAAAACTGGAATTATTGATTTACAAAATCAAATTTCTTCACGTATATTTATGGTGTAAGTACATTTCACGTTTCCCCTTCATCTCTCAAATGTAAACTATTTAATTAATCAGGGAGGTCACTATTATAATCACAATTGAGATCAATAATTTTTGTTCATAAATCAATTCAAGTAGGACAGACACCAAAGAGGAATAATTGTTACTTGTAAAATTGTATATATAAGATCTCAAAGTCACAAACAACACATTAATATTCTCTTCAAACTGGTGTAAATTCCTGTTTGGTGAAAAGGTGGTCCATGCATATCAATTTGTTAAGAAGGATAGATTGGGTTAATCACACACATTAGAATCTGGTTAGAAACCTGAGTTCTGGTTAAACGCACACAATGGATTATCAAAGTCCTTTCCCACTGTGTATAATTTCAATATTAGTTTATCGTCAATTGTTCTCTGGAGCACAGAAATTTGTTATAAATATTATGAAGTTCAGTGCAAATAATTTTGAGATAAGCCAAGAAATTCTATATAATAAGAAAATATGAAAGTAATAAAAATGTATATATCACAGATTCATAAAGTCTGTAAAATTCCAAGAAAAAATCTCCTATGAAAATGACAAAATGATGATAAATTAGAAAAAAAATTATAGTAAAGTTTTGTGAAAATAAATTCAAGTAAAAATTGAAAAATCTAAATGCATTAAATGAGTAAAATACTGATTTGTTTTATTTAATTAAACATATCTATGCTGCAAAGATGAGTCTTTGTAAATTATAATAAATAATCAAAATGGACGGAAACACGTAAAATCATGAAAATATTTATGGTAATTGGCAAAAAGCACCAAATGATCTTATAACAATATGGATATATGAATAAAAATATGGTATTATACCTATAATAGCAACATACGAGAAATACTGTAAATCTGAATAAATATATCACAGAAAACTCAAATGTGCACTCATTTATGAATTAAAAAAAAATTCTTTCCCATTCTATTAATCTTTCACACTACATACTAATGGAATGGCACAGAAAGTATAAAACCTTTCAAATTTCTTAAAAATAAATGCACTCTGACGTTTACAAATTTTCACTAAAACAATTCACTTTTATTTCATCGACATTTTCTTCCTAAATACAAATAGGCATGTATGAACGCAGCATGTGGATGAAATTTTGAAGTGTCTGCATTTAAACAAGTGAAACGATATTAAAATACGCACACTTAATTATCAGTCGCTAATACATACACAAAGGCAAGTTTTAAATTTGGAATTCGGATAAAACATCAGGTTTTAGTCTTAAAATAAACACACTGAGTGGGCACATGCTAATAAATATATATGTCTATCTATGTGCTACATAAACAAGCATTCTAGCACTGTCGTCCCTCAAGAGAGAAGTTGTTCTGTCGGGCTCGGTCGATTAATACCAGTATAGATCTAAGTGATCCAACACGACCTGCGAAAAATCCAAGAATAAACTTTCTCACTATATGGGCAAGAAATCCAAGAAATTCTTGCCTGAAGAGGGAACAACCTTTACGAAAATCAAACTGCAACCAAAAATTTCTTCTATTTTGAAACCCTATTCAGGCAAGATATTCAGATAGATAATAACATCATAATATACTTATCATAGCTTAATTTACAAATAAATTTGTTATTCTGTCACCATGCAGTGCAATTTTGAAAAAAAATCCAATTTTAAATCACAAAAAAATAAATAGTGTGTTTTGTTCCTCATCACAAAAAAAAAAATATGAAGAAAGAAGAAGCATAAAAATTCCAAAGGAAGAATGTGCAGAAGAAATTAGTAAATCTAAAGAAATAAACTAAAATAATATTGGCTACATCTTCGAAGGATGGTCAAAAAGTTTCTTCATGTACACTTGACATACATTCAGGGATACAAAGTACAATACAGAATTTCATGAAAGGCACAATGTGAATATACAGATTTTCATAAAAGGCATAATGCAAATATATTGATGTCCTGTCAAAAAGGATAATTAATGCTCTTCAGCTAGGAACTAAATCAGAGGTATGAAAAATAAATATATTGGCTTCTATTAAGATATATACAATAAAATTGTCAATGGTATTCTCTAAAAGGGGACTAATTTCTTTAACACAGTAAATCAAATCTAACAAATTTTGCAAAAAAAATTGTGATTATTGCTCTTATTGATAGATAAAGAGACGGTTCTCCAAATAATTTTATAAATCATACTTTAGATATGTAACTTGAAATATTTAAAACAAGATGAAACTAGAGGAAAAATGAAATTCATAAAAGTAATAAGTATACAAATGTTCCTTATTCATACTGTATTATGTCACAAAATACCAGAGAACAGGACAAGAAGTTGGATATCTATAATCTTTCAAGGTACAGAGATTTGGTCTGCATTTTATGTCAAGTGTACTTATATCATGCAAGCTAGATAGAAAGACAGGTGGATATATAACAAAGTATAGGTGAATAACATGGGATTTACATTATTCGAGTCATATACATGCAGTGGTTATATTTCTCTTCCACTTCCAGGTGATTCTCGCTCTATGAAATCTACAAAGTCCCTTTCTCTACATCTGCTCACTCATTATTGAATTAAATATGTCTACCACCATGTGTACAAAAATATCTAAATTTCGTATTGTAAAAATGCAGACATTTCAAAATCTTGACTGATTACAAATAAATAGATACTATTTTCTTGGAATAAGAGCTACATTTGCTCATATGATGTTACATATTTTTCAAGGAATTTGTATTTTGGGAATTCTATATGGGTCTGTGAAGGAAGAAAATATAATACATGTAAAGTTAAAGAACAGGTATACAGGTAAAAAGAAACTTTTTGACCACCTTTTCTCGTCACTTTATCTGCTACTTCAAAGATTTTGTATCTGCATGATATGCACAGTGAACCAATTCACCATTTTACAGGACTATACACCAATCTATTTCTTATGTACACATACATATGCCAAACCAATGTTATATCTCTTTCAAATTACTCATGTGGAGAAAATAATTAATAAATTCCTCTACAGACGAGTGCAAATCCTACTGATTTCAAGAAAAATGCAGTGTGTATAAAGATAAGGCAAAATAAGTCAGGTCTAAGTGTTGCACCCTGGCTTATGCCACTTATTATAATCCAATAAAAATATTGGAAAGGATTCTTTAAATATCAACTTTATCTAGGGTATATAAAATAAAATCACTTACCCTGATCTGCTCAGCTGTCGACTGGAGATTCAAATAGCTTTCTTCCAAATTCTGAAGTTGTGCCTGAACTTGATTGGCTAATTTTGGAACTCTGGAGTTTTCGTCTACCAAGAGGCGACCTCTATGATTCACACTATCAAGGGTTCTGCGGTAATCTTCAATCTCTTTTATCAAAGCCTGAAAATAATTTTTAAAATAAAGATGTTTTCATTTTAACAAACAATACATTGATAGAAATACTTCAAGTTTTTTTGGGTTTTTTTTTTTTTGGAAATATTACAAGATCTTACTCTGTGTTTGTCTATCTGTCGTTGGGTCAGTTCCATGGAGCTGACATTCAGGGAATTATGGGACATAAGTTTGAACGATGTCTGGAGCAGCCATTTTTCGCTGTCTTGTTGAGCTTCATGAAAGTCGAGATGATCATGGTAAACTCTTTCCAGTCTGGCCACCACCTCCTGTTACACAAAACATTGACAAAACCTCATAATATTATACATTACATAACAACATTGAGAAGTATGCATCAATATTCCATATGCTCTGTGGACTCTACGTCCATGTATTTTGACTTATTTTCAATTTCCACTTTCATAAACAATGATAGGAATACATGATGCAGCATTAACCATGAAAACCTTGACCTTGTAATTTTTTTTTAATCCATGATAACTACTTAGCAAGTTACACCGGCGTAATGTCAACACTATACTGAACAAGTGACAGACATACGGATGACTTCATTTTAAAATATTCAGTGATTTATTTTAAGTTTAAAAGGTGAGGGGATAATAAAATCTTATGGTATGATGTAGATCTACCATGAGTGTAAAAGGGCATTCCAGAAATGATGGTATAAATATAACAACAGTGATATTTATCTAGTCGTCAACTTGGCAAACTGATGTATTTTATGGTAAGATAAGTTTAGATAGATAGACAACGTGGATATCAACAAAGTCATAATGGTGAGGATTCTACTGGTTGTATATATAACTGTTCAACATGTGTTTCCTGTCCTGTGTGATACCAACATACACAATACAATATCTAACGAGAAAATAAATCATTTAGAAAGTCAAATACAAAATCTGACAAATCAACTGATCAAGGAGAGAACAACAAAACTTGAGATGGAGAAATATTTCAGAGAAGCTATAGACACAATGCAGAACCATATTCTGTCTCTTCAAACAACTGTGAACACCATGCAGAGTAAAGAAACAGATCAGGACAGACCTGCTGCACCATATGTAAAAGGTAAACAACTCTTTGTAATGTTAAAGAAAGTAAATATTTAAATAAACATCTAAGTTTTCTATCACTGATTTGAAATATTAGTACTGATGACTTTATCACAACACATTTTCAGACAGAGCATGCAAGAGATTCGAAATTACACAAAAACTTTGAGTCTTCTTAATATTTTTAAAATGTTGGTAATCTATCGTATCATATTGAAGAATGACCAACTCAAGAAATTTTGGTATAAGGTGCATTAGCAATTAATACACCTGTATTGTTTCCTATCGCAGCTTTCAGAAAGAGAAACAGCATCATGTTTTCTGCAACATTGTCAAATGCCAAGTCTGGTTACAGTCAGAAGACCATTCCTTTCAACAAAATAATTACAAAGGTTGGGACAGGTTACAACAACAAAACGGGAATCTTTACCGCCCCGGTTTCTGGACAGTACTTGTTTGCATGGCAGTTGACCACTTACAGCGTGAACGTATGTAGTACGTATCTCAGTAAGAATGGACAAAGAGTTCAGAGAATGTCAGGTATAGGCGGACAGGGAAGTCAAACCGACCTTACAACATCGTCCACCATCATAGTGAACTTAAAGAAGGGTGACAGAGTAGAAGTAAAGACATACGACTGTAGTTATATAATGGGAGATGATGGGACCAGCTTCATTGGCTGGAAAATTATTTGACATAATTATGAAGATTTTCTAAATAAACCAAGTTACTATTTTTAATGATAATTTTGTTGGTCATGCTGAAGAAAACTTCAGATTTACTTACCCTGGCTCTATTACGGACTCTGTCGTAGCGATTCTGTACGTCGGCTAGCGAGTCAGCTACATCAGGGTTCTCACTGAGAGCTTCCAGGTTGGCTACTCTCTCTGCGAGCTCATTCACTAGACGATGATGGTTCTCTACGTCACTCAACATCAACTATGAAAATATTTGAGGAATGAGGAATGAAATCTTTTCCTTTTTACAAACAGATAAAAACATGAAAAAGGAAGAGTTTGATCGATGACCCTGTGATATTTTTTGACAAGAAATCATCATCGTCATGACAGCGAGTTTAAAATCTATTAAAAGAATTTAACCTTTACTTGTCCATTTCAGGAACACATACATGTAATTATGCAACACCAGAATTGTATGTTGTGTTTACATGAAAGACCTGTATTTCATGAAATGGTTTGTTTTGTAAACATACCTTATATTTGTCTAGCTGCGTTTTCTTTTCCACAAGTTGTGCTTTGGGTTCAGGCTCTGCCATCAGCGTGCTCTCCATGTCCGCCAGCCATTTAACCAAGCTACCGTAGTATTCCTCGTAATCGTTCCATCGATCCTGTACGCCCTCGAGCATCGTGCTGCACTCTGATATGGCAAGGTTAAGCTTCTCCCATTCGTTGGTCAGTTCCGTTACTTGCTGTTCGATGAGCCGTTTACCTTCAGATGAGGTGTTTGGTAGGATTTTCTCAGCCAGATCACAGACCAAGTTGACTTTCTGTAGACCTTCATCCATGCTATTGGTAATGTCCTGTAAATACAAGTATAAAGACTACAATATACAACTTTCACACTAGAACAATGTGGAAACCTACCTTTTAAAAATCATTATATTTATTTACATGTACCTCTATCAGGGCAAGACAAGAAATTCTTACACTGTGCTGGATATAGAAATACTCTTTTTTTAAAACCAAATTTAAATTCATGTTTGTAAGATTTTATATTTGCCAGAAACCTGAAAGTTTTGTTCACATCGAATAAATTTTCATTCAATAAATTACAACCTTTTTAATTATTCACAATTATAAAATACCGAAGGTTAGGATTCTGACCTTGATATCTTCCATGCGTTCCTGTATAGTGTGCCAGTCACCAGACGTATCGTTACACTCCTGGACTCTCTCATCCATGTCTGCCAACCATCTGGCTGCTGCGTCAAAAGCGTCGTTATAGGCCTTGTGGTCACGTGCATTCTCCGATAATTTCTGTACCATGTTCTGTAAATTTTCAAGTTTATTTACATTAGTCCTTCAAAATTCATGTATCATAGACAGTGATGCCAAAACCTCAATCTGAAGGGACTTCAAACTACATTTATGAAAATTTTCGAGTGGAGCTAATTTTCACATTTCACGAATCAAGCGACCGGGAGAAAATTTCCTCCACAGGAAAATACCCTGCTCCATTCTTACAAATGCAAAAAAGTTGATACCATTAATTTTCCTATGGCGAAGGTAACCATGTTTACAGTCGCTAAATTTTTAAAACCGAACGTGCATCTACAGATAAATAATTATCTTGGCTTGGGATACCAGACTGTGGTATTTGGTGGACAGTTGCATCATGTTGTTAGGGTTAGGGTTAGGGAACATGCATCTACAGATTAATAATTACCTTGGCTTGGGATACCAGACTATGGTATTTGGTGGACAGTTGCATCATGTTGTTAGGGTTAGGGAACGTGCATCTACAGATTAACAATTACCTTGGCTTGGGATACCAGACTATGGTATTTGGTGGACAGTTGCATCATGTTGTTAGGGTTAGGGAACGTGCATCTACAGATTAATAATTACCTTGGCTTGGGATACCAGACTATGGTATTTGGTGGACAGTTGCATCATGTTGTTAGGGTTAGGGAACGTGCATCTACAGATTAACAATTACCTTGGCTTGGGATACCAGACTATGGTATTTGGTGGACAGTTGTTTCATGTTGTTAGGGTTAGGGAACGTGCATCTACAGATTAATAATTACCTTGGCTTGGGATACCAGACTATGGTATTTGGTGGACAGTTGCATCATGTTGTTAGGGTTAGGGAACGTGCATCTACAGATTAACAATTACTTTGGCTTGGGATACCAGACTATGGTATTTGGTGGACAGTTGCATCATGTTGTTAGGGTTAGGGAACGTGCATCTACAGATTAATAATTACCTTGGCTTGGGATACCAGACTATGGTATTTGGTGGACAGTTACATCATGTTGTTAGGGTTAGGGAACGTGCATCTACAGATTAATAATTACCTTGGCTTGGGATACCAGACTATGGTATTTGGTGGACAGTTGCATCATGTTGTTAGGGTTAGGGAACATGCATCTACAGATTAATAATTACCTTGGCTTGGGATACCAGACTATGGTATTTGGTGGACAGTTGCATCATGTTGTTAGGGTTAGGGAACATGCATCTACAGATTAATAATTACCTTGGCTTGGGATACCAGACTATGGTATTTGGTGGACAGTTGTTTCATGTTGTTAGGGTTAGGGAACATGCATCTACAGATTAATAATTACCTTGGCTTGGGATACCAGACTATGGTATTTGGTGGACAGTTGCATCATGTTTTTAGGGTTAGGGAACGTGCATCTACAGATTAATAATTACCTTGGCTTGGGATACCAGACTATGGTATTTGGTGGACAGTTGCATCATGTTGTTAGGGTTAGGGAACATGCATCTACAGATTAATAATTACCTTGGCTTGGGATACCAGACTATGGTATTTGGTGGACAGTTGCATCATGTTGTTAGGGTTAGGGAACATGCATCTACAGATTAATAATTACCTTGGCTTGGGATACCAGACTATGGTATTTGGTGGACAGTTGTTTCATGTTGTTAGGGTTAGGGAACATGCATCTACAGATTAATAATTACCTTGGCTTGGGATACCAGACTATGGTATTTGGTGGACAGTTGCATCATGTTGTTAGGGTTAGGGAACATGCATCTACAGATTAATAATTACCTTGGCTTGGGATACCAGACTATGGTATTTGGTGGACAGTTGTTTCATGTTGTTAGGGTTAGGGAACATGCATCTACAGATTAATAATTACCTTGGCTTGGGATACCAGACTATGGTATTTGGTGGACAGTTGCATCATGTTTTTAGGGTTAGGGAACGTGCATCTACAGATTAATAATTACCTTGGCTTGGGATACCAGACTATGGTATTTGGTGGACAGTTGCATCATGTTGTTAGGGTTAGGGAACATGCATCTACAGATTAATAATTACCTTGGCTTGGGATACCAGACTATGGTATTTGGTGGACAGTTGTTTCATGTTGTTAGGGTTAGGGAACATGCATCTACAGATTAATAATTACCTTGGCTTGGGATACCAGACTATGGTATTTGGTGGACAGTTGCATCATGTTGTTAGGGTTAGGGAACATGCATCTACAGATTAATAATAACTTGGCTTGGGATACCAGACTATGGTATTTGGTGGACAGTTGTTTCATGTTGTTAGGGTTAGGGAACATGCATCTACAGATTAATAATTACCTTGGCTTGGGATACCAGACTATGGTATTTGGTGGACAGTTGCATCATGTTGTTAGGGTTAGGGAACATGCATCTACAGATTAATAATTACCTTGGCTTGGGATACCAGACTATGGTATTTGGTGGACAGTTGCATCATGTTGTTAGGGTTAGGGAACATGCATCTACAGATTAATAATTACCTTGGCTTGGGATACCAGACTATGGTATTTGGTGGACAGTTGCATCATGTTGTTAGGGTTAGGGAACATGCATCTACAGATTAATAATTACCTTGGCTTGGGATACCAGACTATGGTATTTGGTGGACAGTTGCATCATGTTGTTAGGGTTAGGGAACATGCATCTACAGATTAATAATTACCTTGGCTTGGGATACCAGACTATGGTATTTGGTGGACAGTTGCATCATGTTGTTAGGGTTAGGGAACGTGCATCTACAGATTAACCATAACCTTGGCTTGGGATACCAGACTGTGGTATTTGGTGGACAGTTGCATCATGTTGTTAGGGTTAGGGAACATGCATCTACAGATTAACCATTACCTTGGCTTGGGATACCAGACTATGGTATTTGGTGGACAGTTGCATCATGTTGTTAGGGTTAGGGAACATGCATCTACAGATAAACAATTACCTTGGCTTGGGATACCAGACTATGGTATTTGGTGGACAATTGCATCATGTTGTTAGGGTCAGGGTTAGGAAACGTGCATCTACAGATTAATAATTACCTTGGCTTGGGATACCAGACTGTGGTATTTGGTGGACAGCTGCATCATGTTGTTAGAAAGTCGTGGATCACTGCTTCTCTGTCCCACAGCATCACTTCTCTCCTTTACATGCTCTAGTGATAACTTCTTCTTCAAGATTTCATCAAATACGTCCTAACAAAGTAAATAAGAAATTTAATACATATCACTAAATATTTCATCCTTTCCAATTAACATTTTTTTGGTAGTAAAAATTGAGCAAGTTTACCTAAAAACCAATATCAAATTTTCAGTAATTAATCAATGTTCACCGCAAAAATTACATGTAAATCTATGTAAAAGACATTTATTTTCAAATAAAATTCTATATTTAAAAGACTAATATTGAATTTGGTACTGTACCTCTCCTTCCATGAACTGCTGCTGTTTCCGTTGTTGGTCGGGTTTATTCTCCATCAGACCTTTCACACGTCCCTCCATTTTCTCTACCCACTGTAAGAACCTCTGATACTCTTCATCCAGATCTTCCCAGTTACCGATACACGCCTCCAAGTTAGCCTCCATCTCGTTAACAGAGGACGCAAACGTGTTCCAGTCATCTTTGAGGTTCTGTATTTCCTTGTGTATAGCCTCCTGACCCCTGGGGGCGGTGGTGGAACACACCCTCTCACCAAGCTGGGTGGCATTGTTTACCATGTCCTGACCCTGCCTCATCTCTCCTTTAAAGTCCTGCAGTAGAGAAGTGATACAATGACTATCAATGATAAGTAAAGGCTGAATCATGAAACTAAAGCCCTAAGTCAGAGAATCAGAGAACTACAATACAAATATATAAGTCATAGAATACATTACTGCAAACCTCCTAGTACTCTTTGTCAGCAAATTGCCACTATTTGGTCATACTGAACATCTTTTAAATTTTTTTTGGGAGGGGGCTGACTTTTAACTCAAATAATAAGAGTTTCCATCATGCTCAACATACCTTGAGTTGTTGTAGTCTGTCTTGTAGAATCTTCCTATCCCCTGAGTAGTCACTAAGTCGTTGTAAACGATGTCTATTATTAGCAAGCCAGTCCAGGCAAGCTATATAAGCCCGTCTATACTCCTCGTGACCTTGAACTTGGTCCTCCAGCTTGCCCATCATGTCTTTAGCAGCAGTGTTGAGTTTAGAGTACCTGGACCGTAGATCAGCCACTAACGATCTGGGTCTGCCGTCTTTGAGATGGTCGGCCTTTTCTTCTAGTTTGTCAAGGACCTCTTTGTGTGCTGCAATATCAGCTTGTAAAGCCTGCAAACAAACGATTTACTTTTTGTGAACGGTTCATTTGGATACATCAATATTTTAACGATACAGAAAATCAATCCTTTGCACAGGACGATGATAACATGCCCAATAGTCATGTGATAAATCTGTAAAAATCATTATGATTCAGGAATTCAACTGCTACCAGTTCAGTTGGTCTGTATTAACCACCTTTAGGTTGGTGCACCTAGCAACCACTAGTAGGTAAAATGTGCTTCATAAAAATAAAATAAAAGCTTTCTAAAAAGTATGGTAAGTGTGCCTCAACTGCCAGACGGTCCTCTTTTTCCTCCGGAGACATTTTCCAGTACAGGTAAAAAGATCCAACCACTATGTACACGGTGACACAGGTATCTCTAATAACATTGTAAAATGCACTGTACAAAAAAAAATTACCCTACCTTGTATTTTTCCAAGCTTGATCGTTTTTCTGGTAGATCAGCTCTGGCATCAGGGTCTTGTCTGAGTTTATTTTCCACATCAGACAGCCAGCTACAGAACTGGTCGTAATTTCTGTCGAAGTCTCCCCACTGTGATAGAGCCATTTCCAGACTCCTCTTTCCCTGTGACACGTCCGTTAACAGGTTCTCGTATTCCTGTTTAGCGTGTTCTGTTTCCTGGCGTATTGTCTGACATCCTCGCGGGGACGTGTTGGGAAGCGTACGCTCGGAGCTTTCCAACAAACTCCTCAGGAAATTATGGCCTAAATCCATTGCTGCCTGTAGTTCCTATTGAAAACAATGAAAAGTTCGTATCAAGTGTCAAATAGTCTAGGTGCCATCCATGAAACCCAAAAATTTGTTACGCACAAAATGTTTTTGCATGAAAGTGTTGTCAATACCCTCTACTTTGATAATCCGGCTGATGCCACTCTGGCATCCTTGGGCATTTCGAAATTTTGGGATAAAATGGAATTTTTCGAAGAAAAACCGTTGAAAATAGGAAAAATTTAATTACTTTTTCCATGCTGCAGCTAGATCAACAAAATTGGTACCAAATGAAAGACAATTTAATTGTCTTTAAGTTTATAACTCAATTTACAAATTTACTTGTCAATAAAATGGGGAAAACTAGGCATTTTCGATGAAAAATCGTTGAAAATTGGGAAAATACAATATCTTTTTTTATTCCGTAGATAATTAAACAATTTTGGTAACAAATGCACAATAAATTTATTGCCTTTCATTTTAAATAATACAGAAGTCAGATTGCAATTTGCTGGTACGAAAAATTGTGAAAAACAACTACTCATGGATGAAAAACGCTGAAAATTTGCAAAATACAATGAATTTTTTCAAACTGTATTTAGTATGAGGTACAGCAATTATGGTACCAAAAGATCATATTTTTATTGTTCTGAATTCCTATTAAGCAGCTTGTTCATAGATAAAGTGGAAGAAGACCAATGAGGGAGAAAAATTTGATTTTGAAGAGGTTTTTTCCATAAAAAGTTGGGACTTTGAAAAATGCAACACGTTTACAGAAAAGCTGGAACAAAGATATTTGTATTCAAGTCAACATTTTTAAAACATTTTACTGGTACATGGAGTCTTGTAGCAAGCTTTTGAAAGACGTGGGTGAAATTAGAGACATGTTCAAAAGGAAGCGGATACTGTCTATGATACATAACATGTATGTCTGGTCTACGCTTTTAATTAATCTGCTTTTGAATGATGCTAATGAATTTGAAGACGTTTAACATTTGTACCACTTGGTGAGTGTCACTGCTGGTGGGCCAGGAATCCCCGAGGGCACATATAGCCAAGTTCGATCAATTTCGGTTGGTCTTTTCTTCAAACGCATTCGAAAATATCTGTTTACAAAATTGTTACAAATTTCTGAAACCTGGGTCCTGTAGCATCATATCCCAGTCATCATGCTACGTCTTTCGGTATGTTTTGGACATAATTATCAGACATTTTGGTCATATTTCATTGTTTGGATTGAGCATCACTGACGAGGGTTAAATACCAGAAACGTGCATGTCTGGTCCACGCAGTTAATTAATCTGATTTTAAATGTTGATAATGAATTCGAAGACGTTTAACATAAAAGATTTCTGCCAGGGTTGTGTAGTTTGTTTCAATTAATGAGGTGGATCTTAAAGATCTGCTTAGTTGTGACATTGTTCTATACTCCCTCCGTCAATGTTGAAAAGATGACTTCAGTTTTCTTAAAATAAGCTCCAGGTTAATCATTCGACAAGAATGCTTAGGAGCTGATGATCGATTGATGTATGAAGGACTCTGGTGTATCAACTGACCATTAAATGGCAGAATTTATACCTTGATTGTTACTGGCCGTATATTTCTAAAAAAAACAAACACTTCAGATGTTCAATAATAAGTGTTCCAACTATTTACCTTCTTGAAGAAAGTTTTAAACCAATTTTGATGCACCAGACACGTGTTTCGGATAGAAAAATCCTCATCAGTGAACTCTGATGTCCCACTCTCCAGAATGGTAGATGATATTCTGTCATAGACCATTTGAACCATCCAACCAAGATAGTAATCTTTGTCCTCCGAAATGGAATTAACCGGATGTGACAGCTAGTTCTACCGAATTTAAGCGGCGGGTGTTGCATGCAAGCATAAGATGCTTACTCTTCATTGACACCTGTTCTCCCTCCCATATCGGGAGTTTGCTTCTTTTCGTATGGTTGAGGTTTTTCTTTGTTTGCTTTGGTTCCTGTTTTATCCTCATTTTGTATGCCTTCGATTTATGATTTTCTGAATTATCGATTTTGTGCTGTATACAGGGATATGGCCATTATCCATATTTGTCATTTCAATTAAAGTGACTTCATGGCACAGCCAAAATCCTCTCCACCAGCGCCCCTAGCCATATTTTTTGAACTTAAAATTGCTATCACTTTGCAGAGAGCAAATTTAAATGATATTCAATTGACCCCCTACTAACCAAATAAAAGATTCAGTCAGGAAAGCTACAACTCAGGAAAAGAAGTGCACCTGATTGATATTACATGTACTTGCAATCAGTTGATCGAGAAAGCAATCCGATTGAATAAGAACTCGCATTCTACACATCATTCTGAAGACCAGATCATGATGATGGATATCATCAACATATGATGGTATTGGAGAGACAAAGGTTGTTCTGTGGGAAGCTTTTGAAGTTGTGTTCCATGTCAAATTTCAGAGAAGTTAATTCAAATATTGAAAAGATTGTGACTGAGGGCATGATATCCACAAAAGAATTACTATGGTTTAGAAAATCTTGACTGTATATCTGATGTCAGGTCCAGTGTACGATTGAATGAAATGAGCTATAAGTTTTCAAAACTCTTGGATGACCTTTACCACCAACAGTTAATTGAAAAATTTAGATAAAATGTCAAGAAAAACGAGATATTTTTAGCCATGCATAAGGAAACATTCTTAAGATGCAGTTCAATCAAACATGGGTCTACTGAAAGAATTAAATATAAAAAAAAAATGTTGAGGCCTATTGTGATAATATTTTGCCAATCGTGTCTGTACCTCTATCTGTTATCCTGTTGATTTGTTGCAGTCGCACACGAAATCTGAGTTGTGTAACAAACAGATGTGACAAATTCTGTGCTCAAATTTCTTTAATTTTGTAAATGTTTTGGAGTAGAGAATTGTCAGAGTACGATGCAAAGGAGGCATTTTGATCAACCATATAAGAATGGTTCTTTGTTGTTAGAAGTAGTTGCACACATTAGTATTGCACTTGTGTGTTGATGAAACAAGAAGGCAATAAAAAAGGAGGTGATCTCCAACAAAACTGGTTTGCAGCACCAATATCAACACATCTTAAGGAAAAACACAGAGAATACACACACAGCAAGAGAAACCAAACGAACAGGGAACAGCAAACACGACATCAAACATCAAATAAGCAATGTATGAATTATGCAGATAAAATGGAACATTCTTTTCGGGAAATGTTGCTTAATAATGCTAGGGCAATTATACTATTTGGAATGATATATCTAGAGTAGAAAAAGGGTAATAAGAGTGTGCAAATCTTAAACTATCAATATGAAATCATTTTGATACGAAAATTATTGTTCTTGAATGTCTTTAACCCGATTGTATTTTCACAATTTAATACCCTTTTCAGCAAAAAAAAAAAAAAACCCCAAAAAACAAAAACAAAATAAACAAAACAAAACAATGCAAGAAGATTCCATTTGCTTGAGTGGAATTCTGTATTTAAATCAATGATATCATTTTTCTTGCTGCTGTTATAACTACAGCATGAAAAAAGGATTGCAATATCCCAATTTTCGGCGATTTTTCATTCAAAATTCATTCTTTTCCCCATTTTCGTACTTGCAAAGTGATAATCTGCTTTTTAAAATGAAAGGCAATAAATTTATTGTGCGTTTGGTGCCAAAATTGTTATTTGACCTACAGTATGAAAAAAGATATGACAGTTTCCCAATTTTCAATGGTTTTTCATCGAAAAACCATAGTTTTCCCAATTTTACGGACGAGTCAATTGATAAACTGAGCTTGAGACTTAACGGCAATGGTATTGCTGTTCTTTTGATACCAAATCTGTTGTTCTGGGTACAACATGGACAAAGTAATTGAGTTTTTTTCCAATTTTCAACGGTTTTCTTTGAAAAATAAGTTTTTTTCCCAAAAATCGCAAATGGGAATCTGACTTCTGTATCATTTAAAATGAAAGGCAATACATTTATTATACGTTTGGTACCAACATTGTTTATTTAGCTACAGAATAAAAAAAAGATACTGTATTTTCCCAATTTTCAACGATTTTCATCGAAAATCTATAGTTTTCCCCATTTTATTGACAAGTAATTTGGTAAATTGAGGTTGAAACTTAACGACAATTAAATTGTCGTTCTTTTGGTACCAGTTTTGTTGATCTAGCTGCAGCATGGAAAAAGTAATTGAATTTTTCCTATTTTCAACGGTTTTTCTTCGAAAAATTCCATTTTACCCCAAAATTTCGAAATGCCCAAGGATGCCAGAGTGGCATCAGCCGGATTATCAAAGTAGAGGGTATTGACATCACTTTCATGCAAAAACATTTTGTGCGTAACATTTTTTTGGGTTCCCCCCAAAATAGCCATTTGGCAACTAGACTAAAACAAGATACAGGTAATGTAATGTTGGGAAAATGAAAGGATGTAACATAAAACATCTACATGCATATTTAATGACTAAACCCTTCAATTGACTCACTGATGCTTTCAAATGTACAATTAACCATACACAGCCTCACTTTTACATCCATTTTTCTGTTTTTTATCATTCAAATTTTCATTTTTGGTTACATGTTACTGTGATATGCATAAAATTGCTTGATTTACGCCTATTTTTGCTATTTTCTACAAACTTACGGTAAGTTTAGCAAGTTTTCCGCCGACGTCGTCCTTTGTACCAGACGAGTCATGAATGTTTCTCAGTCTCTGTTTGGTTTCCGTCAGCCAGTCCTGGAACTCCGTATAGTTCTGGTTGTAGTTCATGTGATGGGAGAAGTAGATCTCCAAATTCTTAACAATGTCCTGTGTTGGGAGAATGAGATAATCAATAACGTTACATTCATTTTCTTAAGCTTTTTTAGGTACATGTACACTTGAGAAAGGAAAGTTGACAAAACCAATATGGAGCTATCAAATTAGCAAAAATTTCTAGTCATAAGTAGTTATAATGGTCATAATAAACTGACCTTGGCCATTGTAATGACCCCTTGGTAACGAGTGGTTAGTTGGGTGATGGCATGAGATGTTTTAGCATCAGCATTTGTCTGTAACAAAGCCTGAGCTCTTTCATTGACTCGGTCCAAAGAACTCTGGTGGGCTAGCACCTCATCCAAGTAGTTCTAAAATATATAATAAAATCAAATACTCATTACAAGAACATTTAATACAAAAAATGTTCATTAAGTATAATTTTGTTTACATAAATGAAATAACCATACCTTCTAAGGATTTATCACTAAGACATGCATGTTTTGCAGACGTAATTCTAAAATTTAGATCTCACCTGGTACTGTTCCCAGTGTTTTTTCTTCTCCTCTAATGAAGACTTCAATTCCAGATCGGCTCGTAGGAAATTTTCAGTGTCCTTCAACCAAGCGTTAAATTGGTTATAACTTTCTTCAAAGTCATTCAAGCGTGACAGGCACCTTTCTAGGTCGTCCTGTGCCTCCGTTACCATGGTTCTATATTCCTCAAAGTCTCGTTTCATAGCACCTAATTCTGTCCGTATTTTGGTCTGTCCCGTGGGTGAGGTCGTTGGCAGAGTAGCCTCCCCTGCCTTCGTGGCATCGGTCAGTTTCTCTACACCCTCTCCAAGGTTAGCTGTCAGAGCCTGAGAAAATTAAGAAGAACAGTTTAAATCATGTTCAAAGATGATCACTGAAGAAGTCTATCTCATATTGCAGGTGAAGTAATGTAAATACAGAGAGTTCTGTATTTCATGACTCTTGTTTTAACCTCCATACATGTACATGTATAATTTCTGTTTTCCTTCTTGTTTTTTTTTTTCTTGCACAAAAAAATAAATTGTTATTAATCAGCAGTTATTGAACAACAAGCAATTATATAGTTCATTACACTGTACTTTTGAAGGATTAAATATACTATGAATGTTTAAATGATTAATGATACATGTAAGTTGCTAATCCTACCTTAGCTCTCTCTATTTTGGACACTATTGCAGATTTTTCTCCGTACGTGTCGGAACAGGTTGACAGTTTTTCCCGTGATGTTC
Source organism: Pinctada fucata (assembly GCA_028142955.1). NCBI lineage: Eukaryota > Metazoa > Mollusca > Bivalvia > Pterioida > Pteriidae > Pinctada > Pinctada fucata. Next base: position 121,356 of record AP027107.1, read on the forward strand.
TGAGCCACTGGGAGAAGCTGTTACAGGTGTCATGGTACGCCTGATGCTGAGCAACACACTGCTCAGAACGAGCTAACATTTCCTACAAATACAAAGAGAGTGATGAGTAAAACCACTACATATAGACCCAAGTGAGTCATAGAGTGAAGTTATTACATGGGTCATGGTAAGCCTGATGCTGAGCCACACACTGCTCAGAACGAGCTTGCATTTCTTACAGAGGAACAATTAAAAAATAATGTATTATGACTGCAACCTGATAAAGAGCCACTTTTTTCTTCGTCAAGAAGTCCAAGCATTGATCAAGTATTAACTAAACTAATGGACTGAAGGAGAATACAGGACATACATGTACCTGTCAACTTTTTTCAGACAAAAGAGGGTCAATGACCCTCTTTGGGAAATGAAAAAGAGGGTCATAGCGCGCGAACCAAAATCGCGACCTTTTGCTTGTGTCATTATGAATGAAATTTACCCCTCCCCAACCCCAACCCCCCAAAAAAATACAGGTCAATAAAGTTCATTTTACTGTATGTAAAGCATTTATTTAAATTGTAATACTGCATAATCATGATATTGTAGCACATGTGTAAAATTTTAGGACTTCATTAATCAAGGCCTGAAGGTTCATAGTTGAATTTGCTAGGCTAGATAATAATTATATTTTTATTTAGTTATTGCTATACCATGATGAATATTTTATATGAAATGAACTCTACATTTCACTGCTTCAATTGTTTTAAACACTATAAAAACATTTGTTATTTTCCGTCTGCATAAATCTCCGTGTTTACGATCGTCTTTCCATAGATATTCCCTTAAAAATCCAAGCCCAGATTGTTAAAACAACATGAAAGTGGCTAATTACTTACCATATCACTAAACAAACAACCCAATTTACCTGTAACTACAGGAGTTTTAATGAAAAAGTCACAGCTGGAAATTTAAAATCCCAAGTAATAGACGGAACCAAATCGGAATCGGGTGATTCCCGAGTCATCAATGAAAAATCGGGTGATAAAAAATAATCGGGTCAAAGGGTAAAAAAGCGGGACTGACCCGCCGAAATCGGGTCAGTAGACAGCTATGATACAGGAAAGAATCTTAAATTGCATGTTGACATTTAAGATGAGGCGTGACCTGTCTGTACCAAGTAGCAAGAACTTTACACTGTGTACATACCATAGCCTGGTCTTTGATAGTCTGGTATTTGGTGACAAGTTGTGATGTGTCTGTAGTGGCCTGAGACACTGGACTCCTAGTAGACAGATCCTGGGCCTTGGTCCCTACTGATTCTATCATTTGCTCATATGATATCACATCTTGGTAGACTCCCTGTGAAGGAAATATGAAATATGTATAATGAGTAATGAAACATTTCTTTTTCCTTAAGTGGTCAAATATTGCAGCAAATACTAGAAGGCTATTGTGCGTTGACTAAACTTTTATATGCTGACATATGGACATATAAGCTTAAGAAATCGATCATATAAATAAGACGATCCATGCCCCACCTTAAGCCTCTGTAGATCAGCTCTCTTCTCACTGAGGTCAGCCTTGGGCTCCGTTTCTCGTAGCCTCTTTTCCATGTCACGTAGCCATTTCTGTATTTTGTCGTAGCTATCGCTATAGTCAGTCCACTGTAGTAGACAGGACTCGAGCATGACCTTGGTGTCGGTGACCTCGCTGATCATACTGTCCCATTCTTGTTGTAGTTGCTGTAATTCTTTACGGATCATCTCACGACCCTCGATGGACGTATTCGTCATCGTTTTCTCTCCCCATGTGTTGGCAGTGTGTATCAGGAGTTGTCCTTCTTCCTTGACTACCACAAACTCCTACAATAATATAGAAATAAGTTACTTTAAACCCTAAAATTATATTCAATTGAAATTACTTAAACGAGTACTTTTTTAGTTGACAGAAAATATTTACAACTGCAATGCTACTCTTCCTTTCCAAACAATTTTCACATAACTGTAGTCAACTTGCATTTTACACATCCTAAGACCCGACATCACAAGATTTCATGCAACTTTTTTAAGTGGTATCAGATTTATGAGGTCACAGTTAAAAATAGCGTCAAAAGCTGTGATGTCCGGTCTTGGCATGTCTAAGATGCAATTCTAGCGGTAATATTGACAATATTACATGTACAATTTGAAATATTTGTATTCTATCACAAACATAAAATTTACCATGAGACCAGATCTTTTCATTTATAATATTTTCGAGCAATTGCACTTGATAACAAATCATACCTGTAATTTTTCCAGTTGTGTCTGTATTTTGTACCTATCACCAGATGTATCGGCACACACGGAGAGTTTATCACGTGTAGACTGTAGCCAGGTAGCGGCCTCTGTGAACGCCTCGGCATATTGTTCATGGTCCATAGTGTACTGCTCGTAACGCTTCAGTAGGTCCTACAATGATATAATAACAAACATGTAAAACACGGGGAGTTTATCACGTGTAGACTGTAGCCAGGTAGCGGCCTGCGTGAACGCCTCTGCATATTGTTCATGGTCCATAGTGTACTGCTCGTAATGCTTCAGTAGGTCCTACAATCAAATCACAAGTTTCAATGCCGTTTTTTATTTAGAAATTTCTGATTATATTCACCCTGCTCTCTTTTTATGCTCTTATAGTTTCAAGAAGCTTTTGGATTGTATACATGTAGTTCTCACGACATTTGTACAAATATTATTTAATACTTTAAGATTGCAACTGTCTAAATGAAAATTCTCTTCAATTATGACTCAGAAATTCTGAATGGTTTTAGTAAGACTTTGGACATAACAAACCTTTGATGAAGCTATTAGACTGGTGTATCTTGAGCTCATCTGTGTGAGTTGTGACGTTAAACGGTTATCTGTGGTAGACTGTAGTAAAGTCTGAGCACGCTCAGCTAACCCGTCAAACGATATCTGCTTGTTCAATATCTCTTCATGGATCGCCTAAAATATAAAAGGAAATTAGTTTCTTTGTACCTCATGCTTCTTCTCAGCAAAACTGGAAATCTTTAAAATTATAACACATAAACATACATGTACATGTATATACTCTTTCAGTACACAGGGATTTTTTTTGCCCCTTTTTGGGGCCGTTATTCGGCCCCATTCCCAATGAGAAATAGTATCTTTTTTTCCCAAATGTGGCTCTAAAATTTCCCAATCACATAGAGATGGAATAATGACTGAAATTAGTGAAATTTACTGGTTCAAAAGTAGCAAATTTACTTATTATTTGCCATATTGTTGTAAGCATAAGAATTTAAATCTTACATTTTGTATTTAAAAGAAAATTATGTGATTAAACATTCAATTCTGAACTTTTGATTGTATAAACTGTCATTTAACTTTTTATAAGTACTTCCCAAAATTTTCCCAAACGTCGTTAATTTTCCCAATTGCATGGGCCCCGACCCCATTCCCAAATTACTGAAAAAAATCACTGGTACAACATACGTTTTGTTTTTCGAGTTGTACAGTTTTTTCCTCTAGTGTGGCTTTGAGATCAGACTCGTCCTTCATGTCTGTTTCGGTATCTTTGATCCACTGACTCAGTTCATCGTATTGCTGTTCATACAGTCGCCACTCATCCAATAGTTTTTCTGCAAATCAAATCAAATCTTAAGCGAACTTCAAAATTTCACAAAAAATTTGAAAATTTCTAATCATAACATTATAGGAATCTATCCTATAAATGCTTTGACAGTACTTTACAGCATGGATCAAGTTATGAAATATTCCTTCTCCTTATTGCAGTTTACAAAATTTTCAATTTTTGGATGAAATATCATTATTTCAACGCTCAAGTGGATTTAGCAACTGGAAAGAATTGAAATAGACATTCAAATTCAAATGATTTTTCAGTGTCATACCCAGGTTATCTTGTAGGTCGTCACAGTCAGTAGTGAATCCCTCGTACTCTGATGACAGCATGTTAAGTTCCTCCTTAATCAGCTCTTGCCCCTGGGTGGCGGTCTCGGGGAGGACAATGTCCCCCTTACTGAGGGTGATCTCTAACTTCTCCTTACCAGCATCAGTGTGGGCATAGATGTCCTAAAAATGGTACCAAAAAAATAAAATAATGAAGTCTCTCTATTCTATCAAAGTGGATATGTGCTCTACTAATTTGAACATAACGTGCACCAAAGCCTAAAATTTATATCGCAATATACAAAGCACTGACATACATGTAAATCTCTGGTTTTCAATTACATGTATTATTAAAGATATTAGCATAACCAAATTTATAACTCATCAGAGCACTACTTCTGAATTTAATCAAATTCACAAATGACAGGTTCAGTGTATTTTTTCTGAACAGTACCATTATTAATTTGGACTAAACAATGTAAGATTTCCATGATTTTACCTGTAGTTTTTGAAGTTGAGCTTCTATAGCGGTCCTGTCACCTCTAACATCACTACAGGCGTTAAGTTTGTCTACCATACTGCTCAACCAATCAGAGGCATCCATAAACGTGTCACGGTAAACCTGGTGGTCCTTCACATTCTTCTCACAGCGATTTAGTAAGTCCTGAAATTGAGAGTTATGAACCAATAAAATATTCAGTAAACTTAATTCACATGTGAGCATGCAAGAAGCATCGACTGAAAATTTAAGGATTAATCCACAATCTATAGAAAACATGACCACAATGAAGATTTTTTTTTTAATTCATAAGAGATATATTACATAACCATGGTAAGAGTGGCTCCTACCTTAACTTTGTCCAGGAGTTGTTCGTATCTGAGAACGAGTTGTTTGATCTGGTTGCCGAGGTTCAGATCTTTACTGGTGGCCTTCAGGTTCTCAGCCTTGTCGTTCAGATTGTCTATTGTACTCTGTTGACTGGCTATGTTCAGCTGTTGAACCTGGTGGTCAAGAAAATGACATTTTACAGACACAATCAAATCTAGTTAATATATCTAAATACATGTATGTTATATGCTTCAGTCAAACAAATTTCCTGTTGTTCCCTTCACATGCTTCAAGAAAGAACCTGTAAAAGCTACTTGAAGGATGGTTATAATATAGATTTGCTTTTGCAATCGAAGAGTCAAGCATATTAATCATTGATTATTCAAACAACATTTTAGATGTCAAATGTCCATGTACTACATAATAGTAATAGAAAATGGTGGTTCTACATACCTTGACTCTTTCAAACTGTAGTTTTTTCTCCTGTAGGGTATTTTGTAGTTGTGACTCCGCGTCAAGTTGTTCTTCAAGATCTTTAAGCCAGCGACTTAGCTGTTCCGTACTATCGTCATACACGGTCCATTGGGCCAGCGTACCATCGAGTTTGGTCTTCAGATCGTTGAGATCGGCTGATAACGTGTCGTACTCTGACTGTAGACCCTGCATCTCCCGCCTCATGTTGTCCCGGCCGGGTACGGACGTATTGGGTAGGACGATCTGGAGGTTGTCAAGGGCAATCTGTAACATGTGTAGTCCCTCCTCCTTGTCTGCCATCAAATCCTGGTGTAAAAAGATCAAAGGTCAAAATTGGCATCTGACAATATAGTATATGTAATCACAGGATTCTCAATAGACCCTTTCACGATAAGGCTCGTTCGATTTACTTTTGTCTTTTCGTATGTTACTTTTTCCACTCAAAACAATGGAATGACGTCATACCGCTCTAAACCATGGCATGCACTGAGGCGGTATGACGTCATTTCATTATCATGAGTGGAAAAAGTAACATACAGAGCGACAAAAGTGGTCCAAACGAACCCTATCGTGAAAGGGTCAATTACAAACTGATTCTATCACAAAATTCTGCTTTTTTAAAAATAATTTTTCTAAATTTGAGGCTTCAGCCATAAACTCAGGGCTCTTTTAAAGATTCATAGGTAAGGTTCAAAACACAAAGAAGGTAAATTTCTTCATCTGAAATAAGAAATCTATGCAGCTGAAACACTGTTAAAATCAAAGAGGTATTTTGAATGGTCAAAAGAATAAAAAGTTAAGGGAAGGTATAGGAAAGGGTGGCAACACTATGAAACGCCTTATAACACACAGAATTTCAAATAGTCACATAGAAGTCTGTCGCATTGCATTTCAATACTGATCGGTGAAATAAAATTCATTCAAAAGCTAAAAGCAAATAATTTAGCATCCAGAGTTTTACTTTGAGCCATTAATGTCATGCTTAGCAAGCATTTGCAGTTACTCTCACTGCAGAAATCTTTGAACTTGAATCAAATTGCATTTCACAGCAGGAATTATCAAACTTGTTCATCTCATTCACATGCAAAAACGACTTGCATCAATATGATAGATGTTGGATATATAATTTGTTATGTTGGTATGTATGATACAAAAACATGATAAATGTAGGCATGGTACATTATTCTTTACATGTCAAAACCCTCATCCCTACACCCTTTACCTGCACGTCTTCAAAGATGGCCTGTTTTGTTTCAATATAAAATATTGTGTACAAAAAAGTTTAAAATATCAAAACTTCCAACCCTATTAAAAGATGTTTCTGTTAAATATTGAAAAAGCACAATTTGCACTCATCCCTGAGTTAGCTTAAAATCTAAAATCTAGCAGAAAAGTTAATTGACAAATAGCAAAAAGTTAGTACCTGAATTTGAGCGAGTCTTTCTTGAATGATTCGTCTGTCTCCACTGGTATCGGTGAGGAGCTGAAGTTTCTTGCGCATATCACTTAGCCAGGATTTACACTGATCAAACGATGCTGCATAGGCTTGGTGATCCAGTACGTATTGTTCCCATCTACGGCAAAGCTCCTGTAAAATGAAACAAACTATTGTTAAAGAATCTTAAAAATGGTATTCCAAAATAATACATTATGAATTTTTTTCTTATTTTTTGTTTTGAGGGAGCAGTTAGTTACTAAAGCATTTGTAATGCTTTTTTCCTTATGATTAAAGATACACAAATAATGTCAAGTATTTCAGACAATGACACTCTCTCCATTCAAAGTTGAATCTTAAGCTGAAGTTGCTCTTATCAAAATACTGAAAATCAAGTTTTACTTTTCAATCTCTTATACACCCTGTAACATTTGACCTTGACATTTACTTCAAATGCTGTATTTGATGTTACCTTGATGATACATTATTGGTACACAAATCTATGCAATCCTCAGAAAGTCAGCACGATTTCCTCATTTGAAGTAACTACTTTTAAAATGTAAGAAACTACTTCAACCAAGATAAATGGCATTAATCCACTGACCTTGATATTAGTAAAGATTCTCTGGTATTTAGTACTGACCTTGACATTAGTATAGATTCCCTGGTATTTAGCATTGACCTTGACATTAGTATAGATTCCCTGGTATTTAGCACTGACCTTGTCATAAGAGTTAGTGTAGATTCCCTGGTATTTAGTACTGACCTTGACATTGGTGTAGATTCCCTGGTATTTAGTAATGACCTTGACCTTAGTATAGATTCCCTGGTATTTAGTACTGACCTTGACCTTAGTATATATTCCCTGGTATTTAGTACTGACCTTGACATTGGTATAGATTTCCTGGTATTTAGTACTGACCTTGACCTTAGTATAGATTCCCTGGTATTTAGTACTGACCTTGGCACTGGTGTAGATTCCTTGGTATTTTGTACTGACCTTGACATTGGTGTAGATCCCCTGGTATTTAGTACTGACCTTGACCTTAGTATAGATTCTCTTGTATTTGTAACTGACCTTGACATTAGTATAGATTCCTTAATATCTAGAACTGACCTTGACATTAGTGTAGATTCCCTGGTATTTTGTCCCCAGCTGTGAAGCCTGGCTTATCACTCTGGTGTCGGTGCTGACTCGGACTAGATCCTGCGCTGCGTCACTCAGGGCGTCGATGTCCGCTTGATGGTCGATTAGGTCACGGTGAAGGTGTTTCAGTTTGTCTAGCTGGCTCTGCTTCTCCTTGAGTGTGGCCTTGAGCTCAGTCTCTCTGACCTTGACCTCCAGTTCTTTCAGCCAAGCTGAGACTTTGTCCTGCCATGTGTCAAACTCCTTCCACTGGTCCATGCAGTTCTCAAGGTCACTTTTAGTCTGAAACAAAATAAGGTTTTCATGTATATTTCGACTAAATATGACAATTCTCATTTTTTTCCTTTTTGTAAATTTTATTTTGAGAAATACAACTTGTCAGTTTTTGAACAAGAGAGGGTTTAATATTTCAGTTTGTCTTGTTTTTCCTGGGGGTAGATTTGATGGCTATTATAAACGACAAACCTTCTGCAAAGCATTGACAAAGGCTTCCCAGTCATGCTTCAGAGCATCTGTTTCACGCATGACGATATCTTTGCCCTGCGGAGCCGTATTTGGTAACACTCTCTCGGACAACTCAACTACGTTGCGTACTTTGGGTTCACCTTCCATTTTTGTTGCCACAATATCCTAAAATAAGGGACGAGACAATCAAAATAAAGTAAATCAGCATATAGAAATATATTTTTAATCATAGATATACGAGTATAATATATAAGCTTTTTGCTTTATGGTTAAAAAGGGGCAATTAGTTATAACATTGCAAGGTGAGTTTAGTAAATGAATATGTACATATATAGAACAAAATAAATTGTAAAATTTTACAAGAAAAGTGCATGTTCTGAAGCTGCAAGTGCTCATCGACATAAAATACATCCCAACCATATATTACAAATACATCCCAACCATGCATTACAAATACATCCCAACCATGCATTACAAATACATCCCAACCATGCATTACAAATACATCCCAACCATGCATTACAAATACATCCCAACCATGCATTACAAAAACTTGAACAAAATATTCTATAGATAAATCAGAGTTTTTCTAAAAGGTTCACGATTAAAATTAGAGATTAAATCAGAATAAATTCATATCATGCATGGGTAGCAGTTTTATAGGGTTTTTTTTTTTTATTTTTTGTTACTAAGTGACACATGCATTTCTATCTAAATCACTCAGCTACACATTGGATCCTAAAACATGCCCTAAATTTAGCGAATAAGCTCAAAAATTTTCACTTGCCCAATTCATTACAAAATTGAACTTTCCAAAATACAGAGTATACTTCAAATTTGGATAGGCACCTGACATACATGTGAGTTATGTCATATTCTTTGCCAAAATATGAAGTAACTCTATATTATATCAAATCTAAAGATTGGTTGACAAAATTCTAGCAAAATCCAAAACTTGATAAATATGCAAATATCCAAACATGTCTCAAGTGAACAAACAGTCAAAAATAATAAGATGTCTAAATAAGTATAGAGGCAAAACTGTTTCTAGCAATAACATAAATTCTACAGCATCAAATCTTCAAATACAATATCAAAACAAAACAAACTACAGTAAGCCCTTTAAAGTAGGTGACCGTAACAAGTCTTATTTACTTAGAACTACCATACTCAAGTTATAAATCATAATAATTAGATACAATTATTATCTCTTACGACAAAATTAGAGAAAGACTGACAAAGGGACATCTGTGAATACTGAGTGTTTATCGATCTTATTTTACTAATGACCTTGTAGCTTTCACTGCACTGAAGTCAAATCTAGCTCTAATAAACTTCTAGTAACGGACACATAAAGCCTACGAGTTACAGTATACCATCTTCCTTGATCTATTTATTTACTTTGCTACTTATTTCTTTACTCACATCAGGTGCTTTCTTATCGGAAGAATTCTGCTTCAAATACAAAATGTTTCAAAAGGGTTGTGAGAAAGATAACTTTAGAATCACTGCCAAATCTATACTTGGTAAGACATACGAAAGAACCACCCCAGTTGTTCAATTCACGATAGAATAACTTCATCATCATTATCTTAATACAAATTCAATATTCAGTTTTATTTTTGGTAGACTTCATTGTCATAGTCAAACTAATTTTTACTTTTGGTAAAGTTTTTAAAAAAGACAAAAGCCTGTCAAAATAAAACTTCAAAAATATGCATTATAATTTACTTTAAAACCATTATATCGTATTTGTAGTATGTAAAAGGATTTTTTTTTTTTTTTTTTTTTCCATTCAGAATCAGATATAAATAAGCAATCATATATACGTTAGTTGCTGATTTTGAAATTTTTTTTTTTGGCCTCTTTCACTCTCGCATTCACTCACTTTTACAAAATTGTGTGCTCTAGGAAAGTATCAACATGATTACAAATGAATGATATAGTAGATTTTATATCAAAGATGTATATCTCAAAACATTTAAGTTTTCAATATATTTGTGAGGGTTGAAAAAAAAAGGAAAAAAGAAAGAAAAAAGTGCAGATAAGGAAGATAATTCTTAAGATTATTAATTTTTTAAGAAGCGGATTACAAATAAACCCTTTGGCTTTAGAAGTCAGGATGTTCCATAAACATACTCCATTTTTCCGTGAAATAATTTAATTTGTTATTCGCTTTGTAAATATACTTTTCAACATCATAGTATGCTTTAATTTCTCTCTTAAATGCTACAAAAGTAGGTATACAGTTTTTGATTTTTTGTTTATAAATGAAATATTTTCCTAGTAAAATAAGTAAGTTTACTATAGAATTCTTCGGTAAGTTAAGTTTTCCAAGCAATATGTCACACATGTTAAAAGAATGTATTGAATCTGTGAGTCGGTCTAAGAAAGTCTTAAAATCTGTCCAAAAAGTTTGTACAAAGTCACATTCATACATCAGATGTAATATTGTTTCACGCTGAGCTCTACAAAATGTACACTGATCAGTGTTAGATATATTAAGTTTAAATAGCAAGATATTTGTAGTTAGTGTTCTGTGTATTATTTTATACTGAAACCATCTGATCTTGGTATCTGATGTCACATTAAAGGGAATTCTATTAATTGTAGTTTTATTTTGTTCATTAATATCAATATTCATTTCCAAGCTCCACTTATCATAAAAGATGTCCTTCTTTACAAATTTCAATCCTTTTAAAAACATGTCATATACAGATGGCTTTAGATTCTTATTCTTAAAGATCAGTTTCAAATGATACATGAAATTAGGAAGAATAGGAAGGATTTTTTTTTTAATTCTCTTAACATGCAAAATAATTCCCATACAATAAGACGATACCACAAATCATTCCAAACCTGTGCAAAATACGAGTCACAATTCGTGTTTAACAATGACTATTACAAGACCTAAATTTACCATCACTTTCCTATATAGGAACTGCAACTGCGTAAAATAACGGGATTTCAATATAACTCTAACATGGGAAGGTATCTGTGGTAGGGGCTTGCTGGGAAAGGATGGTGCAATAACACTGATCTAGTGACTATGATTTTTCATTCAATATGAATAACTAGAATTGCAACTAATATGCAATCATTCCAAGAGTGGAGATAAGAGATCTATTATATACGTTTACTGAGAAAGTCTGAAAACAAGCTTATAGAAATCAAAAAAACTTGAAGTCATGGTTAGACTTACACATTTTCGCTGTTTTCACAAAAAATGGAGGATAAAACAAAATCAGGATACACAAGCATACAAAAATGACAATATTTTGAAATGCAAAGTAATAAATTATGTAAAACTCCATAATCAAAATCATATAGGGGCCCTCAAGCAGGACTTTTAATGGCTAGAGTTCAGTAAAATTCTCAACTGTTGAAAGTACAGGAAGCATATTCCAAAGTTGGATAATTTTCCTTTAATAGTTGAATAAGAGAGAAATTATTTGTCAGGTTTTTAAGTCAAACAGATCAGAAAAAGTTTTCAACTTTGAATTCTAACGTACATGTACGTGACAAAAATACATGAATCAATTACTAAACTTTCTTTTTAAACCATCCTTAAATATAAAGTTATTGCATAATATGCTTCAGAAAATTTTGATATAATGCCCTTTTTTCCAAATGCCAATAGTCCTTACACCAAACAGAAATGTCACAGTCCTTAAGTGCTTAAAGATCATGTATTCATAAAAGAAATAAACAGGATATATTAAGGCACCCATTCATAATGGAGTTTGTCATCAATGATGGTTAGTATGTGCGTCTTTTATTCATACAAAGTCAGTAGCATTCAAGAAAATACATGTAGGTTAAGGATGAGAAACCTTATTCTTATTACTGTATATCATTTGTGTAAACCAGCCATAACAATACCATAGGTATTAATTTAAAATGGTTATCACAAACCAAGGGAATTCCTGTTCCATCACTGCATTTTACAATGGGCTGTCCATGCCGCTTTGCTTATTTCATAAGGTACATTATCATCTTTATCTATCTATTCTAAACATTAAAAGGATTTTCATATCTTGATGAATGGATTATTTTTTATTTCTTCTCTCTTCCTTTTTTCATTTTTTCATCTTTTTTTTTTTTTTTTTTTTTTGAAAAGGGGAGGAGTGTTGCATGGACAGCTCATAGGGTTGATTATACACGTAAATCGAAACACTCAGAAATCTTACACTTTTCAAAAGCCCTGTATAATATGACTGAAAGACAGACGACGAAAGCCGTTTTAAAATCAAAACGCTTTCCCAAAATGTATTAGTTACGAAGAACATAAATATAACATAACACTTTTACATCATAGCATTTGTCCCAATACCAAGTATTTCTACATAAATGTGAACCGCACAGTTTTAGTCAAATTTTCAAAAAAGAACATCTTTAAATTAACCCTATAGCCATAAAAACTCAAAATTGCAAAAACAATGAAATCCCAAGACCCCCATCCATCATTTCCAAATGCTAAATGGCTTATAAAACAGAGACTATTTTTACCTGTATTTTATCGAGTCTGCTCTGTATAGTATGTCGGTCTCCCGACACATCGGCACACATTGAGAGTTTCTCTCGGATGTTGTTCAGCCATTCTATACAGTTGTTGTATGCATCGTTATATTGTTGATGGTCGGCTACAAACTGCTCGTAGTCATGAACATGCTCCTGTAACAATAATTTTAGATTGTATTACAGTATTTGCGCTTTCAAAAAATATTTGAATTACATTAGGAATTATATTGAATGTTTGGTACTGGAATCCACATTATATACATGCATGTAACTTATGTCAACAGAACAACTGCTTATTACAAAATCATCTTCTTTTTTTTTTTAATGCATCCAAAAGTAATCAAAAAATTTTAAAAACCGTCTTCCTAGGTTTTGCTGCTTTGCTCAATATTGAGTGGGTTTTTCTTTTGGCATAACTTACCCTTAAACTGAGAGGGAATGCAAACAAAGTCTGTATCTTTAACATTGTTTAACGCAATAAACAATACAAATAATCAGTTTTATTTACCTTTGCTGCGGCACATAGTTTCTGGTACCTGGACCGAGCTTGTGTGACAAACTTGGACAGTTGTGGGTCACTGCTACTGTGTACTAATGTTTGTGCTTTATCGTTCACACTATCTATCACACGCTGGTAGGACAATACATCCTGATGCAACACCTAGAGAGAGGAATTTATTTGAAGTTTAATTTAGGATGTACATGTAATATTGCTAAATTGCCAAATTCAAATATTTCACCTACTGGCAGACTTTTTGTATTATGATAAAATTAATGGTCTATCAGACAATGAAAGGTTTTTGATAATGTGTATCAGTGTATCAGTCATAGTATATCAGTCAACCAACAAGTGCAATGTCGCACAATTGGTAATCCCTCAATTGTATATCTAATGAACATTATTTCTCGTTCAGAATTTTGCAGTAACTTGAGAGAGTATCTAATCATGCATTGTGTTCTTTGCAGGATGCTTCATGTAAACATACATTAAATAAATTTTACACAAGCGTACACTATAACATATTGCTACAATAAATTATACCTTATAGTTTTGTAGCTGCGTCTTCTTCTCTTCCAGTGTTGATCGGAGAGGTAATTGTCCGTCCAGTTGTGACTCCATTTCCCGTAACCAGTGTTCCACCTGTCCGTACGAGTCATCAAACGAGGTCCAGTGTACAAGTGCCACCTCCAGCTTCCTTTGGGCTGCTGATAGATCGTCAAATAGACTCTCCCATCCCAGCTTAAGTTGTCGTAGCTCTTGTCGTATGACTTCACGACCCTCGGCGGCAGTGTTTGGGTAAAGTTTTTCTCCGGCCTCAATAGCTGCATTCAGCTTGTTGAAACCTGCATCTCTGTCTGCTACTAGCTCCTACAATACAATGAAATATTCAGCTTCAATTATAATGAAATGAAGACAGTATCTGTAAGACATTAGCTGTCTGGACCATTTAAACATAATTCATGCATAGCTTTTGTCACTAAATTTATTATTCAGCATGATGGACATCCCTCTATGTTGAAGCTGCCAGTCAAATATGTACATGGACAGTTTTACCTTTCTCCCTCCCTTACAACATTTTTGTAGAGGGCATAACAATTTCTCACCTAAATCATAGTTACATGTACATGTATCTAAGATTTTGAAACAGATTATGGAACAGTAGATTCAAATATTTCATCCAGAGGGAAGGGATGTTTTTAGTCTTTTCATATACAATTCGTCCCTATCCATCGTCGTTTCAGGAGTGCCAACAAAATTGCAGTTAGTAGATTCAAATATTTCTTCCAGAGGGAAGGGATGTTTTTAGTCTTTTCATATACAATTCGTCCCTATCCATCGTCGTTTCAAGAGAGGGAAGAAATATTTGAATCTACTGCAATTTTGCTGGCACTCTTGAAACGACGATGGATAGGGACGAATTGTATATGAAAAGACTAAAAACATCCCTTCCCTCTGGAAGAAATATTTGAATCTACTGCAATTTTGCTGGCACTCCTGAAACGACGATGGATAGGGACGAATTGTATATGAAAAGACTAAAAACAAATTTGTGTATCTGAGTGTTTGTGTTTTTATTTGATTATGGAACAGTTGAGCAGACTGGAACACAAAGGCATCTTCACATAGCTATATTTTCTATGTAAAAATAAATAATATTTTCAAGATCTATGTTTTATACCTGTATTTTTTCGAGTCTGTCCTCCAGTTCATTACGTGAGCCTGTGGTGTCCGCGCTAGCACCAAACTTTTCCTTGGCACGGACCAGCCACTGAGCACAGTCAGCTTGTTTCTCTTTATAATGTCGGTGATCTGATACATTCTGTTCACATCTCTTCAGAATGTCCTGAAATAATTACACATGTAAACGTTATAATTATTATTACACATATAACAATGCTGAAATAATTACACGTGTAAATGTCAACTATTATTACACATATTACAATCCTGAAATAATTACAAGTGTAAAATGTTATAATTATTATTACACATATAACAATGGCTATGTAAGCTATCGATTATGGTATACCATAAGATCATTTTCATTAGAATGCATATGTACATTTTTTAAATGTGTTCAATATAACATTGATATAAATGTAATTTTTTTCTATAAATCTCTTTCATGAATGCATCAAAGTTCCAAAATGAAATTTTAACTGAAATCTGTACACCTTATTAATTTATATGGCCAATTTTTTCTCAGTAAATGTATATGCATCATATGATTTTGCATAAAAGTATGTTCCTATATTTTTAGGAATAACAAAGTAAAACATAATTTTTTCGTACTTTGACAGAATGTTGCAGACTCTGGTATCGTGAGAGAAGCTGTGAAATAGATGTCGCCACTCGCGCCTCTCCCGTTATTTGCTGCAGTGTCTGACCTTCGTCCGAGAACTGGTCCACCTCTCTCTGGTGACCTTTTATGTCCTGCATCAGCTCCTGTAATTACACAAATACAACTTTAAATTTTGTAATACTGCAGACTTCTAATTTTCTTCTTGCTAATGTGTCAAAAGATTATGCAGTAATGAATGTGTCAATTTAACCATACAATGTACATTGACAATAAGATGGATTTAGATGATGATTGAACTGGATGAACAGATGAATTAACTTTTGATCAATGGATGAAGTGATAGGTAATAATGAATCACTTATAACTGAGCCATGCTGATGATTTCACTGCTCTTTTTTTAATCACTTGCATAAATACATGTTTATCACTGAGATTTTTTGAATTGCAAAAAAGCAGAAAAAAATTCCAATGCAATGTTCAAAAGCAACAATTTGTCCAAGATTGCTTTTTTTTGTGAATAGAAAAAAAAATTCTATTTACAAAGCCATTACTTTTACCAAAATGCATAGCATAGCAAAATATTTTCTCATGCAGTGATAGAGAAGCCAACCAAATAATACTGACGCAGCGTTTGATGATGATGCAATTACTATAAGCGCAAACAACAGTACCCTAACATGACTGTGACTATGATTTTAATGCGAAGTTACAGAATATTTGCCAAATCAACTCAATCTTTTAATTCTTTTTATCCTATAAAACAGAGTTTTTGCCATTTCACCTCTTCTAGCATGCTAAACTTCAACTACCTGGAAATGCTCATTGATATTATGGGGGATCATACGTCTTTATCATGTTTAGGTATAATTTCGTGTGTGTCAATGAGGTGAAAGAAAAAAAGAATTTAAATTTGAAATACAATAAATGAACAAATCAAATTCATCCTGACTTTTGTCATTTGTATAAGGATGATCATCACCTGTCTATTTCTAGTTTATTTTCTATGAAACTTGAGTATATGATTGTCACCAACTTTGAAAAAGGGTTTTTACATGTACTACATTTGAAACATGCATCTAAATTTGCATTATTTTAAGTCAATTTACAATGTGAAATCAATTTCAGATTTTCCTGAAATATATTTTGTGTAAAAGATGGAATATTGCAGAAAAGAAAAAAAGAAATTTGTTCTTTAAATTCATTCTTTATAAAAGTTGTTTAAAAAGCACAGAATAACAAAATTTGCTTTACAAATCGAAGCAAATCTTACAAGTGTTCTGTGCAACCTTTAAACATGTGTATCTAGAGCACAGGCTTCACAAGCAACATCAAGTTTTGAAAATTAAAGTAAATTTTTGAAAATGTCATTAAGCACATTTAGTTAATCTAAGAAGCCTCTTTTTGATCGTGTTTGTGTTTTGTGCATAGTTTCAGAATAAAGAGAATGCATCATAGCTAAGAATAGGTAAAGATTTTAAAATAGCTTTCTCTTCTTAAATGATTTTCATTTCAAAAACAGAAAATTAATTCACATAAAATTGAACCCTTTTAATTTCTAAATATACAACAATGTAACTTAAAATTAATATAAATTGAAACAGCGCAACAGTCAAATAATTATTTATTTTTGGATAAGATAGGAATATTATTTTTATGGAATTTTAGACATTTACTGTAGTGCAATAAAACAAATGTACAGACGAGAGAATTTCTGTGTTATTTTTTTGGGGGGGAGGGGATATTTTATCATGGACATGATTTGGACAAACAGCAAATTTTCAATGTTACGAAAAACAAAACAAATGTTTTGGGAGTCTCAGAAATCTGGAAATCAAAATTACATAATAGTAAAATTGTTGTAACTGGAGAACATATCACTTTTATATAATGGATGACAGATTTGTGTGTCAATAGCATAAAGGAAATAATGCAAATTAAAATGTGCAGATATCTGCATCTTATCTCAGATGATGTATATGCTTATGTCTAACATAAAATGATGTCATTCAGCTACAGGTATGTACATGTTGCTCACAAAAAGTTTGCGATTTTTGAAAATTCCAGTTAAAGTAAAGAATTCTGCTCATAATCATAAATCTTGTAAACTCTGTTCTGTATATTTAAAGATACATGTATTAGAAAATTTCCATTGAGAGAAAATGCTGATTTTCATAGTGAAAATGTTTCAGTTGTTATAATCTGTTGAGTTCTGAATATTATCTATGATAAACATAAGCATGGTTTCGATGAATTTTTGAGAGTAGATGCAGAACCGTAACCAACTAAGAGGGAAAGGCTAAGGTCAAGGTCATTTAATCTTACACATTCAACTTGTTGAAAAACGTCCATTTCAAGACGGAAATCATGTATTTCCTCAGCTAATCCCTGTTACATCATAAAATCAAAATATCACAATACATTTTCACTGGAAAAAATATACATGTATGTACCTCATACCTTACAACTTATATATTTCACTTGTACAAAATGAAAATTTACTTTTGGCAAGATTTTTCTTTTCTATGAACATACTGAATTTCATTTCATTTATTTATTAATCTTTTGTTTTTGATAATACCAGGTTCGTTTTTGTTTTTGATGATACCAAGTTCAAGACGAGAGTTCCTTCACAAAAAATAAACAGAACATGCAATACATTCATGCTCCCATAAATTATTCAGACAATTTAATGAATTTTCAGTATATTTGGGTATTTATACAAACCTGATATCTCTGGTATTGCTGCATCTTTTCCTCCAGAGCAGATCTTAATGGGAAGTCCTTCACCTTCTTCTCCATATCTCGGATCCAGTGAGATATTTTGTCGTACTGTTCTTCATATTTAGCCCACTGCCGTATGGCTCTCTCCAAGTTGTCTCGCAGTGTTTTAACTGACGACGAGTACGTTTCCCAGTCCATTTTTAGCATGTCCATTTCTTGTTGTATGGCTTGTCTCCCTTGGAGTGCCGTAGTTTCCTTAGCTTTGGCACCACAGTTCTCAGAGTGCTTCATTTTTGATGATCCATCAGGTAGGAGGGCTAACAATTCCTGTTAAACAAAGAAATTCATTTAGAAATTCAAACGGCGAAAACAGAATATTCCATCCTTAAATTCAATCACAGATGACAAATTCAATCAATAAATCAAGCAAAATGCCATAATAATTTTCTAACTTAATATAAGACATCATCATGAAGTCACATACCTGTACACGATCTAGCTTATTCTGCAGGGTGTGTCCATCTCCAGACGTATCGGCACACATACTGACTCTGTCCTTCATCAAGGTCAGCCAATCAATGGCCGCCTGTGAGGCATCATGGTATTGCTGATGGTCGTTTACATTCTGGTCACACTGACGTATCTGAGTCTGTAACGAGTTTAATAATAACATGTAAATCTAATGTACATATACATGTACGTACTAGTAAACTACATTAAATTTTGTACATCGAAGTTTACACAATCAGTATTCCAGAGTCTCCACTTGAAAGACAAGAAACTTGCCAGGAGCTAGATTTATCAACAGCATAATATTTGACATTTTCCCCCTTTAATTTTTATATTTAATATGGTTTTAGAGTTGAGGAAGATAAAATCTTAATCTTTTTTAACCTTTAGAAAATTGAATATAAAAGTCAAATTTTGGATTATACATGGTAAAAAGCAAAATACACGTATTTGTTCCTACATGAAGTGATAAAAATAAAAGAAATGCAAGACTAAGCAACCATTTGAGCTGTTCATTTTTCTCACAAAGACAATCCCAAGTTACAAGTCATAAGGCACATATAGCTTACCTTGACAGCCTGTCCGATTTGTTCGTATCGAGAGCTGACATCTTTGATGAATCCGGCCACCTCTGGGTTGTTTGTACTTTGCAGTACACCCTGGGCTTTCTCCACCACGGAATCCACCAATCTCTGATGTGACGATATGTCTTGTTGCATGGACTGAAGGAAATATTAAAGAAATAGGTATGATATAGTGAGAATGATGAAAATTTCATAGTAAAACATTAAAGTAAGCTAGTACATGAGCGTAACCCATATCAAACAAACACAAAGACTCATAACTGACAACCAATCTACATGTATAACATTTCTATGTTCAATGGATTTCCATTAATATCAAATGGACCAAGAAGATGTCATCCTTATACATGCACATTGTACATCGAAAAACAAATTGTATTAAATCTTTAAACATGCAAATCGTATTCTATAATTTTTCATAAAATCCGTATTAAGAATGTCAGATTATGTAAAATCTTTTAATCAAAAATTTTTAAATCCACATACCCTGAAGTTCTGCAGCTGCATGCGTTTTTCCTGTAGTGTATTTTTCAGATCTACGTCAGATTTGAGTGCGTTTTCCATATCTGCCATCCATTTAAGTAGCTGATCCTGTCCGTCAGAGTACGATGACCACTGCATGAGGAACGAGTCCACCCTACGCTGAGCATCGTTAAGACTGCTACACAGTCTGTCCCAGTCTTCTTTGGCACGACGTAATTCTTGCCGTACTTTCTCTCTGCCAGTAGCTGCCGTGTCAGGGTATAACTTCTCCCCAGATTCTACTGCTGCATTCAGCTTTTGTAAGCCATGCTCCTTTTCAGCCAACAGCATCTGTAAGTTACAAAGTTTTAATCAAAACTTCAATCCTTTTACAAAATTTTATTTACATTCATCTCTCAAGGACTTTTTCTGTTAAAGATTCCTCTCATCTCAAATAATGAAAACATTTTGTTTCTGGTAAAATTTTTGAAGTAACATTTAAAAAAAAAAATTCTGCAAGTTTCATTTTCCTCAACACAATATAACAGCATAAGATTGAGCATTTTTGAAGTAGGATCTAATCTTTAATTCTGAATAAGGAATCACATAATTAGACTTTGTGACGACCTATTTTCGAAGTTGTTACCTGAATCATGGTTCTCCTTTCCTCCATGGTTTCCTGATCGGCTGCCGGTTGTTGACAGTTGTCTAACTTGTCGTCTGCTTGTCCCAGCCATGTGTTAAATTCTCCGATTCTGTTCTCGTAAGCCTGGTGATCCTGAGCATACTTCTCCCATTTCCCAATCAAATCCTAATTTAGAATTATTTTTTTTAATAAGAAATAAGAATGAACTTATACATATGTTAAGTTTCATGTATAATTCAAACATACATGTAGAACTTTTCAAATACAATTGTATTTACATGTATTTCCAATACATTCTTCAAAACTGAAAATGTTGCATTCCTGCATATCAAAAAGTTAATTACTAAATCACCAAGTGTTTTACATGCGAGGTATGAAATTGAATCAGAGTAGAATCCTTTGTGTATAATTTTATTTACTTAGTCTTGAATTTGCCCTCCTGTCATTGAGTTAAAATGGTGATACTTTCTCCGTATATACAGTTATAGATACTTCAGGATACATGAACATGAATCCTTACCTTGACCAGTGACAGTAGTCCTCTGTATCTATTGGTCAGCTGTGACACCTGTGTACTCAGCCTCGAATCCGAACTTGTGTGCATCAGATTCTGGGCATCGTCAGTAAAACGGTCTATTTCTGGTTGGTGGGAGAGAATCTCTTCTCTCTGCCGCTTGAATTTTTCTACTTGGTTCAGTTTTTCTTTCAGAGTATTTTTCAACTCGTAATTTTTCACTTTCTGTTCCATTTCTTTCAGCCAAGCTGAACAAGTTCCGAATTTGGACTCGAAATCGCCCCACTGAATGAGAGCATTTCCGAGATCTTCCTCAGCTTGCTGTATTCTGTTGAGGTAGTCCTCCCATTCTGCACTGAGATGTTCCATCTCACGTTTCAGAACTTCACGTCCAGGTTGAGATGAATTCTTGGCAGTTTTCTCAGCCAGAGATTTTGTGTTTTTGAGTTTCTTCTCTCCATCTCCAACTCTTTCGGCATACTCCTGTAAAATTTAAGGACAAATAATCACAATTTCATCATTCTCTAATACAAGAAGAATTTTATGCCCCAACTTGCTCAAGCATCTTTCCTTTGATATGAAGGATATAAGATCAAACTTTTTTGTTTCTTAATTGTATTTCCATATCAAAAACACTATTTACAAACATCATAATTATGAACATTTCAGTCCATATTTGTAACTTTAATATTTACTAAAGAAAGCTTGACCAAAATCTAATACACGTACCAAAACTTTATTTCCATAGATAAGAGATAGGAGTCTATCTTAATCAAATGTAAAGACACTAGAATTGTTTTTATTAAGAACGGTATTCCTCCTGACCCATTCCTGTTTTAATAACATCAATTTACACGTAGATGTGTAAATTAATTATCATACCTTGAGCCTTTCCAGTTTGTTTTGTAAGGACAGCCTATCTCCTGACGTATCAGAACAAGCATGGACTTTCTCCTTAAACGAGTTGAGCCAATCCTGACAGTCTTGGTACGTATCCTGGAACTGTTGATGGTCCTTTACAGCTACATCTAACTTCTCCATCATCTGGTTAGAGCTCGTACACAGCTCTCCGTATTTCTTCTGAAGTTCGTCAACAAATTTGTTGACTTTAGCTGTCGGTGTCGAATGACTGAGATTCTTAGCTTTGTCACAGAGATTATCCATGACGTGTTGACGTGACATAATGTCCTGATGCAACACTCGGTGATTTTGTAACTGCGCTTTTTTCTCCGGCAGTGTTGATTTCAGATCCATATCTTCTTTGAGTTGAATTTCTGTATCAAGCAGCCATTTTTGGAACTGTTCGAAGTTTTCATCATAAGATGACCATTGTAGTAAACAAGAGTCTAGTTTGCGTTGTGTATCGGAGAGTAGATCACATACTTGTTCCCACTGATCTCTCAGGGTCCGTAACTCTTGTCGTATACTATCTCTACCCTCAGAGGCAGTGCTAGGATAAAGTCTCTCTCCACACTCTACAGTGTAATGGATCCTAGAAGCACCTTGCTCTTTTTCCGCCATTAATTCCTGAAATACAATTTAAGAGAATTAAAATCTACGGTCAAAGATTAAAAAATTGTGCAACAGTAATTCTTTGACACTGAGATTAAGGGGATTCAAAATATCTAGTTAAGGCATTGTGACCTCTATATGGAAACAGATCACATACATAATAGTTAAAGCATTTGACATAGCATGGACTCAAGACAAATTTTGTCATGAAAAGAATTATAACTCCAAACTTCCTAACGCAACAAGAAATAATAGTGTTACATTGTTATGCTCTCTCACCTGTAATTTCATGAGTCTGTCTTCTACATCGTGTTTGTCCCCTGCCATGTCGGCACACACTTGAAGTCTCCTTGCCAGGGTATTGACCCATTCTGCACACTCGGAGAAATTCTCATTGTATGCCTCGTGTTCTCGGGCGTGGTCCTGTAGCTTATGTATTAGGTCCTATAAACACAAGGTACATGTGTATTATTTATCTCAATATCTGTATACATACATGTACTCGTATTATTTATCTCAATATCTGTATACATACATGTACTCGTATAAACAATCACAAAAACATTTATCAAAATCTTAACATGTCTGTTCCCTAACACTATGGAACCCTAACCCTAACCCTAACCATTCAAAAATATTACATTAATTTGTTAACCAAAAATTCCTTGTACAGATTTTTAGAAAATGAGCATTAACATGTAACTATTTTCATTTCAAAAAATTTACTTTCAAGTTTGGAGTTTTCTTCTTCTCACACTCCCAATTACATTCTGTTATGGGTGGTGAGTCAGGATGTTTCAAGTTTTCACAGGTATACATGTACGTAAAGTTTCTTCAAGAACTAACCCTGAGTGAGTTTTTGACAGTTTGATATCGAGTATTGAGTTGAGTACTGAAGTTAACGAGTCTCGAGTCAGCTCCTTGTACTTGACTGGCCATACTATGTAGGTCATCAAACTGATGCTGTCTGCTGTGTACATCCTCTTGTAGAGCCTTAATTATGAATAGAAACTTGAGGTTTATTTACATTATCATGATTATATCCAGTTGCCATTTTTAATTGAGATGAACAATTGTGAATAATATAGATATACATGTATTTGTATTTAATTTACATTTGTTCAATTCATTCAGATGAGATGTGAAATCTGAATGATGACAAATACACATCATAATAAATTTTAGCAATTTACACACATGTACATTGTGAACATTCACATCTGGAAAGTACCTTGAATTTGTCCACTTGAGCATGTTTCTCAGGCAGGGTAGATTTCAGGTCTTGATCTTTGATCTGCATTTCGATGTCTCTCAGCCATTTGTTGAGCGACTCACATGATCCGTCGTAAGCCTGCAGAGCCTGGATGGCGTGAGTCAGTGCCGTCTGAGTATCACCGAGTTTAGTGGCTAACATCTCCCACTCCTGAGTCAGGTGCTCCAGTTCTGATTGGATCTGTCCTTGCCCGGGCTGGGCTGTCTGTGGGCATGTCTTCTCTCCTTGGGTGTGGGCTGTCTTCAGTTTCTTTTCTCCATCTCGTAGTGATGTTAACAAGTCCTAGAATATGTACAAATATAAATTTTGTAATTAAGCACTTAAAAAATTACGTCTCATCAAACAGAAAGAAGTAAGCAGAAATTCTGAAAAATACAGTCACAAAAATTTATTACTTTGTAAGATTTAAACATGAAATGTTCACTGTATGAATATGAACATGAAGACAAATCTACCTGTACTCTGTCTAGCCTGTTTTGTAGAGCCTGCCTGTCACCAGTGACCTCTGAGCAAACAGCGAGTTTGTCTCGAGTCATGGCCATCCAATCACGAGTTTGTTGACATGAGTCGTGGTAAGTCTGATGTTGGTCCACACGGGCCTCCGCAGTTTTCACTTGCCCCTGAGCGGCCTGGCAGAGAGCTCGATAGCTATTGGTCAGTTGGCTGAGTTTACCTTTGACCTGGTGGGAGGACAGTGCTGCCCCCTTATCACTCACGCTATCTATCATCGTCTGGTGAGACATTACATCCTGAGCTCGAGTCTGTAAATCAATTTTATGTACTTGACTTTCTTCACATAACAATTTGAATTCTTTAAATCTTAAAAAAAAAATCATCAAATATAAAAAAAAAAAATTCTTATAATCATTACTATTTAACACTGCATGTCCGATTCTTCACATTCAGTTGAATGTATTTCTCTAATGAAATTTTATTTTTTGTTTCATTTTTTCTGAAATACTTTCTTGAGTAATACATGAATGTACCTCAGAATGAAATACAAATTATCATTTTGCAAATTCATTGTCAGAATAAAACATAGGTAAAACTAAATGCACTCTTTGCTTCCCATGATCTACTATTACTGACCATGTGATGCTGGTGCACCATAATGTTTTACACTGACAATGGACATTAAAACCAAGACAGCATTACATGATTAATACTAAAGCCATATACAAAACATCCATCATACCACAGTTAAACAAATACAAAGAAATCGGCAAACACTGAACATGCGTAAAGAGGACACTGGTAATAGGGATTTTTTAAATTGATTTCACATGAATGTTCCAAAGGAGCTGTTAAGATAAGGCGTAAAATCAGCCCTGAAAAGTGGAATTTTAAAAATTGAAATTTCACGAACCTTTTTTGGGAAAATGTATACCTATACGGCATCCCATCAGAATATGAAGTTATTTTTTATCTGTTTTGCATAATATTGCTAATTTTTGGGTCAAAACTTATCTTTTTCTCATAGAAATCAATAGAAAATGGAAAAGTTTTATTGAACATTGTTCCCCCCGGATATACAGAAAGCCACTTTTGCTGGAGATGTGTATCTATGATACAAATTTTTTGGCAAAGTGGGGTTCTGTATCTCCGGGGGGAACACTACCCCAGAGACGAAAAACTAAAAATGGAAAGGGGGGTGCATTTTGTAAGAATCGATCTTTTTGACCATTAAATATAGCACATTTGACTATTTTTCCTCTTTAATCCATCAAACATTGTGTACTCAATGTGATTGAATGAAAGATACACAAATTAGGAACGAAATAAGCAAGAGTGATGTTCATTTCTCCGTCAATGTGTATTTCGCGCTAAAAGGCTAACATTGTAGCCATTGAATGAAGAATAAGACCGTATTTTAAGTTCCGGATTTAATTATTTACCGATTAAAGGAGGTAGAACGTTCGAAATCTATTTCTGATACATAGTGTAGACATATTTGATGTCTTGTAGCTTATATTTATCCATTTTAGATAAAATATTCAAAAATGTATACGTTTTTTGTCGATATTATCGGATTTTCTATTCGAGCACCCCTACCTCTTTCGACCATAATTTTACAACCTTAAGAGGTCCTTGACATAATGTAAAACATGTAAAAGGTCTGCAAATATATTATATTTCAATACTGATTCATGTTTTTCTGTATACGATTCGCCATGCGCAAGAAATAAGTCACGAGATACAGGGCTAAATACGGCCCTTATCTTAACAGCTCCTTTTGAGGGGAAAAAATCATCTCCTGGTTCAGTTGTTCTTTTTTTTGGGGGGGGGGATTTGACATTTTTCAGAATTTACATAAAAATCTTGAAAATTTACATGGCACTATACATATGTAATTCCTACGTAAACTTTAGTTTTTGTTATTTTAATACGGAAATTTTGACTTACGTGTAACTATTGATTTTTCTTTTTTACAGTTATAAACAACACCTTAAGTAATTCAAAGTTGTAAGCTGTTATATAATTATACCAAATCATAACAAATCACTTGGAAACCTCATCCAAAAATGTTAGACCAACTCAAAAGCAAAATTATTAAAACAAGCAGTTTATGTTACAACACTGATCATGAGGGATGCTTTATATAACGACTTTAATATACCCGGTAATGCTGCAGCATGGCTTTTTTCTCCTGTAACGTGTTACAAAGCTCATTATCGTGTTCTATCTGACACTCCATATCAGTGACCCATTTAAGCAACTGATCGTAATTTTCATCAAACGTAGACCACTGCATCTTGCTGCTTTCCAGGCTTCGTTGTGCGTCATTTAGTGTATCATTAAAGGATTCCCACTTCTCACGGAGATTTCGTAGCTCCTTACGGATTCCCTCTCGACCATCGTTTGACGTGTTGGGGAACAGTCTTTCTCCGGCTTCTAGTGCGGCACTGAACTGAGCCAGTCCCTCCTCCTTACTGTTCATAAGATCCTAAAATAGATCAATTATAAACCTTGAATATTGGTTCATTATTTTTGTTGCTATAGATATACAAATATTACACGTCTTCAAATTCAAAGATTACTTCATTTTTCATTTCTCTACCATCTCTTTCTTGTTGGCACAGGGATCTATGCCAACAAATCTTACCTTTCTTATAATATCTAAGATTATTATGTACATACATGTACATGTTTTTTTTTGTACATGTATATCTACAATGTGTACCGGTAAGGATCTTCCCAATTTGAGCAACTGGGAAAATCCACACCACATATAGCTGCTGTATTTCCAATTACATGTATTTAAAAAGATGTTCAAAAGCTAAAACTGTCATAACTAACACATTGTAACAGAAGTTGTTTACTTACCTCTACAGTTTCTAGTTTAGCCTGTAGCGTTTCCTGGTCGACAGGTTGGTTATTACACTCCTCTAGTTCCTGTGATACAGCCTCTAACCAATCAATACACTTCTTATGTCGGTTGTTGTAGTCTTGGTGATCCTCCACATTCTGGTCACATCTCTCTGCTTGCTCCTGATTGGTTAATACAAAAATACATGTAATACTATGATTCAAGGCAAAATGTCAAAAGGCAAAATAGGATTCATATTAGATTCAATTTGGTGGTGATATTTTTAGAAGAGGATTGTTTGTTTATATATTTTCTGTTGTTTTAGTCCCTCTTATTACAGACTGAGTTTTAATATTAAGTATAATGGTCTCAGAATGTAGTACAACTTTTTCATCTGAACAAAATATGAGTTAAAAATCTTTGATCATTTCAAAGATACTTTATTGACTAAAATGGGTCATGGTGGGAAATACTGTTTTGACAATTCTTTACATAAATTAAAGAATGATCTCAGTACCAAAACCTGACTGTGTTACCAATCAACATTTTAGATTTTATTACACAAAGGGAAGAATGATTTCAGATTTCAAATCATGTCTGTACATACCCTGACAGAAGCTTGGAGAGCCTGATATCGTGAGAGAAGTTGTCCTGCGTACGATGCTGTTCTACCATCACCGCTGGACTGGGAGATTTCCTGAGCCTGCTGTCGTAGGGCGTCAAACTGAGGCTGATGTCTCTCTACATCGTCAACTAGGTCCTGGAAAACAGAATTATATTTACTTGAAATTTCCTCCGAAAGATCTTGTCCAAAGATCAACATTTGTGAATATGGTCTCAAAATACAAGCTGAATGTACATATTACTACAGCTTTATAAGTTAGTATTCTTCAGAAAGGATTTATAGAAATACATGTACAAGACACATCCATGTAGCTTATAATATATAATTGAACATGGAAATGTCAAACATTGCTTATGCATATATTGTATGTCTGAAGCGATAAAAACAATGTTTGTGATATAAAGTATCCCTTACTGCAAACAGTTCAGCCTGGTCAACTTTGCCTTGTAGATCAGGTTTAAGTGCCGTCTGATTTCTGAGCTTAGCCTCCGTGTCTTTCAGCCATTTACTGAGATTGTCGTATTTGTTGTCGTACGCAGACAGCTGGTCTACAGATCCCTCTAGTTTAACCCTGGAAAAAAGAAAGGCATTATTACCATACTAAATACATGTAGGTGCTCTAACACTATTATTCTTTGTCTGTAATAATATTCCAAAGGGAATGAACTATGCGTATAAACTGTTATTTTTCTTTGTGCATACTACATTGATTTCAAATCATCAAAGTTTATGATACAATTTTGCTCATTTAGCCATCTTCTTCAGTACTCCAAAGCACCAAGTATATGTTTACATAAGAATCTATTGTACATAGTATAAGATAAATGTATTTTGATACTCTGTACAGCAAACATATTCACATTTACATATAACTATTAGAAGTTGAAGATACGTTGTAAATAGCCAATTCAGATATAATTTTTCCTCATGGACACATACTGAGTTTGTTCCATAAGGTCCATGAGGTCCTCCCAGTCTTTCTCAGCCTGAGTTTTCTGTCTATCCAGATCGGCTTGTTTATCTTTAGGTAATACAGATTTGGCAGCGTCTACTTTAGATGCAGCCAAGTCCTTCTTCTTCTTCCCTTCTTTCATACTGGCCATTAGGTCCTGAAATTTTAATACATATTCCAAAAATCATGTACATCTACTTAAGCCTAAAAATAAAAGGAATTTTGCAAAACATGGTCAGTGACAAGAAATAGCTGAATTTTCATTCAACAATAGTTCAAATAAATTCAAACTACATGTATACACAGATAGTTAAAGGTCATAAGCATATACCAAATAGTTGCAGGTCATAAGTTTGAATTCATAAGCTTTGAATTCACGAATTTTGCAGATTTTCTAAACATGATTGTTAGTGATAAAATTTAAGTTCAAATTTACATGAAACATGAACACAAACCTTGATAGTGGCTAGTTTAGCCTCCACACTGTATCTATCACCAGCGATATCACCACACCACGCCACTTTCTCCTTAGCCGCGTTAATCCATCTAGCCTCCTGTAGCTGCGCATCCTGACAGTGTTGTTCTAACGACCCCTCCAACATGTCAACAATCTTATCTCCCCTGTTCTGAACGGCCTCAAACTTCTTACTGAGCACGACAGCGTCTTTTGCCAGGTTACTGGTCTCAGCCGAGGGATATTTGGTTTGTAGGGCGCTAGTTTTGTCTAGTAATGCTTTGACTCTCTTTTCTCTATCATCCAACTCTTTTTGTAGATCCTAAAATACCAACCAAAAGTTTTAAATCTTTAATGAAACAATTACCTATTTAAATTGTAGCATTTTAAACATGACCATTAATCAGGCCATTTGTGACTTCAATTTAGCCTCAGTCCCTACGAAAACTACATGTTCATCTCTATTACATACATGTATATATTTTCACCTTTTGTTTATGTACTTTAAACCAAAAAGATTATGAATTCTTCTTATACGAGTACATTTTTCTTCTGCAAAATGATATTTTCATGAATAGTTTCTTTGTCTTTACATACCTTACAGGACTGGAGTCGTTTAATAAGGTCAGCGTCAGTACCCGACACATCATCACATTTGCCGAGTTTATCCTTCAGTTTGTTAAGCCACATTGTTTCTTCCTCTATGTCTTTCTGCAGTTTCTCTCCTTCATCGGAGAAGTTTGCCATTATGCTCTCGAGCTGGTTAGCCATCGTGGCAGCTCGGTCAAACTGTTCCTGAAGAACCTCCTCAGATTCTGCCAGCACCGGTATAGGTTTGTCATTGTTCAGCTCTTGGAGGTCCAGGGTCTTAGCCTTTACCTCTGCTAGAACCTCAGCAAAATAGGGAGCCTCCTCCTGAAAGGAAATATGAAAGATAGCGGTAAGAATGAGTAGAATATGTATGGTACAGTAGGATACATACTTTTGCAGATTTATTTTTGGCTTTTTCAGAAATGAGTAATTCAGTCTTGTACTTCCAAAGAGCAAAATTCAAAACAAGGCAGTTCAATCTGCATTTTTCACTTAATATGGCCAAAATATGACCTGAACCAGTGAAAATGATTTAAACAGCAAAGGATATGTTATAACGCAATGCATGTACCGAGTGGCAAATATCATTTCTTTCAAAATTGATGTTAGAAGTATACCTTATATTTCATGAGGCAAGATTCCACACTAATGGCATCATCAAAGTTTTGTAAGCTGTCGTTGAGTTTGGTTGCCATAGAATTTAACCATGATTCCACTTCCTCCTTCCCAGACTGCACCTGGTCCCAGCAGTTAAGCTGAGCTTCAAGATTCTCCTTGTGCTGCTCAATTTCCTATTATCAAGAAAAGTAATAAAGCATGTAATAATTTGTTTCAGAATAAGAAATAAATGTAACTACTGCAAGCCCAAAGTCACTAGTTCAGCACATGTATATAGAACATGTAGAAGCAACAAGGATTTTTTTTTCACAAAACATCAAATTCTAAGTCAAGCACACAGAGAAATAAATCTTGTGCGAAATATGAAGGCCACAGAATCATTCATTGATATAATGATATAACAGACTGATAAGGATCTACATTTATGGTTCTTTGTCGACGCTACGTGTAGATAACGGTTGACCTACCATATTAGCTGTCTCCCACTGATGGTTAATCCTGTCCATATCCTGTTCCAGTACACCAACTTCAAAGTTAGGTACCGCCTTAAGTTCCTCTAACAGCTGGAGTCCTCGGTTGTTCATCTGGTCTAACTGGTTCTGGTTAGCATGGAGCTCAAACTCACCATTCTGTAAATCATAAGCGAAGATGGTCATT
Source organism: Pinctada fucata (assembly GCA_028142955.1). NCBI lineage: Eukaryota > Metazoa > Mollusca > Bivalvia > Pterioida > Pteriidae > Pinctada > Pinctada fucata. The sequence continues at coordinate 152,341 of AP027107.1, forward strand.
TACATGTATATGTCATAATGAATAACTATGCATTTGAAAATTAAAAATGTAAATTCCGCAATTTCTGCCCACTCTTTTATACATGTAAATGTACGAGTCAAAAGAATTGAAGCCATTAGAAAATTTGTTAATACAAAATACAAGAGATGCAGCTTTCAAAATTGGGAAATATATACATGTATTGCACTTTTTACTATTATTGACTATGACCAAATGAAGCATTCATTTTAAGAAATTAACTTAACTATAAAAAGAATTCTCAGATTTGTTTCCAAATCCAATCAGTATTACCTTATGCTGGTCAAGAGCCTTTTTGACTTCAGGTTGAGATTCAAACGTGATGTCTTGTTCTACGAGAGGTTGGACGTCTTCCAGGACGCGGCCGACGCCCTGTTTAGCATCATTATATTGTTGCCATAGGTTAGCTACGGCACTATACTGTTGGTGTTTCTGTCCTAGTAGAGCCGTTAAGTGGTCCCACGCCTGGTTGACCTCTGACAGATGACCTTGAACTGTGCTGCCCTTGGTGGTATCAGCTTGCATGATCTGCCGTCCCAACTCACGTAATTGTTCGTATTGAGGGTTGTAGGTGTACAGGTCATCTCTGGCATCCTACGATTAAAATAGATCTTACTTGATAATTTTCTGATAATCACATTTTCTCTGCACAAGGTAGAATAACTAATATGAATTATTTTCTGAAATTTCTGTAAAACTCAACAACGATTTATGTGTAAAGCATATTTATGGAAAAATTTAGATCTCGAAGCTGTAGCGCATCAAAATTTACAACATTTAATTCAGAATTTTAAATTTTATTTCACACATTGAAAATCATCTCACTTCCTTGCTTTTATATTTCACATTTCAAAAAACCCCAAAACAATTTAAAAATCGTATAACACTTTCTACACTTAACATGCTTATCACAATTACTTTTTCATTGGAAGAAGACCTCTAGTAAATGTCAAAAATATTTAGATTTCATTATGTTCTGCAAATCTAGAAGTACATGTACACAAATGTGACCATTCAGACCTACCTCTATTTCTCTAACTAAGTCTTTCACTCCTGCCAGACTTGACTGGTCAACTGCAGCGTTTTCTATCTTATCTCCTATTTCCTGTAGCTTGGCCACTAATCCATCCTTCTTCTTCTTAAACTCGTCCCAAAGCTGCGACACCTCCATGAGATGACCCTGTTTCTGATGAGCAGTACCAGCCACAGAGTCACACAAGTTCTCCAAAGCCTGAAGCTCAGAGTTGAAATGCAGGGTGCGCTGTGTAGCTCTATCCTTTATCACCATATGGGAGTCGCCCATGAGCCCGTCTAACTGGTCAGCCTCACGCGCCCACGGTGCCATACTCTTCCTGAGAGCTGCTACTTCTTTGTTGATCTTCTCCACCTCCTCCTCTTTGATGTCAGGGGAGGCCAGTTTAGCTTGCAGGGTTTTGAGTTTTGCCTGAGTGTCTTTGTGATCACCGGAGTATTTCGCCCACTTATCACACAAGTCCTCACGGTTTTTAATGAGATCCTCCATTTTGCTGTAGTTATTAACGAGATGATCGAACCTGTCCCTGAGGATTGCTGCCTCCTCCGGGGGACAGTTAGCGATCAGGTCCTTGAACTCCTGTTGTAGATGTTCAAACTGAGGGTCATGTGCCTCACACTCAGCCTTCATCGCCTGAAACGAAATGAGAAATATATACATATTCACCAGTAAATATTTAAAGCAGTTATTTAAAGTATGACTTTAGAATGGCCTCAAAATGCTTCCTATATATCACAAACATACCTTCAGTTTGTTTTTCATTTCTCCGACTTCATCAGCGTATATTTCATTTCCAGTGTCGAGTTTGCGCTGAGACTTCTTCAGCCATTTTTCCATGTCCTGAAGTTGGCCATAGAAATTCTGACGATGTTTGACGGCATTGGACAGCGTGGCCTGTCTTTCCGCTGCCTCATCAGATATTTGAGCGTAAGCAGCATTTACTGCATCCAGTTTCGATTTGAGAGCTTTAGCACCCTCTGGTGACGCATGCTGCTTTACTTGCTCGTACTGACGTTGTAATGCTGTTAAATGTGGTTTCTGGCTTTTGATCTCCTCTTGTAAATTCTAAAGAAGATAAATTGATAAAAAATATTAATAAGCATGAATGAGTACACACATGTATTTCAAAGCTCTAAAGAATTAAAGTCTAAAGAGTCAAACTTTAAGTATGATAGACAAAATCCTTTCTGCAACAGTTTTCTTCTCTACTTACATGTATATTGTAAAGGCATTTTAAAAATTCATATCTTCATCATATCTTGTAAAATTGGTGATACAGACACAAACAGTATATACACATGTACATTTGTCTCATCTTAGGAATGCAAGAATCTTTTCCATGTGTCAATACGTACCTTACTAAGGGCCAGTTCATGTTCTAGCACCTGAACATCTGTTGTGGCCATGTTAGGTTCCTCCTCAAGTTTCTTCTGGAACTTCTCAAGTACTTCATCAAAATTGTTAAGTTCGTTATCGAAGGCCGACCACGCTCCGAGTGCTTTATCCACCTTGTGAGATCGTTCCTCAGAACAGCCGATGATATCGTTCCATCTTTTCTGTAACGCTTCCATATCACTGGCCATGTTGGGCTGTTCCATCAAATATCCTGCCTCCGTATTCAGTTTTTCAAACACTGGGAAATTCTCCTCACACTCGTTAAGGAAAGCCTGGAGATATTTTAACATGGAATTACATTTCAATATTTTTCCATTTTTTTGGCATCTGTACAATTAAACATTGCATATACACATTCATGAAAAGAAAGAAATAATTTGTTTGTTACTTGTTTATTTTGCAGGGACGTAGGTCATGGAGCTCTGATCTATATAATTACCTGATGTAGGTCATGGAGCTCCTTGGCTTCCTCCATTGAGGCACATTTAGGGAGTTCCGTGGCACAGTACTTTTCTGCCTTTAGTATCCACGGCATAAGCTGTTCCTTAAGGTTCTGATGCATTTGCCAATGTGCCACACTGCCGGTTAGTGCCGAGGATCGGTCTTTGGCACGTGAGCACAGACTCTCCCACTGCCGTCGGACACTTGCCAGCTTGGTTTTAAGGGCTGACGTCTCCCTTGAGCGGAAGTTTTGAGACATTCCCCTGGCATCTTTCTCCAGATTTTCCAAGGTGATGTGATTCTCTGATACTTCTGTGGTAATGGCCTGATAAAATACATACATGTACATGAGCATGTCAATCATAAAAGTTTTTAAGAAATGCCATTTTGTTGTTCTTACTATCTTTGAAACTTCTAAAAGAAAATTTAAATATCACCTTAAAGCAAGTGGATTATACCTATATAATAAACCTGTGAATGTTACCAAAAATATCATACCTGAGCTTTGCCGAGTTGTGTTTCTGGTGAGTCGGTCTTATTCTCGTACACTTCGTTAAGTTTGGCCTCTTTCTCATTCAGCCAATTACAGAACTGGTTTAATCGTTTATAGTACTCTGTCCACTTGGCTATTGTAGCTTCTAAGTCTGCCAGCTTAGCGTTCAAGCGGACAGATACGTTGTCCAGTCGTTTGTCGATGTCGGACATTTCTCCTTTTAGCGGTCCCTTCCTCTCCCTGCTAGCTCCCTCACATAGGGCGGCGTTTAGTTTCTGCATGTCACTCAGACTGGACTTCAGTTTGTTCAGGGTCTTTTGTAGCTCCTAAAAAATTCAACGAAACCAAATAATGTAAAGAGATATCATATGGCAAACTTGAGCTTTAATCTCAAAATCCTTAAAATCTGCCCATTTTTATATATCTAGTGCAAAATATTGTCATACAAAACTTAATTGTTTGGTCTTAAATGTGTTAAATAGACTTCATATCTCATTACATGAGATTAATTTGAAAGAAGTTTGCTATTCACTGTCCTATCAAAATATCTTATTTTTTCTCTACTCATCTTTATCATTTCTCCATTTATCTGTATTACATAAAGATCACACAAAGTGCACATCCAGGTACAAGACACATTTTATTTAACATATCCCATCTGACATTTATCAGTATGGCCTCTGATTCTTCCATAACATTGAATTCTTTTCCATTATAATTTCCTGAAATTTTCCCTTTCAATCTCTAAACACAGAAAAACTTACAACAAATCTAAAAACTTGAAAGGAAGATAGATAAAACCTTTTATCTTAATATGATTTACCTCTATTTAAATATTTCACCCTAAAAATATCTAAATCAGCTTTATTTGTTCATCACTCTTAGCATTAGTAAAGAGACACATAGGAAAATCTTTGTACCAACATTTTGAATGTGACCCTCTTTTTTTCAATTTTTATCTTGACCCTTATGTTAAAACTGTTCAAATATCATAAATTCAATTCTTGAGTCTTAATAACAATATTTCAAAGAAGTATCACCATCAATGAGTAATGGTCAAGGTTACAGTCTCTTAAAGTATGTCAAAGTCCAAGGTCAAGGTCTCAAGGTACAAAAATTAGTATTAGCATGGTCAATAAAAGATCTTGTCAAAAGGAACACACATGTGAAACATAAAAGTCCTATCACTTACCGTTCAAAAGTTCTGTAACATTTAAATGTTTTTTTGTTGTTTTTTTTTTTTTTTTTTTTGCAGACATACGAGAAAACTACCCCCTTCCCTGTTTAAACTATTCAACTCTGTCTAAGCCATTCCATTTCTGTCCACCTAATTCTATCTTTGCCTACATTTTCCTTATGACTGCCCACCCTATTCCACCAAGTATAGTGTACCTTACCTGTTTAGACTGGTAGTCCTTCTGAGCTAGTTCCTGACCCGTGGTGGCGGGGGGTTTCTCTAGCTCTGCCTCCGCCTTTTTCAGGTATTGTAATAATTGTTGTTTCTCCCCCTCGTATTGCTCCCATTCCTTTACTTTTTGCTACAAGGATACATCAAATCAGATTTCAAAACCGACGACGTTGTTTGCATCCAAAATTTACAATAACATTTTCGATAATGTTTGGAAAAACACGTGCTAATCTTCCAGCTACTTTCCTTAAATGATTTCACCATTTTGCGGCATACACTCCAAATATTTCATAAATACGGTCCATAAAACACGGAAACTGTCCTCGGGTTTTTTTTTCAGACCTTCTGGTTTCAAGTCACATTCAAAAACTTAATTGCAGGACCCCAAAAGTACTTCAAACTTTCTCGCAAGTTCAGACTATAATTTTGGTTAACTCAATATCGAATTTATCCAAGTCTTATTTGAGAAGTACTCTTTTTTTCTGAACGTCCGGATTTTAGACACATATGAGCTTTGAATATCTTCTGCAATTCAAACTTTTTACTTTGAATATCATTAGACGCGATAGCTAAGCTAAAATCCATTTCATTTACGTTTTCTGTCCATTCTGTTTTCCTTGACCACCACGTTTATGTAGCGTCTATATTCTTATCATCGGCCACTCACGATATTGCTCGGAGCTAATTATTCCTAAGTTATGACCATAGAACTACAAGATTTTAGTATTTACGATGAAGACGGATGATGAGATTCAGCTTGGCGTGATTTTATGTTTGAAATCAAAATAAAGATAGTTTTTCGGCAAGTTATTTATCTAGATGTAAGTATGTATCAGATATAACATGTTCCTTTCTCCCCCGCTAATCAATAACATCGCCGATCACTAACTGTAGTGTTTATAGAATCACCGAGCGGCAAACATTACAGGGTACGAACTATATTCTTTGACGCAACTTATCTACATTTATCATAGAACAAAGTTTACTCCAAAGTAAACAAAATTGAGAGTGTTCGAATTGTGAAAAGTTCATTCTGAAATTCAGGGGCGTTCGACTTTGACATCCAATCGTAATCTTGCATACGACCTCTATCAAGTGATCGTAATCTATAATCATCTATTGAATATGTTCGATGCTAACTTCGGTAAAATTTTCTTTCCCGAAAGGACAGATAGGCGAATTGACGGACGGACCGACCTTTGGTGTTCATTGAGATCACCGGTAACGCAATTTTGAATTCCCTTTTGCGACATGAAATTGTAACGTACAGCAAAGCGACGACCGAAGCTAGTGGAATCGTGCAATTTTCTTTAATTTATTTAAAAGTCGAAACGCTTGCACTTCTATTAAAATGGTACAAGCTTTTGTCGAGTTTAAAAGGTACAGCGCTACGCATTGTCTCCAACCTTTGACATCGATGAAAGTCACGAAAGGATATCAGTTTCGAATGAAAGGAAGTTACATTTACTGCAATACAATACACGTGCAATGTCAGTTTATAGATTAAATCAACTCAAATCAATTGAATAATCAACTTCTTTTGACGATTTTTAGGAATGCAAAAACTCGGTTTCCATTAAGATTTTCACACTTCATTTAAAAACTACACAATTCAATATTTGAATAATCAATACGTAGCAAGTTTATGTACATCAAATAGAAAACATTGACTAATGCCGTAAAGTAAATACCTTTAGCTTGGCGTGTTTCTGTTTGGCCAAATCATTGGTGTCCTTCCACTTCCGATCAAGATCGTCCACGGTCTTGGAGACAAATGTGGGGGCGTTTCTCTCCCGCTGGAGCCGCCTACCAGCCTCGATCTCGGCCTGAATGGTGGGGCGCTCAGATTCCAGTCTTTGCATCACGGTCTGAAAGTCAAAGACATGGCGCTGAATTGTCGTGTTAGATCTACATAAAACAGCTAGGACACCAAGTAATGAAGGTTGAGCTTAAATAAGGGAGGGGAGGGGGAGGGTTATGGTTGGGGTACATTAATATATAAAAGGATGGACTCATCTACTTCCCCGTTTATTTTGAACATGCTTGATTAATGGGTTCCGCTAATCAACTAGGTGTAGCGACTTTTCTTTTCAACTACATTGTACTAGTATACCCAGCAATAGTTTCAGTTATACTTATTCTGTATTACAAAGGGTCTTTTCAACTTTTACGAGGAAGCAATCACTCTTTGAGAGGGTTAAAGGATGGGACAGGAAGTAATGGGAAAAATGAGGAGTAAAAATTCACATTTATATGAAAACGACACCAAATTCCTTTCGTAGAATTATTTGGAAATTAATGTGAATTGACCAATTTGAATCCATCTCATTGAAAGAAAGACAAACTGAAACAGCACACAATATATGTCCAAATGTACGTAATATTGTTCAAAGCTAAAATACTGATTAACAGATAATGGCCACCCAATGTCTAAGCAGTTCACACCAAGAAAACTTGAGAACATGAAGGAAAACTCCTATAATTGTAAAAAAAAAAAAATCTTGAAAGTTGAATGTCTAAGTGACTCTATAAAATCTCTTTTACCCTGAGACGTCCTTGGGACACAACGTTAACAAATGTAGAGGTTAAGGGGGTACATTGACGTATGGAGAAAAGTCGTTAGAAAGCAAGAGACGTCTTTGGGACACAACATTAACAAATGTAGAGGTTAAGGGGGTACATTGACGTATGGAGAAAAGTCGTTAGAAAGCACAATAAGCAAAGTCAAAACAGTCAATGTACATTTATAATAAGCAAAGTATAACACACAAAACTGACTCTGATTTAAGCGTACATAATACACTGAAGCGTTATGAAAAGAAACTTTTAAAAAGTTACACTGTTTCTTCAAGTCAAAATTTGATAGGTAATTAGAAAGTTAATGTTGCTATGACAACTAGATCTAAGTTCTGTCTGACCAGCTGAAAATAGCACATGATCAATATTTCAAAGCATCATAGGAATGATAAGCTATCCAACTTAATTTGAATTTAACATTGACCTTGACCTTGAGTGTGTTTCTGACCTTCATTCGGTATTGATGTTGCTGACCATTTTCACATACTGTTCAAGTTATTGTAATTAATTTAAGACAGACTAACAGACTGAAGGATGGACTATATGACAATACTCAGAAAATCTAAAGTGATTCCAGTATGTAACATACTTTGAAGGCGACACATGAAGTTGGGCTGTAATTGGATTTGCTTGAATACCATGCGATTAGTCAATGCACCAATATTTTAGTCATTGCACCAATATTTTAGTCATTGCACTAACATTTTAGTCTTTGCACCAACATTTTAGTCTTTCAACCAACAATTTACTTTAACAGCAACATTTTAGTATTTTGTGACAACTATTTTAGTATTTTGCAACATCCTAGCATCTGCAACAACATTGAACTTTTGTGTAGGTTACTATAATCACAAGGGAATTATGAGATAGAGCAGGATTTGCACGACACCAAAAAACAGACTTTTATTATGTATATGACTCTACATGGCAAAAATCTGGGCAAGAATTGTTATACTGTTCCCCATGAACCAAAAATAAAATACTTCACACTTCACTCATCTAATGGAGTGTCAACAGGATAGTTATAGATGGATCTAAGAATTATATTAATCTATTTCTAAAGGCAAAAAGCAAAATCATTAGTCCATATTCCACTTCCATCTCTTCTATATATCAGTAACAAGGCAATTTTACTGTTTGATCGCAACAAATTCAATTTGAAATTGATCGTGAAGTCAGTTAATCTAATCTTTACAACACTCTCCCCCCCTCTCCCACTCCCAAAATATATCAATATTCCTTAACCCAAACAGCTTTTCCAACCCATCTGCTTTTCAAATGCATTATGACTCTATCAAATCAAACACATTCCCCGTCCCTTTTAACTCTGTCCTTCCACTTTTTCCTACTTCAAGTGTTAAAAAAAAAATCTTGAGTCATATACATGTACATTTCCATTTCTATTTTAAGCTAAAATTGTCATCTTTGATCACGTTAAAATGATAAACTAAGAATAAGTAAAAAACAAACTGAAATATATAGACACTAGGTAGAGTCGAAATCAGAGGCACACATCCAACTATAGAGAGAAATGACATAGCATAAATCCGGTGCTCTAAATATAGTTTTAAAATTCACCAAATTTCCTCGGAAAGATACTAACATAGCCCTGTATGAAGAAAAATCATCAACAAATGTAGATATGCAGTTAATAGACACATCTAAATCTATAACATCAATAAGTTAATCTATAAACGCAAGGCAAACTAGAACATAGCGACTCTCATTTTTCTACTTGTATCTACTTTCGGCTTACTACTGATGAAGGTTATTCAAGATGCTAAATATATATGTTACATTAATCGTATAAATGTATCATTCGTGTGATTCTAGCTTAAATGCTATATTTACCGAGTTCTGTAAAATGTAAAAAAAATCGTACTTATTGATATGATATGAATGAAATGTGGTCCACCTAATGCACTATTCTAACTCAAATCCTTGCAATATCTTGCATGCCAAAAATAAAATGTACAATCTATCTCTAACAGTGCGATTTATAAGTTATAAAACCTTAGTATCACCATAGTCTATGCAGCTACGTAAAAGAACATTCAAATACAAAAATCCTATTTCATTGGCTTGATTACGCTATTTCAGAAATTTATGCAAATCAGCAGAACTGGCTTGCGATATAGATTTTCTACCTGCAGTACAGAATGCAAAAACTTAAAAAAAACTTCCTAGATCTATCTTTAAAATCAAAGCAGCCAAACTCTACTCACTTCATGTTCCTGTAGGTAGGCCCTAGCATCTTCTAGTCCGTCGATACACGGTTCGTCTTTCACAAGTTTCTGAGTCTCATCTAGCCAGTGTGCTTTCCTCTCAAGACCATCCTTATAATCGTAGGCTTTGGAGAAAATAGCAGACTTGTCGGAAACTTTGTCAAGGTTAGGTTGAAGCCCTTTGAATTTTGATAAAAGATCATCGAGACGTTTCTTTTCCCGAGACTTATCAGCTTCTGGTGAATCTTCCAATAATTCCTCTAAATTATCTTGCAACCATTTTGCATCGTCTTTGTATTTTTCCATATTCCGCAGGGCTTTCTGTAATTCAAAATAAATAACAATACCGTCAGATCTTCAAATGGTTCATTTGAATAAAATTTGCATTCCATTATTGATTAATGATAGAGTAAATGAGGTGTGCATCTAATCTCCAGTAACTCTATAATGGAAATGCGCAACGACATTGAATTAAATTTCTGCTTCATCACATAGGTAAAATCTATATGGAGAAAACAATCTAATAAAAAGCGTTCTAGATGTTTTACGCCCTGTTAAGAAGACATTTGGTGTAATTCAACAATATTGAAAATACTTGTTTACAATAAATGCATGTCAAATGTTTTAAACATCATAGATTAAAGCATCAATATACACAAGGTTCAAGGTGACAAAAACAGTCAGTAGGGAATGTCTGCAGTACCCATGTGATAATGCATAAAAGATAAAAGCGTAAAAAGTCAAGGTCATATGATACAATCTTGAACCTGTTGATAAAATAACACTCAAGTTAAGGCCTTTTAATAAAAGCCTTAAGCAAAATGGTCAAAAGGTCAAGGTCATAGTGAGACATATAATAAATGTCATTACATAGCATAAAATGGCCATAAGAGAGAGGTAGGACAATATCATATACTTTCCATGTTGTTAAACTCAGTGAAACTCTGATATTGTTCAGTGATTAAGAAAGTTACAGAAAAAACACATGGGTGGATCAGTGTCCTAAAATAATAAGGTAAGGCATCAAGGTCATATCCATGGCAATTCATATGTTGGTTCCTGGAATAACGTAGGATACCGGTAGTAGTTTGTTCCAAATAAGGGTTCTAAGAGCATCACATAATTATAATAATTATGATTAGATAGAATGAAGTGATGAGATGATAGGATAATACTTTGCCAGTAGGTTGGAGAACAGTACTGTATAAAAAGGTCAAAGTTCAAGGTCATATTTACCTGATATTTGGCCTGTAGGTCTTTGTATTCTTCATTGGTAAGGTTCTCATTCTGGAGTTGTTGCATTAGGTCTTGTACATTAGCTACATTAGCATTAAGCTCATCTAGTCTGTTATAAAGAAACCATTGGTATCATTAGATATATACACACATTTATATCATTCAACATGTTCAATATGCTTTGCAATAATGTTCAAACAAGAGAACCCATGTAGAAATTGTTGAAGCTGTTATTGCAGTTGAGATTTGCCTTGTAAATGCAAAGAATGGACTGACATACAAATACATTTCTACAATTAAAGCCAATACACATTCTCCAAACTGTGAGTAGAATTACGTCACAGCACCAACGTCTGAATTCATAGCCTTCTTCATCTTGCTCTAGACTTCAACAAAGATAAGATAGAGTTTCCAGAATAACTTGTCAAAAACTAAAACATCACAAAGCACAACAATTTGTACAGTGTTTTACCTTTGATTGTAGTCTTTCCACCTCTCTGGTAGCTGTTTTAGATCTGTACATATACTGTCCATGGCACTAACCAGGCTGTCCCAGCGATTTTTATGATCCTCGTAACGATCTTGGAGTTCGTTGTCTTTTTTGTCTTGTTTGTTCACTTCTCTAGCCATGGTCTGCATTGACTCTAAACACTTGATACATGTTGGTCTAAATTGTCCTTCATTAAAGGTTTGCTGAAATTGAGAATAAATTGTGATACTAAAATACAATTCATTTTTTTTCAAAGAAGAGCATGATTGTCTAATTAAATTAATTTTAGATTCATTCAATATGCTTGATAAAAGAACGTTATAAATGGTTAAAATACTTTCAGAGTCTCAATCAATTAAAATCCCAACATCAATTTCAAGGACCTTCCGATTTAGATCTCATATATTGTACATGTAACTTTAAATGCAGAAAACTTAAAACTTTCCTTTTTATATCAAGAGAAAGATAGGAAAAAATACAATAAAATACTCTGATTTGATGAAATTCTAACTCATATTGCAAAATAAAATTTTCATTTCGAGGCAACAAAAAGCCACATTCAATTACCACAAGATTATCTCAGCCTACTTCAATTAAACTTCTATCAGGCTATCGTGCAGCAAGATGAATATCAAGTTAGTCAGGCGCACAAAAAACTATACAGAGGTATTATGGCAAAATACCCTGGATTTCCTTCAAATCTGATACTACTCAGTGCAAATAAAGTGCACTTTATAATATCATACATTTAAGATGATATAAGACATCAAAATTTTCCTTTCAGAATTTTGTCTGTTGTAGTGCTGTAGAACAAGGTGCATGTAGATTGCTTTTTTCATCATTTCAAATCGCTATTTGTCATTATCTTTAAAGCGTAATCTATGTATATGCAATGAGAAAATCTCTTTAGGTCATCTTCAACCATACTTGAGTCTAGAACTCAGACTGAAAGAATTCCAGACGATTCAATTTTAAATTAAATATACTCTCAAAAAGATAGGAAATACTACTGAGACCTAGTAAAATGATCTAGCCCTTTAAACACTATCTTAAGAATGTTTCATAAATTGTTTCATTTGTCTGACCTTGACTTTTGGCTTTTATTTCCAATACATCTTAAAATACTAGAAAAAAAAATGTGTACCTTGTGTTTTTGTAGCACGGCTCGTACGTTCTCGTTCTTTTTCAGAGCCTGTTGTTCCTGAGCCAGAGTTTTCTCTGCCGAGTCCATGCTTTGTACAAACTTGTCCTCTGGTATACAGAACTCTATCTTGATCAAACGTATTGGTGCCAGGACCTGGATCTCCTGGAAATTTTGATAAATCAAATATTGTTATCAAATATTTTGTTTATTCTCTATAATGCAATGCCAAACAAATGAAGAACAACATGGTAAAAGGAAATATTATTGCATAAATTATTAAAAACATTTTCATCACTTTTTTTTTATCACATAATTTTTCATTGACCCAAGAATACTGCCCATGTTTTTAAATCAACGAGACAGTATAGGATAGTAGCAAAACTGTTTAATTACTTTCAGGGTTTCCAGGGTCTGATTTCTCAAACTGGAGTTTTTATTTCCTTTTCCTTACAAATCCTATAACTTCATTTTCAAATTTTTTACTTGCTGTCAACATGAACATTTTTTTCGTGGGGGTAATTTCCATGCATTTCACAAATCAAGGGAATTTGCAAAGATTTTCCGTGAGAAAAAAACCTGCTGCATTCTTACAAAGGCAGAGATGTTTACATAGCGAAATTTTCGACAAGAGTAACATCTTCATGCTATAATCGCAAAATCCCCCCCCCCCCCCCTCTCAGTGAAATTAACTACGCTAACAGTATCAAAACGGTTAAACCATATAATAAGTTTATATAATTTGACAAAGCTGAACATACCTGCCACCTATCTTGTATATCTTTCATCGTTTGCTGCAGTTCTCCCTGGTCCTTCTTTTCCAGGTGACCTAGAATGTCGTTTCCCGCCTTCAAACAGTCATCTAGGAGTTTTTTGTCGACACGGTTAAAGAATTGTTTATGTTTGCGTATAAGACTCTCAGGGTCGTCAGCCCCGTCGTCCAGCACAGCACGAGCCTGTTGGAGCCATGCATTGACAGCGTGTTCCTTCTGTTGGAAGACTCGCCAAAGACGGGACAAATTCTCTAACTTCTTCTCCCAGTCCTTGGCATTTGTTATACATTGCTGTAATATATGCACAATGAACATAATTAAAGATACATTTTTTTTCATTACCATACACAAAATTAAAAATCTTGAAGCCAATAGTATTACCACTTAATTCTTTCATAAAACTTTTATGCCTCTTTTAAAAATAGTCAGTACTTTATGTTGTTCCAAACTTTAATAAAGTACCATAAATGGACAAGAGAGCTCCCTAACATTTTTTGTACAATGCATGTGGAACAGACTGAATCAAAAATTTACAGTTTGTAAGGTCAAAGATAAAGGTTCTTCACATCTTTGAAAGTCTGACATGTATTTTTCTCAGGCTACCTTCATTAATACTTTCAATCATACTACTACTTTCATCATTGGCTTAGCTTATCCCTTCATGAAAATTCAGAATTTCGGTAAACCTTTGACAAAGTGAATGGTAAATATGATGGGTGGTATGGAATATTTGAACCGCTTTACGTACCTGGAAGCGTTGATTGAGTGCTGCCATTGGTTCATCTACAGGGTCAAAGTTGACGTTCTTAAGTTTAGGTTTCGTGCTGCTGACTTTTTGATGTACTTTGTTCTTACTCTCGATGATGGATTTCTGATACGTAGTTTCTTGGAAGAACGCTTTGTGTCTTTCCAGAGTTTCCTCTGCCGCTTGCTGATTGCCTTCCATACGGTTTTCCCGTAACACCGACTCGCCTTTGTCTAACCATAAGTTCATGTCAGATATACCCGTTTCTAATGAAGCAACATTTGGAAGCACTGCTTTGAGATATTTGATTCTTTCGGGAATTTCTTTTCGGAGGCGAACAATCACTTCTTTTTGAACATTGAGAGTTTGTAACATTTCTGTAACAACTTCAGGTTCGCTGTCTTTGACTAGAGATTGTGCTGTCTTCGTTGTAGTTTTAAAGTCATTTTCTATATCTGGGACTTCAGTGCCTAGAGTCTGCAATACAAACAAACACAATACTGAAATATCTTTACTTGAAGAATTGACATGAAGCATTTGTCTATTTATAAAATCAATAAATTTTAACACTATACATACCATAAACATAAATACTATGTTCATAATCAAGTTCCTAATAACTTGTAAATAAAGTCTACATGTATCATATACTGCATGTATATTTTGCAAAAACAGTACTCTAAAACCACAAATCATAGGCATGAATTTAAAATATATTTCTCTCTACTGCATGTATTCATACATTTAGGCCATGCAAAAAAAAAAATTCTGGTTCTCAGATAATTGATCTAAAAAATATGGGTAGGTAGGTAGGGTTTTTATTTTTTGTTTTTATTTTCGGAAAACTACTTAAGCACAATTTTTTATTCAGATATTATAGAGATTGTGATCTATAGTGACTATATTTGTTGTAAATGTTCACCATACTCAACTCTTCTCATAATTCCCCCGAAAATAGTTTCTCACATAACTGTGTCACTGAATAGTTCGATTCCAATGGCAATATAATCCACGGCACGACTGTGTTGCCTTTAAAATTCACCTTCAAGCTGACAATCACTCGTTCCTCTCCCCCCCCCCCCCCCCCCCCCCGGTCACCATTTTGCATCTTGTGTACAATAACAAAGTACAGTATTTCCCTCCACAGAAGTCGGAGCACCTAAGCGTCTTGGTCGTGTAAAGTCTTAACAAAACCGACAAGCGCCGTTAAAACGTAAAGCGCTGTACTGAAACAGACATTTCTACTTTTCGTTTGTACAGAAATCCCTGTTCTATTAATAGAAAATTATATTTATCAGCATGAGAAATCTGGCGGGCGGCGGCTATTTTTTTCCCTTCCCACGATTAAAACGTCTCATCGGGAGGAATTTTGAGCGTGCGGTGGTGTCTGAGAACCAGGATTTTTTTTTTTATATGGCCTTATCATAAAAATTTTAAATACAAGAATACCTCAAATTTTATAAAAATGCTTTAAATCTTTATCTATTTAGAAAGTTTTTAAGCTATTATCATGCAAACATTTTGAGACTCTTAATGTTACTATGAAATCGATATGACCTATATGGACAAATCTTTTATAAACATGATTTCAAATGTTATAATAGTTTACACTTACATCATGTTCCTGTAATTAATCTATTTTTGCTTAGAAAATCGAACAGACAATGTAGACTAAAAAATTATTTATCAAACATTTTTCCCCAAATAATTTTTCGTACCAACTAAATACCTGACAATGAAACCTTACAGCATCCAGTGTGTATGGAGGTTATAAATAACCAGAAATGAGAAAACGACACGGTACTTACATCTAGGTCTTGTAAATGCTCTTTGAGAGACTTACATCTGGGTCTTGTAAATGCTCCTTGAGAGGTACTTACATCTAGGTCTTACAAATGCTCTTTGAGAGGTACTTACATCTAGGTCTTGTAAATGCTCTTTGAGAGGTACTTACATCTAGGTCTTGTAAAGTTCTGTGAGAGATACTTATATCTAGGTCTTGTAAATGCTCTTTGAGAGGTACTTACATCTAGGTCTTGTAAATGCTCTTTGAGGGATACTTAAATCTAGGTCTTGTAAATGCTCTGTGAGAGATACTTATATCTAGGTCTTGTAAATGCTCTTTGAGAGGTACTTACATCTAGGTCTTGTAAATGCTCTTTGAGGGATACTTACATCTAGGTCTTGTGAATGCTCTTTGAGAGATACTTATATCTAGGTCTTGTAAATGCTCTTTGAGAGGTACTTACATCTAGGTCTTGTAAATGCTCTTTGAGAGGTACTTGTGCGTACTTACATCTAGGTCTTGTGAATGCTCTTTGAAAGATACTTACATCTAGATCTTGTAAATGCTCTTTGAGAGGTACTTACATCTAGGTCTTGTTAATGCTCTTTGAGAGATACTTACATCTAGGTCTTGTAAATGCTCTTTGAGAGGTACTTACATCTAGGTCTTGTAAATGCTCTTTGAGAGATACTTATATCTAGGTCTTGTAAATGCTCTTTGAGGGGTACTTACATCTAGGTCTTGTAAATGCTCTTTGAGAGGTACTTACATCTAGGTCTTGTAAATGCTCTTTGAGAGGTGTATGAACACATGGTATATCCTGTGCTAATAAATCTTCCGTATTTTTCAGCCAGCCAGAAATTCTCTCCACTCCTTCACTATAATCCTGACGAGCATGTCCTATAACCTCTACTTGCTGGAAGTGATTAAAGGCGTCCACTAAATCCTTAAATCTGCTGTCCACCATCATCACATTTTCTTTAATTTCCGCT
This sequence comes from Pinctada fucata, assembly GCA_028142955.1. Classification (NCBI taxonomy): domain Eukaryota; kingdom Metazoa; phylum Mollusca; class Bivalvia; order Pterioida; family Pteriidae; genus Pinctada; species Pinctada fucata. The sequence continues at coordinate 169,094 of AP027107.1, forward strand.
GCAATAGGGTCCTTAGTTGTTTGGATCAAGAAATTTGCTGACTCGTTCAATAGTTTGTGTTTTTCTTCAAATTCGGGTAAATCACTAAAATGAGCTTGTTTTTCTTCGACACTGAGATTTAACACATTTTCACCTGCAGTTATCCATCCCATTAAGGAATCAAAACATGCATTATAATTCCGCCAATTATCAATTCCGTTTTCAAACATTGATTGTAAGTTTTTGATTTCTGCAGAAATTTTCTTCCAGTCGCTGTCCTGTTGTGATAAAAATTGTCCCAATTTTTCAGCTTCTTCTTTGCCTAAAAAAGGGAAAATAAATTTTTCAACAAATGTGTTTGCGGGGGTCAAAATTTATGACTAGAATATAAATAGTGGATATTTATTGAGTTTCCACCCTGCGTAAACATTCCCTACTTGACATGTACATTACATATGATATATGGATCAAAAGGTCATAAAATATCTATTTAATCCCCTTGTCTATTCAGTGTTAGATCATTTTTATTGAATTGCTGATGATAATCACAGGTTAATAGTGAATAAGGGACCCATTTTCTCTGTGCAGAGACATTCCAAATTGAGTTTTCCTTTGAAATTTAGAAAATAATACATACCTGCGACTCTGCGATATATTTCTGCCCGTTTGGCGAGTTCTTGTGATGCCTGGTCGTACCTCGGGAACAATTGCTCCTTGTTGACAAAATTCTGCAAAAAAATTCAAAGTGAGATATATATATGTAATTATAATAACAATCACAATGTGTACAGGCAAAATCTGCAGAATGTCATATCTATACCATCTGTATATCATGTATCATCATCATAATAATAAGTAAAGGACGATAAAACAATAGACCTTCTTCATATCAGTGCTAGACTTGCATTTTAGACACTCCAAGACCAGAAATTACTACTTTTGACATTATTTCTAATTGTGACGTCATAAATCTGCTAGGATATCACAGCTAAAAGCTAGGTTAAATCTGAAGATTTCAGGTCTTAGGATATTTAAAATGCAAGTCAGATGCACTAATGTGAAAATCGTCTATTACCATTGTAAAACCAGGCAAATTTATGACAATGTGAATCAGAGGCATATCTTTTTACATGCAATCACTATTTTCTAAACCTAATAATGATTATCTCTACAAAAATCATCATTTCCAACCTACCTCATAATCCATCATAACTTCCTCTACTTCATCTTGGTAACCAAGTTTCTGTGCCCATATCTGTAGTCTCTCCTCAGCCGTTTCTCGGATCGCCAACACTCTGTGTTTGTATTCTTCAAAGTCGAGTCGTTTTTCTCTACGAGGGACTTCTTTCTGCATGGCCGTTAAACGTGTGGCTAGGCTTTCTAACTGTGGTGGGGGAAGGAATTCTCCCTCGTATTTTCCCACCTTTTTGACTTGGTAAAAGAAGGTCTTCCATTCATCAATGTCTTTGAAATATACCTTTTGAAAAAGAAAGATCACATTAATATTTTCTATTAGAGCAAATATAAAATACCTTGAATCAGTATATGAAAGAGACTCAAGAAAATATAAACATAATGAATTACTTATGCATTCCTTTGAAAATGCTAATCTTAACTAGTTCAGATAGATAAGAGCCATATTGCTTCATAGAGGCTATTCCTAACGCATCATATAGTCATGCACATTTCTTTTTAACGCAGGCGAAATTTTGGCGGTTTTTTCTTTAAAAAGTGTCCAACAGGCTAACAAGTCCTTGGAAGAATTTTGGATCGTACAGCATACAAATTCTAAGACAGTGGATTTAATGAAGTTTAACTACATGTACATGTGATTCAAAAGCTGTTTACTGAAAACCTGTAAATCCCACAATGTACATTCTTTACATTAAGCTAAATATTATAGATAAATTCTGGGAGAGAAATTTGACTACAAATACAAAATGTATATAAACAGACGTAGCTTCCTTTCCAATTCCAAATTGTAAGTTTCTGTAACTTTAATTTGTATTGTATATGTAAATTGAAATAATTATTAAGACTCTACATGTAGGTTCAACAGCGACCTTTCACATGCCCTACCTTCGATTCCTGACAAAGTCTTGCGTATTCCTGAGCCAGATGATCATGGGTTTCAGGAGGTTCTGGTTCTTGAGCTAGAACTTCCTCTCCCTGATTCAACCAGTCACCAAATTTACCGAGCCTGCCCGGCAAACTGGCATCTAATTTCCACAGCCACATTCGGGTTCGTCTGGCCGCATGTTTCCACTTTGTGTCCAAGTCTTTCCACATTTCATCGTTTATTTTTAGAGCCTTTTTGGCTATACATTTCTCTGCCAATTTGTCATATACTTTTTCTCTTCTGTCCATTTCAGTTTTGAATGCTAAGTAATCCTGTTGAAGAACAAAAAGAATGTATGTATATGTACATATATTTCGTAACTCAATGCAGATCAAATTCACATTCCATTAAATATCACTGAAAGTTAGACATTAGCACTTAACAGTAAAGAGCAGACAACTCATTTAGTCTTATAATGATTTTAATCAACAAGAATTTTTTTTCCACCAATACTGCTACATTGTCATTTTTTTTTTTAAATATTTGTCTGTTTTTCTGGCAAGGTATTAGTGCAGCAAGAAAATTGGATGTTTGCAACGTGAACTCAGCAACTTACCATATATTCCTGTTGTCTGTCCGTCACAGGTTCGTCCACTATTTGTAGCACCTCCTCGGCCTCAGTGGCCAGCCAGTTCATCAAATCAGTATAATCAGCCATCTCCTGAGACGCAGGGTCTTTCTTCTTCTTGCCGAGCTATAATAAGGTAAAAAATTGTTTACTACATCCTCTAATGATAAACAGGTTCTCCGAATGAACAATTCTGATTTCAATTTAAATCTTTTATTTTTGAATAAAGAAATTTCTTGTTGTATCCTATATATTGTGAACATATATTCTGCCTTACAGTAAATTCAACATTCACATTTTGCAATACAATGGTGACTATCTAAGACTTTCCTATTCTCTCATTAACATTAAGAATTTTTTATTTAAGTCACCATTTTTTATTACTTTTAAACACTTTCTAATTAAAGCTTCGAATTTGCAGTCTCTTCTTTTTTTTCAAATCAATAAGATATCATGAACTCTTCCATCAAACACTGTGTTTATTAGCTACATGTATGTAATTAACGATGTACTTACAGCTGGGTCCTCTCCAGCTTCAGGGTAAGCTTTCAGAAACTGAGCCACGTACGTCATTATTGACTTCTCGTCCGGCTTCTCAACATCAACATCTATTATGAATATATAAAAATATTAATTAATTTTGCTCCGTAACATTAGAGAACAAATAATTGTGTCTTCTTAAGTGTAAGAGATTTACATGTATTTAAAATGAATTTCTATTTGAAATTGGTTGCATCTCCAACTTCTTCCAACAATGTAAACATGCATAAAGATAAGAAAAATCACATTAACTAATTTTGCATCAGTGTACTTAAATGCAACAGTGTACATAAATTAATTTATTCAGGATTCCATTTCATATTTCAGTTAAAGCTCTTGAACTACTGAATAGCTTTCTTTGTAACCAAAAGAAATCTTTACCCTCAGGATCGAGGAGTCGAGCAATGCCAAGTTGATTTTCTGCGACCGAAAAGGCATTCTCCAGATTGACCCTAGCCGTCTGGTTCTTAGCACTTTCAAAGTCTATGAGATCTGGTCGTATGGTATGAACGATTGCATTGAATGCTAAACCATCCCGCCAACTCTTACCAAAGTCTCGTATCTCGATGCCGTATCGTCTATAATTCAAATATCATCTATATAATACTTAAGCTTACATGTAGAAATCAGAATTAGCAGTGGTCATTTTTCTTCCTACATGCATGTAGCAAATACAATGTACAGTGATAGAGGACAAGATTTGCTAACCAAAATGCATATTTCTTTATAAAGAGGTTCTCTTTCTTTCAATCAACTTTATTTCATGAAAATGAATAACAGATAAGATTTTATCTTACATCACAAATTCATTTTCTAAATCTTTTATTGCTTTAAAAATAAATTGATAAACCTACTTTGTGATAGCATTTCCGGTCCAAGCCAGGAGGGCTTTTTTAGCGTTTTTACGGAATTTCTCGAGTGCGGACAAAGGTCTATCATCTCCCTCTGTTGCCTGGGCAAATGTGTCTTCGATCTGTAATGAAGTAATTATTATGTATAAATGTTAAATGTATCAAATGGCTAGAGAGAATGGTTCAAAATTTACTGTCATGTAAATAAGAGTGTACTGAAGCATATCTTAGCTATTTCATAACAAATCTTCATGAGAAAAGAATGAAAAGTTATACACATGTAACACACATCAGATAATAAACAAATCCTGTTTGAAAGAATAACATATGATTACTGTCAAAAGACAGCAAGTGTGAACGACAGTGGTTAGTGAGTTTCTTTCTGCAGTGGTATCTTCATTCCTACATGTATGTTGCTTCTCACTATTGGCAAAATTATAAGTTTCATGCTTAGGTTAGCTAGTTTGGAATAACAGTTCATCAGACCTTTAGGCCGTTCTGATAGATTCAAAGATTAAGTGAGTTCAAGTTCGATTCACTGTAGATCCATACACAGGACTGCTACTACCAAATTACAGAAGAGATATTCTGAGCAATTCGCCAACAGTGAGAAGAAACTTATCAAAGGAAGTCACCAACAGCAGACAGCAATTTTAAACTAACTAGATCTTTTCACTTCTGCTGTCTTTGGACTGTAAATTGTCTGTTGATGCTACTAATTAAATCATGTTCCCTGATTCACAGGTCATTTACAACAATAAGGTTTTGACATACCTGGAAGTATAGGATGATGGTCCATATCAGCCCCAGTACGATGGACGGTTTACCATCCGCAATATCAGACACATTGATGTTGACTAGCTTGATCTGTAAACATATGACAGAATCTTAATAACATCTTTGAAGAAATTTATTTTTGTAGAATAGAATCTGTCACATGTAATGGAAGATAAACAATATTTACAAGGTGCATGACTTGATGAGAATGAGAAAATATCTTAATACATTGTGGAAAGTTTGTGAAAATACAACTTAAAGGTCAAATGGGCAGTAAGTTACATGGCAAAAAGTCTGAATTCTCATAAAAAAATCTAGACAATTGCTACTTACTTTTTTGGTTTCTAGGAATTTAAGTGCTGTAGATATATTACTAACATGATGTACACGCTTCAGTCTTGGACCTTTCTCCATTTGCTGAAATACGAAAACATTACAAAATACATGTAATGGCAAATCCAGTTATTTCTATGCAATCACCAAACATGTTCTCTTTCTTAAAAGCAGATCTAATATATGCTAATCAAATAAAGTGTTATTAAAGGATGCATTTTTGTTTGTTACTATTCAACAGTGCACAAATATATGTCACTTTTGGACAGAGTAAGGAAGAGACAAGACCAAGCTAAGACAGAAACAAACAGGGGACATACACCATTCAAAACAAACACACAAACAAGACCAAGCTAAGACGGAAAGAAACAGGGGACGTACACCATTTAAAACAAACACACTAACAAGACCCAGCTAAGATAGAAACAAACAGGGGACGTACACCATTCAAAACAAACACACAAACAAAACCCTGCTAAGACGGAAACAAACAGGGGACGTACACCATTCAAAACAAACACAAAAACAAAACCCAGCTAAGACAGAGACAAAGAGGGGGCGTACACCATTCAAAACAAACACACAAACAAGACCCTGCTAAGACGGAAACAAACAAGAGACGTACACCATTCAAAACAAACACACAAACAAGACCCTGCTAAGACAGAAACAAACAAGAGACGTACACCATTCAAAACAAACACAAAAACAAAACGATCAATAAGTTTTACGCCTCCCTGTCCTACGAAACTTTAATAATTAAGATCTTTATTTAGGAAAGTGGAGGGGGGGGTTACATATACATAGTTGCATTTACATCCTGACACCTTAAATAAAATAATATTGATGATATGTACATACATTAAACCTTTAATAATATATCTTAGGTGAGACACACATTTCAAATTGTAAATCTCAAACTAAACAAGACCACAGTTTGCAGACCCCCACTAATAATAAACAAAAGACATAGAATATTTCACATCAACCACTATACAACATACTGAAACAAGGACTTTATATTTATTACACATCTTCCATTATTTCTGCAAATTTTAAGAACCAATAGCATTAGGAATAGGAACATATTCAGCCATAAAACCACAGATGTAGAAAGCTAAAAATTTTTAAATCGATCTGAACCAATCGACATTGATAAATTGACAATTGCTTAATGTAGGTCAAGTTTAAATTTAAACCTTTACACAACAAATCCATATTCTAGATATACATATTAGGGTGAAAATCACGCTTCAAAATAAGCCCTCGTTTAAAAGGAATGGCAATTCTCTGTCTTTCAAATTTCGGAACAGAATAAAATCAATATGTATCATCAAGTTCGACCTATTTTTTCCGCAGCAAGTTTCCGCACGTTACACATATTTGCGGGAAAATGCAGCTGATTTTACCTGACCAAATTTAAATGGAATGTAGGTAAAGATAGGTATAATCGATCTCTCCATACGGCCATAAATCACAGTGGTATTGATAATAGAGCGTTCTGTGTATTGGAGGTGTATTTTTCAGAGCACCATAAAAGGATATTTACGATGGTTGGGAGTACCGGCCGCCCCGGGCCTTAATGATCCCTGTGACAGGGGAACTGCACAAAATTCTTCAAAAATTTTAAGAAAAAACACGCTTGCAATTTTGAGGGAAGAACCCAAGAAACACGTTTCTATAAAATATGAATAACTTTTTCGACGTTATGTTAAACTTTGTACAGAAAAGCAATAACCAGTTTTACAGAATGCCATTTTGTTGGAAGATGTAGATTTAGTGACCATAATTTATCATGAGAGGGTCATGTTAAAGATCCAAATCTCTCATTCGACATACCGAAACAGGAAGTCAATCTTTAACTACATCATACGCACTTTATGACTTATGATTTAGATGTAGCACTACGTATGGCTGGACGTACAGACACCTGGACAGACTTACCAGTGACTCTCCCGACAAAACTTCAAGGAGAGAGAGGAGGTACACACCATCCTTTATGTCTTCAAACAAGTTTTCTACTTTCATTTGTTTCTGAAATTAGAAAATAAGAATCGTTAAAATTGTGTACAGGAAAGCAAGTTGTGCAAGCATTAAAATATACTGAGTTTTTACAAAAGTAATTTTAAATCAGTTCACTTTAATTCATCAGAGAATATGGCATATGATGTCAAATTATATACATGTACAATGTATATCTAGTATCATGTGTCAGTATTTCTTTTGATGGCAAGTCGTAGCTAGAATGCCTTAAATTCACAGTGGACAGATGGATGCAAGTTCTGACAAAACTATTCAAATTCTAAAAAGTTGGACGAATAGGCAGATTAACAAACAAAAGTATTATATATAAATCTCAGCCAGGCTGCTCCCTCGGATCCTTCCAAAGCATGTCGTCTGCATCGTTTGGCGCGCATAAAACTACTTTGACATCCTTGTTCAATGTTGAGGGGACAATTATCTTGTTGACAGAAACAACACGGAATGAGCTTATTGTGATACTGTGATTGTGGTATCTAATACACACATAAAGACGTCCCGGGGCTACGGGGATAGACCGAGTCTACTTGAGGAGGTTAAGATGTCCAGGTAAGGACCACTCGTGACATAACGACAGGGGATATAATCAACTCAGGTATCAAGGAGGATTACTTCATATAATGATAGGGATGATAGTGGAAACGTTACGTTTGATTCAAATCGTTTCCCAAACAACATACAATAAAGGATCCCAATGTTCTGAACCCTCCACATTTAAGGTATTTCTACCCTTTTCTTCGTGAGCTTGCGGAGCCGAGTGTGAGACCATAGAAAACAAATTTAACAGAGGCAAGACTTTGCATTTTTTCGCTAAAAATGAAGAAATTGTGTCATTACTTGCAGTAATTTGCATACCGGTAGACTTGGATCTTAATCGAGTTTTCTGAAAGTCTTTGTACTTCGAAGCTTTGTGCTTAAGAGGCAAAAAACATGAGTAGCCGACTCTGAGGACGTAGAACTATCACCATGTCAATAATAAACCGGACTGAGTGCACCAAATAGGCATGTTTCTTCAACATGTTTCTGATACCCAATCATTGTCTTTACAAAATTCAATATTATACATATTTGGGCACACTTCTAAATGATTTATATCCGAATCTTTAAGCGTAGAACAATAAACCATTAGTGCACCATTTGCAGACAAGTTTCTTCGACACCTTTCTGGTACAGAATCGAAGTGAACTAATAAAGACATATTTGGATACATTTCTGGAGGGTAGCATGTTCAAGTTAGTGTAAAATCGATAACGGTATCTACTTGTCTTTTTGGACAATTGGATTACATAACAAAGATCTATGTTATGTGACACAATACAGAATAATTTACACGTAAATTTCAATTACATGTAAATTTGGCCAATCCATCAAACGCCGCGTTGGTCAATCAATAAATCTTCTATCGTGACAATGAGTTTGATTTAAAACAAGTTTTACTTTCAGTTTCCGAAAACTGATTCGGAAACTTATCTTTCAATGCAAATATAAGTTTCCTATTCCAGGCAATATTCACATAATTTACCTGTTTTAGATAGGTGTTCATCCAGTTTGTGAAAGTCTTCTTCTGAACTCTTTCTTGCTCATCTGAAATAGAATGGAACAAAACATTACTATGGAGTACAATGACAATTCTTACAAGTAGTTTTATATTTAGCCGAGATCCCTATATCTTTCGTTCAATAGTCCGTCAGTCTGTTCGTCGATCAGTCTGTCAGTTCTTTCAGATCCATCAGGTTTATGGGGAATTCATTGACACACGATGAATTAATATCAGCAAGCAAAAGTCAATCGTTGCTTTTTATAAAAAAAAAACTTGTCTATTTTGAGTTTCTTGTATATATGGTAACTGTTTAAGTATATATCTTAACTTTTGAACCAGGAAATCTAAAATTTTGTCTTGAAAAAAGGATGCTGATTCTTTGGGCTTTTGAATGTAGGCAATACGATTTCAGACCACATCGATCGTGTGATCTGTAGTAGCAATCCATCATTTTTAATAGGTAAAATACAAATATTTCCTCTCATATTTGAGAAAGCATTATATTGAAATTTGATATCGCGATTCAGGTAGCAAGATTTTATTGCTTTCAAATGTATCAAACATTCAATCATGCAATTAGTGAACAAGGTGTAAATTTCCCCACTCAAACATTAAACGTCACCGGGATGCCGGTCTGGCAGACCCGATAACCGGTAACCAAACCCCAAATCAATACCAAACGATGTACAGTTATTGATAATTAGGTTGTGATACGTATTTATCAATATTTATTGTAGATTCCCTCTTATTCGTGCAAACATTGATAAAGTATCAAATGATTGGCACAAACTGTTTGACAAATCTTGGACAAACTAGAATGATGTTCATTTTGTCAGGGGTCACATGCATTACTAAAACAAACCAGAACGACTCGACAGTGACTGGAATATAAAGTAGGATATGCTTTGATTCTGACACGTCACAATTATGAAAACACGTTACAATACAAGCCCTTTCGGTAACAATCAGGCCAACAACAATGGTGGACAGTGGTTTTCGAAAACAGACGAACGGACGAACAGATAGAAAGAGCATTACCACAGCCACCAAAAACTTCAATAATCAGATCTAGATATCAATCCCTTAAGTATTCTGTATCAGACCTAGATATCCATCCCTATAGTATTCTGTCACTGCTTTCTCTATATTTGTGGCTGAGAAAGCAAATGTCTTGTTTGAAAATATACTTGAAAAATGTTTTATGTAGGGAGAGGATTATCATGAGGGGCACCAAAAGAATTAAAGAAGATCCTGACGAGAATCTCAACAGCACTCACAATAGAGCACAAAAATAAGCATCGACGGACCCCTAGCAAGCTAGAGGTGGGATCAAAAGAAGAGACGGGAAAGGGGAAGAAGATATGGGAAAAGGAGGGGTGAGGGTAAGCATATGTCAAGAGGCTCATTGCCATGTACTCGTGGCAATGAGAGAGTTGTTAAAACCTGTGGTCACAAGCGTATCAAGGATTCCTGATCAAAGTAAACATCGGTGCAGAGAACGATCAAATATACGACGAAATGACTAACAATAACTTGCAAAATACCATAAGAATCCTGTCATTTATAATCGATACAAAGTTTTTATTGTTTATTGAAAATCGATATGATGTGTAGATTTAGAACGGTTGAACTATACGTTGTTTGTAAACTGTGTGTGCTAATTTAAATATGGATCTCAGATAACTAATATTTGAATTTTGAGAGGAATGTTAAATAAAGAAAACATTCAGAATTCGATCACAAAAAGTGTTTGTTCAACGTGAATAGGTCTCGACCACGTGGTGAAATCAGCATTTACTGAAAGATGGAGGAGTCGCTGCCAAAAATGTTGGACCTTATAGAGCAGGACTAACTGAACTCGAATGAGCACAGCCATCTGCAATGTATAATAGAACAACCGGTATCGGTACATGGTTATAAATGCATCAGATATTATACATCACAGCCAACGAGGGTCGGTAAACAACCGCTATCGGTACATGGTTATAAATGCATCAGATATTATACATCACAGCCAACGAGGGTCGGTAAACAACCGCTATCGGTACATGGTTATAAACGCATCAGATATTATACATCACAGCCAACGAGGGTCGGTATAATTACCAAAGGATGATGATCCAACGTTGGAAAAGAGTCTTAAATATCTATTCCATAATAAGAGCATTAAAGCAGATCAAAGAACTAACAGTACTGAATAATACATAAGGATGCAGTCGGGCAAATTCAGCTGTATTCATAAATCAAATCTGTCGTGAAAGGTGTCCATTGACTTGAGACCTTATTTGGGTAAGATCTTAAAATGGACCAGTTATGAGTGAGATTCGACTGGAACTGAACTAAATGTAAAAGTATACATCAAAAGTTCAATTGCAGTGTTAAAGTTGAAGCAAAGCTCAATAATCTGTTTTCAAGAGAAGGAAAAGAAAAGACCCAAATATTTCTCCTTGCATAACTCTCTAGTCAAAGACTTATAAAGAACATTGCCCTTCCATTCTGAACTTTAAATTTCAAAATGAAGGCAATTTTGTTTCTGAAATTGAGAATGAACGGTTTTATTGACTTTCTTGACCTTCAGGGTGTAATTCATGTCTTTCAGAAATGCAAACATTTTTGACAGAAAAACGATGTACTTTGAAACAAACAAACCGGGCTTTTATATTTTCAATTGGGTTGGCAGCAGGCCAATATAGACAAAGGTAAACTTTTTATTATCTCCAAAGTTTAAGGGTACACCGTTCTAAGGTGTTCGCAAAATTTGCATTTTATATCCTGCAAGAATGCACTCCACATCGGAAATGACTACTTGGTCAAATACTAGTAGTGCTTTTCCGCACGTGACATTTCGACCTATTTTGGCCTATTGCTTGTTTAGATGTGTTTAATTCTGGATACTTCAATCTTGAACTTTGAGTATCATGCCGATTTTGATCTAAATCTATTTAATCATTTTGGATATAGATCCTTAAAATATTTATTGCATACCCGAATCCTATTTGTTTGTACTTGGTGTGGGTTGAATCAAACCATTCTATTTACTCAATTATTAAAGTGATCGTCCATTCTATTGTATGGTATCAAAGTACCCAAGGCATGGCCTAAGGATGCGAAGTATGTAGAAATCATTAAACTTTAAAATTCTAATCGTTCATGCTAGAGTTGGTTTTCGTTAAAATGTTGTATGCCAAACTGATTTACAGCTTATGTAAAATAAATTGACAATACGATTAAATTGCATGTTTTTCCGACGCATTTGGTATCCTTCCCGAGAAGTATGCAAATTTTGGCAGATCCCAATGCTAAACTTCTTAAGCTTGCAGCCAGACAAAAATTTTAATGCGTCTTCTATTCTGGTAAAATATTTTATCGGCGAAATCAGAATTTCGTAAGTTACATGCAAACAAGACAATGGTATGCAATGACCATGTAATATTGATACTAATATAACATGCATACACGTCGACTGCACATACAGGAAATATACTAGTAAAACAATAGATGAACAGACAAGAGTGCAGGTATATATTAGCAAATTGTTGATCTGCGCCAAATCAATACCTTATGAGCAACTTACAGATGAATGACTTAGAGTAGAGAACTTCATGAAGTGTTAAAAGCGTGCTGATTCGATGTAATTTATGATTTTTCATCTGTAATTCATATATTTTATTTAATCACATCGGTTATTTCTCCAGCTATAGAAAACGTACAGCCCTATAGGCATTAGATAATGGAATTTCTCGAGAAATCAGGCACCCATAACTAGTTTTAATTTCACACATTAAAAGACAAGACTGATCTTGTCAAGGCTTAAATCAATGGTGGAAGTGTACTAGATTAGCTCGATAACGGGCGCTGATCCTTTAACTTTCTCTGGAGAGGGACGATAATTGCTGAAAATCCTCTTATAAGTAATAACATCAATCAAACCGAAAACTAAATACACAATCCCAGTCAATGTTTTTCTTTTAACAAATACCCCCCCCCCCCCCCCTTTCCGATTTTCCATTACCTAACTCGGTACTTTAACAAGACATGACGATGCTACAAGACAATTAGATGCAGACAAAGAATGGAAATCAATAGGATTCGCATTGGTTGTATCATCAACTCAAGAGATGTAAGGTTACGGACGCAAGTGGCCAGGGACTCCAGTCTGGACTTTACTATACAAATATACCCCTGATCACATTGAAGGTCATTACATTGTCACCAAACGACCAAAAGGTGACTAAATGAGATACTTTTTATCTATAAATGAAAAAGATGCGCCTTTTCAATACGGCTTAATGAACTCACCTTTAAGCGAGAGCACCCGCTGGGCAAACACCTGAGTTTGATAGGTCAGGTTCAAATTTTGTTTCTCCATTGTCTTTCCTGTTTTTAGAATATTCTGCCAGTATACTCAGCCAATTTTTCTTTATCTCATCACAAAGCCACGAGTAAAATCTTCATCACAAAATTTTCTTTTCGAAAAGTATATGTAATTCTCATCCTAGAAAAAAGTATGACAATTTTCCCAAGCCCCTTGGTATTCTTATAGGAGTTCCCCCGAACCTCCTATAAGATCCTCTGGGGCCCGGGCGCTGGTTCTTTTGGTCCCTCCTGGGTTATCGGTGTGACACACCCTTTACAGGTATGTTTTCTCCCTCCCTACACCTGGACGGACAGGTAACGAGTGAAGCAGCGAGTGCTGAGAGAGCTTTAACTCCAGATCAATATATTGTACCTATGTCATCCGCGCTTTCCCGCCACTTTATATGTCCAATATAAAACCAAAGGCGGCGGCACTGGTCACAAAAATCCTACATAAAATACCTACGTAACTCATCCCTTGTGTCAATGTGTGAGATTAAAGCATTGTTTTCTTAAACACTCGATTCAAATCTGGCAGATTATAACTGTTTGTCTTGTATACAAAATGCACTGTTATTACTCCGTATAAACCATAGACCATTCATCATAAATTGTCGCCGACGAGGTGAATAAACGACGATTTTAAAGGCTTTCACAAGGTTAAATTAAAACTTAAAATTGTTCGGAGACTTGTAACTTGTTAATATCCATGATAACATAGATGTAGTCCGAGTGGATATTGACATGGTAAACCTAGTGAAAGGAAACATAACGCTTGGTTGATACTGATACATGTGGTTCTACTTTCATCACCTTGACATTGTTATCTACATCACCCAATCCGTGAAATTAATTCTTACACTTAGCTACCCTGAGTTAACACGTAACGCCACCCAACATTTACCACCGAGCGGGTTAATAATCCCTCAGAAATACAGAAATAGAGACTATGAATTCTTCATGTGCACGTCCTTTTTAGCAAAATTTGCATAAAAAAGATCCTTGAGAAAAATCCACTCTCAGTTTCACACACCTACTCCCTAAGCTTCCCGCGCTTTATCGATGCGCTTAAAAATTGTGTTTTGTAACAAAAGATGAGAAGTTAATGAGAAATCCAGATCTATCAACCATTGAGTCTATATTGACATTCCATCAAAGAATGTGATCATGGCTTTCTGCATCACTTGTAAAGTGCAAAACTCCAGGAAACTACATGTATCTCATTCAAAGAAACTCGCAATCAAAGCACATGCATTCTATACGAGTAACGGCGTAAATAAGACGCAATGTGTTAATTACGAAGCAATGCACATAGTATACTCGCTTTTTAATAGAATTTCTGACAGACTATCAAATTCACTGTTACTTTTCGGCGATATAACAAGAGTATAATTGTAATCAAAAGGCAGATCAAAGTACAATTTACAATTTTGAGCACCATCGGCAATGTACGTGGATAGATGTTGATCCCCTTACGTTGAAGGTATGGCGACGCGCACCTGCCGTCAAACTTTACCAAATGGCCAGATTTCTTACATCTGTACATGACTGGATATACCTTATGTATTTATGTTATAAATCTACACTATGCTGCATTGTGCAAGACAGACACACCCAAACCCAAGTGTAAGTAGCCAGCTGGCTGAAATTCTAATTATACACCTGTATTACTTCGGGTACCTGCGTCCAAAATATTGGTATAAAAAACGTGAGTAAGAGCGAAAACTGAGCGATAAGCATGTAGCAACAAATAAACCTGTCTTTGTAAGGTTATTAGTATAAAAAACCCTTCTATGGTTGTGTAATAGGTTCCATCATTTGTAATTGAAATGACTGCAGTTTGTCTACCATTTTGTAAGATGTCATATTTTGTCCTCCGCAGCCTTGACCTTTGTCATCTGACCTTGAAAACCTAGGAGGCATCCTCTCCCCATGTTTATTGCATTCACGAAGGTTTGGTAAAACTGTATAATTTGATTTGATTTCAAAATGTTCCGGATCCTGATGCTCGCGGAAACTGGAGTGATCCTAAAATATAACCTCCTCCCAAGCTTTGTTTGAAGATAATTTGTTATCATGTTTACAAGCTCTATAATGCAATTGCAGTTCTGAGTATTTAAAATTACCAAGACTTTTTAGTTTTAAAGTCCTTGAAATGACAAAGTTATCCACTCTAAGCCAGAAGCGCAATATTGCGACGTCAATTAGAATATTAACCGGAAGTGAAGTCATATCGAGATGTACGCATGTTGGCATATCATGATGGCATGTAGCATTTAGAGGGCACAAGAATGAATCAGAATAGATTAAACGGCATTAGTGTCCATCAAATGTCCAAATCGATATCCTATAAACTGATTAATTTCTAAATTAGTATTCATCCCTGCCATCTGGGACGCGGTTTCTTTCTTTGTTCAATATGCGTAATGAAATATTGCTCTATTTGATTCATTAGGAATGATTGAACCAGGTTTGGCACTGGCCAGTCTGGGACTAAGTCCGGACTCTAATGGAAAGTGGAAACTTTTATTGTCGTCAGAGACGAAGGCTACAAAAGCAATTAGTTTTGTCTGATGAGTAATTAAGGATTCTGCCATCTTTATTTCCTTTTTTCCTGCTTGACGCGTTTTCAGACAAGTGTTCGCTCGGCTACTTGTGTCTAACCTTCTATTTCCGGGATGCGTTCACTTGGCGTCTATTTCCAGGGAGCTTTTAGAGTCAATTAAACACGAATGGATCTAAATGGTTTTCTCTAAACTTGCTGGTGGGTGTCTGGTTGCCAGTGGTTGGTGATTAAACAAACAATGGAGAACTCATCCCCCTTATATTCCTCATCTGTTCTAAATCTTAGGTCAAAATGCAAAGACAGACATGGGTGAAATTTGATAGATATGTCGATCGTAAGATGTCCCTAATAGTTGTAGGTAGAATCCCCTGAAGTACTATGTAACTATCACGAGTAAAGAGAGAACTTTTCGTATACATGTAGCACATTATTGTGCTTTTTGGTTATCAATTGTCATGCTTACAAAATGGATCAAAGGTTAGTGGATGATTATTGGTTATTTCCCGTCTATAAGCATTACATTGTATTGCATCAAGGAAAGAAGGTAAAACACTTTCTTTATGGAAATGCACTTTCTGTAAGTAACGTCTAATCGTACTTCTGAAATTCAGTTGTTTTATCTACGACAGCAATTTGTATTCAACATGCACAATAGTTCATTGGTATGCATACCTGTACATGTCCAAATCTTAACGTCTTTCTGGCACAAAGCAAAGTAACCTACCTATATCATGAGTGTGTACAACTCAGAAACTTTTACAACTAATTGAAATGTCATTTTTTATAACAAAATTTTCTAGCTGACCTGACTCAAAAAGATTTCAAACGATTCAATTCACAATAGAAAGTAGGATGATACAACAGAAATGCAACAGTGTCGAAGAGAGCAAATGCAAAATTCATACTTACCAACATAATTGATATATTCATCATAATCTGAGATTTTAAAATATCTTCCTTTCTTGCAAATGATTTCAACCATTTCCCCTGCCCCCTCTCTCCTTCTCACCCCATATTTGGTGCTGATCCAAGTTTGTTTACATTTTAAATACAATCAAGGGTCGTAAGAGTCGTTAAGGCATAAACATACATCATTGTAGGATACACAATTGCTCGTTCTTCACATTGTTGCCAATTTTCACTTTTACGGCGCTAAATGCTCGCTTCCCGCCTTATTTTGTCAAGTCCGTATCATTTTCTTGTATGACGGTCAATTTTCCCATGTACTAATGTCCCTGGGATACACGTGCGTCATGCTTCGTGACCTCGGTCATTTTCACCAACATTTCCCAAATTCAAATTCTGTAAGACGCGCCGCCATTGGTTGGTTATCCGACATATTTAGAAGTGAATTAGTCCCATTGGATCCTGACTATAATAGGGTATTGAGAGACGACACAAGCTATATGCAGGCCAAATAAATGCTCTTCTTTCACATCGATACTTTATAAATCAAGAAATCAATGGAGAATTCCCCCTAGTCAGACATCAAATTCGTATTCACGATTTTCTCCCAACTAGATCAATCTTGATCGAGAAAACAACATATTCGTGTCGGAATCTGTATTTAGTTAAAGTGTTCGGTCCGCCTTTAC
Source organism: Pinctada fucata (assembly GCA_028142955.1). Lineage (NCBI taxonomy): Eukaryota > Metazoa > Mollusca > Bivalvia > Pterioida > Pteriidae > Pinctada > Pinctada fucata. The sequence goes on from AP027107.1 coordinate 186,358, forward strand.
AAAGTTTATGGTTTATTTACTACATCCAAGTAAACTGGCTATCAGTTCAGAAAGCTGTAGGTAGACAAGAATATAATATGTAAGGACTTGGCAATTTTCATTATCTGTAACTTGATGGAAGTTAAATAACGGCGGTCAATAGAATATATGAACGTATGCCCCGTTATGACACTCTTCCCCAGGTAAGAATGTGAACGTGTAAACAAGAATCAACAGGATCTAATTCTCTATGACTTCATTAGAATCCAATAATCAGAACTGTTCTTAGCTACATCAGTTCAGATCAAAATACAAACGCACTCACAACACATTAAAAGATAAATTGAATGCTGCCATGCAAAATATTTACATCCCAAAGGTCAATACACGGGCAAATCTGACGGTGATTTACTTATAAAGCGACGTAACCGGGTGCCACAAGATCTGAGGTTCCACAAATTTCCAAATAACGGAAGCCTCATGTTTGAAGATTTACATTATTATATACAAACATGTCGGTAATTGTATTTGCTTTATTACAATATCGTTAAGGGACACTTTCATCACAGGTTGAGGGGAACCATTAGAAATATTTGAATTAAGATCGAGCAAATACTTTTCAAACCATAACACCATGTAGATACATCTACATGATAAGGAACTAATCTAGTGAAATTAATTCATGATATTTACATGAAACAGAAAGGTATTCCCGAATTCGTACTTTTATTTATTTACTTATGTACGTGCAGAAACATGCATCATTCTGTCTATATTATCTGGTCTTCCGGGGTTGCATTCCTCCTCCTTCCAGACTTACTGATCGATCAGAAGCCAGAGGTCAGATTTTGATAGATGAATTCGAACTTGGTGAAGATATTGATTTAATATATATCATATCTGCTTGGAAACACTGTAATTTATATAGGTACAAAGTACAAAGACGGGATTAATGAGTATTGGGGGTATTTGACAGAGGATTTAATATTTACAGATAATAAAAATATCTAGGAGACGCACCTATCTGTTCGACAAGGAAAGTAACAGAACTTTTCAATGTCAAACGATTTAGAAATTACCATGGGTTGTAATCATACTGTGTACATGTAACCATGGTAACTGTTTCTAATTTCGAAATTCGTTTTTTCTTCAAAATCATAATGTTATCGATGAATTGTCTGTAACCTTGACCTTTGAAAGTTAGGTGCACTAAGTGCATCAACTATGTAACTATGAAGTTTCGTGAAGATCAATAAACAGAAAAAATTCAGATTTTTCGATTAAGTTTTTAATTCGAATATCACAGTGTGATCTTGACATGTTTGTGTACGATGTCAGTCTGGACCTATGATTCTGAAAATAACGTCAATTCCAAAAACGTGAGTGAAAGGGAAAAGCGAAAAGAGACAGAAAGTAAAATACTGAAGGCAAACAATGCATCAACATGAAAGCAATGCATTGGGTTTTTTCCTTCCATTTCAACTATCTTTTCTTTTTTTATGGCATACACCAATTTCTTTATGCTTCACGAAAATCCAACACCGATGTAGAAGGGCATATCTATATATGTGTACTTAGACCAGTAAAAGGTGCTAAATGAAATAAATATACCTGACACTAATGTGTGGTCAAGTGTCCGAACAGACAGATTTACATCTGATAACGACAGTAATACACCACCGCGAACACATTTATCATATTTTATCTCAATTAAAGAAGAAATTATTGTTTCACACGATAAAAGAAAAGGCAGGAGAATTCTTACAGTAAAACAGAGGATTTTTTCTTTTAATTTACAATTTATTGTCTTTGGGTCATACTTGAATTAAATCACAGAAATTGCTTTGATGTCACAATTGAGGGGGGGGGGGGGGGGGCAAAAAGTACAGATAAAGTGGCTGAGCACTAAAAGGGACATGAGAAAAGAACAAATTGGGAGAAAGAAAGGAAGCATACGTTATTCCGCATAACATGACTGGGGATACAACGCGTAGAAATCCTTCACAGAAATTTAAATAACCTCCAGTGTTGCTAAATTATGAAGGAAAGGAGAAGATATGTAATCAAAAGAGGAGGGAATATTGCCTCAAGAGGTGGGAGAAGAAACGCCTAAATGGGTCAAATCACCAAAAGAATGAAGAACATCTTCAATTATATGACTTATGCATGACAAGAGTGTTTTATTTTCTCTGGTATTTATTATTCATGACCCAATGCCCAGATAGTCAATTATAGATTGTAAATCAATCAATCCGATTACATGCCCTAATAAACATGATTAACACCAACATCACTATCAGAATTTGTCTATGTCATCATTACACAGATAGGTATTGAAATGGACATTCTATTCGCTGATTGGCTGACAGTCGCCAATAATATAATACACGAATCATCACTGAATTAACGTGTATTCTAAACACGGATTCTTTAACAGTTTCTGGTTCCATTCAGCCTAATTTGACAACATCAAAAGAAATATTAATTATGTGCTCTGTGGAATCTCGGATTTCAATCAAACTCGGCAAATACATCTCGTGTGGGACGATAATCTGACGATAAATGGGTATTTAAAATGTGACATTCGTGTGAGCCATCCAGTTTAGATTTTGCCACAAGACCGACAGAGTTAAGCCCCTTTGCTTGAGGAGAAAAAGTTGAAGCGGTACATTTCAACTTCATACTCCTTCTCAGTTGCAAAGATCGATCAGAAATCCATCACTTCGTACATTTTAATGTTGTGTCGTTTTTATTGATTTTCAACAGGATTTTCAAATGTTTGAGCAGGACAATTCAAACGAAGCTATATAAATGATGTTAAACTAGGGTATCAGTTACCTTTCTTACATTATAATCACGAAGGCGATCTGCTTCAAAGCAACTGGAATGGATGCATCTTTTTTTTTTTTGTAAAACTATAAAATCATGTCACTATTCACAAATATACATATGTAAAGCATAAAACGAGTTAGCAACACGTTGTTTACTACCAACAACTATAAACCATAAACAACCTGTAGTATGTACCGTGTATTTACAAACATAGATCATCTATAATTGACAGGTATGTACCATGTAGCACCTTTCTTATTCCACTTGCTCTGTCAGAGGATTTTAATTTCTGTGTGTATTGTATCCCGACATAATTCTACATAATCTAAGATCTGAATTCGAAGGATTATAATAACTCATAATTAAGTAAACCCTTCCATCTTCTCTCTTTAAAGTTCATACCATTAAATAGTGCAGTACTTGATTTCCCTCATATTCATCTTGCAAGTTCAGACAAGCTCGCTTGGAAAGTTTGTATGCTTTAAAAGCTGTCCCTTCAGGATTTTGGAGCAAAAAATTATATTACTTGTTTATTGATTGAGCTGAAGTTTGTGACGTCGCACATGTCATGAATAAGGTCTGTCTACTCCAAAAATGACGAACCGATTGACAGAATGTTGAAAAGCTTCCCTTCATAATCATAAAAGGTGCATAATGATTTTTGCTTAAATACGAAAACATGGATCTACAAGTAAAATGATCCAAATTGTCCTTCAAATGGTGTACTTGAACTCCAGAGATCAGAAAGCTAAAGCCTATCATAATTATCCACATGAATTAAAAACGATTGACATGAAGTTATTAAGTATTTAGGAGATCGCATGATACAATAATTGCACTATTCTAAAAGTCCTTCCTCAGTAAAGGATCCAGTCCAACCATAAAGGTCATGCACGAGCCCCCCTTGACAGTTGTTGCCATCTGCAAACAAACATGGTCGTCCAACACTGGGAGGAAAATCATGATTTTTGAAAATCAAAATAGAATCCCGTTCTTCAAAATACCTTAAACTTTCAATAAATCAATCAAAATAAGATTTCCACCACAGATGTTCAGCTGTGACATCAAAGACGACAAAACTAAGAGAACCTTCAACAATCTACCTGGTTCCACCACTGACCGACTTTCGGAGATTATAAAATCGCTATCTGCCTAATTTAACCAAAATCAATATTGAACCTATGGGTTTTCTGGGGGTCCCTTTTTTATTTTTTACTACCTGTATACGGGCATTTCAGATAAATAAAGTATTTAATTGCTCAGTGCCCCAAGCATTCCAATAGAAAGCTTTCATTCCGGCTTGAAACACTCAAAGGTTGTAAGTATTTACATAGGCAGCTTTATAAGGTGAATGGGGAGGTGTAGATAGAACAAAATAAAGCAGATCTGAAAATAACGGATTCCTTGCCAAAACTCGGGAAATAATCCTAAAGTCTAGGCATAATACATCGTAGCAGAAACTCGTCCTGAATGAAGGTAAAGTAAAAATAAAGATCTAAAAGGACATACTTATTGTAGCAATGACCTTCAGCGTGACCTAGCTTACACGTTTGTATGACCTTCAGCGTGACCTAGCTTACACGTTTGTATGACCTTCAGCGTGACCTGGCTTACACGTTTGTATGACCTTCAGCGTGACCTAGCTTACACGTTTGTATGACAAATGAATTCTTCTTACAAAAATCCTGGGAATAGAACATCGCTTATTAAAATAGAACTGTCAAAGAACAGGTATGTGTCGTCTGTCCAATGATTAATCCCAAACATATTACCTTGACCACCTTGCAAGTGACTTTGACCTTCATTTGGTGTTAAGGCTTATCATGCTAGACTGTCCCTGCAAGTGCACGTTTGATGTAAGTATAATACATTTCTATAAAGCTATGGAATTTTATGTGAAAGTACGACTTCCAGACAGACAGACAGACGGACGGACGTCGTCGGACATCGATCCCTATATATAGCCCTTGCGTAGCAATCGATATAACAAAGGGACATACATGTACACACAGACAGTTAAGCAGTTGGACAAAAAAAAACAGGCCATAGTGCTTGAATAAAACAAATCTAAGACACCTAAGTTCAAACTTTCGGCTTATCTCCATAATATTGTGTTTCTTTGACTGAATATCTGTTGCACACTTCAACTTGATGACGTTATAAAAAGGAGAGATAACTTCCCATTTCATAAATTATTCAATAGGCTGGTCCTTTCATCCCGAAAGATTAATCTCTACTATGAAAGCGAAATGCACAGGGTTCGACTCTTCCATCTAGAGAGAATTAATTTTCTTTGCCCCTCTGTGCATTTCAATAGTGCCCTACAAAATAGAATCGCATTTATAGTAATGTAAATTAAATGCTCACAAGACGAGAAATTATCAGAATGGGACGCTCCAGGTCGTCTATAATACATATATTTTCGGCTAATTGAATATCGACAATAGTAAACTTACTAAACCGAATATTTCGGGTTAGCCCCCATTGGTTTTGTCGGGATCAATATCGTTTGATTCATGGTGTATGTCCCTTTTTTTTTTTTTTTTTTTTTTTGTTGAATAAAATCGAAAAACATCGCTGACGATTTCTTGGACGAATATTTTTTTAAAATCATGAAAGTTGTAAGAAATATAACTCTGTATCGCAATAAATCGTCTTTCCCGCCAAAATGCATGCTCGTCAAATGAGAGCAAACTTATAGAATTTCTACAGAATCCTAAGAGTAAAAATACTATCCTTTTCAATAAATTGAATATTTTCATTTATACATGTGTATCAAATTCATTTTTTTATATTACATAGTGACAAATAAATCCAGAAAAATAACAGCACATATAATTTATCATATACAATACAGAGATAGATAGATATCTAAAAGGAGTTTTTCACCATTTTCAAACTTTGGACTTTTTTATGAGATTTATCTAAATCTTTTCTCACCAAAGAAGAGGTCTAGTTTGGATTAAAAGACTTGATCAATATGAAGGACATGGAATTTACTGTCACAAAATCTGTCAAAGTTAACATGTAAAACCTAAAACAGCTGGATAGGACAAAATATGGGGAAAAAATCCCTTGCAAAAAAGTGCATCGTCATTAGCTCTCTCTCTCTCTCTATGACTGAATCGCTTTTATGCTTTCTTTTCCGACAACATTAGAAGCATCAATACTTATTGTTTACATGTAACTGCTACCTTGACTAAACCCTATCTAGAAATAATTATCTTCCAATCTATTCCTCTTGCAAATGAATGACATATCTATTCTAATATCTATGGTTGTTAGAAAAATACAAGAAATATGCGTAAAAGACATAAAATAATAGAAGTTAAATATATTCATCAACATTTCTATTCTTGGAGCTTTTTATCTGGGATTATCACAGAAATCGTGCCTGCACTTAACACTCACAAATCCTTCTCAAGTGCTATAATGTTCGCCCACAATATCCCTGTGCCCCAGTGGGGAGTGATTTGAATGCAGATTACTGATTAGGATAAAATAGCTGGCGACAATTTACCTTAAAGATCAGATATAATAGAAACATAAAAGGCCAAATCTGCACAGGGGCATTCTATAGTCAAAGAACAAGTTTAATCAAAGAGACACTTAACAAAATAACAAAAAAAAACACTTGTATCATGTATAACATTTGATGCATATAGGAATTCTTATACACATGTAGAAGTATTCGAATTCTCTCTCTTCTAACCCCCCCCCCCCCAACCCTTCTTTTATGGAGGGGGTATGCAAAGCTACTTGCCTAGCTCTCTTTAGACTCAAACGTTTATTCTTCGCATCATATTTGACATGAGCTCGCAGATAGAAACGCGACAATTTCAGAATTACAAAAGTGATATTGAATGCATAACTTACTGACGACATTTTTATCTCACAATTTTTTGGAAAATTCAGAAAATAACTTTCTCACCTCGACTACAACAACAACATGATGAGAAGGGTGTAACTTTCCTGCTCCATCGAACACCGGGCATGATAAAACACCAATAACACCGTACAAACAAAAAACACACATCAAACACACAGAACCTAGATTAAGCGGCATTTTCTTCTCATTGAAAACTCATATTCCTCCGAATAGTCACAAGAAATACCGAAACTTAAAAGAATTCCTTCACATAACATAATTTATCCAAAACGCCTATAACTCTCCCTTGGATCATACTATAGAAAACGTTTTGTTCCTTCAATAAATCAAAAAAAAAGTTTTGGCTACTTTCTGCCAAAGATATTATCCGTCTAGTTTGTTATCTATTTTATTATCTGGTCATTAATTGGATGATGATGGAAGGGGAGAAGAAGGAGGAGATGTTCCTAATGATAAGTCCGACACCTTATTGCCTAATGGAAATTAACGAGGGATACGAAGGGATGTTACTCAACATTGAGTAAGACGCGCTGACCACATTAGACCGAGATGTTTGTTGATGGCTGCACGCTGGGTACAAATTGACATCACGTTTTCTTTTCTTGGCAAGTGTAGACACCATGTGGATCAGCTGTTCATATTTCTCATAAAAGCTTTCTATCAAAGTACAGTATTGTTGGACCTTGAAAGAAGATGCAAGTCAAAACAAATCGCCAAAAAAAGAATCACAGCCTCCTACCAAAGTTTCTATAGAAATACATCATTGTGGAAAGTTTATCAAAATTTTGAACGATCATCAACTTTACTCATTTTTACATGATTTGAATTTATTTTTTTGTGTAATGTATGAATGTTGTACGGTAATGTCAGATATATGTATTGGTATACTGTCTATGCTTGACCTTTGTGTTGATGTGATATTACTTGTACTTGTATGTCTGTGTGTATGTATGTCTGTATTCAATAGCATATATATGAAAAAAAAAATAAAAAAAAACAACTTTACTCATTTTTCAAAACATTGTTTTTGCTTTTTTTTTTGGGGGGGGGGGGGGGGGGGTTGTCGTAGTCTAATGTTGTCATAGACGGTGACGTCAACGAGGAGAAGGATGACGATGGTCACAAAGACAGCGGCAACGATGATAATGATAAAAGTTCGCGAAATATCATTTATTATTTCTAGATCTATACACCCACTCCCTTTCCCCCATCCCATTTTAGCTCTCGTATTGTTGTCGCAATTTGTTAGCACTGTGACGGCCAGAAGATCGCATGTAAGAGTATGCATTATTATACGTATACTATATAGTATATTTCCGTTATGAATAAGCTTTCGTGACTTTGAAAGTTTCGAAACATATTCTTTTAATATTGAGAGGTCAAGTACCTCTGAACTGAAGTACTTCGAAGCCGATCAATATCAAAGTCTTCAATGGGCGTCATATTATAGTGATATCATAATGAATGAAATTTTAATATAGGGTTTCAATGTTCAGTTTTATTTATAAAACTCATGGGGAGAACTAATAACTCAAGAACCATGAATTCAAGACGCCTAGATCCCTAATCCATGTTAAAACTTGTACTATCAACCAATGATTTTTCTCACCTAAAATTTCCCTAGCTCTATGTATAACAAACAAGCCTTCTTTTCATGAAACCACGTCTGAATCAGGCGGGCGATAAGGCAGTATTTTTTGTTCCTATTGTACATAAACACAGGCATCTTATTTTTACAACATATTTATTTCATTCCGCCGCAGTTCGGTGGAATTCGCACTCGAAGTTGGATCCCATTGCGTGCACTTTCATAATCGAGTAATAACAAGGGTACAAAGGACTTTTAAATTTGCGAAAATAAAATTTTGTAAACAAAGTGACATTGTCTGCCGTTTGGGATGAAGTACGCGCCTATGACATCATGGGGCACCCTATGTAGGTCTAATCTTGCTGATTTTTCAGGGAGCGTACGTGGATGGTACATAATGACCCGTCAATGAGAACGTCCACAAAAACACTCAGGGAAGTTCTGAACAACAAAGTAAATATAGATTGTTAGTAAAATATCTTTCTCCAGTTTTAAAATGATGATGGTCGGTAGTGAGACTAGTACATGTATCGATGACCTATCAGTACTCTGCACCTTACACACGACATACATGGACAAACAAATTATTAACATTGGGCAAGGTCGTTTGAAGGATGGAACAACTCGCAGAATCGACTACCGAAAAGAAACAGAGTCATTCATGAACGCATCTGTAAAACAATCTGTTCAGAATATTCGAAATTTTCGTGACCTTACACGAACCTATAATAACGATTGTGAGCACTTTGATGTGTAAACGACTGTATTTGAAAAACAGTTTGTCATTGTTTGAACAGTTTGTCAAACACACTTTGTGGCAGTTTTAAACCTTTTTTTGACATCCTGAATTCTTTGCATTGAGTAAAACAACATTCAGATATCTAGGTAATGCCATGATCTATCAAACAAGCACAAGTTCAATTCAGGTGTGATACCCATGTCTATTTGTTTCTGTATAACTATTAGTATCAATCTATCATAATCAAATCGCACTTGCTCTTAAATACACTATAGACCCCCAGTTATTCTATTTTTACATGTATTCTCCATAAAAATGTTTAGAGAGTTGAATTTGTGTTGATTTTAAAATGTTTGAGGTCCTTGTGTCGTCTGCAATGTCTGGACATGGAAGCAAGGAAGAAACGGATAATCAATATGGTATAACGTAACGTACGTACAGATATATATCCATCGTAAACAAATGTAAAGTTCAGAATCAACTCTTTATGCAGAAAAACCTTGACATTTCAACTTACAGAAATAATACCTCATACATCGCTCGATTTTTTCAAAAGACAATACTAGACAAGTTCTTCTGTTTCAAATTGAGATGTTAAAAAATTGGAAACCTGCCCGCTACCTTTAAAGCCATCAATCCATGGATTAAATGTATACATTTTACTCATTTTAATACTACACATTAAATTAATGCAAATTCACACTTTGTAAAACGCTCTTGTACAAAACGACGGGTAAATAAAGACGTGATGAAAAACTCCAACAAATGACTTGAGGGTTGGACACTATTCCCCGCCTACCCATCCACCCTATGTGTCCTTAATTCTCTCTTTCTCTCTTTGTTTCACATTGGTGGAACCCAACCCTCTTTCACTACCTTTTGGCATGATTTTGATGGAATTTGACGTTGAGGGAAAACTTGGGCAGTTTTCACCGGCTTTAGGTCACGTGTCTGAAATTTTGAATCCGCCAACGAGCAAGAAAGTTAAATGTGAAACTACAGAGTCCGAGAATTGCGAAAATTCCGGCAATCTGGCAATGAAAATAATGATCCATCAGCGTCCGTCAGTGCGTGCGAATACCCAATTGTTCCGAATTTAATGAAGCCAGGCCAAGTTTATAATATTTGTGTTTTCAATTTCAAGCCTTGAGAATTTGTTCCGTTCAACTTGTATTCAAGTTCTACGATAACCGGTTTGTATTTGCAAGTATATATGTAGACTATGCAGCATAGTTTATTCAACCAGGAGACAGCATACAAAATTCTATGAAATAATCGGTATTCTTATCTAACCAAGCAGATGGCAAAATAATCTGGCTGTAGGTAAATTTTGTTTTTAGAACCTTAATTAAGGTGTGGCACGCAAAAATCGATGACGGCATAATCAAATATTGATGTTTATCATGGGCACAAATAAAAGGCAAACTTTATCTGTAATTTCTAGGTTAAGCTGTAAAATATTGTATCAGCAAATCTATGCTGGAAGCTTCGAGCCTAAATCAATGGGGTACCCGTAATGTGACAGGAACACTGCCTATATAAATCCATTATAACACAATGAAATCGGCGATTGATATTGATTAGCCTTGTATGTAACAGTGTTACATCAGTAGGATGTGTATTAAATATGCATGTTTATGTGCAGGATCTCATCAGTTTGTGTTATAGAGGGGGGGGGGGGGGGGAGAGATTCTCGTTTATTTGAGGAACTTTCCTTACTATAATAAAACAGTTAGAGGAAATATTTTTTAATGATGTCCAATAAAGTTGGAATCATTGTTATGCATTTATCTGTGTTCCTTTGTCATACTGTCCTTTTTCGAATGCAACAAACGGGGTTTCACGGGATTGGCAGTGTGACAGTTCGTCCTTCAGAGAAAGGGAGGGAGAAACTACATAGAGAAAGAGATGACTAACCTTGGTTAAGGGGGGAGGGAGTGAGAAGATAAGAGAATGACAAGACACGGAAGAGGTAGTTTTGAGAAGAGCTCAGAAAAGGTAATACATTGAGCCGAGTATTAGAAAATTCGACTTATTTGAGCTTCATTTTCCCTTTCAAAATTGCAAAATCTGAATTGCTTCCAATACAACTCTCTCTGATCCATTCATACTATGGCATAGAACTTCTCTGCTACAAGATCTAGTCACTATAAAGATCTAAATCACTTATCTACTACAGTAACTCCTTAAATTTCCTATTTCTTACCAAAGAATACCACATATAATTATTCTCAACTGATACAGCTAGCTTTTCAGATATAGACCATAGATCATAGATAGCTTTCAGCTTGTAATCACAACTACAAAGGTTCTAGTGGGTATCGAGAAGAGACGGTAAGGGTCCACACATTTCAGGGGCGGGGCTGTATGAGTGGTGGGGTGTCCGAGGTTCTGAGAGCAAATATTTGATTTCAACAGAGGAGGGGTGCACTGATTGCGAGAAAACACGATGTTTTTTTATAATCTATAAGCATTTATTATAGACCACATGGCCATGGCCCTTATAAAGCTAAATTCGTCCAGCGACATCCCCCCTCCCTTTCCCCCTTTCTTTTTGGATTCGTGCATTCATGAATCTTCAAAAGCGACGTATAGAAATGTTTATTCTGGAAATCAATTTACGACTTTGAAATTCACTTTTTCACGTTTTATGGTCCCACAGACTGCAATTATGTCGTTTTGCCTCAAAGTTAGAAACAATTTACGAGACAAGCTTTTTTTAAAGTTAGATCAAAATTGCCCTATAGATATCTTGTACTTTTTTTTTTTAAATATATCAAGTCTGTCAAGTGCTGAAAAAGCTCTTCAGAAAATGCAATCTGACATGCATACAAAAAAGTATGTATAGACTTTTGGTCTGTATTTACAGAAAACGTAATTATATCTCTTTGAAACCTGATACAGACGAGTCTCTTTTCACTAAATTTTTTTCTTTTTTCAGTTGAATTATCACACTGCGCCTTATGCATGTAACGCCGTCAGTCCCCAAGGTCATTATGTTTTATCTAAATTATGTAACATCATACGAAGCGCAGATCTACCATGGTGTCATTAAATCAGAGATATCTACTAAATACACTTCTTACATACAAATGCAGATCTAAAAGGCGTGTCGAGAGCCTTGATCCAAGCAACCTCATCCCAAAATTTTGACCAAATTTCTCATGCTTTCTCATTTTTACATCAATATCAATGATAATTTTAGTTGTCACCGTAGGTGAACATCACCATCCATTATCCAGTGCTGAACTGAAACCCTCCCAACAAAACTCCCCTCGAGGAAGAAGAGCAGAAGTATTGTATCCACCCTCTCATTTTCAGGATCCTTAACAATACATGTACATACAAAAACTTCCACTTACCAGCTAGTTGCTGAATCTGCATCTGAATTCCCTTGCCCCCGACCATGCTTCGCTTTTCCCCCATTGCTGCAGCCTGACGGGGACTCTCCACCCTCGGCGACATGGGCGGGGTGAAGGTGCCCGACCCTGTCAGGGAGGAGAGGGATCCAGATTTTCTTCGTTCCATTTCGCTAGTTTAGCTTCCCTGTGATGTCGTTACCTCCCCATTTTAAGGTCCTCAATGTAATTCTGCTACTGCACCAGTCTGCAACAAGATCGAAATAATTTAACATCAAATCGACTTATCTCATGTGATATATGACAGTCCTACATGTAGACGTAGATTTGCCGTTAGCACTTACCACCAATCGTCACCGGAAAGGAACTCACAATTTCTTCCTTTAAACTCTTCTTCTCAAGGCAAAATTAACACTTCGGATCGATGGACTTCCATTAATAAAGAGATCTACATTCCAATTTTTATCTATCTCGTCCCTCGTGAAATTTTACTGTCGTGTCTAGTCAAAACAAGCCAACATGCATCTTGGAAGTAAAATATATTGATTTGACGTCAATCTTTAAAATCGAACACCTTTGGTATGCAAAAACAACGATTCGCTAACCTTCCTTCTGAATACACAAATTACACACATATACCATACATAGAAAAGAAATGCAATCATAAATCTTGGCGAACGCAATCTACTTAAATCCATTATTTTACCTGAATCATATCTCGGAATTTTTACCCTGACTTTGGCAAGGCTTCCACTGTCGACACATTCCTACGTCCGCATATCTAAGGGGGGTACAGAGGATCAGAATCCCAAAGGTCGAGTGAAATTGGGTTTACTTTCAAACTTTATCGATATCTCCTACAAAACTTTTCTTACACTTTGGTCGGAAACACCCTTGCTCCTCTCTTCCCTCCTTTTTCTTTGGACCAAAATTTCTGGATGCGCGCCTGTCCCAATATACTCCCTACATACCTTCAGATAATTCCTAGGTGTGCATTGCAAAATCAAGACCGCAATAAGTAACTATCAAAGGTCGCAGAGCAGCACAAAACCCGCTTATCGCCTGCCTAAGAAGCAGAACTCTATTGTATCTAAATTTAAGGAATTAAATTAATAGTATTAGCTTTACCAACAAGTTTAAAGACAGGTATGTGTTGTCGGTATAAACATACCCTTAGTATATACGATACTCATAATTCCACGAGTCAAACAAGCTTACTACCAATTCAGTTTCACTTTTAGCTACTGCAACTTATCTTTTATTGACGCAAGATTTATCGATCATATAAATTCGCTCTACTGGCGTTTGGAATGACGAACGCACCGAGCAGATCGGGGAAATGAATTTCTTATTCTTATATGAACCTACCAATTACATCAAAATCAACATTCATAAAATTCAACTCCTACAAGAATAAATTACACAATTTCTTTATCGAATGACTATTTCTTAATATCCAAGGCGAAACAGAACTCTCCGTTCCTACCTCTGCAAGTCCAAACTACTACGAAATCTTACCGTGATGTTTTTATCCATTAATTACTTCTCATTCCAAAACTTTTGAAATTAGAAATAGCTACAGTCCCAGAAGCTAATTGAAATGTCAACACATGCAAATATCTGTAAAGTTGCTACTGTTGTTAAACAATAAAAAATTAAACATACCCTCTCACCTTTAAAGGGTCATGACAAACAGTATTTTTATATTCTCATGTAACAAGTATAGCGTTCACAAATGCGGTCATTGACGAAAACCATTCCACCATACAAAATCAAACGCCTGCCTATGTACGGACATTATTCCACACAAACCTAAGTTGTTCAAGTCGGAACTTGCATACAAATAAGGTATTCCCCCTTTACCTACCTGCCAATATATACCATGGGTGTGATTAATCAATTTAAACTACAGAAAATAAGAGTTGATAAAAGAAAAATATCATATCTTAAAGTTGCGGTATGGGCAATATTGACCCATGGTCATTAAATATATACAAAGGATCAGTTAGAGCTGGTGGAGTCTTAAGGTTAAGGAATTATTAAGTTTTGACTTTGAAAGGGTTAACTTAAAGTCTAGCGCGAAACGACAGGAGAGCGGATGGGGACGGGCGTCGTGCTTCGTTGCCTTGTAACTTAGGTCAAAATTTCGGTGAATGCACAATTTCTTTATTTCAGCGATTTTTTTAATATGTTAATTGAATCTGCGACTTTCTCTCCTGTGTAAACTGGAATAAACATGCATCTTAAAACATTTCAGCCTTTTCAACATTTGGAATATCTCCAAAAGTCCTTTAAGGAGTTTGCATGTCTCTTGTACGTAAATTCTAAAACACCTCCGAAATATTCACAACCTTATTCAGGTTATATCTCACATATCCAATTCAGATTAAATGAACTAAATGGTCTATTTGTAAGCGATTTCAAGTCCACTGTGAATTTACATTGTATAACCATTTATTATACAGAAAAGGATGATTTCACAAATAAGACCCCACCTTTCTATAGATCAAAATATTAGAAATGATTTTTTTTACTTTCTCGTGTTTTTACATGAGGAATATAATGATAAAACATAAATATGAGAGTCCTATTACTTACTAATTGAAGATTACTAATTCCAAATGCTTCAGTTTGAGTACCCTATCTCTTCACAGTTTAACAGTTGCATGTGGCTAATATCTATTTCCTTTTTTATGGATGGAAAGACAGCTAAACAGACAGACAGATGGTCAGTCATTGTGATTACTATGGGGCAACAACCATCAAGTTTGCTGTTTCAACAAATGCATCTTGTCAAAGGGAATATTAATATCAAGTATAAGAGTTGATACATGTACCTCTAACAATTATTTTTATTATTAACAGGCAGATGATCAGACACAGAGATCACTTTAACTGCCTTAAAGGGACCAATTATAATACCCCCCCCCCTCCCCCACCTACCCCCCCCCCCTTTTTTTTCTTTTTAATACATATTAGATATTCACTATTTGGACTTCCCTTCTTTCAATGCAAGGTCAAAAGGTATCAACACACACTTGGTCCTAGGTAACTATTCTGTGAAAAATTACTGAAATCCATACAGATGGTAAGAGATATGCCCCATACAAGATTTTACACACATATAGATTGTTGTGACCTTGACCTTTTGATTTGATGTCATGAATTCATAACACACCCTTGGGGTTCTAACAAGATAAAGAAGATCCTGATAACAATCTCAACATAACTCACAATAGAGCACCAAGTTGAGCATCGACGGACCCCTAGCAAGCTAGAGGTGGGACCAGGTGCCTGGGAGGAGTAAGCATCCCTGTTTGGCTAGCCGCACCCGCCATTGATGTTCTCGCACGAAAATGAAAACATG
Organism: Pinctada fucata; assembly: GCA_028142955.1. NCBI lineage: Eukaryota > Metazoa > Mollusca > Bivalvia > Pterioida > Pteriidae > Pinctada > Pinctada fucata. Next base: position 202,111 of record AP027107.1, read on the forward strand.
TACTGTCTGAGGTTATGTCTATATAGGAAGTGCTATGGCGATACTTAATGTTTAACCCCTCGCAGGGAACTATTTTACGAGCTCCACACGGCAAAGGGCATAAGTGTGACACAAATGAGATAAAGAAGATCCTGACAACAATCTCAACATAACTTACAATAGAGCACCGAGTTGAGCATCGACGGACCCCTGGCAAGCTAGAGGTGGGACCAGGTGCCCATAAGGAGTAAGCATCCCCTGTATGGCTAGCTAAGTACATGTAACAACTGGATATATATTTACAAGGGTAGGATTTATGCTTATAAGTTTTTAGTCTACTATGATCTTGACCTAAAATGTATGACCTTGGTTCAAGGTCATGACAAACACTTGGACTCGATGATATATTGCTATCCATGCAGAGGGTAGAAGTTGTGCCTTGGTGAGGTTTTACCCATATATAGACTATTGTGATCTTAACCTTCGACCTAACAACTTTGGTTTAAGGTCGTAATACATCCTTCAATCCTAAGTAAAAATTCTATAAAATATTAATGAAATCAATGATGGAGGGAGGAGTTATGACCTGGACAAGTTTTTACCAGTATAGTCTATTGTGACCTTGACCTTTGACCTATGACCTTGGTACACGGTCATGACACACCCACAATTCTGTGAAATATTATTGAAATCTACATGTATGCTGAGGGAAGAAGCTATGCCCTGGACTAGCGTTGGTGGACAGATAAAGAGGATGGATGGAGGACAGGCAAACAAGACAGACAGACAAGGAGATTCCTATATACCCCCGTTAAACTTTGTTTGTGGATGTATAACTAAAACTGCCCTAAAAAGACAAATTATACATGTATATCACATTCCGATTTCCATTCTTAAGCATCACTGTTGAAATGCTAATGAAATTCATGTTGAGGAGAAGAAGTTTTTCCCTGGACAAGGTCTATTATGACCTTGACTTTAAACCTTAGTTCAAGGTCATGAAACACCCTTAATTCATATGTAACAATTTGTAAAACATTATATATATATACAGTGGGAAATGAGTTAACATAACAGAGTACATGTACAGCCATGAAGTCTCTTATGAGCTTGACCTTTGACCTATGACCTACAGTGGTGGATCCAGCGCCCCCTTTGCCGGGGGGTCAAGGGGCGAATTTTGGCGATTTTTACTGAAATTGGGCTAAAATATAGGGTTTTTGGAAAATTTTGGGTCAGTGCCGGGGGTTCAGTTCAGATTATCTTAACTCAGCTCATAATTTATCCTTTGGTCCTAAGTAACAATTCTGTGAAATATTATTGAAATCCATGCGCAGGGAAGAGTTACTAGTATACCCTTGATGAGGTTTACTGTGACCTTCACCTTTGACCTATGTTCATGACACACTCTGACTCTTGCATCTTAGGTAACAACTTTGTAAAATATTTCTGAAATCAAATCACGCTGAGGGTAAGAAGTTATGGCCTGGATAAGTTTTGGTGGACAGACGGACTGATCCATGTCAATTACCAATACCCTCCTAAACTTTGTTTGCAGAGGGGAGGGGGTCTGTACAACTATAGGGCAACTGCTATCAGGAGGGAGCTCTTACAAATAGTAGAATGTGTTTTCCATTATAGATATAAAACTGTACTGTAGCATAGAGATCAGGAAATCAGGCCAGTGCTCATTAATCACTGAAACACCCATTGCTGCTAATAAAGACGGTCATGGATCATAGATACACATGTACATGCTTAGTCATGACATTAATATACATGTACAAGGTATTCATAATTTTCAAATGAAACTTTGGTAATTTGTTTGTTCAATGATGTTGTTTTTGTTTTTTGTGAGGAAATAAACATAATTTTCAAATGAAACTTTGGTAATTTGTTTGTTCAATGGTATTGTTTTTGTTTTTTTGTGAGGAAATAGAAATCTGTATTCCAACAATGCAAATTTTAGGATTTGGATTTGTTTTATTCATTCTTCTTGAGATGAAGAAACCAGAAATCATATCAATTTAATTGGGCTATGGGATCAGAAAGAGAAAGACATGGTCGTGTACAGAGAGTGTTTCAGCCCTTGGGGTTTTTTAAATATAGAGGAAAGGGTTTGTGCTGAGGAAAAGGTTTAAGACCAAGCTACGATGATATATTCATCAAAACATGTACAAAAAAGTGTGGACATGTTTCTGCAGATGGGCAAACTCATGGACGGACAGACAGACTGATTAAAGATCCCTTTTCAACTTAGCAAAAGGAGTAAGTACACAAATCAACTTTCAACCCAGTTACATGTGTCAGAAAACAAGTCATTACACTATGATAAGGCAATGATTTACACACTTTATGACCATGAAAAATCTCATCCTCAGTAGAACCTATGAAGAACAAACAAGTAGAAAGTCCTCAATTTATCTCTTTTCCTTTCAAAATAAACAAAGCAGACAAGTGGCAAATGCTTATCCAGTCAGAATGGCCTTTAACTTCAAGTAGTATGCCCCATCTTGTAACATTTTATACATGATAGACAATGTGTCAAAAAGCACTTATTCAAGACTCTTTTTACAGATGTGAATTTGAACTATCAATGTTATCTATAACTTGCCAAAAGTAATAATTTACACATCTTTGACTATAAAAAACTTCATGAAAAACCTTGAATTATTCAAGTACATGTCATGCTTTCATAATTAGTACATTGAAATACAAAGCTTGACTGGACTATATCATATTCTTTGTACTTGAGCTATCAACTTTAAAGCAAAATTCCTTTCTTCTTTTGATAATTAGGAATATTGGCTAAACTCAGTTTAAGAGGATCTATCATAAAATGTAGGCTGTTGTCTGTTCTAGAGATTTGGAGGAACACACATCCAACCAACCCCTCGACTCTGACTATAAGGTACAATCATACAATCAATGATTCTTGTTGAAAATCCACAGGTATTCAAGTTACTAACAGCTAGGTCCGGGATTATTCCAGAAATGGCTATAATAGCTAAATATGGCTATAACAGCTATAAATGGCTATATTGGAGAAATAATTTTCAGTACTAAAAATGTAAATTTTGGAATTTTGATCTAATACTCAAAATCGCAAATGTTTATGACCATCTGAACAATGTTTACTAAAGAAGTTGACATGTAAAATGTACCGTCTTTGAGATTGAATGAGTCAAAATTTTGATAACTTATCCTGGTCAAAACTTGAAAATTGTAACTTTTGCATACCAACTTCTTTTGTAAACTTTGATCAGTTGGTCATAAAGATTTGCGATTTTGAGTTTTGAAAGAAAAATTCAAAAATTTTATGTTTTAGTACTGAAAATTATTTCTCCAATATAACCATTTATAGCTATTATAGCCATATTTAGCTATTATAGCCATTTCTGGAGTAATCCCAGACCTGACTAATGTCACGTCATGTGCCACAGGGGTGAGGTATTATCACTTGGTCACAAACCCTTTCCTCTACAAATCTACAGGTAGACTTACTGTCCCAGTTAGGTCCTCGGCCCGAAACCACGACTTCCATTTCTATCAGGTTCATACACCTAGAGACTTCTACAAATATTCGTTTTTCCCCCGAACAGTCATATTCTGGAATAGCCTCCCTGCTGAAATTGTAAACATCCGAGACCTGGACACTTTTAGGTCCACTGTTGCCCAGGTCCCACACTTCAACCCTTAATTTAACACTTTGTTTTTAACCACTTTTAATTGTAATATATTTTTCTCTCTTAATAAGCACTGTACAAACTAATATGCACAGACGCGCACGCTGCTAAGTTCACTCCATGCGAGGGTTAAGCAGTATTTAAAGAAAGAAAGAAAGAAAGGAAGGGTTTGTATTGAGGAAAGGGTTTGTGACTAAGCAATGATACCTCCTGACCTCACCCTTATGTCATGTGCCAACACTTTCATCATGTTTATAAATTTGCCATGTGCCTGATTTGGCCCAATATTTGGTATAAATTTTTGGCACATGCATGTGCACCCCATCCCGGCATACTTTTGGGAGGACTGTGGTGTAGGCCTGAAAAAAGCATCATTGGCGATGATTGCATCCAGTTTTCAATACTGGACATTTTACAGAATCGGTTAAGTATTACCGTTATGTACCTACTGGTCTATCATCAACAGAAAAATCAGATGTGGGACAAACTGAAAGTAGATTCATCAATCGGCATCGCAGCTCGTGCGCCGTAAATAAGGAGTTATTTCACATCTCAACAACTCGCGCCAAAATTTATTCGTGTCCAAACCAGTGTTTATATAAACACTTTCTTTTAAGGAATCGAAATTATACTTACATGTCATATAATGTCTGTTATAAACATCCCCTTTATATAAAGCACACTGTGTAAGCAGAAAATAGTGTGCTTCTGCTCTCGGCTAATTTCAAACAGCTGAAAAATTATCTTGCGGTAAATGTCAACAAGAACGGTAACTGGCAGGTGCTTGTTCAAACTTATGACGAAAGAAAGATAACTCTATATTTTGAACAGAAGAACATCCACTCGCTGGTGGCCACCAGATAATTATGTGGCGGTCGCCTGATAATTAAGTGGCGGCCGCCAGATAACTATATATGTGGCGGTCGCCACGTAATTTAGTGGCGACAACCACAAATATTAAATGGTGGCAGCCACATAATTATCTTGCGGTCACCACTTAATTTATAATGTAAAATTAATTATGTGTAAAGTGTCATAATATACAGATCATCAATGACCATTTTAATAATTTTTCTGGGGTGGGGGAGGGTTCTTCTTCTTCCCCCGAAGTGCCTAACCTAAGTATTTTCGCACTTGTGAAGCATAAAAGAACGAAATAGACTAAAAACAGGACAAAAACTGGAAGACACTAAGTATGTGGATGAGGACCTGGAAAGCCGATTTTTCACTACAGGTCTCAACACGTACATTATCTCGACTTGATAAAAAAAACCCACACAAAATACGATTTCTTGTAAAATCGGGGAAACTAAGGGACATTTTTTTTCTTGCAAACCAGAGGGGTTCCCAACCCCACACGGCATCTACACCATTCCCTCAAGAGTCGCCCATGGACATGTCCGTGGTCAAATTAGTAGATAACTCATATAATCGGTGATAAATGCATATTACCATATTTGCATCGCCAATCCTTCGATGTCGGGTTTATTCCCGCCATACGCCTTATAAATAAGTGCACATACGGCCTCGTGAACCCTCTCATTGACTCGCCTAGATGTAAATGTGTAGGGAAAACCTACATTTGTATACATTTTGCACCAATATCGATTGCATTTTCATGCAGATATATTGATTTCGAGTGACTTTCCTTCGTTGTGAAAAAGTTTGGGTTTTTTTTTTTTATCTCCGAGTGATATACTAGTACATGTACCGTATGTCCCCTGCCGAAATTAATTCTGCAATTCTGTGTAGAGCGCTTTGGACAATCTAAACTGAACTAAAACTCAAGGTCAAGTTCGCTACGACCTTGATCTCTGACTTGGTTTAAAGTCATGGGATAACCTTGGGTAATGCGCAAAAATTATGTGAAATATTCAATATTAACCTACCAAAACCCGCATGATATGTGACCTTGACTTTTTACTTATGGCATTGGGTAAAGTTCATTACGTATTCTTGGTTCCTGTGCAACAGCTCATTGAAATCTATGCAGGTAGTGAAAAGTAATGGCCTAGACGAGATTCTCGAACTCACACGTACTCACATGTACTTTGACCTTTGACTTAGGATCATGGGCGGATCCAGGATTTTTTTTTCAGAGGGGGTCCTAAAAGTCAGAATTTTTGAAGAGCAAAAAAAAAAAAAAAAAAAGAAGAAGAAGAAGCAAACGCAAGAAAAGTTTATATCAGTTCTGTTTCTAATTATTAATAATTCAGGTAACTGGAGAGCAGTGGCGAGCAAACAGCTTAAATGTTCACATCATAGTACTAATATGTGAATACAACAAATGGCGAGCGATAGCGAGCCAGCGAATTTTTTTTTTTTCCGAGAATTGGAATAAAATCCACTATTCGTGTCTTTTTCAGTTTCTTTTCGTTTTCGTAGTGCCCTTGTTTAATGACCTAGCTAGGTGTAATGTATATGTGTTGTATATAGGAAAGCACAGCATCATTTGAAAATAACGTACATGTACAAATGTATGTAATAAATTCTGGCGAGCGGAAGCGAGCCAGAGAAAATTTTTGAAATACTGACGTCAAAATATTCTCAAAATCAAAGATTTCTAATACAAATTCGTAATCATGACAACAAAAGGGGAATTGGGACTTAATCTTATGAAATATGTATATTAACAACAAAAATTTAGCTATGCTTCGAAAATTCCAGGGGGGGTCCGGACCCCCCCCCCCCCCCCGACCCCCCCTCTGGATCCGCGCTTGAGGATCAAGGTCATCCCTTGAGTTCTGAACAATAATTATATGATATATTATTCAAATCAAAAGTAATGTTCCGGACAATATTTTTCAACACGCTTACGGTATACTGTGACTTTGACCTAGGGTCAAGGCCATGGTACATTTTTGGGGCCTGCACGGACAACATTATTCTAATCTGCGCATGTTTCGGGCAATATTTTTCAACACGCTTACGGTATACTATGTCTTAGACCTTTGACCTAGGATCAAGGCCATGGTACATTCTTGGGGCCTGCATGGACAATACTATTCTAATCTGCGCATGTAATGAAATGGTGCTTTAAGACTGAAACCTTGGCCTGTGCCCAGTGAACTTTATCAAAGGTCATGACATTTCTTTGGGTCCTGGGCAAAAATTCTGTGAATTTAAATCCATATAGGCAGTGAAAAGGTATCGGCGACGCCTGGACAGCATTTAACTTTTGGCATATACTATGACTTTGATCTCGGATCAAGGTTCAGACGTATTCTTTGGTCCTGGGCAAATGTCCTGGCTGATGCATGCAGAAAAAGATAATTCGTGACCCGGACAAGATTTTTCAACCCGCATGTACTTTGACCTTGAATCATTGTGACGTCACATCTTTGGGTCCTGCATTGGCAAGAAATCTATATAAAATATTCCGATACATGCAGGGAGTTATGGCCTGGAGAGGCAAGTAAATTCGAACAGACAGACATACAGGCAGGCAGGCAGACACAGACAGACAGGCAGACAGACAGGCAGACCTTGGTTGCAGCATCCACGACAAAACACCGATACACCCAAAATGCGAACACATAGAATAAACTCACAACAACAAGAGACACCAAAGCTAACTTCTACCAGCGATCAGTTACTGGAGGAAGCCGGACCGGGGAATTTGACACTACAGGGGCAAGGAAGAGACAACACTAATTGTCAAGATACGCTAAAGACTACACAATCGATGACGACTTAGGACGTCTTTTCTACTAGTATGCCGAATCAACAGGGGTTTATCGCGCTTCCCGATTGCTTAACGTACAATGGGTTAATACATTCTATAGTACATCAAGCAACCGTGAAGCGTAATAAATCCCTGTGGTTGAATCTAAAATCATCTCTTTGATACTAAAGTTCTGTGTTTGTAACGGTTTTTTTTTTTTTTTTTTTTTTTTTTTTTTTGGTTCTGTTTTTTTTTTTCAACGTCACTTCTTGTGGATATTTTTCAAGAAACAGGGAATACCATCCAGATAGCTGGAAGCATCTTCGGTACCCCAGGCTATTTGCGCTTTGGCTGGGGTACAGAGGATGAACTAGAAGTAACATTGAAATATTTCAACTCATCAACTTTCCTTCGCTTTTGAAAATATTGAATAAAGTGTATAAAAATAAATCTGCATATAGGAATCCCTACAACGTGCTTGAAGATATTTTCACCAGCCTAACATAAATGCTGTCCAAGGGATAGGACAACACAATGCACAGGTACATCTCCTTCAAATCATATACGCTATCTTAAATCAAGAAGCCAAAGTGGGCCTATTTAGTTTGCCAAGGAGCTGTTAAGATAAGGCGTAAAATCTGCCCTGAAAAGTCGAAATTTCAAAATGCAAAATTTGAGAATCTTTTACGGTAGAAATTTCAAGTAACTTCGTCCACATATGAATCTGCTGTCATATGGGATAATTTATGCAAAATACATGTAAGACTCATATTTGGGTCAAAATAAGCGTTTTTTACACAGAAATCAATGGAAAACGGAAAAGTTTTATACAACATCGTTCCCCCCCCCCCTCGCTTTACAATGCCACTTTCACCAAAGGTGTATATCAATAAAATACACTTTCTGGCCAAGTGGGGTTCTGAAGCGAGGGGGGGGGGGGGGGGGAACGATGTCCCACAGGCGAAAAACGAAAAAAGGGGGATGGATGACTATTTTTAAATTTGCCTCTGGAGCGATAAAGTAGGTTATATTGCCATATTTTCCACTTTATATCACGGAACAATCTATTCAGAGTGTGTTCCGATCAAATATTTAACCGTTTGGAAGGAAATAAACGAGAAAGTTGTCTATTTCTACATCATGTGTATTTCGCGCCAGAAAGCTACATAGTGGCTGAGAAGAACGAAATAAAACCGTTTTTCAGTTTCCGGATTGCAGAGTTTGCCGATTATATTGATATAATAACCTCAAAGTTAATTTCGATTATCCAACTTTGACATGAAAAGGTAACAGAAGTATAATAAACGTAAAAACTGTGTAAAATAATGCCTTGTGCATTTTTTGTGCATTTTCGATCGATATTCAACGTTTTCCGTCATCTGTACCCCTACCTCTTCAATCCGTAATCATAACATCTATCACCAAATTTATTTAAATAAAATACCTACTATGAATCTTATAATACTTTATATTTTTCTCCTGACTAACTTTTATCTAAATTGGAAGGACAGCGCACGAGAAATAATCGAGTGATTTCAGGGCTAAATCCGGCCCTTATCTTAACAGCTCCTTTAGTTTGTTTTATGCTATCAGAGGTGTATCTAGCATCCAAAGATAAATGTAACCCCCCCCCCCCCAAAAAAAAAACACATCAATTAAGGAATGTATTAATATTTAATATGAATTTCAGTCATTTTTCGACTGAATCATTCATCTAAAATTATATCACAATATGTATTCTTGCAAAAATACACATGCTCTCTCTCTCTCTCTCTCTCTCTCTCTCTCTCTCTCTCTCTCTCTCTCTCTCTCTCTCTCTCTCTCTCTCTCTCTCTCGTGATATTAAAACAATAAAACCGATACTGTATAATTATCCGAATAATAAATAAGTACTTACACGAAATACATTCTATTGAATAACATTATTTATCAAATTCTTAACAGACTTGAAATCTAAGGTTAAAATATCAAATCTCGTCCAATCTTGATAAAGCATGCGTTTTTACTGGTCTTTGTTCAAATTCATATTCATCTTTAATATTAACGTCAGAGGAAATGTAGGGCTCCGTTGCTATGGGGATGGATGAAATGGTTGCTACGGACGCCAGGGACGACATATGACTAGTACTTCCTCCTATTCCCACACTCTGAGATAAACTTCTTTGATATTTCGGTTTGGACAACAAATCTGGATGCATTTTGCCTATTTCCATCATTCTTGGTCTCTGGGTATAAGTTGTATGATTATTTTTCACCCCCATGAATTTAACGCGGACACGCCTTTTTTCGTCCTCTTGACCAATAGGAGACGTTAGAATTACACGTGGTTTTGGCTCGTTGTCAGGGTTACCGTTGTTCTCCTTTCTGATCACATTTCCCATTAGATAATATCCATCGCCAAGTTATCATCGCGTTTTTATAACCTGAAATAAGAAAGTGCATTTATCAAGGACATTATAAATTTAGTAGCATCATTTGTCAAGCATAGCTCATTCTTTTGATAACTATTTTGTGTATACAAATAAAAATTTAACACAAACATTCGGCCCATTGGCCTTTATCCAGTGTAAAACAACGACAATTTCGTTACATTGTCCTTTTTACACTGGATGAAGGCCAAACAGGATTGTCGTTTTTTTTTACACTGGACAAAGGTCAAGGGGTGAAGATTTGTGTATTTGAGTGTTTGTGTTTTTATTTGTATCACCCCTTCCTTCTGGAAGAAATATTACAATTTACTGCAGTTTTATGTATGATGTAGGTAGTAGGTTAAAACCCATGTTCAAGTTATACACTTGTAGCAAAAGTCTAAAGTAATCTTCCTCAGCAAAAATATACAAGCTAAACAGCAAATTTTAAAGATGGACCACATTAGGCTAGGAACTCAATTTTACTTTATGATCATGCAGTTTCAATTAAAATCCGATTTGTTTGTTTTGTTTTGTTTTGTTTTGTTTTGTTTTGTTTTTGTTTTGTTTTGTTTTGTTTTGTTTTTTTTTTGATTTGACGTTGTGCTATATGAGAAATATCTTTATTTTATCTAAAAGTTATGTATAGACGCATGTACCGTATAGACGCATGTATAATGGGCAGATCGTTGTCTAGAATTATCCAGCCCGTCATAGAGGGAAAGGAGGTGGAGGCCAGCTTATGAAAACGAAAATACTAAAATTTAAAGTAAAACGGATAAAATAAGGATTTGGTTAAATTCCAGGGGTAGGTGTTCTTAAATCCTCACCCCCTTCTTATATCCGTGCTTGCATATACAATTGCGTTTATATATCATTTATTATCCCCTCGCAACTATGTTGCAGAGGGACCGTAGGTCCGTGTTTGTTTGTTAGTTAGGATGTTCGTTTGTTTGTGGGTGTCCGGATTCGTGAGAACAGCATAGAAGACAAAGTAATCATCATAGAAACAACAAACCTTCCACAAAATTTCCCCATGGGAAGAGGATGAACCCTACTGATTTTCAAGGTCAAGAGTCAAAGGTAAAGGTACAGCTGACTTAGGATTAAGATCCTTGTCAACAGCATAGAAGACAAAGCAATCGTCATAGAATCACTAAACTTTCCACAAATATATTTTACTCCTGAGGAGAGAATTAATCCTATTGATTTTCAAGGTCAAGGGTCAAAAGTCAATGTCACCGTGGACTTAGACTTAAACCCTTATGAACAGCATAGAATACAAAGCAATCGTCATAGGATCACCAAACCTTCCACAAGTGTTACCTCTGAGGAGAGGATGAACCGTATTGATTTTCAATGTCAAAGGTCAAGGTTACAGTGGTCTTAAAGTCCCTGTAAACAGCATAGAAGACAAAGTAATCATCATAGAGACATAAAACCTTCCACAAATGTTCTCTATGAAAAGAGGACAGTAAATCCTATTGATTTTCAATGTCAAAGGTCAAGGTCACAGTAGCCTTAGGCTTAAAACCCTTGTGAACAGCATAGAAGACAAAGTAAACATCCTAGAAACATCAAACCTTCCATAAATATTCCCCGTGGATAGAGGATGAACCCTATTGATTTTCAAGGTCAAGGGAAATCCCTGTGAACAGCATAGAAGACGAAACAATCACCATAGAAACATCAATTAAACATTCCACAAATATTCCCCGTGGGGAGATGATGAACCCTATTGATTTTCATGGTCAAGGGTCAAAGTTCAAGGTCATTGTAGACTTGATTTTAAAATAAGTTTGCTGATGGAATAGGGTATGCAATTGCGAGGGAATGCTTCGCTTGCGTTGCCTTTATCAAGTTTTTTTTCAAATTCGTTGTGTCCATACATTCATTAGAATTATCTAGAGCCCGCGTAAGTATCCTAACACACACAAATTATTATGTATATGTTCATAATATACATGTTTATTTATTTGAGCTAAATATTTTGTGTATGTTTAACTTTTATAATTATTGATACCTTGCATGCGTACTTTTTGTTTTGTCAATGTTTAACGGGGAGGGCAAGTCTAAGTTTGACAACGTGTGCCCAATCCGATCCAATGTATATATTTGATTGCAAGAAATATATTTAATCTAAAAAATCTTGTAATATCGGGTTTTGTGAATCAGAAAAATGAGTTATAGTCCGTATATCTAGTACATATACAAAGTTGAAAAGAGCGTTTACCAAGGCAGTAATTGGTCTCGGGTTCGATTACCGGTATGACCAAGAAGTATTTTCTAATGTAAGATTCTGATGACAGAAAATTCATTTCATAAATAAATCTCTACTCTAATATTCATACATTGTACTTACCAATTTTGTTTGAAATAAATCTTATAATTATGTACGTGTAACTAACATTTCATCCATTACTGTAACCAAAACATGAGCTGTCATGTAGGCCAGAGATTCTTAATTTAAAATTCATTTGTAGAAATCTAGTCTTCCTTAATTCATTCTGAATACGCATGTTAAACTCTCTTTCAATGGTAAGTTTTTAATGTGAAATCGAGCGTCGACGTCCCAAAGAAGATGCTATTGTCCCTTTTCAATCAGTTCTCCCGCTCTGAGTCAATATATTACATTCAAAAGAATAAATCGAAGTATAGAAAACTGTAGGTAAATAAAGATTCCTCAATAGACGAATATTTGGGTTTTGCAAGTGAGTATGTCGAGCGCATACCTCGGTGAAGTAAAATGACACTTCAAGATATTTCGCATGGGAAGGAAATGAGTTTCAAATGATATGCTGTAACAGTCAAATAAACATGAAATTATTTTTAGATTTTTTTTTTCAACAATTTATGTTCCAGTTTGAGTCCAAAATCCAAACTGTCTATAATTTTTGTATTGAGGTCTTTCCATTGTGTTCGGATTGTACTGGGTGTTACCCTTTCCCCCGTGGATCGGCATTCCATTCGGAAGCAGAACAAGACCCGGATGCTGTATCACATTTCTCTCAAAATTTCGAAAACGACGATTTTCTGGCAAAAATATTGGCTGTGTATTGAAATTTCGTCGCACTGAATATTTCTTTCGTCCATTTTTATCAATTGATTCTATTATTTCAGAGTGACCGAAATATTCTTTTTGCTTTTTAACAACTCGCACAACTTGCCTCTCTGGTCGCGCGACAGGTGGTCGAACGACATCTTCATGAGAATGAATGAAAATTTGATCAGATTTGTTCTCCTTGTCGTCATTTTTCTGAACAGAAGACTCAGGTACTGTTTTATACGCAGCGATTGTTCTTGAAATCCCGACCGTATTTCTGGGAGTCCTATCTGCTGTTTCTGTCTCAGGCCTTGGTTGCTGTTCGCCAGGGAAATGTCGCTTTCTTTGTTGGTTTTCAGACTGAATCGAGTCCATATTCCTGTCTTTACCCTGAGGACGACCTCTTCGTACTCCACGATAAAATTCTGATTCATTTTCTGTAACATATCGGTTCCATACATCACTATTATCAGCATCAGCAAATTTCTGATCTACTATATTTTCCTTATTATCGAAAAACACTGGATCACTGTAAATCTGTGCATTATGATCTCCCTGTTTCTCATTCTTTTGTTGCACATTTTCATTTTTCTGTTGCTGTTCTTCTTTTGAATCTGAGTTGGTTTGCTTACCTTTCGACTGACTTTTTCCCATTTCGAAATTTAAATGAATTCCACGTTTACTTCACGTATACCTCTCTTTTATATCGCCGTTTTCATTTCACTGTGGTCATGTTTGTATACTGGTTGAATTCAACTGTGCGGAAAATCCATGTCTTATTAGCATGCTATTTGTTCGAAATTAAAGGAATGCAACTCTTTTACCTTTACTCTACAAAGCGAGCCTGAAGTTATTCATCTCATTACTTCCACATTAACATAACATTTCAGAATAAAGGAACCAATACACGAACAGATTTTTAAAAATTCAAACTTCCTTACCCCTTATAGATGCGAATCTGCGTCTTCCATGGCGCCAAAATTAATAACGTTGTGACGTCACAAACGTTGCTATATTGTACCGGAAGTCGGACATATTGGAAGAAACTCTACTCAATCAAAACAAGAAGATGTGTTTAACAATACGAATTTCTGAGTCTGGGAGGCAAAAACTAGGTCTGACTGTAGCTGTTCTGAATGGACTATTGTCGCTAACCGGTCTAGCCCTGATTGGGATTGGGGCTTATATGAACATTCATCTAGAATCAAAAATGGCGCTTATGGAAGGCTATGATTCAGGAACGTTGCCTTACTTTCTCATCACGCTAGGTCTGTTAATGTTTGTTTTAGATGGTTTATTTGCGAAAGCCGGATACGATTGTGCATACCCAGAATCCAGATCTAGATTTCAGAATTTGTTAATTCTGTTCATTTTGATGAAATTCGTTCTGATATGGGTGATTCTGGCTGGATCCATTATGTCTTTTACCCATCAAGCTGTTATACGAGAGTCCTTCAGGAATGGTTTAACAGCCATCATGAAAAGGTACAAAACGGACAAATCAGCTAAAATGATGATGGATCAAGTACAGATTAGTTATAAATGCTGCGGGAGTAACATCTATCTTGATTGGCTAACAACGAACTGGATCAATGAAGAGTTTCTGGATACAAAATCATCAGCAATCAAAAGGTGCTTTTATACATCATGAAAATGATAAACTGAACGACAAATCATAGCGATTATGATTAATACTCATGAATATACTGGAATTAATGTCATAGACGTAATCAAATGTTTATAAGATTTGTTATTCAAAAATGAAATATCAGAAACTGAAAGCATTCACCATTGCAGCATTTTCAGAAAGCAATTCCTCTTTTTAAAATGAATTAACACATGCATAATGATAAATGTATATATATGAAAATTATACGGTGTTCATTAGGGGACATCGCTCCTTCAAATCGTCGCCCTACTACATATGAGTTGAAGAATTGAAGAAGAGTTGAAATAATGATGCGACGAATTGAAGTAATGATGCGAAGATTTGAAGAAATGATGCGAAGTAACTATCATTTCTTCAAATCTTCGCATCATTTCTTCAAACCTTTGCATCATTACTTCAATTCTTCGCATCATTTCTTCAATTCTTCACATCATTTCTTCAATTCTTCAATCTTCGAATCATTACTTCATATCTTCGCATCATTACTTCAAATATTCGCATCATTTCTTTAAATCTTCGCATCATTACTACAAATCTACAATTCTTCGCATCATTACTTCAAATCTTCAATTATTCGCATCATTACTTCAATTCTTTGCATTTTGACTTTGTCAGAAATACTCATTTTTGCACTCTATCTTTCATTTACTCAATAAATTTATATGATTTTATGAACTGATTCACTGTATATTAATCATTTTTATAAGTAACTTAGTGCTTAGCTATATATTTAAGCTAGAATTTCATTCCTTTTCTTATGTAAAAATGGAGGGGGTGATTTTCATTTTCAGCTTCTTTTCCACAACCATTCGGAAGAGGAGGAACCCAGAATCTTATTGCATCACATGTACAATAACATGTTGTAAGTCGAGGCTTTTCAACAGTAAAGTACCCGGAATAATTATTTTCAAAATTGAGATATCTTCGAAATGCTTAACCCATAGTCTTTGTTTTTTTTTATATACTTCTGTGTGTTTTTGTATTGTTATTTTCCATTCTTTTAATAGACTTTTCTTCTTTTGTTATATATGGGACATTAATAAAGAAATCTTTTACGCCAGAAATCCAATATTTATTCAAGAGTTTTGAGTCGTGTATACGGGCGTGTCACCCTCCTTAATTTTGTAAATTGAAAATCCTTTTTTACATAAGGAAATAATTCATTAAGATTCAAACTAAATAAAATTCTAGCATAAAATACAAATTAAAGAAAATGTGAAGATTTGAAGTAATGATGTGAAGATCTGATGTAATGATGCATGCGAAAATTTGAAGTAATGATGCAAAGATTTGAAGATTTGAAGTAATGATACGAAGATTTGAAGTAAGGATGCGAAGATTTGAAGTAATGAGGCAAAGAAGAATTGAACAAATGATGCGAATAATTGAAGTAATGATGCGAAGATTTGAAGAAATGATGCGAAGATTTGAAGAAATGATGCGAAGATTTGAAGAAATAATCGTTTCTTCTCATCATTTCTTCAAATTTTCGCATCATTACTTCAATTCGTCGCATCTTTACTTCAAGTCTTCAATTTTTCGACTGTTGATATATAGTAGGGCGAAGATTTGAAGAAGCGATGTCCCCTAATATTTTCATTACTAGTAGATTCCCCATGTTAAACGCCCATTAGGCAACTAGAATTATATTCCAATAACTTGGGTTGCTATTGTGACGTCACGTTCAAGTTTTGCATGTAGGGAGAATTTACCAAGGTTCAAATACATTTGACGCTATATAACGGGCAAAATATGCGAAGTGAATGCAAATGAAATTGACCGATATTTAGACTAAATGTAAAGATAAGTAATGACTGTCTTACTTTTGGTGTTCATGGGTGTATAATTCTGGTTGGACACGTGCAAATTTGTACGTGACCAACCAGAATTATACACCCATGAACACCAAAAGTAAGACAGTCATTTCTTAGATGAACACCGTAGAGCTGATAGAGAAATTTAAACAGTTTTCTCATATATAATAGATAAATAAATGATAAATAGATAACAAGGAACACTCTATTTGTCCAGAATATTTCGGCCTCTTGGGCTTTATCCAAGAAAAGACGGGATCTCCAACAAGACTCGGTTAAGTTTAATGCCTCGTTCACACGGTTGCGTAATAAAATTTCGCAATAACTTTATTGTGCAACAAATTTGTTTCGCAACAACCTTTTTTTGCGTTTACACGAGACCGAAACTATTGCGCAATAAAATGCAAGAATCCTGAATAAAAGTGTACAATGGATACCTTAATGAAAAATTGTTCGAATAATTTTCGTAAAGTCTATTTTAAAAAGACTATTTTGAGAGGAACATTCATCTATTTGTCATTTCAGTCTAGAGCATGACGTCATTCAATTGTGACGTCATTCTTTACAAGGGGTCCAGACTTATAGAAAAGCGTTCTTATATATACGAAAAATCAAAATCTATAGATAGAATCTTAAAAATGAAGACTTCGAATAGTCATATTCATAAGTATAACAATCTCTTTCTCTTGACATGATGATGCGCATGCGTCAGATTTATTGCGCAACATTTTCGCTTAGCGTTAACACGGCAGAATTTGTTGCGCAATAAAGTTATTTCGAAACAAATCGAAAATTTATTGCGCAATAAATTTTGTCGTTTGAACGCAAAACAAATTTATTGCGCAACAAATTTACGTTTATTGCCCAATAAACTCTCCGTGTAAACAAGTCATAATTTAAACATATTTTATTTCCAAAGTAAGAAATGGCATTGGGACTCGGTTAGCGCCACATCAAATTTCATGATCAACAACGTCCAAAAGCGTCCATTGACGGACCACCCCAAGCGTAAATATGAATAGTACAAGTAAATCGTTGTTTCTAACTTTGAATGTATTAATGTTAAACTTTTTTTCCAGCGAATATTTCCGGCCCCTCCCTCTCCCTTTTTTAATAAGCTAATTTATAGCGATTCTGAAGGCGTACTTCTTATTAAATAAAGAGATATTAATTGATTGGAGCGCTTTCCAAATGTTTGACGTATCATACTAGTTATAAAAATATCAAAAATTTCAGGAAAATGAGAAATGGTTTATACTACAGCGATGATGTACCATTCAGTTGCTGTGACCCGGAAGTACAACGCCCGTGTGTACACCATGATATCCGGAACAAAGCTGCGCATATCAACTACGGCGCAATCACGTTACACAAACAGGGCTGTGCTGCAAAGCTGATGTTCTTTATTGAGTACGCTGTTTTATCTCCCACTGCGTACACCGTCTTGATAGCTTTCTTTGTACAGGTAAGTCTCTGCTTTATTATACTGTTAATCCGAATACCTACTGTTGAAGTCGGATACTCACATCTATTGAAGATAAATCAATAAGTATAAAGCTTTCAGAAAAAGTGACATTTGGACTTGTAACCAACTTGTTTTTTCTTTTTTAATTTTTTTCTAGATGGAATTTGAGCGCAGGAATTGTAGATCGTCGGAAAGTATGGTTTATGCCCCGTTTGTCCGTCTATGATATATATATATATATATATATATATATATATATATATATATATGGCTTTCACATTTTATGAATATATAATCCATAGATCCATATAACAAAAAGTTAATAATATCTCTTCCGGTACCATGTTTGACCCTATGACCTTCACGATTTTTCAGGGGTTTTTTTTTTTTTTGGCCACAAAAACTTTGATGAAAGATGTTTATCTTTGTAGTATTACATTGTTTTGAAATTTCAAACAACTTTAAAGTCAAAATAACCAATAAGACAATATATCATAGTACAACAAAGAAAGCGAAAGTCAAATCTGGATAATATTAAATGACTACTAGTATTTAAACCTCCTTGATTTCAGATGATAACCTGTATATTACTAAGATACTTACAAACATCGATCATGAACGCTTGCCTGATGAAGCCTCTTGGACCAGGGGCAGGCTACGTTATCCCAGAATGCCCCTGTGATCTGTGTAAAACAGGAGATCCAATCAAATATACCAAAGGTAAGAACACAAACAAATACCTGATACTTGTAGATAAATGGGGAAAAATGCTTTCTTGTTCTATTCGTATTCCTTTATATTCCACGGCGCCAAGTCTGAGCTGAATTAAACGTCAGTGAACTTTCTTTTTTCTTTTCTGTCCATTATGAGTGCTATTTGACTGTCTGTCCATAACTGTTATTTGACTGTCTGTCCATCACGAGTGCTATTTGACTTTCTGTCCATTACGAGTGCTATTTGACTGTCTGTCCATAACTTAAGTGCTATTTGACTGTCAATTACGAGTGCTGTTCGCCTGTCTGTCAATAAGTGCTATTTGACTTTCTGTCCATTTCGAGTGATATTTGATTGTCTGTCATCAAGTGCTATTTGACTGTCTGTCCATAAGTGCTATTTGACTGTCTGTCCACAACGAGTGCTATTTGACTGTCTGTCCACCACGACTGCTGTTTGACTTTCTGTCCACCACGAGTGCTATTTGACTGTCTGACCATTACGAGTGCTATTTGACTTTCTGTTTATTACGAGTGCTATTTGACTGTCTGTCCATATGTGCTATTTGACTTTCTGTCCACCACGAGTGCTAATTGACTGTCAGTCCACCACGAGTTCTATTTGATTGTCTGTCCATCTCGAGTGCTATTTGACTTTCTGTCAATAACGAGTGTTATTTGAATGTCTGTCCATGAGTGCTATTTGACTTTCTGTCCACCATGAGTGCTATTTGACTGTCTGTCCATCACGAGTGCTATTTACCTATTAATGCCCGTTTGTGTGGGTACTATTCTCTCGTAGTGTTGCTTTTGGAAGGAATAGTGCCCGAGCGTCAGCGAGGGCACTATTTACCTTCCAAAAGCAACACTATGAGAGAATAGTACCCACACAAACGGGCATTAAAAGGTTTAGTGCATCACATGACCTCAATAGCATTTTAAAATTACAAGGAAGTGGCGACACCTATTTATAGCGCATTACTCTCCAAAGCGACGTAACTCTGTTAAGCAAAAAGCAATAGTGCCCGGTCGCCGGGCACTATTCTCTCATAGTCCCCGCGTGCTGAACCAATGGAATTCCAAGGATTTATCATGTGATGCACTATTTGACTGTCTGTCCATTATGAGTGCTATTTGACTTTCTGTCAGTAACGAGTGTTATTTGAATGTCTGTCCATGAGTGCTATTTGACTGTCTGTCCACCACGAGTGCTTTTGACTGTTTGTCCACCACGAGTGCTATTGACGAGTGCTATTTGACTTTGTGTCCATTACGAGTGCTATTTGACTGTCTGTCCGTCACAAGTTCTATTTAACTGTCTGTCCATAACGAGTGATATTTGAATGTCTGTCCATCACGAGTGCTATTTAACTGTTTGTCTATAACGAGTGATATTTGACTGTCTGTCCATCACGAGTGCTATTTAACTGTCTGTCCATTACGAGTGCTATTTGACTGTCTGTCCATCACCAGTGCTATTTGACTGTCTGTCCATAACGAGTGATATTTGACTGTCTGTCCATAACGAGTGATATTTGAATGTATGTCCATCACGAGTGCTATTTAACTGTCTGTCTATAACGAGTGATATTTGACTGTCTGTCAATCACGAGTGCTATTTTGAAAACTGGCTGTCTATAACGAGTGCTATTTGACTGTTCATCACGAGTGCTATTTGACTGTCTGTCCATAACGAGTGGTATTTGACTGTCTGTCCATAACGAGTTATATTTGACTGTCTGTCCATCACGATTGCTATTTAACTTTCTGTCCATCACGAGTGCTATTTGACTGTCTGTCCATAACGAGTGATATTTGACTGTCTGTCCATATCGAGTGATATTTGACTGTCTGTCCACCACGAGTGCCATTTAACTGTCTGTCCATTACGAGTGCTATTTGACTATCTGTCCATCACGAGTGCTATCTGACTGTCTGTCCATAACGAGTGCTATTTAACTGTATGTCCATAACGAGTGCTATTTGACTGTCTGTCCATCACGAGTGCTATTTGACTGTCTGTCCATAACGAGTGATATTTGACTGTCTGTCCATACCGAGTGATTTCAAAGTGAAGAAAAGCGGAACTGAAATCGGACGCATGCGTGGGAGATTGCTAAAACAGCTGGCCACGGCATGTCATGGATTTGATGAAACTTTCTGTAATTATCATACTTAATGTAAAAACAATTAAAACAAACCATATTGTTATATTTGAACAGCGGTTGCCATGGTAACGGGGTCAATCTATTTGACACCCCCATAAATATGAGAGATAAGACATATTGTGGCATTCTGTTGCCATGGAAACCATGGTCAAAATTTACTTTATGAACACAAAAAGTTTTCTTTGTAAGTTCAACTCTAACAAGAATAACTTTTTCGGGGGAGGGGGTTATCAGGTAGTTGTTGATATTCAGTCAAATTATGTGAAAATTTAGCAAAAATAAGGTCTAATTTTAGGGTCATTTTTGGCCTGTTTTTGACTATTTTGAAGGTTGAAAACCATTTTTTGGTGAATGTTATGGGTATTTAACATTACCTTGCCAAAATAAATGTCTATAGCTGGAAAAAATCAAGAAATAAAATTTATGGTGAAACTCACCATTTTGTCATGAATGCCAATCAAAATCCGTTGCTATAGCAACGTGGAATCCATATTACCATATACCGCATATTTAAAAACATTGTTTTTCCTCATGTTTGAGTCCTATGATTATGAAATAGCATACCTGTATACAAATTATATTTATCATTATCAATTGACCTTCAAATCATTTCAAGGTCATCTGTCCAAATCTCAAGGTCATTTCTAACTTTAGACTAAAATTAAGACAAAAATCAGGATTTCCAATTAATTTAAATTGATTTCTCTAACTTATTTCATTAGATATTTTGATTTTAAATATTTACAGTTGAACAACCGATCAAAAGAAGTAGAATTCATCTCAATTTAGTTAAATTGTATTTCACCTTTATGTATGACATACTTTCAAAAGAGCATAAAATTGAGATTTTCTAAAATTTTCTCGTATAATATGTGACATTTTTTGGGGTCTTCATTGGACTTTGATTAATGTGATACTCATCCCAACAAATAATACATTTATCATACTTTTACCGATAATTGATTGTTTTGCCAAGGTCCCATACTGTTTACTGTTAATCATGTCTCTTTTTAGTGAAAAACCACAAAATTTGGCCTGAAAATAGCAAATATTTTTCAATGACCTTGAAAATTGAGCAAATGACCTTGACATTTTCTCAAGGTCATGATAGCATCAAATGGTCTTTAATACATCTACATACCAAGTTTTGTAATGATAGCAGGCATACATCTGTAGAAATTAGCTTTTTACTTATGACAGATATTTACACCTTCGTACCAAATGTTGCCATGGTAACCTATTTCAAAGGCATGTAAACAGAAAAATCTCACTTCTAGATAAATTTCCTTCGATTCCCATAAAGTCCTAGGATTATACTATTCAGGAGATAGTCAACTGTATTTCAAATCTTGTGCAATTGCATTATTACTCTTGTCAAAAGTGAGTAAAATATAGGTAAAATAAGGCCTAAATTGGCCGAAAATGGCTCATTTTGAATATTAAGCAATTTTTCTTGAAATTGAAGCAAATTTACATGACACACAGAAAGAAGGAGCATCGAAAAATCAAATTGTATCAATTTAAGAGGATTTAAATAATCTTTTCCGGAAAATTGCATAAACATTCAACATTTGTTTCCATGGTAACGGGATGCATAAAAATGCCTTGTTTAAAGGTGTTTTTATACAAAACCTTGGTTACCATGGCAACGGAACGTCGGAGAAAAAAATGGAAGGTCAATTCGTTCTGAGGACATCATATTTACCTTATACACAAAAAATATCCAAAATCCGAGACATGTCGTGGCCAAACATGTTTGATTTTTTAGGTTTTTACATAGAATCCATATTAAATGTCTGTCCATTACGAGTGCTATTTGACTGTCTGTCCATCACGAGTGCTATTTGACTGTCCGTCCATAACGAGTGATATTTGACTGTCTGTCCATAACGAGTGATATTTGACTGTCTGTCCATTACGAGTGCTATTTAACTGTCTGTCCATTACGAGTGCTATTTGACTGTCTGTCCATCGCGAGTGCTATCTGACTGTCTGTCCATAACGAGTGATATTTGACTGTCTCTGTGTTTTCTCTCCGCTTTTTGAAATTCATTTTGTTGTTTTGGGATATATATTTCTTCGACAGATTCTCGACAAAATATAACATGTTTGGGAAAATTTCAGAGGGACGATATGAAGAAGACGCCGATACTGGTGCAGGAGGAGGCGGAGGAGGAGGGGGAGATTTTAGCAACTTCGGAGGAGGTGGAGGAGGAGGAGGCGGCGGAAACAGGGAGGATGGGAGTGATGGAGGAGGCGATGGGTTTGACGGAGTAGGTAAAGGAAAAGACAAAGGAGAAAAACAAAAGGGAGAGAAGGATTCGAAAAAAAGAGAAAAAGAAGGAAAAAACAAAACTAAGGATGGCGATTCTAAGAAGAATAAGAATAAAGATAAAGCTACAAAATCTCCAGATAAATCGAAAAAATCTGCGTCACCACCAAAACAGAAACCAAAAGCCAAATCAAAATCTCCACCGAAAACAAAAGCGAAAGCGAAACCAAGATCACCCAAATCCCCTAAGAAAAAAGCTTTCAAATCCCCGAAGAAAACTAAAGCTCCGAAAGCATCGCCAAGGAGGAGATCGCCTAGAAGACGATAAATGTGCCGTTTGGTATGGAATATCTGTCATCGGCCAAAGAGTCGGATGTACAAGAAAAATAAATTAGGATTGTAGCCATTCTCTGTAGCTGATCTCTGTAATTTGTGTCTAGTCTCTCGTTTTTGTTTTTGTTATTAGTTTTTTTTTTAGACAAAACAAAAATAAAGACAAGACGACCTTTTCCAGACCGATGTAAATAGCGGATTAAAAAATGATTTTAGAAAGATTAAGAATCAGACTATAAAGTTATGTTATGTCAGTAAAATTCCTGATGCAATTGTAAGAAGTACTACCGCCACTGCCTTAGTGTGTATAAGAATCAGACTATAAAGTTATGTTATATCAGTAAAACTCCTGATCCAATTGTAATAAGTACTAATGCCGCTGCCTTAGTGTGTATACGAATCAGAGTCTACTATAACGTTATGTTATGTCAAGAAAACTCCTGATTCAATTGTAAGAAGTACTAATGCCGCTGCCTTAGTGTGTATAAGAATCAGACTATAAAGTTATGTTATATCAGTAAAACTCCTGATCCAATTGTAATAAGTACTAATGCCGCTGCCTTAGTGTGTATACGAATCAGAGTCTACTATAACGTTATG
Source organism: Pinctada fucata (assembly GCA_028142955.1). Classification (NCBI taxonomy): domain Eukaryota; kingdom Metazoa; phylum Mollusca; class Bivalvia; order Pterioida; family Pteriidae; genus Pinctada; species Pinctada fucata. The sequence goes on from AP027107.1 coordinate 225,925, forward strand.
TTATGTCAAGAAAACTCCTGATTCAATTGTAAGAAGTACTAATGCCGCTGTCTTAGTGTGTATACGAATCAGACTATAAAGTTATGTTATATCAGTAAAACTCCTGATCCAATTGTAATAAGTACTAATGCCGCTGCCTTAGTGTGTATACGAATCAGAGTCTACTATAACGTTATGTTATGTCAAGAAAACTCCTGATTCAATTGTAAGAAGTACTAATGCCGCTGTCTTAGTGTGTATACGAATCAGACTATAAAGTTATGTTATGTCAGTAAAACTCCTGATCCAATTTCTAAGAAGTACTACCGCCACTGCCTTAGTGTGTATAAGAATCAGACTATAAAGTTATGTTATGTCAGTAAAACTCCTGATCCAATTGTAATAAGTACTAATGTCGCTGTCTTAGTTCGTATACGAATCAGACTATAAAGTTATGTTATGTCAGTAAAATTCCTGATCCAATTGTAATAAGTACTAATGTCGCTGCCTTAGTGTGTATAAGAATCAGACTATAAAGTTATGTTATGTCAGTAAAACTCCTGATCCAATTGTAATAAGTACTAATGTCGCTGTCTTAGTTCGTATACGAATCAGACTATAAAGTTATGTTATGTCAGTAAAACTCCTGATCCAATTGTAAGAAGTACTACCGCCACTGTCTTAGTGTGTATCAGACTATAAAGTTATGTTATGTCAGTAAAATTTCTGAAGTAATTGTAAGAATTACTAATGCCGCTGCCTTAGTGTGTATAAGAATCAGACTATAAAGTTATGTTATGTCAGTAAAACTCCTGATCCAATTGTAAGAAGTACTACTGCCGCTGTCTTAGTGTGTATCAGACTATAAAGTTATGTTATGTCAGTAAAATTTCTGAAGTAATTGTAAGAATTACTAATGCCGCTGCCTTAGTGTGTATAAGAATCAGACTATAAAGTTATGTTATGTCAGTAAAATTTCTGAAGTAATTGTAAGAAGTACTAATGCCGCTGCCTTAGTGTGTATACGAATCAGACTAAAGTTATGTAACCCTAGGTTTACACTATGTTCCCGGCGCCCACGGCAGTCACGGCGGCCCAAAACGTTGCACGCCGTAGGATCTCTTGGTTTTCGCACGATCTATCAAGGTATCCTTGACGAGCCGCGGCGCCTGAATCCCGGAGACCTGGCGGCGCACTACGTTTCAACCTACGGCTTGTTACGGACGTCTGTACGTTTCTTCACGACCTGCCACGTTACGATAAGGTCTGTCACGATTTGTTACGATCCATTCAAGTTGGCCACGTCTACCAAGTTCTGTCAAGGCCCACTACGATTAACCGGGAAAAGGGGAACAAAAAGCTGCAAAAAAGGGTTTGGCTTGTTATACGTCTTGTGTGACCGTGCGTACCGTGCCAGTCCGTAGTAGAACTCAGAAATAAACCTACCAAGCCGGGACTTACCGTGGTTGAACGTGACGAAACGGCTAACACACTCCTTAGCTCGCCGTGAGAAATCGTCGCACACCTAGAGAAAATGCGCACCAGCCCTAAAGCAACCGCAGCTAAACGGGACATAAACGTAACAGACCGTAACTCAACTTCACGAGGATCGTAAGATGCCGAGTCACACTCTTGCTTCCCGTTCCGCTACGGACACTGTCCCAAGTTTTGTTACGGTCTGTAACGTTCTAGCTGTCACGTTGCGTTGCGTTCGATCCGTTTTGCTACGGTTTCTAAAGTAGGCCATCTGTACCATGGGCTGCCGTGACAATAGACCATTTTCGGGTTACAACTAATGACCGTTATAAACCTTCAGTTTAGTCACTGCTATGACGCACCTGCTTAGTTACGTCAAGTAGGGTTACTTCCGGTCTACCTTAGCAACGTCACATATTGTGACATCAACGGTGTAAAATCGATCTAATCTACTCAAAATTGAAAAAGTACTTTTCTTTGAATATGGAAATTATTACAATCGCTGCTTTTGTTTGTATTGACCATTAATTTGTTTATGTCATCAATGACAATGTAAATTATAAGTCATCGGATTTTACTTGTTTTTCAGTAATATCATAATATAGAGATAATTATTCTAATAAATATTGAAAAAGTGAAAAACAGGAAATTCTTTGAACGGAAAATTTAAAAGTCTTACATAAAAAAATTAGAAAATGGTAACCCAAATGAATTTCTTTTTTAAAACGGAACAGTAATTGTGAACGCCATTGCCTTTTTATGCAAATATATCCCTAAGAAATTGTCAGTAAATAAAAGGTTCTAAAATTTAAGGTAGGTCCCTACTCGTGAGTTTAACAGATGAATTTTGTATTTTAAGATTATTTTCTATTCATAATAGTCAAAATGACATAATGAACACAGACATAGATAGGTAATTTTGTTTTCATTAAAGATACAGTACATTAAAGAAAGGTACCCTAGCACTTAATAATTGAGAAATATCAAATATCCATCATATGCTTTTGAACCCCCCAAATTCAATGATGATACGAATATTTTTATTTGTTTTGTTTTATCTTATGATAACAAGTCATATGGAAGAAATACAACACATAAAATGATATTGTAACATTGATATAAGTAGGATATATCTCCAAACATTAGGGTACCCCCTTATAATGTCATAACATTTTTGATCAAGAATATGTACTAAATCCAACTTTTTGCATAAAAAACAGATGAATTTTTTTCATTTTGTAATATTTCATAAAATTATGTATGTAGATGAAGAAAAAATCACATACAGGTACACAGTTTTTGAAATGATCGATGTATGGCTCTAAACATAGGGGTATCCCCTTATAATGATATCATATTTTCGACAATTAATATATAGTATATCACATTTTTTTGCAAAAAACAACAGATGGAATTTCTTCAAATTGGATCATTTTATACGATAATGTATATAGATGGTGAAAAAAATCGCATACAGGTTTACAATTTTATAAATGATCAAGATATGGCTACAAACATAAGGGTACCCCCTTATAATTTCATTACATTTTCAACTAAGAAATTATACTATATGATTGGTGTGGACATTGATAGATTGTACCATCTTTTGTTTCTTTTGCCATTTAAGATCTTCTGTCTGTGTTTTTCAATGCGCTGGCTCGTCCCTCACCAGCCATTGTAAAACGTTATACGCAGACTGCTGCATATAAGGAAAAACCTATAACGGTTCGAGTAGGGAGCCACCTTAAATGACATTAAGCATTTCTGAATTAATATAAGCCGCTTTCTTTTCTGAATGCATCAATTCAGTATGAAAAACGGTATTAACAGGGTTTTTTTTGGGGGGGGGGGGGGGTTAAAACTATTTTGATAAATGGCAGCGTGTGCTATTGGTAACTTGAGAAAATAAGAAAGTTACGAATGTCCCTGTACATCTGACGAAGGCATTAAAAAAAAAAGATGTTCAAAATTGAAAAAAAAAATCTGAAAAACGGTACCTTGGAATAATGAAAAAACAAATTGTATATAGATAAAAAATAATAGGTGGATCTAAAACATTTTTCCAAGGATGGGGTTTATCCTGGCTCTGAAGTTGAGAAATTGGGAGCGTAGAAATAGAATAATGACTGACATCTTGAGGAGGAGGGGAGTTTTGAGCCTCAACACCCGCGCGGGTGTAAACTTCACGCAAAATAAAATGTAAATCCTATGAGACTCATAGTTCAAGTAAACGTTTTATTTGCCGTATTCACAGATAGACCTTCTTGTATCTATTTAGTCATGATCCTTGAACATACATTTCAATACATATATCTGGCCTGCAAACTTTAAAATGAAAATTGTTCTCGTGAATCTCTAGGGGGCGGAGTTCACCCCAGTCACGCTCATGGCCTGATCAATATTTTACAAACGAGGAATGGAAAGCCGATAGGAGAAAGGGGGGGGGGGGATGTCAGCCAGGTAAGGAAAATATACCAGTCCTGAGTCCGAGACGATAATTATTTCAGACATTTTTTTTTCATTCTTCTTTCTTTTAGATTCTGCGTGATCTTTTTTCCGATTACAGAGTCACAGATACAATGTCACTGTGTATATCAATGCTATCATGATATTTGATCGTCAGCAGGGTACACCTTCGGGGGAAGGGGTACCTCTCTCCCTCTCCCACCCCTTACCCCCCCCTCCCCTCTCCCCTTCTTTTTCACCCTTCCCTTACCTCTCCCCTCCCGCCCCCTTTCTTCCCTGTCCCTCTCTCCCGCCCCCTTCCCCCTCCCTTTCACCCTGTCCACCCCCTCACCTTCATAAGCTTTACCCGGCATCACGTCGTTGGCCGGTTGCCGGGGTACTGGGTAGATATACAGATCAAAATCAAACATTTGAGCACCTGTAGTGTCAAATGCCTATCCCCATCTAACTGTCACAAACAATAAATTCAGTCACATACACCTGGACACGTGTCCAGAGTCTCTTGTTATGTCTCCTCGTACCCCCCCCCCCCCCTTTCCTGCCCATTCAACTTTTACATAGAGCATCCCCTTTGACTGATACCTTTTGCTTGAATTTTTCCAACCCCAAATCATGTAAATGGTGCACATTTATGACGCTACAATGCCATTTGGTTGCGTAAATAGTATATTTCTTAATCGTGATCACGTTATTTTTAGACTCAAATGTAAACCGGAAGTAGGGCATCTTGACAAAACGTCGAAGCGGAGTATAATATCAGAACGTGATCGGTAACTCGAAAATGGTCTATTAACATTCAATGCCCCGTCAGCCCCGGCAACCGCGGCTAGTTACGTTTGTCGATCCCGTTCCCCTACGTTGTCTCACGGTCACCACGTTTCGTCCACGGTGGCTTGAAAACGACTTATGCCGCTGCCTTCGCTATATATGTAATCGGACACATTGGTACCTAGAAACCGACCGAGATGAAAAAGTTTATAAAGAGGAGCTGGTTCAGAGGCGGACACAGGATTTTTGGTTATTAGTTCACCAGAAATCAACATTAGTGTCAACATTTTTATAATAAGGTGACTTGAGGAATAGTTTTTGGCAGGGACGTTACTTCAGATTTATCAACATAGAAATCGATCAATAAAACACATCGGAATGCTCGATCTTTCGGTTAGTGTTTTAGCAAAGTTGCTATTTATCTTGCATGTAGACATAAATACATGTAAGTCGCATGTCGACGTAATCTATAGAAAATATCACGCATGTAGTAGGCAGAAGTATGTCACCATAAAATTATGTAGTTTTCTTCTCTTTGAGTATAGATCGTACATCGGCCACGTTATATCAAGGACTTACAAACAGACTACGAGTACGACGTGACCTATATAAATAGGCCCGATTTAATTTACCATTTTCTCGACTATTTCAAGACGTAATATCAAAATATTGGTACCAAAATGATCAGGATAATCTATTCTACTTATTCAAGTCGTTTTTATGCTGTCATAATTAACATATTTAGGGCATTCATCGTTTTGAATATCACAACCCTAACATCTCGTTGCCTAATTTGCATATCAAAAGGGCACGCGAGATGTTAACGGGAAAAGACGAGATTCTTAAGTCCTTGGTTATATTGATATTTCTTAAATACACCTCATATATAATATTGCTCAAGATGATAAAATCATGAACCATCTGCATCAAATGGTCTGGATGAAGAACAGATGCAAATAGATTTAAAAAAAATTAAACAAATAATTATTAAATAAAGGACTTCTAAATAAATCCTTGATTCAATCCATTGTCATTGATTAGTTTGTCTATTTATTTATTTGTTTATCTCTCTCTCTCTCTCTCTCTCTCTCTCTCTCTCTCTCTCCGATCTCTCTCTCTCTCTCTCTCGATCTCTCTCTCTCTCTCTCTCTCTCGATCTCTCTCTCTCTCTCTCTCTCTCGATCTCTCTCTCTCTCTCTCTCTCGATCTCTCTCTCTCGATCTCTCGATCGAAAACTATTTCTTTATTTCATAATCTGAACCCCACTCTCGGTCACGCAAGCTCTCCTTGACTGAGCGTGGGTTTCCGACGATGTTCTTTAATTCCTGATAAGTTCACAAGTAATATTGCGAGTTACCTCCCGCTTCAGTACCCAGGCCGCTTAGGTTCATTTTTATATTGCACTTTGCAGAACAGATTAGAAATAGTTTAATGATTGCGTTGAGCATGATAGATGTTCTGTTATTTTACTTTCGATATACACAAATATGCGATGATACATAGATCTAGTTTTTGTAATAAAATTTAAATTTTATGTGAACACAAGCGGACTTACCAGTTACCAAGCAGTTGAGTCAGAGGAATTTCAAAACGAAATCATGGATTCAGACCTTCCCCTCGCTGTAGCTGAAAAGTTAAAGAAGAGAGAATTCGAACGTCAAGCTGAGGTAACAAAGAGAAAATTAGAACTTGATAGTGCTACCCCTGCCCAGGAAAATGCAGACTATTTCTCAACAAAGTTTGGCGAAGTGAAATCGTTGTTAGAAAAACGAATACAAACATGCGAGTCATTGCCTCAGTCCGAATTGACATCAGAATTTGATGCAATCAACGAATCGTTTCGCTTACTGCAGAAATATATGGCAGATTCTACAATGTTTTTACCAAAATACGACGTAAAAATAGCACAAGAAGCTCTGAACCAACTACAAGTCAATATACAAGAGAAGAAGGACATACTATTGCCAAAAAAGAAATTTGCTTTTCGTTCTAAGAAGAAATTAGGGGAGAAAGTTGAGAAAAGAGAAAAAAATGGAGTTTCAGTGAAAAAAGTCAGCCATGTTGAATTAGCAGACTGTAAATTAGTGGACTTATCAAAGCAGACACTTCAAATGGATGGATTGGAAATTGAACAAAAAGATGTCGCGTTAGCAAGACTATCCAATTGTTTTGTAAGATTATTTGGAGCTCCATCTACAGTTCATATTAAAGATTTGAATGACTGTACGATATTGTGTGGACCAGTGTCTAGCTCGATATTCATTTCAGACTGTACAAATTGTGTATTTGTTATAGCCTGTCAGCAGTTAAGGACTCACACAAGCAAAGACTGCACTTTTTACCTCCATGTAACGAGTCGAGCTATTATTGAAGACTGTACAGGACTAGAGTTTGCACCATATAATCTTGAATATCCTAATTTGGATAAGCATTTTGAAAAAGCAAGATTAGATCCCACACTCAACAACTGGAGTGACGTTGACGATTTTAATTGGTTAGCAAGTGATGCACATTCTCCGAATTGGTCAATACTTCCTGAAGAAAAAAGGAAACAGAGCTGGCATGGCAATTAACAAACACAATCACAGGGAACGTAAATAAATTGTAACAACAATATTTATGACACAAGACTGTGCTAGCTTGTTTTAAGAGTTTAAACTTTAAGTACATGTACCTAATTAATCAGACTGATTTATTCAGCATCAATGGTGATCAATATTTTTTAATTTTGAAATATGTCAATGTCTTTAATTAATATAGAAAGTTTTATAATGACACATAAAGCATTCTGTTATTGTTATATCTTTAATGTTTCATTCAAAACATAATAGTTATGTTTAAAAAAAAAAGTGCTAAATACAAAACCCACTTAGATCTGCTAAAAGTGTGATATTTATCTTCAAATTTGTAAAATTAAATATATAAAACTCCATTTTGTTTCTTCGCTCATACTCGTAGGTATTGAAAACTCAGTGTCTGCAAATTCTTTGTACTAAAAGAATTTATATTTTGTACCACAACAAAATGACAATGTCATGAAATCTAGCAAAGATTACTACAGTCAAATCTTAGAAAAAAATAGGCAATTTGTTTGTTTGTTTATTCAAATTCAAGGACTGAGAAGGAGGTTATATAGACTGATATCCAGATTACATTCTTTCTATTCCTCCTATATTTAGGTCTGAACATGGTGTAACAAATTTTGCAGGATTTGTACAAATCGAACTAATTTGGTTTACACTTAATTGTATGCACGGACTTACATGTAATGATGTATTTGTCTGTCTTTTCATCTAGTCTGTCTGTCTTCAATCTTCAAACATTTTTTGTGCCAAAACCTTCTTTTATGAACCCTTACATCGTTTCGAAAAATACTGGACTTGGGTATTCGAATTGTCAAGATCACAGATAATAGTGATGTGACAACAGACGCCGACTTTGGATAGTCGATTGTTGAAACCCATTCAAAATCAATAGGGTTTGTGGAAGGTTTGATGTTTCTGTGATGATTCATTTGTCTTCTATGCTGTTCACAAGGATTTTTAACAAAGTTGCGAGGGGATAAAAAGGCCACAGCCTCAGTGGTATTTCACTAGTTTTGAACATGAGTTTTAAATATTCGATAGTCCCGATAATCAATCGATAGTTTGTTTCCGACAGTGCCTAATGATCGATAGTACAATATGTCCGATTGCTCTTCATTAACAGATAACATATGGTAAGATTAATGTTATGGTCAGAGCAGAAGCAAGTGCATTTACATTTCAGAGTAATTTTTACACAGAATGTATAGTATGAGTGAGTTATGTCTCATTTACAAGGTTATGTAAAACCATATCTGAACCACAACTTACATGACTGTATCCTTTCATTTTGCTTCTGCATTGGCTATTCACACCAATATGCTTCCTGTCTATGGAGTTTGCCCTTTCTGTAGAAGTACTGTACCATAATAAGTAACAGTTCCTATTGCAGAGAAATGTATTAACAATTGAGAGATCGCTGGAGGGTCTTATAGGTATCATTCTATCAATGCTTTTGACACTTTTGGAGAATCGCCTGTTCTTCCACACCAAAAACTATAACCTTACTAATAGCTTTTGAATGGTAGATTTTTATATTACATATGAACATTAAGCACGAAAGACTAGACATAAACCAACGAGGCCAAAGGGCAATCGATGACGACTTCGAACGGCCATCTGCCACGCAAGTAGCAAATGGTGTAGTTATCCAGATTACGTGCCTACAACCCGCCCACTTTTCCGGTTACCCAAAGGTCTCGAAGAACGCACGATTGCAGTGTTAAATAACCTCCTCACTGTAAGATGACAACGCAATCAAGCCAGCAAAACATAGGGGCCCAAGCAACATAGATGAATATATAAATGGATATAAAGGGGAGCTACGTAATACAGTCTAAGGCTGGGTTTCGAAACGTAATTTTCGATACGATACAATACAATACAAAAAGTACCATGTAGCGTATCTTAGTTTCTATTTTGTAAAACGCACAAGTCGGCCATTACTACTGAGACCCGTCCCCCACAACACACACAAGTGAGCCATTACTACTGAGACCCGTCCCCCACAACACACACAAGTGAGCCATTACTACTGAGACCCGTCCCCCACAACACACACAAGTCAGCCATTACTACTGAGACCCGTCCCCCACAACACACACAAGTCAGCCATTACTACTGAGACCGTCCCCCACAACACACACAAGTGAGCCATTACTACTGAGACCCGTCCCCCACAACACACACAAGTGAGCCATTACTACTGAGACCCGTCCCCCACAACACACACAAGTCAGCCATTACTACTGAGACCCGTCCCCCACAACACACACAAGTCAGTCATTACTACTGAGACCCGTCCCCCACAACACACACAAGTCGGCCATTACTACTGAGACCCGTCCCCCACAACACACACAAGTCAGCCATTACTACTGAGACCCGTCCCCCACAACACACACAAGTGAAACGGGTTCCTAGTGGTTAGGTCTATCATAGTTCTTGTTCATTTATTCATTTTTTACATACGATTACGTTCCCCGATGGGGGTTTTCTTGTGTTATTTTTCTTCCTTATTTTGTCTGTAGTCATAGTCAATCCTTTTTTCATTCTTTGCAAACTTTTCCGTCAAGCACTTTAGAAATTTAAGAAATGTGTTTTAGAGAAAACAAACACGTAAGGTCAGTTTGCTTTCCAACGTTTCTGGACTAAAAACTAAAGATTGAGTCGATTTTACTTTGAAGTTTCAATGAATCATGTTGAATGACAAAAATATAACCTTCCAATTAGCATTACGTGACTGTGATATTCCTTGATCATTGTTATTCGAAGACTTCGAATCATAAAATAATTTGAATAGCCATCATGAAAGGCAAGGATGATCGATCCAATTACGATCATACTGCCTTTTACGAACAAAACAACTATGATCAAACATACATTTCATGAAAATACTTGAGATTCCACATTAAAGCATGTTTTATTATATAAATAACTGTATCTAAATGTATCGAAGCAAACATATCGATAATTGTATCGATGACCAATATCGATACGCACCAATATAACGATATACTGACCCAGCCCTAACACAGTCCCTGCTGTGCCGGATGTAGTTAGCCCAAGCATGTTATCACAATCAGAAATGACAGGTGGACGGGCCCCTGTCTTCTGCAGGGCCCGTCATGGAGTCCCGTCGTCAAATCCGTTCAGTGTGCAATCTTTAAGAATGCACCTATACAAGACTAGATTGATGTTTAAAGTACCAAGCCGAGTATCTGTCAGGTGACATTAGGATCATATCCACGGTATAAAAGGCGTTTGATGATTCCATTTTCGAATGGTTATGCTGTCTACCGTTGATCCTTCTTATTTTGTTTATTATGTCACCATAAAAGGCAGGTTGTGAAATACCCAAAGTTATATACTCTGTTGCTTGCATAGGTCCGAATGTTAAAAGAAGGTGACTGTAAGTTTTGTAAAATCCAGAAAGTCTTGACTAGTTTATGAAAGCGGAAATACTAAAATAAGAAAATTAAAGTGTTTAACCTTCTTGGATAAATTTTCAAACCAGTCAGAATGCACCAGACACGTGTTTCGGTGAGTAAATCCTCAACCGTTGTACTAAATGCCAAATTGATTTTCTGACACAGCCAAATGTATTTTAGTAGCGCCCTCTAGTTTATTTCTTTAATTTAAATTGGTTCAATTACTATGCAAAGAGTGCGGGCCTCAAAATTTTGTGTCGTACAAAGGCTACCCAACCGTTTAGGTAGAATATTTGAAAAGATGTTTTGTTCCAAACTTGTATTCTTGGTATCATCATATGCTGGTGCTGCTGAGTTTGAAGTTGTTTCATATTCATGATTTGTTCCATATTCATGTTGTTTTATATTCATGATTTGTTCCATATTCACGTTGTTTCATATTCATGATTTGTTCCATATTCACGTTGTTTCATATTCATGATTTGTTCCATATTCATGTTGTTTCATATTCATGATTTGTTCCTTACTTAGTATTGCGAACGCTGAGTATACTAGCACTCGAGTGAACTATATGAAGTTATGACGTTGAACTACAATTACATGTTGTAATCACCTTCCTAGGAGCACATGTATGCCGTATTGGGGTTATAAGCATCATTAGGATCAGGACAATTATGTTATTAGCTGCTGCTGCATTCATAAGGCGGTCCTGGATGCACATCGGTATCTTTTACATTTCTCTGCTTTAGTTGTTTTCCGTCTGTTGGTCCTCAGGCTGTTAATGATTATTTGCTTTGTCTGTTTGTCGTTTAGATGTCCGTTTGTATTTGTGATCTTGAGTGTATGTGTTATGTTTGTTGTTCCTCAGGCTGATAATGATTTCCTTTGTCTGTTTGTCGTTTAGTTGTCCGTTGGTATTCGTAGTCTTTTGTATATATGTTATGTTTGTTGGTCCTCAGACTGTTTATGATTTCCTTTGTCTGTTTGTCGTTTAGATGTCCGTTGGTATTTGTAGTCTTGTGTATATATGTTATGTTTGTTGGTCCTCAGACTGTTAATGATTTCCTTTGTCTGTTTGTTGTTTAGATGTCCGTTGGTATTTGTAGTCTTGTGTATATATGTTATGTTTGTTGGTCCTCAGGCTGTTTATGATTTCCTTTGTTTGTTGTTTAGATGTCCGTTGGTATTTGTAGTCTTGGGTGTATGTGTTATGTTTGTTGGTCCTCAGACTGTTAATGATTTCCTTTGTCTGTTTGTTGTTTAGATGTCCGTTGGTATTTGTAGTCTTGTGTATATGTGTTATGTTTGTTGGTCCTCAGGCTGTTTATGGTTTCCTTTGTTTGTTGTTTAGATGTCCGTTGGTATTTGTAGTCTTGGGTATATGTGTTATATTTGTTGGTCCTCAGACTGTTAATGATTTCCTTTGTCTGTTTGTTGTTTCGATGTCAGTTGGTATTTGTAGTCTTGGGTATATGTGTTATGTTTGTTGGTCCTCAGGCTGTTAATGATTTCCTTTGTTTGTTTGTTGTTTAGATGTCCGTTGGTATTTGCAGTCTTTGGTATATGTGTTATGTTTGTTGGTCCTCAGACTGTTAATGATTTCCTTTGTCTGTTTGTTGTTTAGATGTCCTTTGGTATTTGTAGTCTTGTGTATATGTGTTATGTTTGTTGGTCCTCAGGCTGATAATGATTTCCTTTGTCTGTTTGTTGTTTAGATGTCCGTTGGTATTTGTAGTCTTGTGTATATGTGTTATATTTGTTGGTCCTCAGGCTGTTTATGATTTCCTTTGTTTGTTGTTTAGATGTCCGTTGGTATTTGTAGTCTTGGGTATATGTGTTATATTTGTTGGTCCTCAGACTGTTAATGATTTCCTTTGTCTGTTTGTTGTTTCGATGTCAGTTGGTATTTGTAGTCTTGGGTACATGTGTTATGTTTGTTGGTCCTCAGGCTGTTAATGATTTCCTTTGTTTGTTTGTTGTTTAGATGTCCGTTGGTATTTGCAGTCTTTGGTATATGTGTTATGTTTGTTGGTCCTCAGACTGTTAATGATTTCCTTTGTCTGTTTGTTGTTTAGATGTCCTTTGGTATTTGTAGTCTTGTGTATATGTGTTATGTTTGTTGGTCCTCAGGCTGATAATGATTTCCTTTGTCTGTTTGTTGTTTAGATGTCCGTTGGTATTTGTAGTCTTGTGTATATGTGTTATGTTTGTTGGTCATCAGGCTGTTTATGATTTCCTTTGTTTGTTGTTTAGATGTCCGTTGGTATTTGTAGTCTTGGGTATATGTGTTATATTTGTTGGTCCTCAGACTGTTCATGATTTCCTTTGTCTGTTTGTTGTTTCGATGTCAGTTGGTATTTGTAGTCTTGGGTATATGTGTTATGTTTGTTGGTCCTCAGGCTGTTAATGATTTCCTTTGTTTGTTTGTTGTTTAGATGTCCGTTGGTATTTGCAGTCTTTGGTATATGTGTTATGTTTGTTGGTCCTCAGACTGTTAATGATTTCCTTTGTCTGTTTGTTGTTTAGATGTCCTTTGGTATTTGTAGTCTTGTGTATATGTGTTATGTTTGTTGGTCCTCAGGCTGATAATGATTTCCTTTGTCTGTTTGTTGTTTCGATGTCAGTTGGTATTTGTAGTCTTGGATATATGTGTTATGTTTGTTGGTCCTCAGGCTGTCAATGATTTCCTTTGTCTGTTTGTTGTTTAGATGTCCGTTGGTATTTGTAGTCTTCGGTATATGTGTTATATTTGTTGGTCCTCAGGCTGTCAATGATTTCCTTTGTCTGTTTGTTGTTTAGATGTCCGTTTGTATTTGTAGTCTTGTGTATATGTGTTATGTTTGTTGGTCCTCAGGCTGATAATGATTTCCTTTGTCTGTTTGTTGTTTCGATGTCAGTTGGTATTTGTAGTCTTGGGTGTATGTGTTATGTTTGTTGGTCCTCAGGCTGTTTATGATTTCCTTTGTTTGTTGTTTAGATGTCCGTTGGTATTTGTAGTCTTGGGTGTATGTGTTATGTTTGTTGGTCCTCAGGCTGTTTATGATTTCCTTTGTTTGTCGTTTAGATGTCCGTTGGTATTTGTAGTCTTGGGTGTATGTGTTATGTTTGTTGGTCCTCAGGCGGATAATGATTTCCTTTGTCTGTTTGTTGTTTAGATGTCCGTTGGTATTTGTAGTCTTGGGTATATGTGTTATGTTTGTTGGTCCTCAGACTGTTAATGATTTCCTTTGTCTGTTTGTTGTTTAGATGTCCGTTGGTATTTGTAGTCTTGGGTATATGTGTTATGTTTGTTGGTACTCAGGCTGTTAATGATTTCCTTTGTCTGTTTGTTGTTTAGATGTCCGTTTGTATTTGTAGTCTTTGGTATATGTGTTATGTTTGTTGGTCCTCAGACTGTTAATGATTTCCTTTGTCTGTTTGTTGTTTAGATGTCCTTTGGTATTTGTAGTCTTGTGTATATGTGTTATGTTTGTTGGTCCTCAGGCTGATAATGATTTCCTTTGTCTGTTTGTTGTTTAGATGTCCGTTGACAAATATGGATAATGACCATATCCCTGTATACAGCACAAAATCGATAATTCAAAAATCAGAAACCGAAGGCATACAAAATCAGGACAAAACAGGAACCAAAGCAAACAAACAAAAACCTCCACCATATGAAAAGAAGCGAACTCCCGATATGGGAGTGAGACCAGGTGCCCAGGAAGAGTAAGCATCTCCTGCTTGCATGCAACACCCGTCGCTTCAATTCGGTAGAACTGTCACATCCGGTTACTTCAATTTTGGAAGATATAGAGTACAATCTTTGGTTGGATGGTTCAAATGGTCTATGACAGAATATCATCCACCATTCTTGAGAGTGGAACATCATAGTGTATGACGAGTTCCCCATATCGACCGTAGAACTTCCTCAGTGACGATGTTAGTCGGTCACAAACATATCCCTGACTGAGAAGCTTATCTGAAAGACGCCTAGCTCTCAGAACAAAATCTGTATATTTGGTACTTGCTCTGGCATAGCGTATCAACTGAGATATGAACACGCCATAAGCAGGCGATGAAGGGATGTTGCTACTCAGAAAAGGAAAGTTTGTAATGCTGAAATTGAAGTCGTCACGTTTGTCATAGAGTGAGGTGTTCATGTGACCATCAGTGTCGTAGGACAACATTATGTCCAAATAGGATGCTGAATTATTTGTCTCTGTGGTTTCTTTGACTTCAAGCTCCGAAGGATAGATACTGCTCAGGTAATCCGCGAATTTTGGATTATTGATGGACAACACATCGTCTATGTATCTGTAAGTGAAGTTAAAGTCAGAAGCTAAGTATCTTTTCCCTTCAGAGACCAAAGATTGAATGAATTCAGCTTCGTACGAGTAAAGGAAAATGTCGGCAAGGAGTGGGGCACAATTGGTCCCCATTGGAATTCCGACAATTTGCTGGAAGACCTTTCCTCCAAACACCACATTTTGTAGTCTTGTGTATATGTGTTATGTTTGTTGGTCCTCAGACTGTTCATGATTTCCTTTGTCTGTTTGTTGTTTCGATGTCAGTTGGTATTTGTAGTCTTGGGTATATGTGTTATGTTTGTTGGTCCTCAGGCTGTTAATGATTTCCTTTGTTTGTTTGTTGTTTAGATGTCCGTTGGTATTTGCAGTCTTTGGTATATGTGTTATGTTTGTTGGTCCTCAGACTGTTAATGATTTCCTTTGTCTGTTTGTTGTTTAGATGTCCTTTGGTATTTGTAGTCTTGTGTATATGTGTTATGTTTGTTGGTCCTCAGGCTGATAATGATTTCCTTTGTCTGTTTGTTGTTTCGATGTCAGTTGGTATTTGTAGTCTTGGATATATGTGTTATATTTGTTGGTCCTCAGGTTGTCAATGATTTCCTTTGTCTGTTTGTTGTTTAGATGTCCGTTTGTATTTGTAGTCTTGTGTATATGTGTTATGTTTGTTGGTCCTCAGGCTGATAATGATTTCCTTTGTCTGTTTGTTGTTTAGATGTCAGTTGGTATTTGTAGTCTTGGGTGTATGTGTTATGTTTGTTGGTCCTCAGGCTGTTTATGATTTCCTTTGTTTGTTGTTTAGATGTCCGTTGGTATTTGTAGTCTTGGGTGTATGTGTTATGTTTGTTGGTCCTCAGGCTGTTTATGATTTCCTTTGTTTGTCGTTTAGATGTCCGTTGGTATTTGTAGTCTTGGGTGTATGTGTTATGTTTGTTGGTCCTCAGGCTGTTAATGATTTCCTTTGTCTGTTTGTTGTTTAGATGTCCGTTGGTAATTGTAGTCTTGGGTGTATGTGTTATGTTTGTTGGTCCTCAGGCGGATAATGATTTCCTTTGTCTGTTTGTTGTTTAGATGTCCGTTGGTATTTGTAGTCTTGGGTATATGTGTTATGTTTGTTGGTCCTCAGACTGTTTATGATTTCCTTTGTCTGTTTGTTGTTTAGGTGTCCGTTGGTATTTGTAGTCTTGGGTATATGTGTTATGTTTGTTGGTTCTCAGGCTGTAAATGATTTCCTTTGTCTGTTTGTTGTTTAGATGTCCGTTTGTATTTGTAGTCTTTGGTATATGTGTTATGTTTGTCGGTCCTCAGACTGTTTATGATTTCCTTTGTCTGTTTGTTGTTTAGATGTCCTTTGGTATTTGTAGTCTTGTGTATATGTGTTATGTTTGTTGGTCCTCAAACTGTTAATGATTTCCTTTGTTTGTTGTTTAGATGGCCGTTGGTATTTTTAGTCCTGTGTATATGTGTTATATTTGTTGGTCCTCAGACTGTTAATGATTTCCTTTGTATGTTTGTCGTTTAGATGTCCGTTGATATTTGTAGTCTTGTGTATATGTGTTATGTTTGTTGGTCCTCAAACTGTTAATGATTTCCTTTGTTGTTTGTTTAGATGTCCGTTGGTATTTGTAGTCTTGGGTGTATGTGTTATGTTTGTTGGTCCTCAGGCTGTTAATGATTTCCTTTGTCTTTTTGTTGTTTAGATGTCCGTTGGTATTTGTAGTTTTGGGTGTATGTGTTATGTTTGTTGGTCCTCAGGCTGTTTATGATTTCCTTTGTTTGTTGTTTAGATGTCCGTTGGTATTTGTAGTCTTGGGTGTATGTGTTATGTTTGTTGGTCCTCAGGCTGTTAATGATTTCCTTTGTCTTTTTGTTGTTTAGATGTCCGTTGGTATTTGTAGTCTTGGGTGTATGTGTTATGTTTTTTGGTCCTCAGGCTGTTAATGATTTCCTTTGTTTGTTGTATAGATGTCCGTTGGTATTTGTAGTCTTGGGTATATGTGTTATGTTTGTTGGTCCTCAGGCTGTTAATGATTTCCTTTGTCTGTTTGTTGTTTCGATGTCAGTTTGTATTTGTAGTCTTGGGTGTATGTGTTATGTTTGTTGGTCCTCAGGCTGTTTATGATTTCCTTTGATTGTTGTTTAGATGTTCGTTGGTATTTGTAGTCTTGGGTATATGTATTATGTTTGTTGGTCTTCAGACTGTTAATGGTTTCCTTTGTCTGTTTGTTGTTTAGATGTCCGTTGGTATTTTTAGTCTTGGGTATATGTGTTATGTTTGTTGGTACTCAGGCTTTTAATGATTTCCTTTGTCTGTTTGTTGTTTAGATGTCCGTTTGTATTTGTAGTCTTTGGCATATGTGTTATGTTTGTTGGTCCTCAGACTGTTAATGATTTCCATTGTCTGTTTGTTGTTTAGATGTCCGTTGGTATTTGTAGTCTTGGGTGTATATGTGTTATGTTTGTTGGTCCTCAAACTGTTAATGATTTCCTTTGTTTGTTGTTTAGATGGCCGTTGGTATTTGTAGTCCATTGTATAAGTGTTATATTTGTTGGTCCACAGACTGTTAATGATTTCCTTTGTCTGTTTGTCGTTCAGATGTCCGTTGGTATTTGTAGTCTTGAGTGTATGTGTTATGTTTGTTGGTCCTCAAACTGTTAATGATTTCCTTTGTTTGTTGTTTAGATGGCCGTTGATATTTGTAGTCTTGGGTGTATGTGTTATATTTGTTGGTCCTTAGGCTGTTTATGTTTTCCTTTGTTTGTTGTTTAGATGTCCGTTGGTATTTGTAGTCTTGTGTATATGTGTTATGTTTGTTGGTCCTCAGGCTGATAATGATTTCCTTTGTCTGTTTGTTGTTTCGATGTCAGTTGGTATTTGTAGTCTTGGGTATATGTGTTATGTTTGTTGGTCCTCAAACTGTTAATGATTTCCTTTGTTTGCTGTTTAGATGTCCGTTGGTATTTGTAGTCTTGGGTGTATGTGTTATGTTTGTTGGTCCTCAGGCTGTTAATGATTTTCTTTGTTTGTTGTTTAGATGTCCGTTGGTATTTGTAGTCTTGGGTGTATGTGTAATGTTTGTTGGTCCTCAGGCTGTTAATGATTTCTTTTGTCTGTTTGTTGTTTAGATGTCCGTTGGTATTTGTAGTCTTGGGTGTATGTGTAATGTTTGTTGGTCCTCAGGCTGTTAATGATTTCTTTTGTCTGTTGGTTGTTTAGATATCCGTTGGTATTTGTAGTCTTGGGTGTATCTTTTATGTTTGTTGGTACTCAGGCTGTTTATGATTTCCTTTGTTTGTTGTTTAGATGTCCGTTGGTATTTGTAGTCTTTGGTGTATGTGTTATGTTTGTTGGTCCTCAGGCTGTTAATGATTTCCTTTGTTTGTTTGTTGTTTAGATGTCCGTTTGTATTTGTAGTCTTGGGTATATGTGTCATGTATGTTGGTCCTCAGGCGGATAATGATTTCCTTTGTCTGTTTGTTGTTTAGATTTGTAGTCTTGAGTGTATGTGTTATGTTTTTTGGTCCTCAAGCTGATAATGATTTCCGTTGTCTGTTTGTTGTTTACATGTCCGTTGGTAGTTGTAGTCTTGAGTGTATGTGTTATGTTTGTTGGTCCTCAGGCTGATAATGATTTCCTTTGTCTGTTTCTCGTTTAGATGTCCGTTTGTATTTGTAGTCTTCGGTATATGTGTTATGTTTGTTGGTCCTCAGGCTGATAATGATTTTCTTTGTCTGTTTGTTCGTTTGATGTCCTTTGGTATTTGTAGTCTTGAGTATATGTGTTATGTTTGTTGGTCCTCACACTATTAATGACTTCCTTTATATGTTTGTTCTTTAGATGTCCGTTGGTATTTGTAGTATTGGGTATATGTGTTATATTTGTTGGTCCTCAGACTGTTAATGATTTCCTGTGTCTGTTTGTCGTTTATATGTCCGTTGGGATTTGTAGTCTTGGGTATATGTGTTATGTTTGTTGGTCCTCAGGCTGTTTATGATTTCCTTTGTTTGTTGTTTAGATGTCCGTTGGTATTTGTAGTCTTAGGTATATGTGTTATGTTTGTTGGTCCTCAGACTGTTAATGATTTCCTTTGTTTGTCGTTTATATGTCCGTTGGTATTTGTAGTCTTGGGTATATGTGTTATGTTTGTTGGTCCTCAGACTGTTTATGATTTCCTTTGTTTGTCGTTTATATGTCCGTTGGTATTTGTAGTCTTGGGTATATGTGTTATGTTTGTTGGTCCTCAGGCTGATAATGATTTTCTTTGTCTGTTTGTTCGTTAGATGTCCGTTGGTATTTGTAGTCGTGGTTGTATGTGTTATGTTTGTTGGTCCTCAGACTATTAATGATTTCATTTGTCTGTTTGTTGTTTAGATGTCCGTTGGTATTTGTAGTCTTGAGTGTATGTGTTTTGTTTGTTGGTCCTCAGGCTGTCAATGATTTCCTTTGTCTGTTTGTCGCTTAGATGTTCGTTTGTATTTGTAGTCTTGGGTATATATGTTATGTTTGTTGGTCGTCAGGCTGTTAATGATTTCCTTTGTCTGTTTGTTGTTTAGATGTCCGTTGGTAGTTGTAGTCTTTGGTATATGTGTTATGTTTGTTGGTCCTCAGGCTGTTTATGATTTCCTTTGATTGTTGTTTAGATGTCCGTTGGTATTTGTAGTCTTGGGTGTATGTGTTATGTTTGTTGGTCCTCAGGCTGTTAATGATTTCCTTTGTCTTTTTGTTGTTTAGATGTCCGTTGGTATTTGTAGTCTTGGGTGTACGTGGTATGTTTGTTGGTCCTCAGGCGGATAATGATTTCCTTTGTCTGTTTGTTGTTTAGATGTTCGTTGGTATTTGTAGTCTTGGGTATATGTATTATGTTTGTTGGTCTTCAGACTGTTAATGGTTTCCTTTGTCTGTTTGTTGTTTAGATGTCCGTTGGTATTTTTAGTCTTGGGTATATGTGTTATGTTTGTTGGTACTCAGGCTTTTAATGATTTCCTTTGTCTGTTTGTTGTTTAGATGTCCGTTTGTATTTGTAGTCTTTGGCATATGTGTTATGTTTGTTGGTCCTCAGACTGTTAATGATTTCCATTGTCTGTTTGTTGTTTAGATGTCCGTTGGTATTTGTAGTCTTGTGTATATGTGTTATGTTTGTTGGTCCTCAAACTGTTAATGATTTCCTTTGTTTGTTGTTTAGATGGCCGTTGGTATTTGTAGTCCATTGTATAAGTGTTATATTTGTTGGTCCACAGACTGTTAATGATTTCCTTTGTCTGTTTGTCGTTCAGATGTCCGTTGGTATTTGTAGTCTTGAGTGTATGTGTTATGTTTGTTGGTCCTCTAACTGTTAATGATTTCCTTTGTTTGTTGTTTAGATGGCCGTTGATATTTGTAGTCTTGGGTGTATGTGTTATATTTGTTGGTCCTTAGGCTGTTTATGTTTTCCTTTGTTTGTTGTTTAGATGTCCGTTGGTATTTGTAGTCTTGTGTATATGTGTTATGTTTGTTGGTCCTCAGGCTGATAATGATTTCCTTTGTCTGTTTGTTGTTTCGATGTCAGTTGGTATTTGTAGTCTTGGGTATATGTGTTATGTTTGTTGGTCCTCAAACTGTTAATGATTTCCTTTGTTTGCTGTTTAGATGTCCGTTGGTATTTGTAGTCTTGGGTGTATGTGTTATGTTTGTTGGTCCTCAGGCTGTTAATGATTTCCTTTGTCTGTTTGTTGTTTAGATGTCCGTTGGTAGTTGTAGTCTTGAGTGTAAGTGTTATGTTTGTTGGTACTCAGGCTGTTAATGATTTCCTTTGTCTGTTTGTTGTTTAGATGTCCGTTGGTATTTGTAGTCTTGGGTATATGTGTTATGTTTGTTGGTACTCAGGCTGTTAATGATGTACTTTGTCTGTTTGTTGTTAAAATATCCGTTGGTATTTGTAGTCTTGGGTGTATATGTGTTATGTATGTTGGTCCTCAGACTGTCAATGGTTTCCTTTGTCTGTTTGTCGTTTAGATGGCCGTTGTTATTTGGTTGTTTAGATGTCCATTGGTATATGCAGTCTTGAGTGTATGTGTTAGGTTTGTTGGTCCTCAGACTGTTTATGATTTCCTTTGTCTGTTTGTTGTTTAGACATCCATTGGTACTTGTAGTCTTGGGTATATATGTTATGTTTTTTTGTCCTCAGGCGGTTAATGATTTCCATTGTCTGTTTGTTGTTTAGATGTCCGTTGGTATTTGTAGGGTTGAGTATATGTGTTATGTTTGTTGGTCCTCTGGCTGTTAATGATTTTCATTGTCTGTTTATTGTTTAGATGTCCGTTGGTATTTGTAGTCTTGGGTATATGTGTTATGTTTGTTGGTCTTCAGACTGTTAATGATTTCCTTTGTCTGTTGCTTAGATGTCCGTTAGTATTTGGTTGTTTAGATATCCGTTGGTATTTGTAGTCTTGGGTGTATCTTTTATGTTTGTTGGTACTCAGGTTGTTAATGATTTCCTTTGTTTGTTGTTTAGATGTCCGTTGGTATTTGTAGTCTTGGGTGTATGTGTTATGTTTTTTTGGTAATCAGGCTGTGAATGATTTCTTTTGTCTGTTTGTTGTTTAGATGTCCGTTGGTATTTGTAGTCTTGGGTGTATGTGTTATGTTTGTTGGTACTCAGGCTGTTAATGATTTCCTTTGTCTGTTTGTTGTTTAGATGCCCGTTTGTATTTGTAGTCTTTGGTGTATGTGTTATGTTTGTTGGTCCTCAGATGGTTAATGACTTGCTTTGTCTGTTTGTTGTTTCGATGTCAGTTGGTATTTGTAGTCTTGGGTATATGTGTTATGTCTGTTGGTTATCAGACTGTTAATGATTTCCTGTGTCTGTCTGTTGTTTAGATGTCCGTTGGTATTTGTAGTCTTGGGTATATGTGTTATGATTGTTGGTCCTCAGATGGTTAATGACTTGCTTTGTCTGTTTGTTGTTTCGATGTCCGTTGATATTTGTAGTCTTGGGTGTATGTGTTATGTTTGTTGGTCCTCAGACTGTTAATGATATCCTTTGTTTGTTTGTTGTTTAGATGCCCGTTTGTATTTGTAGTCTTGGGTATATGTGTTATGTTTGTTGGTCCTCAGGCTGATAATGATTTTCTTTGTCTGTTTGTTCGTTAGATGTCCGTTGGTATTTGTAGTCGTGGGTATATGTGTTATGTTTGTTGGTCCTCAGACTATTAATGATTTCATTTGTCTGTTTGTTGTGTAGATGTCCATTGGTATTTGTAGTCTTGAGTGTATGTGTTTTGTTTGTTGGTCCTCAGACTGTCAATGATTTCCTTTGTCTGTTTGTCGCTTAGATGTTCGTTTGTATTTGTAGTCTTGGGTATATATGTTATGTTTGTTGGTCCTCAGGCTGTTAATGATTTCCTTTGTCTGTTTGTTGTTTAGATGTCCGTTGGTAGTTGTAGTCTTGAGTGTAAGTGTTATGTTTGTTGGTTCTCAGGCTGTTAATGATTTCCTTTGTCTGTTTGTTGTTTAGATGTCCGTTGGTATTTGTAGTCTTGGGTATATGTGTTATGTTTGTTGGTACTCAGGCTGTTAATGATTTACTTTGTCTGTTTGTTGTTAAAATATCCGTTGGTATTTGTAGTCTTGGGTGTATATGTGTTATGTATGTTGGTCCTCAGACTGTCAATGGTTTCCTTTGTCTGTTTGTCGTTTAGATGGCCGTTGTTATTTGGTTGTTTAGATGTCCATTGGTATATGCAGTCTTGAGTGTATGTGTTAGGTTTGTTGGTCCTCAGACTGTTTATGATTTCCTTTGTCTGTTTGTTGTTTAGACATCCATTGGTACTTGTAGTCTTGGGTATATATGTTATGTTTTTTGGTCCTCAGGCGGTTAATGATTTCCATTGTCTGTTTGTTGTTTAGATGTCCGTTGGTATTTGTAGGGTTGAGTATATGTGTTATGTTTGTTGGTCCTCTGGCTGTTAATGATTTTCATTGTCTGTTTATTGTTTAGATGTCCGTTGGTATTTTTAGTCTTGGGTATATGTGTTATGTTTGTTGGTCTTCAGACTGTTAATGATTTCCTTTGTCTGTTGTTTAGATGTCCGTTAGTATTTGGTTGTTTAGATATCCGTTGGTATTTGTAGTCTTGGGTGTATCTTTTATGTTTGTTGGTACTCAGGCTGTTAATGATTTCCTTTGTTTGTTGTTTAGATGTCCGTTGGTATTTGTAGTCTTGGGTGTATGTGTTATGTTTGTTGGTACTCAGGCTGTTAATGATTTCCTTTGTCTGTTTGTTGTTTAGATGCCCGTTTGTATTTGTAGTCTTTGGTGTATGTGTTATGTTTGTTGGTCCTCAGATGGTTAATGACTTGCTTTGTCTGTTTGTTGTTTCGATGTCAGTTGGTATTTGTAGTCTTGGGTATATGTGTTATGTCTGTTGGTTATCAGACTGTTAATGATTTCCTGTGTCTGTCTGTTGTTTAGATGTCCGTTGGTATTTGTAGTCTTGGGTATATGTGTTATGATTGTTGGTCCTCAGATGGTTAATGACTTGCTTTGTCTGTTTGTTGTTTCGATGTCCGTTGATATTTGTAGTCTTGGGTGTATGTGTTATGTTTGTTGGTCCTTAGACTGTTAATGATTTCCTGTGTCTGTTTGTTGTTTAGATGTCCGTTGGTATTTGTAGTCTTGGGTATGTGTGTTATGTTTGTTGGTCCTCAGATGGTTAATGATTTCCTTTGTTTGTCGTTTATATCTCCGTTTATATTTGTTGTTTTGGGTTTATGGGTTATTATTGTTGGTCGTCAGACTCTTAATGATTTCCTTTGTCTGTTTGTTGTTTAGATGTCAGTCGGTATTTGTAGTCCTGAGTGTATGTATTTGGGTATATGGGTTATTATTGTTGGTCCTCAGACTGTTAATGATTTCCTTTGTCTGTTTGTTGTTTAGATGTAAGTTGGCATTTGTAGTTTTTGGTTTATGTGTTATGTTTGTTGGTCCTCATACTGTTAATGTTTTCCTTTGTCTGTTTGTTGTGTAGATGTCCGTTGGTATTTGTAGTTTTGGGTATATGTATTATGTTTGTTGGTCCTCAGGCTGTTAATGATTTCCTTTGTCTGTTTGTTGTGTAGATCTCCGTTGGTTTTTGTAGTTTTATGTGTGTGTGTTTTATGTTTGTTGCTCCGTAGACTGACAATGATTTACTTTGTCTGTTTGTCGTTTAGATGTCCGTTGGTATTTGTAGTCTTGGGTATATGTGTTATGTTTGTTGGTCCTCAAACTCTTAATGATTTACTGTGTCTGTTTGTTGTTTTGATGTCCGTTGGTATTTGTAGTCTTGGGTATATGGGTTTAACTTATTTTTGTCGATCCTCAGACTGTTAATGATTTTCTTTTGTCTGCTTGTTGTTTAGATGTCCGTCTGTATTTGTAGTATTGGGTATATGTGTAATGTTTGTTGGTCCTCAGATGGTTAATGATATCCTTTGTTTGTCGTTTATATCTCCGTTTATATTTATAGTTTTGGGTATATGTGTTATTATTGTTGGTCCTCAGACTGTTAATGATTTCCTTTGTCTGTTTGTTGTTTAGATGTCAGTCGGTATTTGTAGTCCTGAGTGTATGTGCTATTTTTTGTTGGTCCTCAGATGGTGAATGATTTCTTTTGTCTGTTTGTTGTGTATATGTCCGTTGGTATTTGTAGTCTTGTGTATATTTGTTATGTTTCTTGGTCCTCAGGCTGTTAATGATTTCCTTTGTCTGTTTGTTGTTTAGATGTAAGTTGGCATTTGTACTTTTTGGTTTATGTGTTATGTTTGTTGGTCCTCAAGCTGTTAATGATTTCCTTTGCCTGTTTGTTGTGTAGATGTCCGTTGGTATTTGTAGTTTTGGGTATATGTGTTATGTTTGTTTGTCCTCAGGCTGTTAATGATTTCCTTTGTCTGTTTGTTGTGTAGATGTCCGTTGGTATTTGTAGTCTTGAGTGTATGTGTTATGTTTGTTGGTCCTCAGGCTGTTAATGATTTCCTTTGTCTGTTTGTTGTTTAGATGTCCGTTGGTATTTGTAGTCTTGGGTGTATGTGTTATATTTGTTGGTCCTCAGGCTGTTTATGATTTCCTTTGTTTGTTATGTAGATGTCCGTTGGTATTTGTAGTCTTGAGTGTATGTGTTATGTTTGTTGGTCCTCAGGCTGTTAATGATTTCCTTTGTCTGTTTGTTGTGTAGATGTCCGTTTGTATTTGTAGTATTGTGTATAGTTGATATGTTTGCTGGTCCTCAGGCTGTTAATGATTTCCTTCGTATGTTTGTTGTTTCGATGTAAGTTGACATTTGTAGTTTTTGGTTTATGTGTTCTGTTTGTTGGTCCTCAGGCTGATAATGACTTCCCTTGTCTGTTTGTTGTTAAGGTGTAAGTTTGTATTTGTGGTTTTTGGTTTATGTGTTATGTTTGTTGTTCCTCAGGCTTATAATGACTTCCTTTGTCTGTTTGTTGTTTAGATGTAAGTTTGTATTTGTCGTTTTTAGTTTATGTGTTATGTTTGTTGGTCCTCAGGCTGTTAATGATTTCCTTTGATTGTTTGTTGTTTAGATTTCCGTTGGTATTTGTAGTCTTGGGTGTATGTGTTATGTCTGTTGGTCCTCAAACTGTTAATGATTTCCTTTGTCTGTTTGTTGTTTAGATGTAAGTTGGTATTTGTTGTCTGGGCTATATGTGTTATGTTTGTTGGTCCTCAAACTGTTAATAATTTCCTTTGTCTGTTTGTTGTTTAGATGTCCGTTGGAATTTGTAGTCTTGGGTTCATATGTTATGTTTGTTGGTCCTCAGGCTGTTTATGATTTCCTTTGTCTGTTTGTCGTTAAGATGTCCGTTGGTATTTGTAATATTGAGTATATGTGTTATGTTTGTTGGTCCTGAGACTGTTAATGATTTCCTTTGTCTGTTTGTTGTTTAGATGTCCGTTGGTATTTGTAGTATTGAGTATATGTGTTATGTTTATTGGTCCTCAGGCTGTTAATGATTTCCTTTGTCTGTTTGTCGTTTAGATGTCCGTTGTTATTTGTAGTCTTGGGTATGTGTTATGTTTGTTGGTTCTGAGACTGTTAATGATTTGCTTTGTCTGTTTGTTGTTTAGATGTCCGATGGTATTTGTTGTCTGGAGTATATGTGTTATGTTTGTTGGTCCTGAGACTGTTAGTGATTTCCATTGTCTGTTTGTTGTTTAGATCGATGTCCGTTGATATTTGTAGTCTTGGGTGTATGTGTTATGTTTGTTGGTTCTCAGACTGTTAATGATTTCCATTGTCTGTTTGTCGTTTAGATGTCCGTTGGTATTTGTAGTCTTGAGTGTATGTGTTATGTTTGTTGGTCCTCAGACTGTTAATGATTTCCATTGTCTGTTTATCGTTTAGATGTCCGTTTATACTTGTAGGCTTGGGTGTATGTGTTATGTTTGTTTGTCCTCAGACTGTTAATGATTTCCTTTGTCTGTTTGTCGTTTAGATGTCCGTTGGTATTTGTAGTCTTGTGTATATGTGTTATGTTTGTTGGTCCTCAGACTGTTAATGATTTCCTTTGTCTGTTTGTTGTTTAGATCGATGTCCGTTGATATTTGTAGTCTTGGGTGTATGTGTTATGTTTGTTGGTCCTCAGACTGTTAATGATTTCCATTGTCTGTTTGTCGTTTAGATGTCCGTTGGTATTTGTAGTCTTGAGTGTATGTGTTATGTTTGTTGGTCCTCAGACTGTTAATGATTTCCATTGTCTGTTTATCGTTTAGATGTCCGTTGATACTTGTAGTCTTGGGTGTATATGTTATGATTGTTGGTCCTCAGACTATTAATGACTTCCTTTGTCTGTTTGTCGTTTAGATGTCCAGTGGTATTTGTAGTCTTGAGTATATGTGTTATGTTTGTTGGTCCTGAGACTGTTAATGTTTTCCTTTGTTTGTTTATCGTTTAGATGTCCGTTTGTATTTGTAATCTTGGATATATGTGTTATGTTTGTTGGTCCTCAGACTGTTAATGATTTCCTTTGTCTGTTTATCGTTTAGATGTACGTTTGTATTTGCAGTCTTGGGTTTATGTGTCATGTTTGTTGGTCCTCAGACTGTTAATGGTTTCTTTTGTCTGTTTATCGTTTAGATGTCCGTTTGTATTTGCAGTCTTGGGTTTATGTGTCATGTTTGTTGGTCCTCAGACTGTTAATGGTTTCTTTTGTCTGTTTATCGTTTAGATGTCCGTTTGTATTTGCAGTCTTGGGTTTATGTGTCATGTTTGTTGGTCCTCAGACTGTTAATGGTTTCTTTTGTCTGTTTATCGTTTAGATGTCCGTTTGTATTTGCAGTCTTGTGTTTATGTGTCATGTTTGTTGGTCCTCAGACTGTTTATGATTTCTTTTGTCTGTTTATCGTTTAGATGTCCGTTTGTATTTGCAGTCTTGGGTTTATGTGTCATGTTTGTTGGTCCTCAGACTGTTTATGATTTCATTTGTCTGCTTGTTGTTTAGATGTCCGTCGGTAGTTGCAGTCTTAGGTATATGTGCTTTGTTAGATGTCCTTTCTTTATGATCGAGGAATTTTATCTTTGCGAAATTTGAATAATCTTTTCAGCTTCCAAGAATCAAATCCTCTAATCATACACATCATATTTACACTTTCTGCATGAACATTGCCGTAATATGTCAACACGTGTCAATAGTCTAAGTGCATTTGATAAAGATGTACCCGTCATTTATCATGTAATAGATAACAGTAGTTAAATAGCACATCATGCAGCCGCAAGAAATCCACATTAAGTAGTTTTACGAAACTTTTTCATTATAATCAAAGTAAGTTTGATGTCAAATTTGATTTCTTCTTCAAAGAAGTTATATTTTTTTGTTTGAATTACCTTTTCTTGTGAAATATTACTTTTTAAGCACTTCTTAACTTTCGTTTTGTTATCAGTTCTTTGTGGAAATCTTGAGCAGAAATTGTATGACCGAGTGACTTCCGGGTATTGACAGTCTTACTTCAGAAATTACGACAGAGACGAATTTAACAGATTACATATTGAATAACGTAAGTAAATTCTGTACTCTTTTTTATTCAAAGATATGATAAAACTTTCTGACAGCAATGCCCCTCGTAATTGATGTCTTCTTATTTAATCCCTCTCTATTTGTTGAAGATGGAAGAAAATATCTAAAATAACACAATGTTGCAATGAAAGCAACGGACAGACACTGGACACCGCACAAATCGCCTATACAAGCAAATATCTGTAAACAACAAGACAAAAAAGATTATTCAAATCAAACTGACTAACCAAAGTAACCATGCAAGCATAGGATACTTACTCTTCCCGGACAATTGATTTTTCTCCATCGGAGATTCAGGATTGCCCCTTTGCGGAACATTTTGTTTTGTTATGCACGTTTCATGGATTGATATGCTAATTGATTACAATATGTGGATTCTCATGTTGGTTTTAACTGACTCATATACATGTTTATGTTAAACGTCTTCAATTCATTAGTATTATTTCAGAGCAGATAAATTTACAGCATAAACCAGACATGCACATTTCGGGTACTAAATCCTCGTCAGTGATCCTCAATCTGAACAATGATATATGACCGTAAGGCCTTTTTATTTTCTGTTTTGCGTCCTCGTGCTGCTATGTTTTGGGCCAAAAGTCAAAAACAAAATCAAAACAATTATTTTTTTCAAATTATAAATTTTCTACACAAGATTAAAGAGAAATTGATCAATTGTTATATTTCGTGTAAAAATATAAAAGTACTGCAATTGTATTATTTATCATTCTTTTGTTGACTAATGTTCGTTATCAATCAAATGAAGTTTCGGTAGGATTTCACATAGTCACATAATATGAAATTGCAACTTTGTTTTACATGCATGTTGCTGGCTGGTAGCTTTCTCAATTTCAGAAGGACGCAAAAGAAAATAAAAACAAGAAATGGCCTAATCTATGAAAATTTATCCATACTATACCAAAAGACTAGCAAGGTGCCTGGGATATGATGGTATAGGGACCAAGTTTTCAGAAATTTGAAAAAAAATTGTAAACTGGAATTTTTGAATGAGTTTGAAGAAACGACCAACCGAAATTGATCGAATTTATTGATGCTATTCAATTTGAAGACGTTTACATTTATACCACTTGGTGAGTGTCACTGCTGGTGGACCAGGAGTCCCCGAGGGCACATGTAGCCAAGTTCGATCAATTTCGGTTGATCGTTTCTTCAACGCATTCTAAATTTCTGTTATAAAAATTTCTTGAAATTTCTAAAAAGTGGGTACTGTAGCATCATATCCCACCCATCCTGCTACGTCTTTCGGTACACTTGTTCGACATAGTAACTTTCATACTTTTTTGGCATATTACATTGTTTAGATTTAGGATCACTGATGAAAGTTATGTACCCGAAACGTGCATGTCTGGTCCACGTTGCCAATTTATCTGTTCTTATATGATGCTATTCAATTCGAAGACGTTTACATTTATACCACTTGGTTAGTGTCACTGCTGGTGGACCAGGAGTCCCCGAGGGCACATGTAGCCAAGTTCGATCAATTTCGGTTGATCGTTTCTTCAACGCATTTTAAATTTCTGTTATCAAAATTTCTTGAAATTTCTAAAAAGTGGGTCCTGTAGCATCATATCCCACCCATCCTGCTACGTCTTTCGGTACACTTTTTCGACATAGTAACTTTCATACTTTTTTGGCATATTACATTGTTTTGATTTAGGATCTCTGATGAGGGTTATGTACCCGAAACGTGCACGTCTGGTCCACGTTGCCAATTTATCTGTTCTTAAATGATGCTATTCAATTTGAAGACGTTTACATTAGCTTCATTTACCCTCGTGGACTCCTGGTCCACCAGCACTTACACTCACCAAATGGTACAAATGTTAACATCTTCAAATTCATTAGCATAATTTAAGTTTAAGAGCAGAGGAATTAACAGTATGGACCGGACATGCACGTTTCAGATATGTAACCCTCGTCAGTGATCCTTAATTTAAACAATGAAATATGGTCAAAATCTATGAAAATTATGTTCGTATGTTTGTAAACAGAAATTTACGAATGCGTTTAATAAACGACAATAAGATCATAGATGACGTGAAAAAGGAATGCGAACACATTCAAGAAAGGCGATCAATGCCCAGCCGAAGCTAAATTAGGGCGGCCATCTGCCAAATAGACAGCAAATGTTTTGGTAAAACGAAATTCATCGTATATCCCTTACACTCCCTCATTTTCCCTAAACGAACAACAGAAAATATAAGAAAGAACCTCTCCAAGAAGGTATAGAGTTAGAACCCTTCGACATTGTCTCAATGTAAGATAGCAAAACACTTTTAAAACAGTACGACAATAAAAAGCAGCAGAGGCCCGAAGTAATAGAGCATCTCTTCATAAATAAGTGTTTGACAAAAAGTCCGTTCTCTTCTGGTTGAAGAAAGCTCATGACAAGCTTCCTGATTTGTCCGACACAATTAAGGGATCAAGGTCCAGTCTTACCCTAGAAGAACATTTTTCGTCGTTTCACGCAATGATGGCTATATACAGTGACTGCAGTAGGAATGGCAGATAATGTAACGATATTATGATTTTCTCTTATCCATAAATAAAAAATAAACGATTGCGATTTTGGGATAAAATTTACTGAGATAAAAATTTATCTGGCCGAAGTTGTAAGTAGCAAGTAAATAATCATTTTATTCTTTACAGTCATGATGGCGGAGGGTTTCAGTCCTCCATTACAATTTCCCCAGACTACAGTGGAATGTGAGAAATGCGGTGCTGACGTTGATGTATCGTGGTTTTGTAAGAATTGCCCTGCCTCCCTCTGTAATAACTGCAAAGAAGACCATTCCAGAGATAAACTGATGAGAAAGCATGAAGTTGTCCCAAGATCTGGAAGCGTATTAAGGTCCCATGGATCATGGAAAGTGAGAGAATCATGTAAAATACACAAAAACAGTGATTTAATAACTTACTGTAATGATTGTAAAGAACCATGTTGTATTGATTGTATGGAAGAAAAACATCATCGCCATGCTTTCACAAAACTTGATACGAAATATTTTGAAGCCGAGTCTCGCCTTAACTCTATGGTAGATGATCTGTCAAAATCCACGATACATACCATTCAAAATGATATTTCAAGGTTGAAACAAAATATGGAAACTTGCAATGAAAATTTCAATCTCGTGAACACAGAATTGAACACAGCTGAGAACAAAGTTATGACGACTGTCGCAGAGTCATTTGAAAAATTACGCAAAATTCTGTCTATTAAAAAAAATGAATTAGTATCTAAAAGAGAGGATAGAATCAAAAGATGCGGACATCAGATGAATGAAATTGAAAGTTTCATTGCAAGTACTGAACAGAAAATTAGGGCAGGGGGTCTGGATCTGATAGAGTACTTTCCTATCCTTCCTACCCTCCCGTCATTCCACTCTGACATAACCACTCCTGTTCCTTGTTTTGAATTAAATGAAGCCATTCTTAACGAATGTGAAACAAACATAGGACAACTATGTTTTCAAGATAGAAAATTTGATTCAAGTCACGAATCATTACACAATGTTAGTGTTAGTAATAAAGAGAAAAATGACGAATCTGTGGAAACGGATAAAGAGGAGGTAAGTGTATCTGGCATTAAAGAAGAAAAGATAGATAGTTTCAAAACACCTATTTCTATTTGGAGTATAGAACCTGTAGGTGATGGCACAGCATGGATGGCAAGTGTTGATAGTGACACAATTTATCTATATGACATCAGAGGTAAAGAGATAAGGTCAGTTATGATAAAGGGACAGAGAGGATTCTTTAAAAAAGCGAATAAGACAGAGATTTACGACATGGCTTTACAGAGCAATGGTGACATTGTAGTGGTATGCTGTGACGACAAGGTAAGACGTGTGTCAGTTAGTGGTAAGATAACTTCTCTGATTAACACAGCACCATTCAGACCATGGGGAGTGTGTCTGACAGACAGGGAGGAGATAGTAGTATGTATGGTAAGTCGGGAGAATAAAGACCACGTGGCTGTGTATACACCTGACGGTAAGTCAAAGGGAAGGGAGATAACAGCGAGAGATAGGAACAACAAACAGTTGTTTACCGCTCCATGTCGTGTGGTTATCAATGAGGGTCAGATAATAGTGTTGAACGCCGCTGAGAACGTGGTGTCTGTGGAGCAACACAGTGGTAAGGTTCTCTGGGTATATGATGGTAGTCAGGCTACACTAGAACAGAACTTTGATCCCTCAGGAATCTGTAAGGATAAATTCTCAAATATTCTTGTCACCGATGGTGTAAACCAATGCATACATTATATTAACAACAGAGGGAGTTTATTGAGCATCATCATAGTTAAAGATTATGGATTAGAACATCCGACTGGGATATGCATGGATAGTCAGTGTGGTTATATATGGTGTGGGGGTGATCATGATGATGTAGGCGATGTTTTGATTCTGAAATACTTAAGATAAACGACATCAGTACACTTTGTACAATATTTATTTTTTCATTTCTATTCACTTTGTACAAATAGCGATGTAACTACTAGGTTTTTGTTTAATGTTTTTTTTTCCGAGAAAGTCGATTACATTTTGCTTTATTGATTGTATTGTATCTGATTAACGATGAGGCAAAAAAATTACTTTTAAATATGTTTGTTATTGAGAAACTCATCTCTTATCACATAGTACATTTTTTATATATTTTTCGTTTCTCCAAGTTTAGATTTTGTAATCTTAAATATGAGAGAATAAATACACAGTTTTTAGGAATTTTCAATAGCAATAAAAAAATGATGATTTACTTACTAGAAAGGACCTTTTGAATAGAATTATTCATTATATAATAAGATGTATATTTATATTTAATGTCACAAAATCATGTTTATAGTCAGAAAATCTAGAGGAAATGATTAAATATTCTTAAAATCGTATGATTATTTTATGCTCTTACTTATTAACCATGTTTTTTGTTTTTTTGACGGAGTTATTTCGTTAATCATCAATATTGAAATATTTGTTCGTTCGTAATAATTTAGTGCACCATGTGCGAATTTTAACAAGAAAGTCTCATCAGTGATGCTTGATGCCGAAGGAGAGGAAATCCATGACAAATAGTAAATGAAGAGCGAAATACTAAACATGACCTAACGTATATACAAAAGAGCCAGCTTATATCACAGAATCATGCCATCAGGGAGACATCCCTTAGCTTCGGAATAATTTATCAAATATATTTCAAGTCAGTGTAGAAACACAATGAAGCAGTCGAACGATGCTCTTGGAAACTAGACTAACAAGGACAGATCTCTTACTTGTGTCTTTGGTGTTGTTTCCAGTGAGTTGAATTCTCAAATGAGTTAAAGAAGATCCTGATGATAATCTCAACAGCACTTACAGCACATGGAGCAAAAATGAGCATCGAAGGACTCCTAGCAAGCTAGTGGTGGGACCAGGTGCCCGGGAGGAGTTACTATAATCAGCACTTATAATTGCTTTGGTCTCTCTCCCTTTAACATGATTCCCTTTTTTTTTGGCTCAACTTGAGTGTTTATCGGTGGTCCTTGTTTGAGATTGTCTTGCTCTTTAACGGACGTACTAATAAATGACACTGCCTATCTGTCCGTCCCCGTCCTTGTAAGAGAAAGGAGGGAATCTCAAACAGCACGCGGTTGCAGCGCACACGGCAAAACACCGAAACACCATATGCACAAAGAGGAGAAGTGAATAGCAAAAGACGCACAAGGGAAAAGTGACCCAAAATACAACACAGAAACTCCCAACTAAAAAGACTACACACAAGCCAACGAGACCAATGGGCAATCGGTAGCGACTTAGGACAGCCATCTGCCACACCAGTAGCAAATGGTGTGATTATCAGGATAACCCTCCTATTTTTCCGATTACCTAGAAGTCTCGAATAACGCACAATAGTGTTATAAAATAACCATACAAACAAGACAGCAGGAACCAAAACAACAGATAGATGAGTATGTAATAAACATTTAAGAAGTACCGATTAATTATTCAGTCTCATAGTCGAGAAGGCAAGGCAAAATCATTAGATTTCCATAGGAACGGTTGCGAACCTCGGAATAAATAAAATACCGAAGTGAGACCAGGTGCCCGGGAAGAGTAAGCGTCTCCTGATTGCATGAAACACCCGTCGCGACAGCTTCATGGAAAATTGTCAAATTCGGTGATTGTATCGATGTATATATTGGTGTACACATCAAGTAAGTCTTGTTTGGTGGTGATGACAGCCATTCAATCACACTCCAGAATGTCACTGATCAATTTGGAAAGGGGGATCTGATATGTTTTTATTATATAGCGACCTAAGAAATTCTTCAAAGATGAGTTCAGCCGTTGTGCAAGATAACCCTGAACGAGTAGCTTACTTGCAAGTCGTCTGTCTTTGACTATGAAATCTTCATTTGAAATGGATTTAAAAAAAATAGAGCGCGTACGAAATACAGTCCGTTTTCTGCCGGATGTAGCGAGCGCATGCATTTTATCACCTGAGCAGTCCGATCAACATTTAGAGAGGACAGGTGGTCAGGACCCTGTCTTCTCTAAAATGGTTTGGACAGGGCCCGCCTTGGAATCCTGTCGTCACAGTCAGTCAGAGTGCAATTCTTAAGAAAGCGTACACAGTTTAGCCACCTGTGCTGCTTTTATCGCCCTTTAATCTTCAGATTTCGAAGAAGGTAAACCTAGATTGTTTATGAATAAAAAATAGAACAATGGCACTGAAGTTGATGACTTTTTCATTAAATTTGAAAAATAGTTACTCAATCCAAATAAAAGAAAATATGGGAGGGAGGATACAAGAATATAACATTCTATGATGATATGCTAATCTGGAATGCATATAGTCGGGGAGCAAGAAGTTACCCCCATTCACCCCATGAGTACTTTTTTCAGGGATGGATACATAAATGTTCCTCAGGGTCAACAATCGTTTTTCAGAATGTACTAAAAATGAACTCATCAGTGTATTTCTACTGTTTCCATGGCAACCCCCTACTAAAGTAATGAAAGCAGCATTGGTCCACCCACCAGTTTATCTTACCGCGCAGAAATATTGCGCAATCATATATACCCGAGAAAACAAGAAGCGCACATCATATTATATAGTGATTTTTTTCAATTTATCATAAATATTTAGTTAGACATTTGATTATAGTTTTCTTTTTTTAGCACTCGAATTACCGAGGATAAAACACATTTCGATCATATTTTTTCGCAACATATCACAATGATAGTGCTGAACAAAACTCCTATTGCATGGCCGCAGGTTTGGTATCCTTCTGAAATTTTGTTGTTTGACCATTTTCAGCAAATGTTCAGTTAAATATAGATAAATACTGGTTTTCTATTAATATGTAGTCAAAATATGCCAATAAATCTAAAAATTAAATGTCTTAGTGGAAATTTCCGTATATTGGGATATGTTTTACAATAAAGGATATCAATATTTTGCAATTCTGACTCCAAAGGAAGAATAATTTTGTCTTCAGTCATTCTTATTTATCTGTTGCAGATTTATCTTTAATATCGCATTGAAATAATCGTATGAAATACCAGAAAAAACTTAAAGATAACATTCAAAGCCATTGAAATGCACGTAAAAATGACCTGTGAAGATCGAGGTAATCTTTCTGAAAACTGTGCTTGCGGAAAAAAGGTCAGATTCTAGCTGTAGTGTGGTAATTTTGTGCTTTGCGACACATTTAAGGGCGAAAAATATCAAACCACGGACTTCATTTTCAAAAGAGTTGATGTTTGGGATGTTCTTCGCAAATTAAGATTTTCTATTTGATGAAGTCATTTGAAGCAATTAAATGAATTTGTATTCAGGAAAAATTGTTTATCATCATTGAAAAAAACAAATCGCATCGCCTAATATATCAGTTTGGATATGTGTAACAGCTTTTTCATTTCTAAAAAGTGAACGGAATTCTTAAAAGCCATTTTGTGACATTGCGTTTTGAACCAAATGAGTTAAAGAAGATCCTGACGATAATCTCAACAGCACTCACAATAGAGTACAAAATTAAGCATCGACGGACCCCAGCAAGCTAGAGGTGGGATTAGGTGGCCGGGAGGAGTAAGCATCCCCTGTTGGCTAGCCGCACCCGCCGTCGATGTTTAAGCGCAAAAATGAAAACAATGTATCAAACACAGGCACTGTCTGACGTTATGTCTATATAGAAAGTGCTATGGCGACAAAGTCAGGATAATTTATTCAAAACACGTACTGTCAAACCCCTCGCGGGGAACTTTTTACGAGCTCCACACGGCAAAGGGCATTATCAAGAGTCTTTATCATTGCGCTGTGTCTGATCAAGAAGACGGATTCGTTTGGTGTTTGACAGAATAAGTCCCTCGTATACCTACAATTTATGATGGAAAAGAATAGAATACCCATGGAATACATTATACATTTTATAGAATGAAGATTAAGTGGTGCGTTTCTTTTTTGTTGGGTATATAATTGGACGTCATCTCATTTCATTTTCTATATATCTTTAGCTCTGTCACATGAAAGAAGCTTTGTCTGGCCTTTTATCAATGCGACATCATATATATTTTTTGCTATTTAGGAAACAAGCCATTTCACCGATAAATGTGTTAAAGAAGATCCTGAATATCATCGAAATCAAAGGAGTTAAACATCTTAGCACCATCCCTCCAATGCTATTTTGAATTTAGATTTAATTTGGATATGCTACTGAATTGACCGTACAGGAAATTTGGAGCCGCGCACTTTCTGTAATGTAAATGTAAAAATCTAACTTCAAAAAAATTTAGAGGGCGCTACTGACATTCTTTTTGGTGGCTCCGCTGGAAGCATCACTGATGAGAATTTGATATTCGAAACACGTGTCTCGTGCATGGAAATTGGTTTGGAATTTTCTTCAAGAAAGTATAGAGTTGGAACCCTTCGACATTATTTACATTATTTTGTAAAAAGCATAGGACAGAAATAAGCAACAACGTTAATTATTTAGAAAATGTCGGATCGGCCCAAGGGCTAATGCATGTCTCTCGCAGAAAAAAATATAGACAGCACAAAAATGGTGTGAGAGACTCATAACACTAAAATAGATTTATAAAAATATGTACAAAAAAATAAAGACATAACCTCAGACAGTCCATGTATGTTATATATTGTTTTCATTTTCGTGCATGAACATCGACGGCGGTTGCGGCTAGCCAACAGGGGATGCTTACTCCTCCCGGACACCTTGTCCCATCCTTAACTTGATAGGGGTCCATCGATGCTCAATTTTGTGCTCTACTTTGAATGCTGTTGAGATTATCGTAAGGATCTTCTTTAACTCATTTGTGTGCTCGTTTTTTGTGTTTTCGCATCGGGTGTTTTGGTGTTTTGCTGTTGATGCTGCAAGAGGATCTGGTTGGAGATCCCCTTCCGTCTCTTACCATGGTGACGATAGCGTCATACACCAACAGGATTGCATCTTACCATGATGTCGAACACACCAACAGAATCGTATCGAACCATAATGACGACAGCGTCACACACCCACAAGATGGTATCTTACCACAAGCAACAAAGTATATTACTTTGGGTATCTAACAACCGTAAGAAGGATCTAAGGTAGACAGAATTACCATCGAAGTTGTGTTAGAATCATCAAACGCATTTTATGCCGTGGATATGATCCATCTGTAGTGGTGTAACGATATATCGTTTGTACTTGTATCGCGATACAGTAAGTTGAGGAAACGTATCACGATACATCTTCCATTTAAATGATACTCAACGATACAGTATTTTTAACAAAATCAAGCACGGTGTAACAAATAGAGACAACATTTTTCTGTATCATTTACTTTTAATGCACAAAGCCAATAGTATATTCCCATCACCATGTAACTTGTGAGAACCCTCTTTATGCTTTTAAGACTAAATTGATGCAAGTATGTGGTTTGTCTTTGGATTCAAGGAATGTGTGAGTGTTGGATTGGATACAAAAGTGTATCGTGATACGTATCGTATCGTAGGCCTTGTATCATGATACGTATCGTATCGTAATCTAGTGTATCGTTACATCCCTATCCATCTGTCACCAGAAGGACACTCGGCTTGGTATTTGACTAGTCTACAGCCTTGTACCAGTGTATTCTTAAGAATTGCACTCTGACTGACTGTGACGACAAGACTCCATTACGGACCCTGTCCAAACCTCTTAAGAGAAGACAGGATCCCGACCACCTGTCCTCTATGAATCCAGTCGGACTCCTCGGGTGATCACATGTGTGAGCTCGCTACAGCCTGCAGAGCACGGACTGTATTACGTACGCCTTCTTTTTGCATATCTGTTTACATATCCATCTATGTATTGCTTTGGCCTTGCGTCATGCTTTCTGTTTATATGTTCATCGTACAGTGAGGAGGTTATTTTACATCACAATTGTTCGTTCTTGGATACCTCTGGGTAATCGGAAAAGTGGAAGGGTCGTGAGCACGTAATCCAGTATAACCACACCGTCTGCTACTGACGAGGCAGATGGCCCTCCTAAGTCGGCACCGATTGCCAATTGGTTTATGTGTAGTCATTTGTGTTTTATGTTTCTATGTGATTTGGCTTTCCTTGTACCTTGCGTCTCTTTCTGTGTTTGTCTGCTTTGTGATTTTGTAGTGGGTGTTCTGGGGTTTTGCTGTTGGAGATCCCCTCCTTTTTTACCATGATTACGACAGCGAAAGACACAAACAGAATCGCATTAAACCATTGACATGATACTTCTCAACAGGGTACAACGAGACACATAAGAAATGAGGGGATCTCCAACAAGACTCGGTTGCAACATACTAAAAGAAGGGAGAGAAACAACCCAAGTGAAAACGCAGAGAAGACACAAACAACAAAATACACAAAGGGGACAAGGTGTTATAGAGCAGACTTTCCCCCGGGGTAGATCTTCCCCCCGGAAAATTGGCTCCAGAGTAGATCTTCCCCCGGAAAGCCTACTCCAGAGTAGACTTTCCCCCGGGGGGAAAGTCTACTCTAGAGTAGAATTTCCCCGGGGGAAGATCTGTTATAGAGCCATTTTTCCGGGGGGAAATTCTGCTCTACAACTAGTTGTAGAGTAGACTTTCCCCCCAGAGTAGAATTTCCCCCTTCTATTTAACGTTTTCTTGACGCTCTTTTGAGAAGGGCTCCTTTCGCAAACTTACAGTCTTTACAGAAGATGATAACTCTGATTGAGATTATATTTATAAATTACCCCCGCAAACAAAGTTTTGGGTATATTGGAATTGCCTTATTTGTCCCATTGTCCGCCCGTCTGTTCGAATTGTGTCTGGCAAATAATTTCTTAATTATGGATGCCAAATTGACATTTATCACATGATACACCCGTTATGCGGTTACATAAAGCCATTTCATATTCTACACAATATGTAACACGTTACATAACACTTTTTACTTTTTAAAAGATTCGGAATACTAGGGGGGAAATTTTACTCTAGAGTAGACTTTCCCCCTTAAGGGGGAAACTCTACCCCAAAAACCTGAAAGGGGAAAGCTTGCTCTAGAGCAGGATTTCCCCCCAGGGGGGGAATTCTACTCTAGAGCCAATTTTCCGGGGGGAAGATCTACCCGGGGGGTAAGTCTACTCTATAACAGGAACAGCAAATACGACATCAAACATAAAACACAAATGACCATATAAAAACCAACGTGACCCATGGGCAATCGGTGCCGACGTAGCAGATGGTGTGGTTATCCGGATTACGTGCGCACAACCCTTTCACTTTCCCGGTTACCCTACATA
Source organism: Pinctada fucata (assembly GCA_028142955.1). NCBI lineage: Eukaryota > Metazoa > Mollusca > Bivalvia > Pterioida > Pteriidae > Pinctada > Pinctada fucata. Next base: position 265,734 of record AP027107.1, read on the forward strand.
ACTTCTACACCAAATGGATCAACTTCTACACCAAATGGATCAACAGATGTAATCAATGCAGACATTTTACAATATTTCCATTGCAGAAGAATCCCCATGTTAATTAAGCGCCAGTTAGGCAAAGCGATTTATAAACTAGAATTCTGGTTCCCTATTATGACATTACGTTTCAGTTTTGAACGTATGGAGATTTTACCAACGTTCCGATACTTTTGACGTCATTACATTCGATACGCTCATAATCAATGCCAAATGCCAAAGAGTATAAATGAAAATATAAGTAATGACTGTCTTGCTTTGAGTGTTCATGGTAGTATAATTCTGGTTGGACACTTGCAAAATTTCCAAGAATCGCTTCGCATACACAAATAGACATATGGTGCACTAAACTTTTTCCATCGATCGTATGTTTCAGTGTTGAAATATCGATAATTTCAACCACAATGTCGGCAACACTGCTAGGCTAGTGCACATTCGTCTCTATTTACAGCTGTTCTTTATCCGTGAATATGATAATGAGTTAAAGAAGATCATGACGATAATCTCAACATCACTCACAATAGAGCACAAAATTGATGCATCGACGGACCCCTTAAAAGTTAGAGGTGGGACCAGGTGCCCGGGAGGAGTAAGCATGCCCTGTTGGCTAGCCGCACCCGAGGTCGATGTCCATGCACGAAAATAAAAACAATATATATAAAATATTGTGATTCTGAAACTAAGGAAACTAAGAAAAGTGATTCTAAAACTAAAAATATTACCCTGACTCCCTCGATGTATATTGCTTTGTTTATTTGGCTCTTCAGCATAGATCTTTGGCCAAGCTTAGAATTTCGTTCTACACAAATTATATAAAATACATTGTATATATATGTATAAATATGGATTGCATCTCTTTTAGACTCAATTATCACTGATTAGACATTATTTGTTGCAAATGATGTGTTCGCATTTGTATCATGATCTATGGTTGTCTGTTGACCTTTTACTTGATGTTTTGTTTTCCGTGGCGAGGTTGTTTGTTTCGATCTGAAGCGAGTCTATGTTGAAAATAGCCCTTTTGATATGTAAACATATACACATAATTTTTTTGTTGTTTTCAAAGCAAAAGAAAAAAAAATTCATATACAGACGTCTCCGTCATACATGTGTTTAGATCACTCATCTTACATGTACTAGTGACAAATATGGAAAAAACCATATCCCTACAAAGAAGTACAAAATCGTTAATCGAAAAATTATCAAACCAAATGCATATAAAACCAGGATAAAACCAGAACTAAGGCAAAAAAAACCCCCAGAAATAAAACAAATCTACCATATGAAGAGAGTGAGATCAGGTGCCCAGGAAGTGTTAGCTTCTCCTGCTTGCATGCAACACTCGTAACTTCAATTCGGTAGAAAGGTCACAATTGGTAAATTGTTTAACGTCTTCAAATTCATAAGCATCATTTTAGAGCAGATACATTTACAGCATGGACCACACATGCACGTTTTGGGTATTTAACCCTCGTCGGTGATTGTCAATCTAAGCAATGTAATATGACCAAAATCTGTGACAATTATGTCCTAAATATACCGAAAGACGTAGCAAAATGGCTGGGATATGATGCTACATGACCCATGTTTTAGAAATTTAAGACAATTTTGAAAACAGAAATCTTACAATTCGTTAGAAAGGTCACATCGGTAACTCCACAAAGAAATATAGATTGGCATGTCATGGCACAAAAGGTCTACGTCAATATATCATTTATGACTCTGGACAAGGGTACGTCATATTGTGCTACCATGTCCCTATATCGACCATAGAACTTCCTCAGTGACGATTACTAGACCAATGTATTAGACGGAGTGAAGTTTCTCTTGGCATCACTTCATTTCATTACAATATTATCTTTACACGGTCACTTGAAAATCTGTCTATTCATTTTTAATAACTAATAGGTAAACTCCCTTGCAAAAGGGACGCCATTTTACTATTAAACCATATATACTCCTTTTGAAATATTTTTTGGACTCTGACAACATGGTTGGAAAAATCCTTTTTTCTAACTGATTCAGGATAATCTCTTATGAGTACTTAATTTGATGTTTTGCAGTGTTTTTATGCTTTTCCCTTTTATTATAGCAATGGAAACGTAGCAAAGTGAATAGAAGCGTTCTATTCTATGGCAAGAAAAGCTGTTGCTCCAAATAGACATGGAAGGGACTATGTCACAATCGTAAATTGTTAATGTTATCCCAATTAACCTAGACTAAATTTTGTGAGAATATATCTATTTTCATATATGACAAATATGGATAATGACCATATCCCTGTTTACAGCACAAATTCGATAACCCAGAAAATCAGAAACCGAAGGCATACAAAATCAGGATAAAACAGGAACCAAAGCAAACAAACAAAAACCTCCACCATATGAAAAGAAGCGAACTCCCGATATGAGAGTGAGACCAGGTGCCCAGGAAGAGTAAGCATCTCCTGCTTGCATGCAACACCCGTCGCTTCAATTCGGTAGAACTGTCACATCCGGTTACTTCAATTTTGGAAGATATAGAGTACAATCTTTGGTTGGATGGTTCAAATGGTCTATGACAGAAAATCATCCACCATTCTGGAAAGTGGGACATCATAGTGTATGACGAGTTCCCCATATCGACCGTAGAGCTTCCTCAGTGACGATGTTAGTCGGTCACAAACATATCCCTGACTGAGAACCTTATCTGAAAGACGCCTAGCTCTCAGAACAAAATCCGTATATTTGGTACTTGCTCTGGCATAGCGTATCAACTGAGATATGAACACGCCATAAGCAGGCGATGAAGGGATGTTGCTACTCAGAAAAGGAAAGTTTGTAATGCTGAAATTGAAGTCGTCACGTTTGTCATAGAGTGAGGTGTTCATGTGACCATCAGTGTCGTAGGACAACATTATGTCCAAATAGGATGCTGAATTATTTGTCTCTGTAGTTTCTTTGACTTCAAGCTCCGAAGGATAGATACTGCTCAGGTAATCCGCGAATTTTGGATTATTGATGGACAACACATCGTCTATGTATCTGTAAGTGAAGTTGAAGTCAGAAACTAAGTATCTTTTCCCTTCAGAAACCAAAGATTGAATAAATTCAGCTTCGTACGAGTAAAGGAAAATGTCGGCAAGGAGTTGGGCACAATTCGTCCCCATTGGAATTCCGACAATTTGCTGGAAGACCTTTCCTCCAAACACCACAAAAATGTTGTCGATCAGAAAGTTTAACATCTGAATAATGTCTGTTTCAGTGTACTTATTTTCAGAATCGGACTTTTCTTTTACAAAGTAGGTTTTGTCATAGTTTACAACAATAAATTTGTATTTGCGATTACCGTTCTTACTTGTAAACGCATTACTTATAATTTTTGCGAGTCTTTCTTTCAATTTAGAATGTGGAATTGTAGTGTAAAGTGTCGAAAAATCAAAGGCTTTGATCGAATTGACTCTTCTAAAATGAGTGGATTTCAGATGTTCTAAAAGTTCCTTCGAATTCTTTAAAATCCACATCTGGTTGATACCACTGCGAGAATATACTGTCGAACAATATTTTTGAAGCCCAGATTTGATTTCAGATAAAACTTTGGTGAGTAAGATCGATACAGATTTGGTAGAACATTTTGAGGAACCAGCGATGAAACGTTGTTTGTACGGATTCTTATGCATTTTAGGTATGCAGTATAAGTATGGTAAATCTAAATCTAAATTGGTAGTGTCGAAGCCAAAGGAAGCAAGAGCTGATTTGTGGTTATCTATTATTTCAGAGGCAGAAAGGTTTGTTGGGATGTAAGTGGGATTTTCAGGTGTCGAATTTAAACCCAACTCTTTAACTAGACTGTCGAAATAGTACTTTTTGCAAGTAAATGTGTAATTATTTGAGGCTTTGTCCGCTGGTGTGATGACATAATGTTCTTGGAGGAAGGTAAGCTCTTTGATAACATCAGGGTCTTTAAATATAGACACGAATCTGTTGTTCACAGTTGATTTTAATCGGTTAATTCTAGATAAAAGTAACCCTCTGATTGATTTTATCCATTCGGAAAGGGTGTTTTTCTTTGCCCAACGTCTTGCATATTCCTCACAAGAGTCCATGATAATTTTGACATTTTGGTTCCATGTAAAGGAAATACTTTCTCTGTATTTGGGACCCTTTATTAACAATGCTCTCAACTTGTCGTTCTTGACTATACTAAGGTCACCAGTAATAACATGTCCACAAGGAGAGTAGTTGAAATCCGATGAAGAACATTCGCAGGGAAGTGGATGTAGTGAAGGATTACTTAAATCAATACTCTGCAGGAATCGTTTGTAATTGTAAATTTTAGATGCAACTGTTGGTGTGTAGCTATAGGAAATACAAGGAGTTTCTTTTCTTTTGAAATATGGTGGGATTTTTTCTGTGACAGTTTTGTGATTCAAAATTTGACCAAGATTCAAGTTATCAATACCTTTGTTTGCAAATCTTACTTTAATGAAAGGGCGGTTTGTTTTCTCCTCTGATTTATCTAATCTAACTGCTTGAAATAAAGGAAAAGTAGAAATGTCAAAGATGACTCCTTGTAGTCTGTATTCTGGGGAACGTGTATCGGTTTATGCGAGGTCCTTCGTATAATCGTAGATTTCGTGTAACTTCCGTAAAGGAACAGAGTATAATTTGGTACGAATATAATGCAGGCCTAGAGGCTCATTGAAAATACATATTTAAAGCATTCCACGGTCATTTCGTCTATTGTGTGTTCAGATTTTACTTTTCTAATTGCACCTAATTTCTTTAATATGATCCCTTAAGTACGAAGACCGAAGTACGTCAACTTGAAAAAATGTCCAATATCTCCCCTTGTTTATATGACGGCAGACATATATAGACATGGGGCAGAAAATCTAATTATTCGCAAAGTAATTAAATACAAGATAAAGGTTATCAAGCATTTAAACAGGGACTTGAATCTATGGATCACATCTAATGTGACAGAGAGGTTAAGATCAAATATAAGACAGAGGAGTAATGAAGGGGATATTAATGAATCAAAGATTTAGTTAAGTTAAAACGACAAAACTTTACATAAGACAGAATGTACATAGTTCCCTCGTTTCTCAATTCGTTAGGATTGACGAACGCGATACTGTATTTCAATTCACTAAATATTAATGTCAGTACCTAGATAGAGCATTGTGCAATTAGCTTCTTTTCGTATACAATAAAGAAGTTTATATCCATGATTATATAATTTGTCTCTCTTACGAAAAACAACCTTTATAAGAATGAAATAGAGCGATAAGTAGAGCAGGGTGATAGAGGACAAAATACAGACAAACCATTATATGAACCGAAAGTAGGTTTTTTTTTAAAGAAATATGATTTCATCGCAATTTACCTCAGAACTGAATGCAATTTATAGAGATTAACACGAAAAATTCATCAATACATGCATTCCTTTAAAGGAAATTCAGAACTTGCAATGTGAAATGCCGAAGTCGTGCAAAAATCACGCGACACTTCAACCCCGGGAAAAAGCCAACAAGTTCAATCATTTAAACTTTGTAGAGAAAAGGAAAATATAATATTCTAAGAGGAGATCAAGAAAAAAAATCAAGGGCAAAGAACAAAATTGTGAATTGCGATTTACTACAAATCTCTGGACGTACAAATGTAATAGGTAACAACAGGTAGGTAGGAGTTACGTTGTGAAATATATTCTTACGTCTATCAGATAAATCCTGATCTAAACGGTCAAGGAGGGATTTTTTTCTATATAAAATAAATACTTATAGTACCCTTAGAAACATTTCATGTAACTAAAAACTAAAAGACAAATCTCCCATATACGAGGGCCGTTCCGAAAGTTCCTTAAAAATCATATTTGATGTCGTATGCGAATGACATTTTCTAGAAATTAAAGGGATATATTCAGAAAAAGAAAACAAGAAAATCAGGTTAAAATGATTTACAAAAAGGCATTATTGTCACAGTTTTACATGAAAGGTAGAGGTTACGGAACACTGAGATTTGAGTTGTTGAAATGAATCCATCCCTTTCGGTACATTGCGAAGTAAAATAAGGAAGAATACTCGACTATCAATTAAACTTCTATATATCATTAATGCTATTAATTTTCATGACCACTGCGAAGTTTTAACAAAGTCGGACCAGATTTACGACTTTTATGAGGATTTATGCATGATATTGCAGATCAAACAAACCAAAAAATTGATAACGTAAGAGTTCTTTACGGAGCACCAGACAGTCATTCAGTTTTGAATTTCGGTTGAATAAAACAGAAGGAAACTTAGCAGCTGATGGATGCATCTTGATATGCACCATTACATCAAAACTAATGTTGTTTAAAAAGAAAATGTGTTTTACGATAAATAGATACATAAACAGGCGATTTTAGTTGGAACTGAACAAGAAAGTAAACGTAAATAATAAAAGTGATGCTGTTTTCTCCATTAATAGTAACCCGACTTTGAATGATTCGAAGATGAAAGTACATTATGATATAGAGGTAGAAATGCAAATCCTTATCAAAATACATGAAAAGATATTTAGATTTTGTATATGGGGAACTCGTCATACACTATGATGTCCCACTCTCCAAAATGGTGGAGTTCGCTTCTTTTCATATGGTGGAGGTTTTTGTTTGTTTGCTTTGGTTCATGTTTTATCCTGATTTTGTATGCATTCGGTTTCTGATTTTCTGAATTATCGATTTTGTGATGTATACGGGGATATGGTCATTATCCATATTTGTCATAGATGAGAGGTTTTTTATTTCTTTTCAAATGTCACAAATGCTGGACATCTGACGACGTCGTTACTGACATTACGTTGTTCGAGAGGCGATTTGAAAGGTTGTTATTGACCAATCGTAATGAAAATTCGTCTATGTATTTAAAATTAACCTTATTATAAGGAAATCAACATAAGTTTTTATCAAATCCTCTAGATCTTTCCTTAAATTGTAATGTCCAAGAACTTTTGGAACAGCCCTCGTAGTTCAGAAGTAGATTTAATCACTAGTATGAATTTATTATATTTTTTATGCCCCCGGAATCAAAGATTCGGAGGCATATAGTTTTTGGCATGTCCGTCTGTTTGTCTGTTTGTCTGTTAGTCTGTTTGTCTGTTTGTCTGTCTGTTTGTCCGAAAAACTTTAACATTGGGCATAACTTTTGAATGGAAAGTGATAGGGGTTTGATATTTCACATGTGTATTCCTTGTGACAAGACCTTTCCAATAATACCAACATTTTTGACCTCATGATCTTAACCTTGACCTTTGACCTACTTTTCAAAAACTTTAACATTGGGCATAACTTTAGAATGGAAAGTGATAGGGCTTTGATATTTCACATGTGTATTCCTTGTGACAAGACCTTTCCAATAATACCAACATTATTTACCTCATGATCTTGACCTTGACCTTTGATATTTCACATGTGTATTCCCTGTGACAAGATCTTTCCAATGATACCAAAATTTTTGACCTCCTGACCTTGACCTTGACCTTTGACCTACTTTACAAAAACTTTATCATTGGGCATAACTTTTGAATGGAAAGTAATAGGGCTTTGATATTTCACATGTGTATTTGTCGTGACAAGACCTTTCCAATGATGCCAAAATGTGTGACCTCGTGACCTTGACCTTTGACCTACTTTTCAAAAACTTCATCATTGGGCATAACTTTTAAATGGTAAGTGATAAGGGCTTTGATATTTCAAATGTGTATTCCTTGTCTCAAGATTTTTCCATCGATACCAAAAAATTTTAACCAGGTGACCCTGACCTTGACCTTTCACATAAATGTACTTAGCAGAAAAAAGTGCTTATACTAACAAAGATGCCATCGGGGGCATTCGTGCTTCACAAACACAGGCATTATTCACAGTAATATTCAATTGCAGAAAGTTTGATTCCATGGTTCAGAAAAATATTGTAGGTTATGAGCAATATTCATTGTATTTTAACAGTAATTATGGCGGAGGGTTTCAGTCTTCCATTACAATTTCCCCAGACGACAGTGGAATGTGAGAAATGCAGTGCTGACGTTGATGTCACGTGGTTTTGTAAGAACTGTCCTGCCTCCCTCTGCAATAACTGCAAAGAAGACCATTCCAGAGATAAACTGATGAGAAAGCATGAAGTGGTACCAAGATCTGGAAGCGTATTAAGGTCCCATGGATCATGGAAAGTGAGAGAATCATGTAAAATGCACAAAAACAGTGATTTAATAACTTACTGTAATGATTGTAAAGAACCATGTTGTATTGATTGTATGGAAGAAAAACATCATCGCCATGCTTTCACAAAACTTGATACGAAATATTTCGAAGCCGAGTCTCGCCTTAACTTTCTGGTAGATGTTCTGTCAAAATCTACGATACTAACCATTCAAAATGAGATTTCAAGTTTGAAACAAAATATTGAAACTTTCAATGAAAATTTCAATCTCGTGAATACAGAATTAAACACAGCTGAGAACAAAGTTATGACAACTGTCGCAGAGTCTTTTAAAAAATTACGCAAAAATCTGTCTGTGAAACAAAAGGAATTAGTATCTAAAAGAGAGGATAGAATCAAACGATGTGGCCATCAGATGAATGAAATTGAAAGTTTCATTGCAAGTACTGAACAGAAAATTAGGGCAGGGGGTCTGGATCTGATAGAGTACTTTCCTATCCTTCCTACCCTCCAGTCATTCCACTCTGACATAACCACTCCTGTTCCTTGCTTTGAATTAAATGAAGCCATTCTGAACGAATGTGAAACAAACATAGGGCAGCTATGTTTTCAAGATAGAAAATCTGATTCAAGTCACGAATCATTACACAATGTTAGTGTTAGTAATAAAGAGAAAAATGACGAATCTGTGGAAACGGATAAAGAGGGGGTAAGTGTATCTGGCATTAAAGAAGAAAAGATAGATAGTTTCAAAACACCTATTTCTATTTCGAGTATAGAACCTGTAGGTGATGGCACAGCATGGATTGCAAGTGTTGAAAGTGACACAATGTATCTATATGACATCAGAGGTAAAGAGATAAGGTCAGTTATAATGAAGGGACAGAGAGGATTCTTAAAAAAAGCGAAAAAGATAGAGATTTACGACATGGTTTTACAGAGCAATGGTGATATTGTAGTGGCATGCTTTGACGACAAGGTAAGACGTGTGTCAGTTAGTGGTAAGATAACTACTCTAATTGACACAACACCATTTATCCCTTATGGAGTGTGTCTGACAGACAGGGAGGAGATAGTAGTATGTATGGCAGGTCAGAAGGACAAAAACCACGTGGCTGTGTATACACCTGACGGTAAGTCAAAGGTAAGGGAGATAACAGCTAGAGATAGTAACAACAAGCAGTTGTTTACCGGACCAGATTGTTTAGTTATCAATGACGGTCAGATAACAGTGTTGAACGGCGCTGAGAACGTTGTGTCCTTGGATCAACACAGTGGTAAGGTACTCTGGGTGTATGATGGTAGTCAGGCTTCACTTAAAGAGAACTTTGATCCCTCAGGAATCTGTAAGGATAACTTCTCAAATATTCTTGTCACTGATTATGAAAACCATTGTATTCATTATATCAACAAGAAAGGAAGTTTGATAAGCATTATAATGGTTAAAGATTATGGATTAAAAAACCCATGGGGAATATGTGTGGACAGTCAGAGTGGAAATATATGGTGTGGGAATACAGAAGACAAAGTTCTGTTACTGAAATATCCAAGATAAATAAGCGACATGAAAACAACTTGTCCAACGTATGATTGCTTAAAATGCTAGTTTTGAATTTGATATTCATTGTAAAGATAATAAAACTTTTTAGTTGATCAATCCACATTCCAAAAATGAGTTCATTAAAGACGTTTAAGATGTAACAACAGCGAAAAAAGTCCGGAAAACTAAAGTGTGACTAACAGACGGACAAACAAACGGGGTGAAAACTATAAGTCCCCTCCGGCGAGCCGGTGGGGGACTATAAGCACGGCCATGATGAAACACGCAACAACACAACAAAGCTATTTTGTCATATAGATAGGCAATTGCAGCATATGCGGTTGTTGACAGGCTGTGCATGTTCTGAGCACTAATTATAAGTAGAGAATCTTAAAAAGAAGAGAAGTACTAATGAATATTGTTTACAATGTAAAATATTTTGAACAACTCAAATAAAGTTATTCATCAATCACATTTAGTTATAAATGAAATTATGAATATGGTGTATGTATAAACAATAAATTCTATCAACTTCCATCTAAACTAGACAAAAAAGGAAAATAAAACAGATTTTCGTTTCTCGATCATTAATTTGTTGGAAGTCTCTAAACTTCAATAAAATACTCAGTTTTTATGATATTCAAAGAAAAGTATATTTTTTTGTTTTGATTTAGGATCACTGATGAAGGTTTAATATCCGAAACGTGCATGTCTAATCCATGCTGCTAATCTCTCTATTCTTTCATGATGCCATGGATTAGAAAACATGCATTTTGAGTTTTTGCAAGTTATCTTGTCATAACCATTTAAAAAGCATGTATCAAGAGAGAAATGTGGCAAGCTTTTTTTATTATATTGATACTGAAAAAATTATTTCTGCTAGTGCTATTTTCCACTATATTTTATATGCTCTTCCCTTGATGGTTTCGGAAAAAGAAACTTTTAAGTTAATTGACCCTTCTGATTGCGGGAAAAAATGCAAAATGCCATGACGTCACAATGCTTTTACCTCGCGTTCGGAAGGATCAATAACTGATGCATGGTTTTATTGACTGATTAATCATATTTCGTCCATGTTAAATGGTGAATTTATCTTACCGCGTATAAAGTTGAATGGATTCTAACCTTGTTCAGGGATAGGATTATGCGCTAAGCAAATTACCTATTTCAAGGAATTTTTCATAGAAATGAAAAATGATTTATTGTTCATAACGGAAGATTTGTAATACATCTATCATCAAAATCAAAGAAATATCTACGTATGTAATGAAATGTAAATCTATATCTATTTATGTTAAATTTTACAAAACAAAGGAGGGGACAAAGTCTGGCTTATGTGTAATTCTATAGCCTCTCCCAAACCATACCATTTTGTAAAATATTTATTTCTCAATTCCTTTGTGTCAGGGAAATTGCACACTGTAGAGAGAAGAATAAATCTAAATACAACATTATTATTTTAGATATTGTTTTCATTTTCGTGCGTGAACATCGACGGCGGGTGCGGCTAGCCAACCATGGGATGCTTACTCCTCCCAGGCACTAGATCCCACTTCTAGCTTGCTAGGGTCCGTTGATGCTCAATTTTGTGCTCTATTGTGAGTGCATTTGAGATTATCGTCAGAACCCTCTTTAACTACAGAACTCCGTCATACATATTTACATAACACTAGGACATGTACTATTATTTGAATTTTCAGTAGATATTTACAATACTTGAAATATGTTGATCAAGGCTTCCGCTTTCATGAAAAGTAAAGACGTTTTGGAAATTTTCGAAAAAATACTCCCAGCGTCTTTTGAAATTCGGCCATATACAAGCAACAGAGTATATTTATAAGGGTATTTCACAACCTGCCTTTTATAGTGACTATTTAAACAAAATGAGGAGGATGATATGTGGACAGAATTTCCATTGAAAATGCGTCAGCCTCATCAGTTGGTATCCATTGATATGACCTTGCTGTTACAATAAGAACACTCTATTTGCCAGGATATCTTTCCAAGAAGCATCGTGGGGTATCACGTGATACACAAATGATTTGTTCCACGGGAATCCCCTTTGATTGAACTAAGTAAATACTGTCTAAATCTACTTGATATGAATTTATTTTAGGCCTATCATATGGTCATTATTATAAATTATATGATGGTAATTTATTCTGGTCAAGAATAGACGTGTATTCGGAGAACACTTAAAGAGAAATTTTTCAATGCTCGCCACATGTTATGATATGGTACACGGACAGATACAAAATTTTCTGTTTAAGTGTTCTCCAAATATACGTCTATTCTTGACCAGAATAAATTACCATCATATACTTTATAATAATGACCATATGATAGGCCTAAAATAAATTCATATAAAGTAGATTCAGACAGTATTTACTTGGTTCAATCAAATGGGATTCCCGTGGAACATATCATTTGTGTATCACGTAATACCCCACGGTGAAGAAAGGCCGTTCAGATTTCACCTGCGTATTTTATACATGTTCGCAACTTCCACTGCCAATGGTAAACTTGTCTATAAATAAAAGACTACCAGTCAGTCTTCTAGGCTGTGAGTCAGTAAATGAAAGTCAAACACAAAAGCCGAAGCCGCATTACAAAAAACCAAAATTGGAAGGCGCACGAATGTTTGCAAAATACAACAAAACTTCTCCACGCGAAACGAAAAGAGGACAAACGACAACGGCATAAGCCTTACAGAAACGCAAAGGACAACTTTTCCAATATGTTATACTTATAACAATGCTAGATTTATATAACATGGACGCACGTGAAATCAATAATAAGCCAAAAAATTGTAAGATAGTATTGACAAAGGTGTTAAGACACAGTATGTACAAAGGTTTTAAGACACAGTATGTACAAAGATCGTAAGACACATTGTGATGTTCTTCCTAGGTTGTCCTTGGCATACCTTTCTAATATAAACAGTAGAAAAAAAAACAAATTTTGATATCCGTTTTCATTAATTGATCTCACGATAAATTGCTAATAATTAAAGAATTCTATCTTTTTATGTTCTATTATCCCATGTTATGTTATGTTAAGTAACTTGGCCTCTGCATTTAGCTGTCTTGTGTGTGTAGTCATGTATAGTGATTACACAACAGTTGTGCATTTATTAAGACAAACAGTAATCAGGGACTAAAATTAAAGTTTTTGACATGGTAGCCACCCGGGCCCCTACATTTTCAGATTTATTAGCCCGGAGTAAATTTTGGTAGCCCGTGAAAAAAAATGAAATTTTGCAATTTTTTAACTATATTTAATTCAAAACTTCAAAATTTCTCTATTTCCCTTTCAATTTCAAATATTCTCTCCATTACAACTTCACTTTCCTCCTCCTCCTCAGAATCTGTACTGGACTCAACCTCTCCTGACTCTGCTACTGTCTCTATCTCTATTTGCCCACTTTCAACCGTCTGTGCTTCGAACTCATCTTCCAGACCGCATTTCTTTTCTTACTTCCAGGCCCCGGGGGCTGCTTGACCCCCTCGAGATATCTCCACATCGTTGGGGTTTAAAACGAAAGTGAAGTATAATATTCGGAAGCAAAACGGATCTAAGGCTCCGCACATCATCGGGTCCGTACTTTCAAACACTCGCGCGACTTAGACGATGCAACTCTTTCAAGATTACGATTGACGTCGATGTAAACATCGCGCGAACAACAGGTGCTTTGTTAATAGGCTTGAAATATCCATACAAACCCCGAGAATTTTTAATCGCCACACGGGCGAGCGAGTAGGAAGGTTTCATGGGCCCGGGGGCAAAAGTGGTCGCCTCGGGCGACCGGGCGACCGTTAATTTAGTCCCTGCAGTAATTAGACAAGTTGGAAGGTTGTGCGCACATAATCCAGATAACCACTCCACAAAAATAACGTGGTAGATGGCTGTCCTCAGTCGTTACCGATTACCAATGGTTCATGATTAGTCTTTTGTGTTTGGTGGCTTGATGTCGTATTCGGTGTTCCTTGTCCCTTTTGCGTCTCTTGTTCCTAGATTACCGTCAAACGGTATCTACATTTCGCAGCTCATCCGGTATGCTAGAGCATTGAATGATGTTTTGGATTTTCATAGTAGAAATTTACAAATAACCAAGACACTTTTAGGTCAAGTTTTTCGCTTTCATAAAGTAGTAAAGACTTTCTGGAAATTTTGCAAAATTTATTGTCAACTTCTTTTGAAATTCGGACAAATATAAGCAACAGATTATACTTTGGGTATTTTACAGCCTGCATTTTATGGTGACATAATTAACGAAATAAGTAGGATCAAAGGTAGACAGAATTACCATCGAAATTGTGATAGAATCATCAAACGCATTTTATACCATGGATATGACTTTTTCTCACCAGACAGACACTTGGCTTAGTAGAGGACCAATCTACAGCCTTACCCGAAACGTGCATGTCTCGGCCATGCTGCCAATTTATTTGTTCTAAAATGATGCTATTCAATTTGAAGACGTTCAACCTTGTACGAATTGCACTCTGATTGACTGTGACGACGACAGGTTTCCATGACGGGCCCTGTCCATACCTATTTAGAATAGACAGGGTCCCGACCACCTCTCCTCTCGGAATGTCGGTCGGACTCCTCAGGTGATCACATGCATGAGCTCAATACATTGGTCTCATTGGTTTTTGTGTGGACTTTTGTGTTTCATGTTTCTATGGTGTATGTTGGTGTCCCCTGTCCCTTTTGCGTCTCTATCTGTGAGTGTCTGCTCTGTGCTTTTGCATTGGATGTGTTGTGGCTTTGCTGTGGTTGCTGCAACCATGTGCTGTTGGAGAGTAATATAACGGGTCAGCTCGAATTTTTATTTCACATCCGGACGCGCATGCGTCCTCAAGCAAATACGTCCTTTCCCGTCAAGATGACGTTATTTTCACTCGAAGCCAAATTTAGGTACCATAGTGTACTGTAATGACAGTACTTAATACGGGGATATTATAAAAGCATATCAGATCCCCCTTTCCAGAATGATCAGTGACATTCTACATTGTGATTGAATGGCTGTCGTCATCACCAAACAAGACATACATACCTGATCTGTACATCAAAATGTACATCGAGACAATCACCGAATTTGACAGGTTTTTGAGATTAAACTTTATTCATTTTACAACGTTTAACATACAAGTTACACAACTTATATTAATGTTTCAAGTTGGCTCAGATGTTGGCGTGAGGGGGTCCAAGGAGCAGGAGGAAACCGGAGTACCCGGAGAAAAACCCCCTGCAGAGGCCTGGGTGGGGGACCACCTACCCTCCCACATAAGACCCTTTGCCGAATCTGAGATTCGATCCCGGGAACTTAGAGGTGAGAAGCGAGCGCGCTACCACTGCGCTAACCCGATCAGGTTTCCATGGAGCTGTTGCGACGGATGTTGCATGCATTCAGGAGACGCTGACTCTCCCCGGGCACCTGGTCTCACTTCAGAATGTTGTTCGTTCTGGGGTTCGCAACCGTTTCGATGGGAATTCTCACGATTTTGCTTTGCCTTCTCGACTTTATGACTGAATAACGATTAGGTACTTCTTTGATGTTTATTCAAGGGGGTAGATAGCCATGATAATGGGATTTTATCTTTTTTTTTATCTTTTTTCCTCTTTCAGACATATCTTTCTACGAGTTCACGGTCGTTCGAGCTATATTTGAATTTTCTAGTTATTAGACCAAGATAGCGGCTTACCTAGCGGTCCATCCAACTAGCTCGTGCTCCATAGCGTTACCTAGTCTAAAACTGTTTGAACGCATCCCAGGTAGACAGATAAGTAAGCATCTTTTGTTCGACATTCATTTGGTCGTACAGAAAAAAAGTCAAAACCTGTGAACATGTCAAATGGATGTTCCTTACCTTTCTTCGCCTTGAGCATCACTGATGAGATACAATGTGTTGAAATGGCATGGAACAAAGGAATGTCGGCGCGTGTGTCTTTCTTGAGGTAGTAAAGTGACAACTGTCGTCTAAAGATGACATGAAATTAAGATATAAAGCACAGATAATGGTTTCGGTGACTTCCTATATGGATAGATTGTGCTGAGGTAATAAGCAATTTTTTTATTGAAAAGCACATCCTCAAATTATATTGTTGTAGAATTGATTTCGAGTGGTATTTCTTTTTTCTGTGTGTGTGTTTTTTTTTAGATGATTTGGTGATCCTTGTCCCTTTTGTGTCTCTTTCTGTGCATGTGTGCTCTGTGTTTTTGCATAGAATGTTTTGAGGTTCAGCTGTGGGTGCTGCAACCGAGTGATGTTAGAAACCCCCTTCCATCAGAGAGAAGGGACTGAATAGACTCGAGTTCCATAGGGCTACGATGAAATGACATATATGGATAATGACCATATCCCTTGTTATAGCACAAAATCGATAAGAAACCGAAGGCATACAAAATCAGGATGAATCGGAAACCAAAGCAAACAAACAAAAACTTCCACCACATGAAAAGAAGCGAACCCCCGATATGGGAGTGAGACCAGGTGCCCAGGAAGAGTAAGCATCTCCTGCTTGCATGCAACACTCGCCGCTTCAATTCGGTAGAACTGTCACATCCGGTTACTTCCATTTCCGAAGACATAGAGTACAATCTTTGGTTGGATGGTTCAAATGGTCTATGACAGAATATCATCCACCATTCTGGAAAGTGGGACATCATAGTGTATGACGAGTTCCCCATATCGACCGTAGAACTTCCTCAGTGATGATGTGAGTCGGTTACAAACATATCCCTGACTGAGAAGCTTATCTGAAAGACGCCTAGCTCTCAGAACAAAATCCGTATATTTGGTACTTGCTCTGGCATAGCGTATCAACTGAGATATGAACACACCATAAGCTGGCGATGAAGGGATGTTGCTACTCAGATAAGGAAAGTTTGTATGCTGAAATTGAAGTCGTCACGTTTGTCATAGAGGTAGGTGCTCATGTGACCATCAGTGTCGTTTGACAACATTATGTCCAAATAGGATGCTGAATTATTTGTCTCTGTAGTTTCTTTGACTTCAAGCTCCGAAGGATAGATACTGCTCAGGTAATCCGCGAATTTTGGATTATTGATGGACAACACATCGTCTATGTATCTGTAAGTGAAGTTGAAGTCAGAAGCTAAGTATCTTTTCCCTTCAGAGACCAAAGATTGAATGAATTCAGCTTCGTACGAGTAAAGGAAAATGTCGGCAAGGAGTGGGGCACAATTGGTCCCCATTTGAATTCCGACAATTTGCCGGAAGACCTTTCCTCCAAACACCACAAAAATGTTGTCGATCAGAAAGTTTAACATCTGAATAATATCTGTTTCAGTGTACTTATTTTCAGAATCGGACTTTTATTTCACAAAGTAGGTTTTGTCATAGTTAACAACAATAAATTTGTATTTGCGATTACCGTTCTTACTTGTAAACGCATTACTTATAATTTTTGCGAGTCTTTCTTTCAATTTAGAATGTGGAATTGTAGTGTAAAGTGTCGAAAAATCAAAAGCTTTGATCGAATGGACTATACTAAAATGAGTGGATTTCAAATGCTCTAAACGTTCCTTCGAATTCTTTATAATCCACATCTGGTTGATACCACTGCGAGAATATACTGTCGAACTATATTTATTGAAGCCCAGATTAGATTTCAGATAAAACTTTGGTGAGTAAGATCGATACAGATTTGGTAGAACATTTTGAGGAACCAGCGATGAAACGTTGTTTGTACGGATTCTTATGCATTTTAGGTATGCAGTATAAGTATGGTAAATCTAAATCTAAATTGTTAGTGTCGAAGCCAAAGGAAGCAAGAGATGATTTGTGGTTATCTATTATCTAAATCAGCAAGAATTGTAGTACAGTTTATTAACATCAAAATTCCAACAATTTGTTGAAAGACAATTTTCAGAGCAAGTCATAAAATATTTTTTGGTCCTGACAGATATTTACCCTTTAACTTTTTTATAAATGTTAACATTATATCTAGGATCCTTTTATAATGTACCCTATATCTTAAGGACATTTGATAAAATGGAAAAATAGTTCCCTACATCTTATTCATAATAGATAACAGATATTCAAGAGCATGTCATACAGGTTGGCATTTCTATGGAGCGAAGCAGTCTTATGAGACAATGTTATTTATCCCCTACTTTTTTGGATCAAAACTTGTACTCGTCTTCGACAAAATACGGTTAGTATGAAATAATTTTTTTTGAAATTTTACTTTTCATAAATTCTTACTTAGTTCATTCTTTAGTATAAATAGGCCATGTTAAGTGAATCGCTCTTCATATATCTATTTTTAAGATTTCCTATAATTTGGCCTCAAGCGTCACTGAGGAGTGCACGTTTTTAAACTTGCCGTTTCACCGATAAATATCATCAAAATAAAAGGAGTTTATCATCTTAGCATCATCCCTCTAATGCTATTTTGAACATAGATTTTATTTGGATATGCTACTGAATCGACCCTACAGGAAATTTGGAGCCACGCACTCTCTGCAATATAAATGTATAAATCTAAATTCAAAAAATTAAAGAGGGCGCTACTGAAATGATTTTTGGTGGCTCCGCTAGAAGCATCAATGGGAATTTAATATTCGAAACACGAGTCTGGTGCATGGAAATTGGTTTGGAAAGTATAGAGTTGGAACCCTTCGACATTATTTTATTTTCAATATATCATTTCAACTACTAGGATGGTACCTGTATCTCTGCTGGTGGACTGTTATTACTGGAGGACATCGCTCCCCTAATTTCACTATTTTCACTAACCTGAAATATTTCGTGGATTCTATGACACTAAATTGGTTAATTTATTCATAACTAAGGGGTATCTCCATGAAGACAGAGCTCCTTATTTTGTGCTTTTTTTTTGAAATTTGCTCTTCATACTTTAACAATTTTGATTTATCCTATTAGGACTGAACCATCACTGAAGAGATAATATTTGTTTAAATACAATGCGCAAATGATGCAGTGAACTTTTTACAGTAGTACATTTATTTCAATATAGATAATTAAAAGCGCTTCTTACTTTGGTTTTGTCATCGGTTCTTTATGTAGATTATCCGCAGAAATCGTAAGACAAAGTTATTTCTCTGAAGCGACTATCTTATTGTTACACGTTATATTTTTTCAGAAATTGAAATCGTGGATAAATCAAGAGACAAATAGAATTAGCAGATGACAGATAAAGGAGATATGATGCAAGTAAACACTCTTTTCCAATAAAAGGTATATTTACTTTTTAAGATTCTACAATAATATAATATATAGTCATCTTTTATGAACGCCCTCGTAATTCATGTCTTCTTTTTCTAAACTCTCTGCAATCTTATGTTCGATATTTGTAAAAGTCAGAAGAAAAGATTTGCAATAGGACAACAGTGCAGTGAGAGCAACGGAACGCACACAAACAAGATTACACAAAAAACACCACGCAAAATGACCAAACGAACGAATATCCGAATACACCGCGTCAAAACAAAACATTCAAATCAATCAGTCTGACTAATCAAACAAACCATACATGTACATGACACCACAGAACATACTTGTATCTTCCGAAATGGAAGTAACCGGATGTTATATTTCTGCCGAATTGAAGCGACAGGTGATGCATGCATGCAAGCAGGAGATGCAGACTCTTCCTGAGCACATGGTATCTTTCCCATATTGGGATGTCACTTCTTTTCATGTGATGGAGGTTTTCGTTTGTTTGCTTTGGTTCCTATTAAGTAGCTGTCCGTGTAAGAATCATGCAAAATGAAAAATATGTGGCATATTGAAAATTTTACTTTTACGAAAAATGTTGATAAAATGAATCAAAAGCATGGGTTTTATTCATATTTTGGTGTGTTTTGTGCAAGAGTGGCAGATTAAGTCATAAAAAGGCGAAATAATAAGAATAATGTAAGAATTTTCTCCATTACCTACAATGTTATTTGTTAAAAAATATCTCTTAATTAAATTAATTATCTAAACCTCCCAGCAAATACAAGTAAATTTTCGTAAAATATAACCTTCCAACAATTACTTGAAATAAAAATATAATTTGGATACACACTTTCAATTGTAAAAATAATCATTTAAAAATCCTATATTTAGACATCATTTTCCCATAAAATTATCCCCCTTGGTAGCACTCTCTAGTGAAATAAGGCAGGAATGGTTCTTGGATACAAAACAACATGGCTGCCTATAGAGGGAAATTCATCAGTCTATACATACAAAATGTCAATTTCTTTTTACCAACTCTTCTTATTCTTTCGATTCATCATTTGTTTACCTAAATGACTGTAAAGAATATGTAGCAAGCCATCCTCTTTCCCTCGATACATCACAGACGAGAAATATTTGAGTGACTCTGAGGGACTTTGATAGGAACATGTTATATTCGTATACACGCTGGAATTTTGGGTTTGATACCATATTTTACTGTTTATACGACCGAGATTTTCATGATTTGAATATTGGAGGAGAAAGTCTATGCATTTTACTCCAACACTTGGAATACAAAGGAGACTGGCAAGTATATCCCAGAGGATCCGAGGACCTTCTTAGCTGTGTGTGTACATGTGTGACAAACTACCTGTAATTGCGGACATCTGCAAGTACCAGTATGCTTATCAGATCAGGTATTTGAAAGTGTTTGCATTAATTTCTATCAAAATGAAGACCATTTTACCTAATTCATTCGGTTAACCTTTGTCTATCCTATACACAGGGGCAGATACAGGAATGGGAAGGGAGGGTTGGGTGGGTTGACCTATATATGCATGATTTTGAGTCACAGTATTAATTTGCAATTAAAATGTTTGCATATAAGGTACATATCAATATTAATACAAGCAATTTCACAATTTGTTTAGAGATATGGGCACATGTAATATGATTTGAGGCCATACATTATAGTAACATACTCTATAATATGCATGGGTATATCCATATAATCTTAATGATATGATAATAACTAATTACATCTCACCTTCTGAAGAACCATACCTATTTATTAGGTAACCAATTTCTTTGGATCATAAATGCAAACAAGAGATAACTCATACAAAACTGAGTTACATGTATTAGCAGATGTTGCAGTAAAATCAACTGAGTAGCAGTTGAATTACTTATCCTTTCAGAGGGAAGAATTTATTCAAATAAAACTGTACAAAGTTCCTAAATCCACAATTTTTTTGTCTCTTCGCCTTTATCAAATCCAAAAAGCCAAGGAAATGAAAATTTGTGAATTAGAATATATATATGTATTTATATTCTAAACAGTTTAATTTTACGAATCAAGCAGGACTATTCATATGAATTTTATATTTTCAGCACTGCAAAATATGAAAGGACTCAAGGTTCAATGTTACAAGCTTCCTTGAGAGATTCCTTGATGAGGTATGTAATACATGTTTGCTCAATATAGTATTCAATCTCATTCTATAAGTTAGGTTCATACCTATAGGCAAAAGCCATCCCCCCCTCCCAAAAAAAAGAGAAACAAAACAAAACATCTTTATCACCCTTAAATATTGAAAGGGACTCTCATATATACATGTACATAAATTTATTATACCCACAAATATAGTTTGGGGGAGGGGTATTGAAATATTTCAATCTGTTGCAATTTTGAATTTGACTTATGACCTTGGTTCAAGATCATGACACACCCTTTGGTCCTGGGATATGTCATGATCTTGAACCAATACCTTGACCTTGTGACCTGGATCTTGGAGTACGGCCAACTTGGCTCTATACTCTATTTAGGGATATGATGTGCATATTTTTCATGTGTTTCTCTTGATAAGACAATTCTATTTATACCCTCGTCTTTGACCCCATGACCTTGAATGTCATGAATGACCAATTTTTGCCTTCAATTTTCAAACCAGAAATATAACCTTGATCATGGTTTTTAAACATGAGCATTCATGTAAAGCTTTCATATTTTGCATGTGAATTGCATGTGACAAAACTTTTCATTTGAGAAATTAACCTTTGACCTACTGACCTTTAAATTGGAGTTTGAGCCACATTAGGTAAATGTACTAATAACAATATCTCTATCATCTTTTAAGATATGGAGTACATATTTCACATGAACATAAATTAGTACAAAACCATTCAATTTTGTCTCTGACATATTGGCCTTGACCCAGGAATTTGACTTGCTTTAGAGAAAATACACCAACATTTATTTACCAAGTAAGGCTAAAGGTTCATTCATTTTAAAAAGAACCTCACATTTGATACATGACCCAGAACACTTTACCTTGAAATTAAAACCTTCTACAAACAAAAATCTGTCAGGGATAGGGTGGTTCAGAAGTATGTGTTCTTTAAATTTTGTTATTATGATAATGTTATGCATACTATTTCTTATTCCAGTGAAGATGGAAAAGCTTAGATTGACAAGAGGCCAGGTATAAGATTGACGTCACCTTTGGTCATGATGAGCCAGTTGAGAAAATATGTCAGGTATTCATTGAATATATTGCAGACATTGTCAAAGTTCAATTTTTTTATGCCCCTGTAATCAAAGATTCGGGGACATATAGTTTTTGGTCTGTCCGTCTGTCTGTCTGTTTTCTCTGTCCGCAAAAACTTTAACCTTGGCCATAACTTTTGAATGGTAAATGATAGGGCTTTAATATTTTACATGTGTATTCCTTGTGACAAGACCTTTCCATGGATACTACAATTTTTGACCTTGTGACCTTGACCTTGGAGTTTGACCTACTTTTGAAAAATTTTAACCTCGGCCATAACTTTTAAACAGTAAGTATTTAATATTTCGGCTTTAATATTTCACATGAGTATTCCTTGTGGCAAGACCTTTCCATGGATATAAAAAATTTTGACCTTATGACCTTGACCTTGTGACCTTGACCTTGGAGTTTGACCTACTTTTGAAAAACTTTAACCTTGGCCATAACTTTTAAATGGTAAGTGATAGGGCTTTAATATTTCACATGAGTATTCCTTGTGACAAGACCTTTACGTGAATATCAAAATTTCTGACCTTATGACCTTGACCTTGGGATTTGACCTACTTTTGAAAATCTTAACTTTAGCCATGACTTTTAAATGGTAAGTGATAGGGCTTTCATATTTCACATATGACTTTCTTGAGGCAAGACCTTTCCATGGATATCAAATTTGACCTTGTGACCTTGACCTAAAAATTTTAACTACTTTTCAGTTGTTTTACCGATAAAGATGCCAATGGGGGCATTCGTGTTTCACAAACACATTTTTTTTATTTACCAGACAATTGGTCTGGTGAAATGAAAAAAAATCACGAATAAAATTTTTATTTTAACAGACAATTCTTATTTAGGAATTATCA
Organism: Pinctada fucata; assembly: GCA_028142955.1. Classification (NCBI taxonomy): domain Eukaryota; kingdom Metazoa; phylum Mollusca; class Bivalvia; order Pterioida; family Pteriidae; genus Pinctada; species Pinctada fucata. Next base: position 288,836 of record AP027107.1, read on the forward strand.
CCTTAAATGAGAAAGATCTTCTCATTGAGCTTATATCTTTATATGTACCCCCCCCCCCCTCTGCCCTCCAAAATAAAATTTAGTTATTTGAACATGTGAAAACCCTAAGCGTTGACAATTTTCTTGATCACCGCAAGTCATTTACAGCAGTTGAGTCTTTAGTTACTCCAGGTATCAAGTTATCAGTAAGCTAATATAATTTTATGATAATATTTATATTGGAAGGGGGGGGGGGGGGGTTGAAAGGCATAACATCAATGTTTCACAAGTACATATAGCATTGAATATTTCTTTAGAGTCTACTCTGTTCTATAATTTTATTGCAATAAATGAAATACATGTATATGTAATATATGAAAATGGCTAACATATATTAATTCAATCTGTTTGTTGCAGGATTCTTTGAATAGGCACTGTATAGAAGAGTAACTAACTACTTGCTCGGAAGATGCACAGAATACTTGTAAGGAAGATTCAAAAGATACACTCAACTCATTAGAAGATTCACAGTTTGAGCTCCTATGATGGACACATACCTTTTACACAACTTTTTTTCAACACACTTTTGTTATAATTAAAACAATGTAGATTGGGATTAAAATATAACTGTAGAGGTTTGACTTTGACCTTGAAAAATGTATTTTTTTCTGTAGTTTAATAGCTGTGGAAGAACTATAAAGAGAACAATATTGAACTTGGTATTAAGATAAAGCAGAGTGAGATGATCTTAGGCCAGGTATTGTTTTTGACCTTGAGGTTTGATCTTGACCATGACCTTGAAAAATGAGTTAATTTCTATTGTACAATATGTAATTTTACATTCAAACTTTGCATAGAGGTAAGAGAAAATGAGTTGACTTTATTTCAGGTATTGACCTTGACTTTGCCATTTGACCTTGACCTTGAAGATACAATTTTGAATTTGACTTTACCTTAGTAGGGTACCAATAGTATATCATATATCACATTTAAACTTTGCATGGAGATAGATTTAAGTAAGTATGCCTGATTTTAGGTAATGCCCTTGACCTTGAGATTTGACCTTGACCTTGAAAGTAAAAAAATTGAATTAGAGTATGTTGTAACAATAAAGCATGTATATGAAACCATGAGTAAGACTTTATATTAGATATCACATTAAAATTGTACATGCAGGTAGAACATGATAACTGGACTTGATTTTGCCCCTGACAGTTTTATTTTGAACTAGACTTATGTCATTACTCTTTGACATTTCACTTTAAAACTTGCCATAGCGGTAGAACATGGTTCTGGTACTGTAGTTAACCTTGAGGCTGGACCTTGATGATATGATTTTGAAGTAGACTAAAGTGTGTCAAAACTATGTAGAATCTCACATTGAAACTTTGGAGGAGATATTAATATTGCACTCTGTTGCTTTCAATGGACATAGTGTTTCAAAAATTAATGTGAATTAGGATCAGTTCATTGTTTAACTATGACTTTGACTTCTTTCCTATACATCTAATAAAGTTTGACAACATTTTTAATGGAACTCATGGGTACAAATTATTGTATTGTGATCTCACCCTTGCATTTTCAGTTTCATTGTCTTATTTTTTCTAAGAAATAAATGTTCTTTATTGTTATATATTCTGTTATATAAACTCATTGATGAATTTAGAAGAATTGTTGTACAGTTGCTTAGCGATCTTTATATGTACTTTCTTTATTGCTTATATACAGCTATTTTTCCTTAACAACATTGATCAGTTGTCCAAAAGGATATATTTGATCAAATGCAATATCCTGTTTGATATCTCTTTATAAATGATTTGCAAATACATGTAGTTCATAAATATTCAAATATATATACAAAACATAGGGTAATCAAAGATTACATAGCTCACCTATACAGGTTTTTGTCAGAAACCAGGTTAAAGTTTTTGAGAAGTAGGTCAAGGTCACTAGGTCAAAGGTCATGGTCTCAAATGAAAGGTCTTGTCACAAGGTATCTACATGTGAAATATCAAAGCCCTACCCCTTATAGTTCAAGAGATATAGCCCAGGTAAATGTTTTGTCTACGGACGACGACAACGACGCCGAGGGTATGGTATTAGTTCTCCGGACTTTTTCGTCCCAGCGAGCTAAAAAGGAAAAGTTAGCATTTACAACTATTTCAACTTACATAGAATAGTTTATTGCTGTATTAGTTGTATCTAAAAATAACCAATAGATGCTGAACATTATCTATTTATCAAAAACTGAAATTAATACATTAAAAGAAAATCTTTGATGTTGTATTTTTAAAGCTTGTATTGTTATGATATAGTGATACGTTGCCTAGCAACCAAGTATACACACTAAGTATTTATTTTAGTTTTACATTTTTCTTATGAACTTAAATGGTCAGTTGTTCAGTTTATGGTGTATCATTTTGTGCAATGCTTCCAATAACATTTATGAATTAATTTGAAAATTTGGAAATTCGGAAAGGTAGGGAAAAGAATTTTTTGGCAATTTTGACATTTTTTGGCATTTTAAAAATGTTTAATTCTATAATATTCTATTTTACACTAACATCGACATGTTTAAAGGCATTTAAGGGCATTCTGCAGTCTTAAACATAATTTATTTTGAACCAGGATCTGTAAATAACGATGACTTATTTGTTTACAAAAATAGTGCATGTCGTTACAGGATGGGAATTCGGTTGCCTAGCAACAAGTCAAATATGTTTTTCCGACTCATTTTATGTTTCTGTTCTAAACATCAATGATCAATGTTAGAGGTAGTATATGTCACTTTGTGCAATGTTTTAGATAAGTCTATTAAAAGAGATATGAAAATGTCGAAAATCCATAAATTCACAAATTTCTGAAAAAATGAGAAACCAGCAATTTTTAGAGTATTATTAAATTTCCGAATTACATTTATTTGTCCAAAACACTATTGATATATGTAAAGGCAATCTTTGTCAATGTCTCAGTAAAATGTGAAACTCTGGAATGTTTTAGCTTATAAATTATTTGGCTATTTCTAGACACATATTTACAAGTTTTCTTCAGTATGGTGCATGCCGTTGCTAAGGAAAATTAAATCTTTGATATTCCTTAGCAACCGTGGTTCCAGGAAAGTTATATTAAAATTACATATATATTTCATTATGAACATCAGGTATGAGCAGTTTCATCAAAATCTAAGATCCTCAATGTGCCACTCACTGCATGATTCTTACACGGACAGCTACTTAAATCCTGATTTTGTATGTCTTCGGTTTGTGATTTTCTGAATTATCATTTGTACTGTGTATTGGAATATGTTCATTTGTTCTCATTAATTGTCATTACAGATTCTGTTTGCTCTTTTGCGGAATGTCAAAATTGTTTTGCATTACATGTTTTGGTTGTCCTTTGTTTATGATTTGTTGATTTTGATTTTGGATTTTGGTAACCAGAAAAGTTGGAGGGTTGTACGGACGATATCCGGATAATCGAACTAATTGGTACTTACTTGGCAGATGACCATCCTAAGTCGGTACCCATAGCCCAGTGGTCTCGCTGGATTGTTTGTAGTCATTTATGTTAAATTTTCTGTGCTATTTTATTTGGTGTTTCTTATCCATACATTGCATAATACATTGGTTTGAAATTTTCTTTCGTATTATTATCCGTTTTATGTCTCTTGCTGTACTTGTCTACTCTGTGTTTTTCACATCGGATGTTTTGGTGCATCGCTGTTGGCGCTGCAACCGAGTCTGGTTTGAGATTCTTTCATTTCTTCTACTTGACTCTGATAGACAACTTCAAACATATATGAAGTTTAAAGAACGAAACCGATGGACATTCTTAATGTAATAAGTCTTCAAAGTGATTGCACCATTTATCAAAACAGACCAAACAGATCGCATCATTTATCAAAAACAAGGTCTTAACCAACTTTTAACGGTCATATGCCTTATAAACAGCAAATGGTATAGTCATCAGGATCACAAATACATAACCCTCGCACGTATCCGGATGCAAGACAATACAACACAGAGGCCGGTAGATATAGATATAATACAGCATCTAACGCACATGCTCTGTTGACTTGAACGACATTCTGTAATCACCAGAGAAGTCCTTTCAACTTTCTGAGAAAAAAACAAATAATAAGTTTTCTCCTAGACATTGGTTTCATGCCATTTTTAACATAGAAGAAGGGAGGAGATCTCCAACAAGACCCCGTTGCAGCATCAACAGCAAAACACCCGATGCAAAAACAAATGACGAGTATAGCAAGAGACGGAAAAGAGACACACGACATGTAAATATCAAACACAAAAGACTACACACAAACCGACGAGACCAATGGGCAACCGGTGCCGACCCCGGGCGGCCATTTGTCACGCAAGTAGCAAATGGTGTGGTCATCCTGGACCACGTGCGCACAATCCCCTCACCTCTCCAATCACCCATAGGTCCCGAAGAACGTACAACTGTGGTGCAAAACAACCCCCTCACTGTAAGATGACATCACACAAACAAGACAATATAAATATTTCAAAGAGAAATGAATGAGGGGCAGACTATCATTCATAACTTCAATTTGAAGACGTTTAACATCATAGTGAAATCTGTATATGCATTATATAAAAAGGATGGACTTTGAAAATAAATCTGAACACCATTAATCATATTCTGAATTTTGAAGAAGACCTTCGTGTTTTTAACATAAGTCACTTTGAGAAAATAATTAATCCTTGTCTCATTGCTATAATTATAGAATGTTAAACTTCTTCAAATTCAATAGCATCATTTAAGAACAGATAAGTTTGTAGCATGGACCAGACATGAATGTTTCAGGTACTTAACCCTCGTCAGTTCTCCTTTATCTAAACAATGTAATATGGTCAAAGAGTGTGAAATTATATGTCCAAAAATATACCGAAAGACGTAGCAGGATGGTGGGATATGATGCTACAGGACCCACGTTCTAAACATTTCAAGACATTTTGTTGAAAGAAATTGAAGATGAAGGTCCAAACGAAGTCCCAAGTCACATTGGACCTTCTCCTTAACTTGTTTTCCTTCACGATTAAAATGTGATTTTGCGTTTATTTTTTATGTAAGCATTCTCGTTTGTCGTATTGACTATGACTGTCGGTTTATCTGTGATTGCTCTGCATGTTATCATTGCTTTGATCTTGTGTGGCAGATTATAACTATCAACCATATGCTCTCATGTGGGATGAGAAAAGCCCACCCGAGGGGTCTGGTTTCTAGTCTGACCAGAAACCAGACCCCAAGGGTGGGCTTCTCTCATCCCACATGACAAACATATGGTTGATCGTTTTTCTCCCATTTCTAGGGGCCTTTCTTGAAATTCAATAAAATCATGAAATCGTTAACTTTATCGAATTCGAAAAATAAATGAATATTCGTTTTCAGCGCCCTCAAAAATGGTTTATTCTAAAAGAATAAACCGTAGTCCTTAGCCTCAATTGGTTGAATAAGAACTAGAATGTAAAAAAAAAAGAATTTTTAAAACAACGTTTTGTTGAGAGGTCGCCGCTTTAGGTGCAAAAATCATGACGTCACAATGGATAACAACGACGTCAAAATATGGATATGGCCTATACGGCCGACGTCAAAAGTCACGCGAGGTACATGTGGGATACAGTGACCCTACATGACGCGTCGCTATGGGAAAACACATGGGGGCAAATGGGAGAAAAAATTCTATCAGAAAATATATTAGTGGCAAGGAAATAATTATTCTATTGTTACAGTAATAATGGCGGAGGGTTTCAGTCCTCCATTGCAATTTCCCCAGACGACAGTTGAATGTGAGAAATGCGGTGCTGACTTTGATGTCACGTGGTTTTGTAAGAATTGTCCTGCCTCCCTCTGTAATAACTGCAAAGAAGACCATTCAAGAGATAAACTGATGGGTAAACATGAAGTGGTACCAAGATCTGAAGGCGTGCTGTGGTCCCATGGATCATGGAAAGTGAGGGAACCATGTAAAACTCATAAAAACAGTGATTTAATAACTTACTGCAGCGATTGTGGAGTACCATGTTGTATTGATTGTATGGAGGATAAACATCAACGCCATGCTTTCACAAAACAAAACAAAATATTTTGAAGCCGAATCTCGCCTTAACTCTATGGTAGATGGTCTCTCCAAATCTTCAATACAAACCACTCAGAATGAGATTTTAAAGTTGAAGCAAAATATTGAAACATGCAATGAAAATTTCAATCTCGTGAACACAGAATTGAACACTGCTGAGAACAAAGTCATTACGACTGTGGCACAGTCATTTGAAAAATTACGTCAAGATCTCTTTCTTAAACAAAGGGAATGCATTTGTAATATAGAGGAAAAAATCAAAATTCCTGAGCATCAGATTAACGAAATTGAAAATTTCATTGCGAGAATGGAACAGAAAATAAGGGAAGGGGGTCTGGATCTGATAGAGTACTTTCCTACCCTCCCGTCATTCCACTCTGACATAACCACACCTGTTCCTCGTTTTGAATTTAATGAAGGCATTCTAAACGAATGTAAAACAAACATGGGACAGATCGGTTTTCAAGACAGTAAGGATAGTTCAAATCATGCATCATTACCCAATGAAAATGTTCGTAGTAGAAAGGAAAGTCATGGTTCACCGGAAACGGATGACGAGGAGGTAAGTGTTCATGGCATCAAAATAGAAAATGCCGGTGGTTTTCAAACATGCATTTGTGTTGAGACTATAGAGTCTATAGGTGATGACACAGCCTGGATTGCATCGTCTGGGAGTGACGCCATGTATCTCTATCACATCAGTGGTACAGAGATAAGGTCAGTTACAATAGAAGGACGAAGGGTTTTTTTTAAGAAAGCTACAGATATCAGCATTTTGGACATAGCGGTGCAGAACAATGATGACATTGTCATGACGTGCTTGGATCGCAAGATAAGACGTGTGTCATGGGACGCTAAGATAACTACTCTGATAGACACAGAGCTATTCATTCCTAAAGGAGTGTGTCTGACAGACAGGGAGGAGATAGTGGTATGTATGGCAGGTCAGGGTGACAAAAACCACGTGGCTGAGTATACACCTGACGGTAAGTCAAAGCTTAGGGAAATAACAACAAGAGATATCAACGACAAACAGTTGTTTACCCGTCCATATCGTGTGGTTATCAATGACGGTCAGATAACAGTGGTAAACCAGGGTGATGACGTGGTATCTGTGGACCAACACAGTGGTGAGGTTATCTGGGTGTATGATGGTAGTCAGGCAACACTAGAACAGAACTTTTATCCCTCAGGAATGTGTAAGGATAGATTCTCAAATATTCTTGTCACCGATTTTGTCAACCATTGCATACATTGTATTAACAAGGAAGGAAGTTGGACTAGCATCATAATGGTTAGAGATTATGGATTAGAAAAACCTGCTGGGATATGTGTGGATAGTCAGAGTGGAAATATATGGTGTGGGAATACAGAACGCAAAGTTCTGATACTGACATATTCAGATAAACAGACATTTTTCAAAGTGACGAACTTCGCACTTCGTACTTCGAACTTCGCACTTTAATTACGATAGAAATTGTTAAACGTAATATAAGTGGGTTGCCAGAAGAACAGGAAGTCCAATATATCAATTCCATTGAGTATACTAATCAAAATGAAGATGACTCCGCTTATGAGTTTATACCTGAACTGCAGCTACGCCATTGATTCTTCAAAGTTCGAAGTGCGAAAATGTCTAATTAGCGAAATCAGTACAACTTGTCCAACGCGCGATTCTTTAAAATATTAGTCTTGAACCAACAAAATTGGTACTATAGAATATATATTTCAATATTGACAATTTCATTATAAAGATAAAAAATATGGCCATTGTGCAACATGCAACGAAACATTCAAAGATTACGATGTCAGATAGATAAACAATCAATGTACATTTCATAGAACAGCTAGGTGATCAATGGGTGTCTCTTTAAGTTCTAAGTTTCATATAAAATATGAAAAGGAAACATGAATTTCAAGTAAAAACTATGAAATATGTTTTGCATTGTTTCATATATGTGAACAGTTGAATTCATTGGCCATGTATTCATTATTGATAATCTTTGAACACTACATTTAAATTTGATTTTTGCGATGATAAATTTATTGTGAAACCTTTTTAATATTAATTCTTATTATTTTGTAATATTATAACGAGAGAATTTAAAACAAGCTTTTAGCCTCCCTTTTTATCCTACTTACTTAGACGTAAAACGTCTTCAAATTCAATAGCATCATTTAATAACGGATAAATTTGATAATATATATGCATCGATTTGTGAAATTATTCATGTGATGTACTTTGCAAATTGGCACGGCGCATTTTATAGCGCCATCTACAATGCATTCCGTACTTGTACTGGATTTTAGCGATTTTTTTTTAATAAAGTTGTGCTTCATGTTTCTATGGAGCTGTGGTACTGTCTCTCTCTTTTTGTCCTTTTTTTTATAATTTTCGTTAGAAAGTTTTGTTTTTTTATTTCAAGAATTTGTAAGCATTTTGACTGATTTCGTTAGGATTTGAAGCTTAATAAGAACCCGAAACGTGCATGTCCGGTCCATGTTGCAAATTTATCTATTTATCAATTCCTACATGATGCATGGAGACCTTACTCTATGACAAACGTGACGACTTCAATTTCAGCATTACAAACTTTCCTTTTCTGAGTAGCAACATCCCTTCATCGCCTGCTTATGGCGTGTTCACATCTCAGTTGGTACGCTATGCCAGAGCAAGTACCAAATATACAGATTTTATTCTGAGAGCTAGGCGTCTTTCAGATAAGCTTCTCAGTCAGGGATACGTTTTTGACCGACTAACGTCGTCACTGAGGAAGTTCTACGGTCAATTAGGGAAATCGTCATGCACTATGATGTCCCACTCTCCAGAAAGGTGGATGATATTCTGTCAAAGATCATTTGAACCATCCAACCAAAGATTATACTCTATATCTTCAGAAATGAAAGTAACCGGATGTGACAATTCTACCGAATTTAAGCGGCGGATGTTGCATGCAAGCAGGAGAAGCTGACTCTTCCTGGGCACCTGGTCTCACTACCATATCGGGAGTTCACTTCTTTTCATGTGGTGGAGGTTTTTGTTTGTTTGCTTTGGTTCCTGTTTTATCCTGATTTTGTATGCCTTCGATTTCTGATTTTCTGAATTATCGATTTTGTGCTGTATATAGGGATATGGTCATTATCCATATTTGTCATGCTAATGAATTTGAAGACGTTTAACATTTGGAGTCTGATTTCGAATTTTGGTTAAAAGTATAAAATCGAATTTTATGTTAAAAATAAAAATTTTGGTAAGTTTTCACAACATTCAAAACTCTCAATATGCCGTTATGATAGGCGACCAGAATTATTGAAAATCATTCTATTTGCCTAATGCCCTTTTTACGTGGGGGACCCAATACTTCTATGTTAATGTTTTTTTATAATGTGTTTAATGTTGTATTTTTCCTAAAATATCCATAACATGTAGATTCGATTCTGTTTGGTAAACGATGAGGAAAAATTACTTTTTTTTATATATAATCTTCATTGAGATATTAAAATTTCATATCATATGATAGATTCTTTCGATTATTGTCATGTCTCCAAGTTACATGAAAATTTCTTCGGAATATAATCTATTCCGGTTTTCGCACCTGTTTCAATAGAAATTCTAATGATTTTACCTTGCCTTGTCGACTTTGAGACTGAATAACTGATGGGTATTTCTTTAATTTTTATTCGTAATTTTAAACATAAGCAGAACAATAAGATATTGTATGGCGTTTTCTAAAGCAATAAAAAAGAATGGTGATTTACTCAAAAAGGCCTTTTCATCATCGTCACTATAAATAGAATTTACTTATTATATACACGATGTATATCTATATCCATTTTCACAAAATGAAGTTCATTGGTAAACGTAAAAAAAAAACATTATTAAACATTCTTAAAATCACATAATTATCATATGTTCTTACTTATTAAAAGTGTTTGTTTGTTGCTTTGGTGTGGGTTATTTGTTTCGGTATCAATATATATTTATCAATGCACCATGTGCGCATCCCAACAAATAATGTATCATCAGTGATGATCAAGACCGGAACGGAGGAAATCACATTAATGAATAAAGAGCCAAATTCTGAACATGACATAAAATGTTTGCTATTATTATATACAAATGAGTTAAAGACGACACCGTCATACCCTTAGCTTTAAAGTAATTTATCAAATTTTGTATCAAAATTTTTCAAATACATTGAAGTCAGTGCAGAAGCAGAATGAAATTCTGGGGAATCTGACAAACAGTCTACCAAAAGAGATGTCAATTTTCGTTCATATGTTTTGACTGTGTCGTTGGCTTCATCTACAATGAGTCTAGTTTATGTCCTTTAAGGATCCTCTCTTTTTTATGATGTGTGTTCAACGGTGGTCTCTACAAAATTATCGTAATAATGAATGAGTCTGTTTGTCCCTCCCAGCCCTTGTAGGATTCCTATAATTCGAACAATGCATACGTTTGAGACAGAAACAGTGCATAGATAAGACTATATTTTGTGATTTTTGAGGTTTAATGAATTAATTCGTATATAGTTTTGGTTTTAAATTAGTATGTGAAAGAAAGAAGATCTTCAACAACACTCGGTTGCAGCACCCGAAATTTTCAAAATATTACAATTTTGAAATATACATTACTTAAAAACAAAGGGCGCTTCTGAAATATATTTGGCAGAAAATCGCTTCGGCATTTAAGCTAATGAGTATTTATTATCACTATCCGAAACACGTGTGTGATGCATTAAAATTTGTTTTAAATTTTCGTCAAGAAGGCGAAGAGTTGTCACACTTTTCTTTACTTTGGTCTATGGACTTGTGGAAGAAACATCCTAGGTAGGCGTCAAGTACTTTATACTAGCGGTATGTTGTTGCCAATAATACAGAACTTATTACTGGTAGAATGGAGCAGTTAAACACGTTCCCCGTGGCTTGATGTTTGAAGTGCAATAATAACTTCTTTCCAGCTCTGTCGCCTGAAAGAGGCTTTGTTTTGATGTCTTTATCAATTTGAAATCAAGAATAATTAACATCAAAGAATACCTAACCCTTATTTAGTCTCAAAGTCGAGAAGGCAAGGCGAAATCGTGAGAATTCCCACCGAAACGGTTGCGAACCCCAGAATGAACAACATTCCGAAGTGAGACCAGGTGCCGGGAGAGAGTCAGCGTCTTCCGATTGCATGCAACACCCGTCGCAACAGCTCCATGGAAACCTGTCAAATTCGGCGATTGTCTCGATGTACATTTTGATGTACAGATCAGGTTTGGTGATGACGACAGCCATTCAGTCACAATGTAGAATGTCACTGATCATTCTGGAAAGGGGGATCTGATATGCTTTTATAATATTCCCGTAGCGACCGAAGAACTTCCGCAATGATAATTTCAGCCGTTGTGTGATATAACCCTGAACAAGTAGCTTACTTGCAAGCCGCCTAGCTCTAATGATGAAATCTTCATATTTGGAACATGCCCTGGCGTAGGGTATCAGCTGAGAAACAAAAACGCAATAAGCAGGAGAGGACGGAATGTTGCTTTTCATGAAAGTGAAGTTAGTTATGTAGAAGCTGAAATCGTCACGCTTGTCATACAGTGAGGTGTTCAAATGGATGTTTGCGTCGTTTCGTTATTTTGCTATTTCATATAGCATCAAAATTAAAAGAGATTAACCTCTGAGCACCATTCCTCCAATGTTATATTTGTAATCGATTTTATCTGGATATGCTACTGAATTGACCCTACAGGAAATTTGGAGCCGCGCACTCTCTGCAAAGTAATTGCACAAATCTAGATTAAAAAGATAAAGCAGGGGGCACTTCTGAAATGAATTTTGGCTGTGTCTGAAAATAACTTGGCTGGAAGCACCACTGTTGAGGATTTTTCTTTCCGAAACACGTGTCTGGTACATTAAAATAAGTCTGTTACTGGTGTGGCAGATGGCCGTCCCAAGTCGTTGCCGGTTGCCCATTGGTCTCGTTGGTTTATGTGTGGTCTTTTGTGTTTCGTGTTTCTATGGTATAACTGAGTTGGCGTTCAATGTCCCTATTGCGTCTCTCTGTGAGTCTCTGCTTTGTGTATTTGCATTGGGTGTTTTGGAGTTTTGCTGTGGGTGCTGCAACCGAGTGTTGTTGGAGATTTACTCCTTTCCTCTAAAATTGTATTCAAAAAGGTAAAGACCGAACACTTATAAATGTAAACGTCTTCAAATTGAATAGCATCATTTAAGAACAAATAAATTGGCAACGTGGACCAGACATGCACGTTTCGGGTACTTAACCCTCATCAGTGATCCTAAATCCTAAATCTAAACAATGTAATATGCCAAAAAGTATGAAAGTTACTATGTCGAAAAAGGGTACCGAAAGACGTAGCAGGATGGGTGGGATATGATGCTACAGGACCCACTTTTTAGACATTTCAAGAAATTTTGATAACAGAAATTTAGATTGCGTTGAAGAAACGATAAACCGAAATTGATCGAACTTGGCTACATGTGCCCTCGGGGACTCCTGGTCCACCAGCAGTGACACTCACCAAATGGTATAAATGTAAACGTCTTCAAATTGAATAGCATCATTTAAGAACAAATAAATTGGCAACGTGAACCAGACATGCACGTTTCGGGTACTTAACCCTCATCAGTGATCCTAAATCCTAAATCTAAACAATGTAATATGCCAAAAAGTATGAAAGTTACTATGTCGAAAAACGGTACCGAAAGACGTAGCAGGATGGGTGGGATATGATGCTACAGGACCCACTTTTTAGACATTTCAAGAAATTTTGATAACAGAAATTTAGATTGCGTTGAAGAAACGATCAACCGAAATTGATCGAACTTGGCTACATGTGCCCTCGGGGACTCCTGGTCCACCAGCAGTGACACTCACCAAATGGTATAAATGTAAACGTCTTCAAATTGAATAGCATCATTTAAGAACAAATAAATTGGCAACGTGGACCAGACATGCACGTTTCGGGTACTTAACCCTCATCAGTGATCCTAAATCCTAAATCTAAACAATGTAATATGATAAAAAGGATAAAAGTTACTATGTCGAAAAAGGGTACCGAAAGACGTAGCAGGATGGGTGGGATATGATGCTACAAATTATAAGTATATAATTTACCCTTTTCAATGGTTTCCTGTCGAACTAATGAGAAAAAATAGTAGCTTGGAACCAATACAAATTCTAAAAGCAGAAGAAAGGTTATTTTAGACTAGATTAATTCAAAAATTGACCTAAATATATATGCCAAATGAACAGCTAAAAACAGATCTATGTATTGGTTATATTATTGGTGATTTTCGGAGTTTGATTTGGGGTTGGACTTTTTCTCATTGATTAAGAAAGATTCCATTTTTAGAATATATTTTCCAGTACATTGACAGAGAATGAAGAGATATATTTCAAGTCAGTTCTGAACAAATTAGTAAAACATTAAGAAATGCTGCCTTGTGATTAAGAGGAACTTGTCTTCAAGTGACATCAGTGACATTCTGTAATGCGATTGAATGGCTGTCATCATCACCAAACAAGAAATATTGCTTGATATGTACGTCAATATGTACATCGAGACAATCACCGAATTTGACAACTTTTAATGGATACCCTGACTCTCCCCGGGCACCTAGCTGGTCTCACTTCGGAATGTTATTCATTCTGAGGTTCGCAACCGTTCCAATGGAAATTCTAATGATTTTTCCCAACTTGCAACAATGTCATAGGCGGCACAGGCTTGCAATATGACCTTGCCGTCATCGCTATTTTCCTACGCCATTTCACGCAATGATAAAACCCGAGAGGTATCGCAGGTACGGCATGTCGTCACAGTGACGTCATTCGGACTACTGACGTAAACAGTTCAAAAGATTCAAAGGCAGAGGCACATATTTGAGTGTTTCGTGACGAGTAAATGGGCAATGAAGGAAACAATTGTTATCTTGATGTAGGAAAATTTACAAGACTCACGTCTAAAGACGGTAGGTTTCGATATATAGTTTGAATTTGTATTTTTCCTGGAGACTTCTCGCTCAGCTGATCGTGTTGGCAACGTACGAATGAAGAAAGAATCCCTGATACTACATCGTATTGGATCGAAAGAAAAGCATTGCATGTACACTGTATACCTCATAAATGTAGTCAAACATGATGGTATATACTTGCAATACTTTATTTAAAAATGTGAAGCCCCAGTTCCAGTCTGCAAGAATCTTGCAGACAAACAATAGGCGATGACGGCAGAGGTAGATTTCAAAGTGAAGAAAAGCGAAACTGAAATCGGACGCATGCGTAGGAGAATGGATTTTTCCTTGCCTTCTTGACTTTGAGACTGAATAACTTATGGGTACTTCAATGATGTTTACTTCATATTAATGTTTATTTCATCGAATATAATAAAAAAGAAAATAAAACTTAAAACATAAACACTCAAATACACAAATTAACAAATTGTTGGTACCTTGGCTTAAGCCAGTGTGAAAAAAAACCGACAATGTATATGACAATTAAGTGAAATCCATCCTTTGTTTCTCTAGCGTTTATTGGAAATCAAATCAAATCAACAAATAATGTCTCAATAGCGATACCCTAGGACGAAATCGAAAAAACGCAAATAGAGAATATATGTAAAGCGAAATTATAATTATAAAATTCCAACAACAACAAAAAAAAAAAACTAAAGAGACAGCCAATTATGAGTATACTGCACATTATAAAGAAAATTTAACTGCAGCAGTCTCTCTCTCTATGCACGTTGTGCGCACGTAATCCGGATAAACACAGTTCCCACACCGTTTGCTACTGGTGAGGCAGATGGCCGCCCTAAGTCGGCAGCGGTTGCCCATTGGTCTCGTTGGTTTATGTGTGATCTTTTGTGTTGCATGTTTCTATTGTTTGACTGAATTGGTGTTCCTAGTCCCTTTCATGTCTCTTTCTGCGAATGTCTGCTCTGTGTTTTTGCATTTGGTGTTTTGCTGTGGGTGCTGCAATCGAGTGTTGTTGGAGATCCCCTCCTTTCTTGTATAGGGATAGTACAATGTTAAATTAAGAAATACCGAAGAACTTTGATTGTGACTCTGTGCACAAGAAATTTAGCATTACACCCTGCAGATAAGTTAGCGTTATACGAAATTTTGTGCTGGTAACGCAATTGTATAGACAGTTGACATAATTCCCCTTCGCCGTTTAAATTATTTTCATGAAAATCAAGAAAGTCCCCAAATAATTTTCATTTAAAATAAATCTATCTGGATAATAAAACCAATGGCTATAATAAATTACCGTGGTTTCCAAGATCTCAGATTTAGTAGACGTGCACAGACAGTCTAACTTGTTCACCATCTTGAATTGTCTTGTGTAATGCTTTGTTGTTACAGTAAGTTTATGTTGTTTGTGTGTTGGTTTGACAGTAAGTGTTTTGTATATGTTTTCCCTGACATGGTCGCCATAGCACTTTCTATATAGACAAAACCTCAGTCAGTGCATGTAGTTTAGATATTGTTTTCATTATCGTGCGTGAACATCGACGGCGTGTGTGGCTAGCCAAACAGGGGATGTTTGCTCATCCTGGCACCTGGTCCCACCTCTAGCTCCGTCGATGCGATGCTCATTTTGGTGCTCTATCGTGAGTGTTGTTGAGATTATCGTCAGGATCTTCTTTAACTCATTTACAGATCATCAGCTAGCCTTCTTCAGAATCAGATGCCAAAGAGTCGCATTTTTCGCTAAATGATTGAACATTCACTGTGTGGTTGTAATAATAAAATACAGTGAGACAATAGTTGTGGAAAAATCTTTATTCCAATGACATAGATTTTCTCTAGACAAGAAATCACATGATTTACTTTATATCACAACAGTAAAGGATCACAGATCTAAATATTCATAATAATTTATTGTATTTTTTCTCGTTAAAAATCAATATTTCAATGAATAAATGAATTCCCTCGTGAAAGAAAACCCCGAGTAATTTCGAAATGGTAAAAAAGAAAGTGAATACAAATACAAAGGAGAAATTTAAGTTTTACATTAAATTTACAATTCATAAATTAATCTTGTCAAATAGTTAATGTAAGAGAAAAAAAGAAGATGGACATGAGGTTCTAAGACCTGAAACATAAAAAGGTACAAGTTTCATGTATTTTTGAAATCGGTGAGAAATGAAAGTCCAAGACTGATAAAAATATAATATTGACCGTATTTCACTACAATCAATGCATTCTTAATCCCGATGTACTGAAAAATGTTTCATTGGCTAATGACAAAAGTTTGACATAAGGATTATTCAATATATGCGATTTCTTTTGGAGACAAAAATTTCTACCTTTCTTTATCATGGCAAACGTTAATGAAGATTTATATGGATTTCTTTTATTTTGCTGGGTCATTTTTAAAAGCAGACATTTTTGTTTAAGAATATCAATCTATTACACAGAAGTGTTCCAACTCTATATCTTCTTGAAAAAAAAATCAAACCAATTTATTACTTATTAAACTTACCTGCTAAATTCACAAGTAAAGATTTTGTTCTAAGATAAAGATGTTGATGTACTCCAAACTTCAATAGAATTCAATTAAGTATTATGTATTAACATGATTAATTTTCTCGCTAGAATGAAGGGAAAACAATGCAGTTCAAACGTTGTCCCCATGTCAATGTTTACACCGATATACACATGAACAATACAAGATACTTTCATTATTAATATTTTGGCTTTATCCATCATGATTAATGTTTTGGTAAAGGACATTAGTTCTAAAATTTATTTCCATAGTAACAACCAATATCAGCTGAGTAGAAAAAAGAATACCAAAGCAATATAACGCATACACAACATGTATCTTCCAAAATCAATTCTAATTTGAGACGAATAGATTTCAATCATTCTGTTTCCTTAAAATCTTATTTACATAAAAAAAGTCTTTTAAAAGTCATTTGTTTCGCAACATAATGAAATCACAATATATGTTATCCAATCATTTTAAAAAAAACATTTCATGGCGTATCATTTAACCACAACTTGACAAAAATATAACATTTATACGAGTGTTAAAGTTACTTGCAAAAAAAAGCAACATACAAAGAACAAGAATATGAAATTCAATAATAATCCTAACACTAACACTAACCCATAATAAAGGATCCAGGAATCAATGAAAAAAATCATTAAAGGTTTTCAATAAATGATCGAAACAATCCGTAGCAGCATTTGCTCAAAAGGATTGATGGTTTTATTAGGGGAATTGATCATTACAATGAATCCATAAACAAGAATAATGTTTTATAATCGTAAAATTAAATTGAATTCAATTTTTAGGAAATTTTCAGGATATCTCGCGCGCGCTGTTGTTCCGCTATTTGGAACACTTCAATCTTACAAATAAGGAGAAATCTATTATACCGTTAGAAGTGAGTTAAAGAAGATCCTCAACAGCACTCACAATAGAGCACCAAATTGAGCATCGACGGACCCCTAGCAAGCTAGAGGTGGGACCATTTTGAATTTTATCTCTTAATTAATGACAGTTTTAAGAACATAGTAAAGGTCTTACAAGAATAAATCACAGCTCTTTATAAATATATAACGTTTGGACGGACGTTCATCATTGATACAAGACAAATTATGATTAAACCAAATACTGAAGTCACATATTCCCGTGATGTCGACAACACTATAGCCAATACATTTAATTAAGGTTAAGATCAATGTGAATACAAATCTTTCTTTTAGATATAAACTTCAAGAATTTACACTATTCATATTCTTAATAGAATAGTATTTCATTTAAAATTTAAACTTTATTTATCTAACAACGTTTAACAAACAAGTTACACAACTTATACTAATGTCTCACGTTGGCTCGGTTTTTACTATGTTAGTTTATACTTTGAAATAGAAATGTTGATCTGTTTTGAAATCAGATAAAATACCAATTAAGCAGTTCTTAAATGGTTCTTGATAATGTGAAGGGTGTTTCTATACATGATACTACCAGGAATATAATCCTGACAAAAGTCTCCCCAACCTAGCAGGCAAACAGAAAGACAGAAAGGAAAATGACGATTCATCTACTTGAGACAAAAAATAATAAAAGAAGAAAGATAGGAATAATGAAGAGAGCCTGCTGTATAGTTATATCCCCACATCAAAATTACCCAAAAGAAAAAAATTACTAATCAATTTTTTATTTTTGTTTTGTGCACCAAAATATACTAGATGTTGTCCTACTTTGTAATGAATAGTAAAAAATGACATACAAACATTTCCAAGAACTATCTTAGTCTTTGTGAGACCATTAAAAATAATCTTCACACCATAACATGCATAGCTTCAAGAATCTGCCCCAAAATTATCATTAAATTTTGAGGAATATTGAGACAAATTTTTCAATCTAACCGATTTACAACCACCTACTTTGGCAAAATGGACTATAACTTCCATATTATTGTACAACTCACACGAAATAACGTAAATATGAGGAATATAAATGTAATTTTTCAAATCTTTCATTATTGTAATCTTAAATTGCTTTTATCCTTGAGTTAATGAAGGATATCGTTTGTGTTAAATGAACATTTATTATTAGTAATCACAGGTCTCCAAATCCCTAGCTCAATTCATCAAGACTTCAATTTTAAATGTACTAATCAAATTGAATAAAAAATTTGAAATTGAAATTTCAACAAGAGATCACCTTAAATTTCAATGATATGGCAATTAACCACCAGTGTTCATTGGCCACAAGTGTTAATTAACCAGGACTTTAGAGTCATCTCTAAATAATAGAACTAAGACTTTTTGTTTGATCTTTAGTTATAGTTAACATGGGGTTTTTTTTTTTGGGGGGGGGGGGGGTCTGCCAAATTTCAACACGGTTAATTTTCAAGCAGAATACATAACATGGATTTCTTTAACAAATTAGTGATAAATAGTTTGCTGGCATAAAAGTCACATGATTTACACCAAGGGTCAACTACAAAACACACACTGGTCAGTATTAAATGATATTAACCTCTCACCTTGTATCCATCTTATGTACGATGGAAATGTCGAATTGCACTTACTAATTCAAATTCAGCTGATACTTTAAAAATCAACAAACAGGAATGTATGCTTAGCAACCAATCAAATCACACAAATTTAAATAACGATCTAGCTATGCATCACAAACAGTAAAAATAACAGTGCTTCTGATATATGTAACTTTGAAAATCATAAAAGCGATTTCCAGAATCGTAAAGTATATATACTGGTACAATACTATACAAAATTTGTGATCATGTTATATATTAATGAATGATTCAATTAAGATTTTCAAATTGAAAATCCTTGTCGGTAATTATGATATATTGTGAGTAATGTTCATATGAGAATGTAAGCGATTAATATGTAAAATGAGCAAGATTAATATGTCTGAGCACTTTTCTGTGATGAACAATTGTGTGAAGTGGAGTGGCAAAGCCCTTTCTGTATGTCCCTCGATCTTAAGCAAGTCCTTTTATTTTTGTTCCTTCTCTTTAATGCTTTATCCAATAAACTTAAGTTTCAACAACTTCAGTAAGGTGGCAATGAAGAGGAATTTGCACAAGTTGATGGAGCACACTGTGGCTCGAACCTGTCCATGTTAAGAACCAGATCGTCAAAGACTTGCTGCACCTCCTGTAGCTCTATGTTAGCCTTCATCATTTTCATTAGCTGTTTGTGCCACATGGTCATGTGACGTAATCCTGGCACGACACTGAACAGTTCCTGAACACGTTTCACAGGGTCTACCCCTTGTGCTGGAATTAATTTTTGGAAATGTTGCTTTTATAAAATAAATTCACTAAACAAAGAATTCAAATCAAAGTTTAATGCTGGAATGAATATTAAAAAACGTTTTCAGAAAAATTAGTAAAATGTAGACTTCAAATCTAAGTTAACAGAATCACTTCTCCTTGTTACATTTTCCTCAAACCCTAGAATAATTTGAACATTATTTGATTGTACTGATAAAACTAAATGCAAAGAGTTTATAATTCTTGAATCTATCCAGTTTTTACTCTAAGTACATGGAATCAGAGAATGAACAGAAATATTGGAATGTAAGAGTTGTCTTTCCTATAACATGTTATTATTAGAACTGAATTACATGGCTAAAACAAGATTAATCAATTTATTACCTGCTAGATGAGCCATTAGTATGTTAATCAATCTTTGTCTCATATCCTCTATTGCCTCTGGATCCTTCAAGTTCCTAAAATCTGAAAATAATGAGGGAAAATGTAAGATATATGCAGATTTATAATACCAGTTGTGTCAAATTACATGGTTTTGGTGCAAGTTATTTATATTCATACATTGTACAATTTCATTGTAAGCCATAAATAATGCAAAATGAACAAACCAACAGTATATAACATAGATCAATGTTTATGAACAAGTAATGTCTGATATTGGAAGGAACTTTTTCAAGTAAAATTTTTGCTAGAACATTAGCAGACTATATGTTAGATTAAGATTATAAAGGTTCATTGATTAGTATTTTTTGTTACTTCTATTTCCTAATCCTCCATCTATCACTGGGTAGTGGATACAAAAGACTAGAATAAACTAAAGCTACAGACCTGCTGCAAACAGGGTGATGGCGACCATCATGGCTTTCTCCACAGGAGACATGTTCAGTTTGTTGACTTTCTGACCATTCTGTACAAGGTGAAGCTTGAAGAAGTACATGGGATTGTTTGGAGAGACGGTGAAGTTCCAGAAATAACGGAAGCATTCATTAGCTTCATCAAATAGATCTACTGCATTTAGCATGTAGCATGCTTGGAAACCGTTGAAGAGTGCCAAGTAAAACATGTCGTCTGTGTTGATTTTTTCATATCCTAGAGGAACAATAAACGTGTAAGAATTAATAATGCTACTATTGCTTGAATGATAATGAATTTGAACATATTTGCATATTCCAATTATAAAAAGAAATACACCCTCTCATTCCAGTCGTCTTATGTAATTTTGTACTTCAAAGCGCTGTGGCTTCACTGGATTAATTTAAGAGAGAGAGAGAGGGGGAGAGAGCGAAAGAGCTTGTGTTCTTTATCAATTTAAGAAGTACTTACCAGGGATCGACTTGAAGAATTCTGTGCAGCACAGAGTGTTTCTGATACTGCGGCGCTGAATATGTGACCAATGATTTGACTCTGACCCCATTTTTGGCCAATGAACATCCTGAAATGGACATAGAAAATGTTATCACTCTGACATACTTTATCTTCTTTTGACCAAGCCCAAATGTTTTAGGCGCGCTCGTGCTTGACAAGATAGCTACTTGAAATCAAATGTGGGCGTGGCAAGCGCTGGATTATATCAGTTTATTTGCATCATTTTGACGTAAGTACCACAGATGAGGATTCATTTTCCGATACATGTTTGATGTACCGCTTTTGGAATTTTTTGAAAATCTTTTTAAAAAACTACAAGCAATATCTAGAGAATCCATGTTTTGAATTACGATTCATAATCAGCGAGACAGTCAATCACAGCCCAAAAGCAGAAACTGAATCTTTCTAGGTTTACAATAATAAGACACACGTACCAGTGAATTCCTAGATGACTTGGATTCGTCACACACATCTTTGATCTTGTTGTATCCGTTCATCAAGTGTTTGATAACTGTGAATGCCTCGTCTTGTGGCACCATAGGACCACTGTATGACAAAGGTCTGGACCAGTAAGCTTGTGTGTCCATCATGCTGTAACGCTCACAAATAAAGTCATTCTGGCCACCTTGATTGTACAGGCATTGACTGTATGCATTTTCTCTTCCTCCAAAGCTGCAACTTTCGTTTACTGCCTTCCTCTTCCGGTTCATCCTACTACCTTCTTGGTAGCCATCTTGGGAGTCATCACTGCCGCTGTGAACGCTCCTTGGGGAGGATCCAGGACTGTAATTCGTCTGACAACGATACTGTGCGAATCCAACATTTTTCTTCAGGCAGTTTTCTACAACTGTAGAATCGACATCATGCTTGGTCAGTCCGTCTATTCGTGGCTCTTCGTTCTCTGCAATGACGTATCCCATATTGTCACAGTTCAGGAATTGCTGATTAATCCTCATTGAGGCCTTTACGTCCATGTAAGGTCCATGGTGGACATTGTTGGGCTGTTGAGTATGGGATTGTGCAGGTTGATATGGTGGTGACATGGAGCAGTGGCTAACTGGCGAGCCAGCATTGTAGTGGCTAGCAGGGGAACCTGCGCTGTAGTGGCTAGCAGGAGATCCAGCGCTATAGTTACTGGCTGGGGAACCAGCGTTGTACTGGCAGCTTTCAGATGGAGGCTGATACTGGCTGTGTGGGTAGACCTGATTTGATGACGGTGTAAAGTGGGAAGGCTGAGGACTGTATGGCCCACTCTGTGCTGAAGGTGAACTAGGACCATACATATTGTTCTGCATGACAGGACTGGAACCATACTGAGCATCCTGTTGAGGACTTGTTTGATTGTACATTGATTTATGTAAAGTTTGACGTGTTCCATACATGTTGTCCTGTGATGGTGAGTGAGGGGCATACATCTGGGACTGCGCTCCGGTGGGCGAGTTCGAGTTATACTGGGTGTGAGAGGGGGATGATGGGTACTGGTGACCATGAGGGGATACTTGTGAATACATAGCAGCACAGTCACGTGACATAGGTGACGCTGCCGTGTCGATTGTCAGTTGATTGAAATGATCGTTATGAACTGGTGAATGATGATCACGGAAATCTCTTATCTGCTGATCAAACTGTTTCTGTGTTGGAACAGGGAATGATGGGACGCTCGTATTTCCCATGATGCATTGTGAATTTTGATTATTCTGGGCCAATTGTGGAGCATGAGAATCCTGAGATAGATAATCCAAGATTTCGTCCATGTCATCTTCGTACATCATAGAACTATCATTCACTCCAGTTTTGGAGGTTGTCATGGTAACGTTTGATGACGTTGGAGCACTTGTTATCATCTGTTGCTGGGCTACAGAGTGGGAGATGTGTTGGTGCCAGTTTGTCTGGGCACATGACATTTGGGGCTGCGATACCATTGGCATAGAGCTGGTAGCACTCGTCCAATTTCCCACGCTTGACGTGGCATATGACGTTATCGGTGTGGGCGTGTACATCTGACCGTCGCTATGGATACTAACCATTGATGACTGATTCTGTTCTTCTGGAATGTTCTGATCCAAGTCAGTTATAATTGGCTCGGTTTTGACCTTGGAAAGGTCAAAAAGAGGGCTTCCTGTTGCTCTTGGTGGAGTGGAACTTGGTGAAAGACTATGTCCCTGGGGTGACGGTGTCTTGTCCTGACGGGAGGGGGAAATAGGACTTGAGGAACTGTCCTCAAATGAAAGTGGCTCTGTGATATTTGAGGAAGCGGCCAAATCACTTGTTTCCGCTTTCTTCGGTCGTCCCATCTTGATTGCTATATAAAGAGTCAGATAAAAGGTTTGAAAACATTTGATAAAAAATCAAAGTCTAAAGTATACATAGTCATAAATAAGAAATAACAATAGACTAGTTGAACGGATCTGCTGCATTTTTCGAATGACTGAACTAAAACTTCATTAATCATGGGATAACCAGCTTTGATTACCCAATGTTTACAAACATTTTACGTTTGTCTTTTAAGAAGATTCAAGCGCTCAGGAAAGGGTCTTTGGTATAAATGTAATGAAGTGTTAAGGTTTAAAGGTACCTACAGGAACCTTAAAGAAAGATAACTACTTCGTAGGAGGATCACAACACGGCATAACTAGTGTGTCTGTCATTTATACGACCTGTAGGAAGTCGTTTGTTAGATAAGCTACATTGGGCAATACTGCGTCTTTAATACTGATGGTTATTCTTATTATTTAATTTATTGTGCATAAATACACTATATATAGGAACACACGATTGTTTGAGATCAAAGGGTGCGTAAAGGTTCACGCTCAAGATATTTCTAATGTTAAAAATAAAAGGTTGGATGTTCTTAACAAGTACGTTTTGATACAAGCCAGTATGTACTAATGAATCTAAGCACCTGGACGTACATAACGTAGGCGTAATGCTTAAACGAATAATGATAGAACACTGTTGAATTTCAACTTTTATGAGATCAATAGATTGTGTTAGGAAGAAACAATTCAACTCCTTTTTAAACTTCCAACCAAATAAAAACTCATTTATACGTCCTTCAAATTTCTTTTTCATACTGTTTTCTGTTAAAGTGTTTAATTATAAATCATAACACACTAGTTAACGAGCATACAAAAAGCTATGATACAATAATGACGCATACTTGAGTTACTTCTTGAATGAAAAACAACTATACTCTGACGCTGTATAATATCGGATTTTATTGGTTTGAATGGAGAGCGAGGTAGGAAGGGGGATACTGATTCGTTCAATGTTTCGCAAAATCAATTTGTAAAACGTTTGATATATTGTTAAATTTTCTTTTTCCACAAAGGTGCAGTGTTCTTTTAAATGTAAACACATCTCAAACATCTTGCGTTTTCTTTACTTTAAATGAAACGGCACTCAAATATTAATGACAAATGATCTTGAATAAATGAAAAGAAGAAAGGTAAACAAAATGTCGGATCGAAACTCCATTTTAATTAATCGATTCTATTCAATTTCATATCATAAACTTGTTCTATTTAGATTGCTACACGAGACAGCGGAAGTTGAAGAGTCCTTGAGAGCACGATCGATATCGAAAACATTTAGAAGACTCCGATACATTTATGAAAACATTTTGAAGAATTGATGAAAACAAACACTCAAACGACTAAGAAGTCTTACCTTCTCTGGACATTCCGACCCCGATACACTTCTGATATCGACAATATCGGCAGTTGTTCCTGTTACGAGGGTTGATGCCACATTTCTTTTCACTTTTACATAGATAGCTCTGATTCTCTACAAGACCACGTCGGAAAAATTTCTGTGGATGAAAAACTTGAGTTATTATTTTTTTTCTGTTTCTTTTTTTTTTTTTTTTTTCACTGAAACAAATGTTCGTGTGGGAATGGGGTTCTTTTCTGTCGCTGTTCTTGGGGAGTTTTATTTTATTTGGATTGTTCTTTCTTCTTGTATTTGGTTTCTTTATATTTTGTTTCCTTTTCGAAATACGTAAATAACAAGTTTTTGTTTAATCTTTACCCAGAATTCACAAAAATACAACACATATTGTTTTTAAGTTGACATTTACCTTGCAGCCCTCGCATGTGTTTACGCCGAAGTGAATTCCATTCGCTATGTCTCCGCACACTTTGCACAATACTTGTCCGTCTTGAGGCTGTACCGTTTCGGGTTTCTCTGTGAAACAAATACATGTATATATATATTGTGATACTTTGCTCTTGTCTGGAATATTATCTTTTTTCCTCGTTCTTTTTCAAGCCCATCTTTCACAAAGTCTACTGCGCGAGAATAACCTCAATTTCAGTATGTTCCTCATCTGAGCTTTTGAACATGGTCACTAAGATTCAACACATTGCTTCTTTTAAATATATCATTGTTAACATTGCATTTAGATTGATATGCGCCCATTTTTTGGACTGGGACCGGGGCCTTTGAAACTGTGATAAATAGCGGCATTTTCTAACAAAAAAGAAAAATATCAGTAGATTTGGCTGCCTTTTTACTTAAAATTTAGCATTTTAAACTCGTTTTTTACGCATTTTCCATGTGGTGTCCAATTGGGAAAAATTGGTCAATAAATTTGGGAAAAAAGATACTATTTTGCATTGGGAATGGGGTCAAATATCGACCCCAAATCAGACGGATTGAGAGCCATGAATATCATCTCTCACCTTTTCGGCACATTCCAGCCATGAGACATCTCTGGTACCGACAATACTGACATCGAATTCGCCCCTGTTTAGCAATGTCGCAGTTTCCGTTACACTGACACGTGAAGTTTGGCTCTCCATCTTTCGTACATCTGATATAAAAGCTCTGAAGAAAATAAGAATGATTTATAAAAGACTCATCTCTATTTTATTTTGAATATGTTTCAATTCTTTTAATTTATATATATAATAAAAACAAATTACAATCAGGCAGGAATTCGAAATAGCTACTTCTTCTCATGAACCTTCGGTTTGATATTTTCCAGAAAAATTGTACAACGTATAAATTAAAATCTGCATTTTTGAACATTAGTTTTTTCTTCATTCTGTTTTGGTACTAAAAATGATGAAGTGTTTTACATATGCACAGTGGCGCCAGCTACATTTTTATTCAGTGGTGGCGACATCTACAAAAATTTCAAAACGCTTTGGTAAGTACTTCAAACAAGTACATGCATATAGTGCTTTTGGACTTTAATGTATATATATATTAGATTCAGTCAACCTGAAGTAATTATCATGCAATTGATATATGAAATTAAATTCTAAATTCTTTGACAAAAGATCGACTGGTACATTTTGTACTTATTATATCAATTCAACAAATCCGTATTGATTTCAACTTTGTGAATACCGCCAAGGTTGTTTGTAAATGAGGAAACTTTTAAAGTAAAATGCGTTTTAATATTTTCTTTTTAAACAAATATCGTTATCATAAACTTGAACTTCAATTTTCAAGCTGTTTAAATAAAAAGACGTCAAGAAAAACCATCTATCTTTGCATTTATTTGTTGTGGGAACCATCAAAATACGATGATTATACGAAATGCAATCCCTTCATATAAATATGAAAATTCGACTTAGACTTAAAAACGACCGATTTTTGTCTAGTTTATTTCTGTAAACGTCTGATGAAGTAAGTTCATTTCAGAAAAGAAGAGAAAGATAAGAAAACGGTATTTATTTCATTTTCTCTATATACATGTGTCAATTTCTTACTTTCTCGGTTATACGTATATTTCCAAAAATCAATCAATCTATTTTCTCACTTTAAGTTAATAGTATGATTCAATATACATATCCTTAAATTTCCAGAAAACGAATACAGATCTATTTCTATCAAAACTAAAATTGAAAACACAATTTAAAAAAAAACCCCTCTATCTCCAGAATATATCTTAAAAGAGATCATAATGAAATGTACTTCGTGTGAACATGGAGTCATGTAACATTGTTCAAATAAATACAATTATCTACAAAAGGTTAAAAAGTGAAAAAGTACGCTCGCAATCCTTTCTAATCTTTGAATACCATAATTTCTATCAGATGATTTTAATAGAAATTTTAGAAATAATTCTAGATTTATTTTTTTCCAAATCTATTCCTCTATCTTTATTCGAAGTGCACAGCATATGATTTATTTTCATTTGCATAACAAGTTTTCTTCGTTATATCACGCTTCTTAAAATACAGTCATGGTTCAAACTTTCAAAGCAAAGGCATTCTGCACACAATCGACATTTTTTTTTTCAGTTAGTATAGTGGTATTGTAATTCGAGCCTCCCCATCCTAACCAACCCCCTCCCCTAAAAGAACGTACAGGGATATTTTTCCATAGCTTTTGCATGTAATAGAACACCATAGGAGAATTGTATTTTCACCCCTCCTTCCTTTCAGTTAGACTTGACAAATCATATCTTCTAGATTCGCGCGTGCTAGCCCATGCAAATGGCACATGCGCAACCGCACCTGCACCGTTAAGATTTATTGAGTATGCAATAAAAGGACTTTATCATTTCATCAACAAATACTTCATGTATTCAAATTTTCGTTATCTGAAAAAAAAACTTACGGTGATTTAATTGCGCAAGAATTAATGAATAAACTTATCTATAAATAAAATTCCTTTTAAACAAATTGTAAAGTAACCAGATATAAAAGTCTACAATATAATTCGGTCGATTTGAAATAGATCAATAAGGGCCCTGCGCATTATGTCAGTATTTTTTATGTTCTTCATGTATGAACACGAAATAAATTCGGTGATGTGTATCATCAAATCTGATATGAACAAGCAGATTATTATTAAACCACATTATTTCCCTAACGACAAAAAAAAAAAAAAAAAAAAAAAAAAAAAAAACACAGAAAAACAGAAAAAAAAAAAATAGCACAATTTTGCAAATAGAAGCTGATTTACGTAGATTTGTAAAATTAATGTCAGGAAAACTGCATGCGAAATAACAGATAGACGGACAGACACACTGCGAATACTAGTATCCGATTTGTCTCAGCAAGTATTAAATAGGACGACATTGATGTAAATGCAGAATATGGAAACGGAGTCGTGATGAAATAAAATTTGGAGGGACTGGTATCAAATTAATGGGTTTTTTTTCAGATTGCCCTACTGATTCAGCAACTAATACGAGAGCAGGGCTGTTCTAGGTAAAAAAACCATTACTGAGAAGTTGCTGTACATGGCCATGCATGGAAGTTTAACTAGTATTTAACCTTGAGTGATACCTTGATCTTAAAGGGGATAGAGTTGTATCATCATCCATAAATTCAATATCGTAACTTCAGATATCGACGGACTGACAGACGAAAAGAAGACGGACGCCGACCAATGCTTGCTGCTTCGTAATGCGAACGATACATGAAAGTTGCATGATGTTCTTTCTAAATATCAAAGTTTATCGAAAATGCAGAAATTTTCTGTTCAGGAGAGCAAATGTACTGATTGAGGATACTAGTCTTATATATTACATATAGAGCAACCCTAATGCACAAATCATCAAAGGACTACCCAAGGTCGTTACAGCTATAGGAATTTGCTTATCAACCTTCACACAAAAATCGATCACAGGTTTGTATACTCAATAAAGCTTCAATTTGGCAGGGGTATTTAATTATGATTCAGATTTTATAAGTAGACGCGTAGGAAAAACCCATGAGTAAATGTAAGGTACCCGGTCTACACCTGGATTTCTTTATCAATCGGAAAATGGAAGAGACCTTGAAATGGAGGGACTATATAAAATGAATTGGAGTAAGGGGATCGGTCTGCGTATAGTCTGTGATAAAATTTCATTCTAACATCTGTGTATGAATTTAAAGATGATTAATACACTTGCATTGTTGTAAGATTGTCAACCTAAACGGGAAATTATTTATTTTGTGTAAGGAAATATCCAAAATATGGGATGGCTTCTCCTGAATCAACCAACTATGCCAACTTGGAACAAACACGAATCAACTTCTGCACGCTATGATAAAAGGGATGGCGCTACTCTTGGTGGAATAAGCTCTTAATCAACCTCCTCCTCCTCCTCTCCTCCCCTAAAAACCTCACACACATAATTCTTTTCCCAGGAATCAAATATGACCCTTCCCGATGTTCACTCTGTTAAAATAATCGTTTCCCTCAGTTTGATTCAAGATCTAGTCCTTTTTTCAGTTTTTACATTCCTTCTCCCTCCGTTGATCAAGAAATTACGACTTTGCTGAGTGATGCATCGGCGAAGCATCGAAATATCACTTGATTTTGAGTACACCTTCTTTCATCTAAATATGTTCAGTTGCCTGTATTAACGAATTCAAAATATCGGCTAATTTACAAAAGTAAGAATGAAGTGCTTAATCATTTCCTGATTTCGAAATCAAGTATATTATGGCACTGTGCATGAAAAAAAAATCAAAAAATAACGGTGCTATAACATTGGATCTGATATCAAAAGAAGTTCCAGAAATAAAGGCGTGGTCACAGAAATTCTGCTTCTAATTTAGCAACAGATTTAAAGGCCGATAGTAATACGATTTATTTTCATATCAGATTTACCTATTCAATTTCGATCAAATTATTCGGGTATGAATAGAAATTCGATAATTATTTAACTAAGCCGGGTTTCACTTAGTCACTTCCTATAGCTACTTCCAATCAATTCAAACAAACAGTAGCAAAATTTCCCTTTAAAATTCTCTGTTTTCATTCCAAATTTGGCAGTACGGGGGTGTATGCATATTTTGTAACTGTTCCACATTTTCAACTTTTGATGGTTTCAAAGCCACAATCTGACGAGATTGAAGAAAAGTGAAATGAATCAGAATTATTAGAACACCGAATGAACAAGAAAAACATAAATGAGACATATTTTGATTGATTGATTGATTCTCTAAAAATAGATAAATTTTATAGATACATGTATAATAATTGACTATAAAACAACAAAAAACAACAAAACCTAGCCATAGCATATTTGAAATGGTGAAATCAAGTTGTCCACGGTGTCTATATACCATAAACCTAAATTGACATGGAATAATTAGAAAAAAAATCTTGAATGAAAGATAAAGAAACTCGTTCTTTGATGCCTTTGACATATAATACAGTTCGAGGTCCGTAAACTGATATCGCTCTCTGACCATAATGAGCAGGAGATGCTTACTCTACTCGGGCTCATGATTCTAAATGGCGGTCATGTTACCAATGGATCGTACATATATGTGATGCTCTCCTTTCATTGAGTTACATTCTTAATGTAAAAATACAGAAATAATTCTTACTCTGCGGGTTACATCCTCAGTCTCATATACATTCTTGGTGATAACTGGTACCCACCTTACAGGGAAGACCGACGATAGCTCCAAGTAATGAAAACGGATACCCACCTTACGGGGAAGACAGACGAGAACTCCGAAGTAGTAGTTGACAAAAGATACTCTTCTCACAGAGAAGACAGACGAGAGTGCCGAAGTAGTACACGACAAATGGTACCTACCTTACAGGGAAGACAGACGAGAGCTCCGAAGTAATAGCCGCTAGCTCGCTCTCCGCATACCACGCAGATTTTGAAATCTTTGTCGTCGTCAGGGATACAGTCGTCTGCTCGTTCTAGTTTAATATCAGTGGGGAAAGCCACATCGTCATCTAATCTAGAAGGTAGACCATATGCACCTGTAACGACACAAGGGGAAACGCTATTGTAAGTATAATCGTTCTAGTTTAATATTCTTGCGGAAACTAATCTAGAAGGTAGACCGTATGCACCTGTAACGATACATGGGCATTTATTTTCATGTTATAAAGAATCATCCAGTAAGTAGAAAAGTAGTCCTGCTTTCAAGTCTCCGTTTCGTTGAAACGGGCGCCGCCGTTACGTGTAGCGCAATTATTTCCCCAACTTTTGCTTATGGAAAGTAGGAGGAGGTGTTTGCCGTAAAAATCTACGCATTTTACCGAAATAAAGTCAGACTGGGATGCCCAAAACATTAAACTAGCATACCCTTACTTTAAATTTGTGAAGTACGACCTATAAATTGAAATTGTGACAGACTCAAGTACTCGTCAAAATGCTCAATGAAGAATCCCGAGAACAAACACTCGGAACACTATGAACATGACGTAAAAATTCCACTTAAAACGGTACGGTATTTAGGTGGAATTTAATTCATATGCAAAATTGAAACAGCGATTTAAGCTTAGAGAAGACTGAAAATTGACGAAGAAAGCCTTGGTTTCAAGTAATTGCATATAACTTTATTAATTTCTGGCGATAGAATCACTTTTTTTGCATTTTCACCTATGAGTTGATGTGCTAGTAAATAGAAAGCAGGTGACTAAGATAAACTAGCATCTCACAGTTAGGTTATATAAATAGAACTAGTAGAAAAGTTGCAGTGCCAAATTGAATAATATAAAAACTTGTCACATGAGAAATATCAAATCTCTATTACATGAATGTACAAGATGTATATAAAGAAAATATTTCATGTAATTCAAACATTAAGGTCAAGATTACAAGGTCAAGCATTTTGAAGTACAGGTCCACGTAAGCTAGGATAAGGCAGTTGAAAAACCTTAAAATTTGTGCAGAACTTTTTTCTCTTGAAATGTGTTCAGATCAGCGTCCATATGTATGTTCTGAGGGGATTGTCCTCATACTTGGATGGTGATGAATGTTATAGGGGTAGCAAATTTGGTTGAATTATACAGAGAAATTTTTCCCGCCATTTTTCCCTTCACAATCCTTTATAAATCATGAGGTAAATATCTCGCTTCACCTTCGCTACCTTGAGAAATGAATATTATATGTCTGATTTGTACCACATATATGTCTCAAAACAGAAATAAAAAAGCTTTGCGAAAGGTCTAAATATCAAACTGGAATCAATCAATTTCACTGAGACATTGTACAACCAATAACATACACAGGAGTCCTTTAATATTTCATTGCGTAACCCCCCCCCCCCCCCCAAAAAAGAAAAATCCTGTGAAATATTCGTGTTAGTGAGTGTATAAACAGGAAATCCATTCATGAAACTTTGTTTCAAATTCTCCTAATGTAATTCGTCTGTCGATCATAATGAAATCTATCGTTCATTTTAAAATGTCGCTCGTGAGAAAACGATGAAACTTATTATGTAAGAGTACGTGTACAAGGGCATCTTGATCAAACGATCCTCTAATATAAAGATTTTACCCAGGTCCTACCTTAAGATCACGCCAACTTTGTACTTTCATTTCCTATGAAAGACATCGGGGAATTTCAATTGAAATACAAGAAATTAATCGTTACATGTTCAAATTATGTTTAAAATCGACATTAACTTCCCTACAGATCAATCAAGTTAAGGTAACGCACTTGTAATTAGAAGGTATCACTTTCACAGTGTCGAGTTCATGTATACTCGAACGTTGCCGTTTCATCATGCATGATTAGCTTACGGCGCGAAATGGCAAGGAGTCGATATAACCCGATATGGCCTTTGCACGATGTCAGTTTCCTACGTACTTTTAAAGCAATCACCCAGTATTGACGGGTTGAAATAAAATCTCAGAGTTTAATAGCGTTCAAATGACCTTAATTCTGGTCGTTAGGTAACAAAGAAACCCACTGTTTGTGGAAAAATACAAGCACACCTTCGCATGAAATATCTCTATTTTTTACAAGGTAAATGAAATTCTGACCCCCTCTGCGCGGGAAAAAAATCATTGTATAGGTTAATTAAATACAATATTAACAGTTTTCTTACTGTTAGAAGTCGAACATATGAAAACCTTCCTTTTCCCTATACATTAGATGGATGCAGAATGCAAAGAAGTTTCAGTCCTACTCAGTTGAAAAAGCAACAAGTACAGTAACTTTGTATCCAGAGTTCTGGACAGATCCTACAGTAACATTTTCGCATAAATGAAGTGTTTGTTCGTTTTTAAAATGAAATTCCCCGAAATTTGGAGAGGTGGGGATACTTACTTTGAATTCTTTGAATGAATGATTTATGAACCAGAAATGCGGCGCACTGGGGCAAATTCCAACATAGGACGTTCGAGATCCCATATACCCGAGAGTGAAATTGACTCTAGAACAGGATTGGATTCTAGATCATGATGATGAGATTGATGACATCCTAACACAAAGGATAGTAATCATGAAGTATTGAGATTTGTTCCTTTAGTATAATGTTAATTAGACTTACAATGAACAGAAAATAAATTTTGCCAAATGTTGTCATATTATTTCGGCTTACGTTCTAAACATGCAGGTTAAACATACACGTACAGTAGAACTCCGTTAAAACGAAACTCCAGGGATCAATTAAATCAAGTTCGTTATAAGCACAATTCGTTCTATCAATAAAAAGTTAAAAACTATAATAAACCCTGATGGAAGATATATTCTACTTCGTTGTTAGCAAGTTGATTCTGTATATAACCGTGTCCATTATAAATATAAGATTATCTTGTATTTTTGATTTTGTTATGATTTATTGTAATTTTCATCTAGGTATGTTTAGTCGAGGTCACTGTACTGCATCCTTTACATTTTACAGTAAATATAGCAAATATCGTCAATAGATTGGCTGTTTGGGTCCAGAGTTTTTATTTCCAGTTCATATTGTTTTCCACATCTAAATGAGGCGCCCATTTTAATTATAGAAGCCCTGGATCCACCAATGACGAAAGTATTAAAGCGTTTTTCGGGTGGTGACAGATATTCTGTGGAGCTTTCGACCCTTGATCCCATCCCAAATTTATTCTCATGGTAATAGGAGACATGTATAAAGTCCTGTGGTTAGAGGATTCAAGAGCTTTAAGGTGACAAAAGGAAAGAGGACTTTGGTGAGCCGGCTGTGACGTAATGTAAAGATTTACGATAGCTCATATCTTAAGGTATCTTGTCAATAAAGTCACATGACACACCAAAAATCTCCGCAGTAAATATCAAGTCTTATACTTGAAACAAAAAACTTCTTGTCGTATAAAAATGGGATTTGGGTTTTTCGGCAGAGGGGGGGGGGGGCCTTGTTGAAATGTCTCATTTCAATTATATCATTTCTTTCATGTTTCACAAAATCATAAATCTTTGATATAATTTTTTTCTATTTGTTTCTTTGATGTTTCCACAAAAGCTGGATTTGTTTCAATGAAGAACGATGAGGTATTAATTACGATGAATAGTCTGATTTATATTTGATATCTATATAACATTTCTTGTAATTATATGGCTCATCACGATCCGAATGTCCCTCTCCTGCATAGAAATACACGTGAGAAAATAGCAAAAAATAATAATTTATCAAAGACTTAATGACCCGAGCACACATAGTCTCGAAACCCGGGGTAGGCTCAAACTCGGAATTGGTAGCACCGTTTTTACGAGTGCATTCAAGCTTTAATTTTGTTTTGAACCTTGCTTGACCCCGCACAGCATATTCCTTTTGATACAACAATAGGATTCGTCTCTTTATTCGAAATATTTATCTGTCTTACAAAGTCATACAGTTTTCATTGTGTGTAGTTCCTCTTTATACAGATGGCTGGAAATTGATAATGCATACAATATGGCGACTTAACAGATTGAAAACAATATTAATACTTGTTCAGATGTAACAATCTCTATGTAAAAATAAGTGTGCGCAATATTATACTCATACACAATGTATATGAATTATTAAAATAATTTAGAATAAAACATCCGCGGCCATTAAATTACTTATATTTCTTGACGAGAACCAAGAAAAAGACTCTGCATTTTTTAAAAACACTAAACTCTAGATTCGATATTTTATAGAGAAAAAAGCTATTTACAACATGTTTATGAACGCCAATTGTATTGGTATTTAGTAAATTGCTAACACAAACCTCAAAAATCAAATTCATTAAAGGTTTTCTCGACAATATTAAATTTAGGGCTTTAATTTAAACTTAATTTTTCGTCAACCAACTTTCCCACCTGAGCTACATGAAATTCTTAAATCGCCGAAATCTCAATAATCGTTGACAGATTTCTCAACTATTCAGACATGAGGAAAGAGCCACTTCATAGACGAATAGATAAGATTCACTCTATTGAGAACACCAATACCTATTCTAAACAATCAATAAATCAAACGAACGGAAATTTCTACTCAGTTCGAGGTTTCATAAGAAGTTTACTCACCCGCCGACGGAATTACGATTTTGCATTGCAAATATAACATGGTTGTAATTTTGTGGCTAAAAGTAAGATTTTATTTTCCGTCAACAGATTGTTCAAAATCGAATTTGAAAAAAAAATGGTCGGAAAGTACAATTGTATCGTAGACAGTACGTTGTAAAAGGATTGAAAAATCTGAATTCGAAACAACTTGAAAACACCCACACTCTTCCTTAAGAACTATTATAGCGTTATTAAATCAAACTACAAATTTGGGCTAGATGTACAGGAAAAATAACCTGACATACTCTTCAATATTTCATGATGAATCAAAGAGATAAAGGCTTAACCTTAACCCGTACGAAAGTCTATTCGACACATCGATAGTAATCTTTTCGATTTTAATCTTTTCGAGCAGACAGGGGCATAATATTCATGTCATACAAAGCTTGCTCGTCAATCGATAACAACACAGATATCGCTTTAAAATTTAAAATTTGAATATAAATTTCATATTCAATTTTTTATTCTAAATTCGAAAGAAGCGGCGACACATGTTCGAAGTTCCATTCAAATCTCCCGAACATTACTTTATATCGAAGGATACATATAAGCATTACTGAAACTTTTGAATATTATATCAACCGATTACTTAGTTTGCATAAATGTTTAGATTAGATCATGCAGGTATCCAAAATTTTAAGGCAAAAATATGAGGTAGGTAGAACATAGATCAGAAAGCTAGTGAAAATGAAAGGGGGGGGGGGGTGACGTGGGGTTCTCGCTCTTCGTCTGATTACATGTCCCTGAGACAAATATTATTTGTATATATATTACATATATCATATTAAGCATATATATCATCATATATCCAAATTTCTCCTATATTATACCTTTTAAAAAGAAATGATAAAAGTCAAATACTTATAATGAATGATCCTCAACAACAATGTGCTAAATGGTTTCATCGCAAAAACATTTATAATGATTCCTTACAGTCACGTGTGAGCTATTTTTTGTATTAATTATAATCGGCTTTACAGATTTCACCCCCTTGATCATTTATATGTGTAAAACTGCCCACAGCTGAGCGGGATTACTTTATATTTTAGTCTTTGTAGATTTATAAATGTCTACAAACAAATGACCAACAGAAAGGGTCAAAGTTGACATTTAACACACCCGTCTACAAACAAATGACCAACAGAAAGGGTCAAAGTTGACATTTAACACACCCGTCTTTTTTACATTTGTACAAATTCCAAGCAAAGAGAGAAAGAAGGAGGGAAGGGGGTGGCATGTTACTGAAGAAAAAGCAAAAAATATTTGCTTACTTTAAGTCTTATCATTTTTGAAGGTTAATATATTTTCGCGTATGGATTATCAATATCTTAACATGCCACTCGTAATTTATATAACTTAATTACAAGTTAAAATACACGATTTTTTTCCAATGATGCGACAAATGGGCTTCGTAAATTCATGCGAAAATATGTACCTCGCGAATAAAACTCGACTAATGAAAAGACGGATTAATTAATGAAACACAGCAAACCTCACAGTGAAAAAAATTCAATACATCTGAGAAGCAGATTGACCTAGTATTTGACGTCCATGTAAGATCAAGACTCCGAATTCAACCTAGACACAAGAATAAAAGTCTAATCATTATTCAAGTCATGGGAAAATCTAAAACCCATCACGAACCGTTCAAAAGTTGTTTTATGTTGGGTTAGAATGTCTTCGGAAGGGCCAATAGAATTTAAGAAAGACCCCATGGTGGTTCTTCTGCGAAGGACATACAAATACTAGGAAATATATTGTGCCTCCCCTTTGCCCATCAACCGTTGGGGCCTGGGAACGCCCTTCTTCTTGTTTCTAAAATAGAAGCAATATGAAGGTCGTTTTTGAAGTATTGGAGCACCGCAGTTTCCTTTACGTCATAGATAAGTAACCACAGGATTATATTTACACGATAAACAAAATCAGAATCGGGAGCATTGTGTAAAATACTGCCAGTCTTATGAACTTGATATTGGGCGCAATAAGGAGATGTGCTGCTAAATAAATATTTTTCCCAAGTTGGATTGTTTGGAAAGATCTTTTCCCGAGAAGTGGTTCCAAGAAGTGCTAGTTTTTTTTTTTCAACTTTTCAAAACTTGGTGACGGTTTACTATCAATAGAATATAATAAAGACAATAGCAATCAAAATTTGTTTCCGTAGCATCGAAATGAACCTTTCAAATGTTATGTCTTCAAACAGCATCATTCAAGAACAGATATCAAAAGCATGGACCAGACATGCACGTTTCGGGTACTTAACCGTCGTCAGTGATTCTCAATCCAAACAATCAAATATGGCAAAAGACTGTGAAATTTATGTCCAAAAAATACCGCAAGGTGGATGGGATATATGTATGATGTTACAGGACCCACTTTTCAGAAAATTCAAGAAAATTTAGTAAACAGAAATTTCCGAATGCGTTTGAAGAAGCGATCAACCGAAGTTGATCGGACTTGGCTACATGTGCCCTAGGGGACTCCTGGTCCATCAGCAGTAACACTCACCAAGTTGTATAAATGTTACGTCTTCAAATTTAGACTAAGTTGATTCTAGAGAAAAGAGTAAGTGTAGACATATAAGGAACGTAATGCAAAGTATGAAATATAACCTTGCAAATCAATACAACCCCGCGAATAAAAAATAAAGTTACACATTCTGTTCTCATTTCGACAGAAAGTTTCACTGTATATAAGGAAACTCTTCGAAAACCGAATTCTCGGCGAATCGCTCTGAACTATCTTTGAATTAAAACAAATCCTCTGTTTGGCACACTATATATACTAGAATACTAGATCGCGAAATAGCTGCGAATGACTGCAAACTTACAAGGCGAACGCTTTGAAAAAGAGACTTTGTCGGTCCCCACACTTAATTCGTCCTGAACGAATGTACTCGATCGATGAATGCTCAACTTTTGATCTGGACTTAACATGACTTGAGGTTTAAAAAAGAATTAGGTTAATAAAGAAATCAATGTTATATTTAAAAACTGCTTGTGAAATCAATTTATTCTCTCTCTCTTTCTCTCTTTCTCTTCTGACCACATAGTACTTAATAGCACAGAAACTAGAATGTCAATTCAGTTGCACCTTTCATATAATTTTTTCTTTCCCTTCGAATCGAAATCACTTATTTGAATATATCCGCAAAATCTATAAGTTTTGACCCAAAAGAAAAGGATTTTAAAACATTTATACTGAATCCAGAAGATTTCAGCAACAATTGAGAGGATCCAATATATAATGGCGTATCAATTACTGAAAGTCTATCTACGTCATCGGTTAATGTAATTTAAGGAGTCCATCCCTCCCTACAATAGAGCAATTAAACACGGAATTGACAAACTGAATCCGGACAAAAACGGAGTCAGAGGCAACTCGTGGAGAATAATGTTCGATCGATGAGAAATCGTACGAAAGTCTATTATTCAAATTAGTTGTTCCGTGTCTAAAGCACAGTTTAATTGTGGTAGTAATTAATTTTCTATTTTTGGCAGCCGGTTGTTAATTTTCAGTAAAATAATCGTCTGCGAGGAAACTCGGTAACAGCACTTAGAGTTTGATTGATACTGGTACATATACCTTCTGCATGAAAAGAAATGTATGAAATGACGTTTCATTTTCAAAATTAATCGATAAAATATGATATACAATACATATGGATTATTCCAGTATCATTGAAGTTTGAAAAAAAGGGTGAGCTACTTTTAGAACGCGAAAATCGACATATCGAAAATTCAAGACGATCGATTCATCGATATATCGAGCTTAAGCAGAAAGTCCATTGAAACACGTAATGTACTCTATCATTCAGCTACTTTACAAATGTTTCATTTTCTTTAAAATTTCGATGTTGTGTTTGTCCACTCTGTGTGTTTTTATATTTAAGCGTCACGTTGTTTTGTAATGGTGCTGTAACCGAATTCTGTTGGAGATCCATCGGAAAAAAGCCATATCGATGACAAATCTATATCGATTCAATTTATGACGCTTCGGGTAAGTAAGCTACCGTAACGTCATTGTTAACTTTTACCAGCTCTCATTCGATGATTTTTTCTCTGCCGACACTCCGTTTATTTTTTAATGGTCTAAAATACCCTTTTTACCCTAGCTCGAAACTGGCAAGTAGCAACCCTCCTCCCCCCTTTTCTCTTTGCATGAACGGGGAGAAAATCAGTCTTACGTCATAACGAACCTTGATCAATTTACCAACTCTCATTCGATGATTTCTTCTGCCGACACTCCGTACATTTTTAATGCAAAAAATTTTTAAAAAAAACTTGCCTTAAATACCCTTTTTACCCTACCTCGAAACTAACAAGTAGCAACCCTCCTCCCCTTTTTCTATTTGCATGAACGGTAAGAAAATCATTCTTACGTCATAACGAACCTAATGAATTTACATATCTTTTTAGAAAACAACATGTACAGTACCATGATACAATCTTTCCGGCAAATATATCATCTTTCGTTTAGAATTCATTGCAGATCTATAGAATCATCAAAAACCATACAACTTAAACTTCTACCGCAAAATTCTAGCCGATCAAAACGGATCCTTCGGTTAATGCATATTTTATTGAATTCTAATAAGTTTAAATGTGATAAGAAAGGTGTGCTATTTGTTGCTATGAAATTATCAGTTCGTCGGAGAAGTCTCAACGCTTTCTTTGGTAACAGATGATGGATTTTGTAAAGGATACATCGATCTATCAAGGATAACTGGCTTTTGGCACTCTATTTTAATGTTTACTGGGAGGAAAATGTTGAATTGAGTTAATTTTGATTAAGTAAACTTGTATGTTAGACTTAATCGTCCAAGTTCCACAACTTAAACGGACTGACGTAAATTTTCAAAGATCTAGTATTCACATTCTGGACTTGAAAGTGATCCTGACCTAATTCACATTTTTTATGTTAATTAACATACCAGACAAGTTTTATGGAAATGCCAACCGGTTCTATTTTCACTAAAAGCGCCAAATAAATACACAATTCGCGATTGCTATATCTAGACTCGACGTAAACAGAAAATGACATGTTTCAAATTTGGCAGCAGAAATTCTTCTTTTTTTCTTGATTACCCAGGAATTACCTTAAATATATAACGAAGGTCTTCAATTTGAATCATTCAATTTTTCGCATTGTACATCGATAATTTTCTGTAAAAAAATTCAGCTGGATTGAAGATTCAAAGAAGTTGATAAATAATGCATCAATTGCCAAAATATAAGGAAAATTTATGAATGACACCAAGTGCCGTTATGCTTCGCAGGCGACACAAAAATGATCTCTTTTTTTTCATACACCCGTCTAAACATATTATTCCAAATCTTCATCAAAACGGTCGCTGTTAGAAGGAGTTAGCGGGATACCCAGCGAACATTTGAAATTGTCTTGAACAAAATTTTCACTAAATATCATCACATCAATTTATTTTTTCAATATCGGTCCCTTGTGAAAAAGGAAACTTCGGCGTTAAAACATTATCTATTAGTGAATTCTTTATTAAAAATTTTGTAGTTTACACCGAAAAAATTCAATGAAATTTAGAATGGTGAAGGTCGTATAATAGTCGACTTAATACTCAATATTAAAACGGTTTGTCTTGTCAGAATTCCGGAACCCGGCAACTCTCAAGTCCATAACTATTCTGTCCGATAAAATTCCTTGTTGTATTGTTTGCCTGTCACTTGGAAATTTGCCGGTAAATCCTTTCGTTCTCTAGCATATTCGAATGTAAAACTCGAAAGAGATACATGTACTGAATATTTTCCTTAATATTTTCTTCTGTCGTGAAACTCTATGGGGCATCTACCTCCCCTAGTAACGGGGTTTTCGAAGAAGCGTAAAAATCAAGGAAGACGGAGGGTTCAATTCAGCCTCCTCTTTGAGTATTGTATTAGATAAGTATAAAAAGCGAGAAGAAGTTTTACTTGAATTTAAAAAGGACTTATGAAATATTCAAGCATTAAATCGCCCTCTAGTTATTTTTAAGTTTCCTCCTCAATGATGACACGGATCCCCTCCCCCTGTCCCCAGAGAGTTAAGTTACTTACCTGCGAAGTATGAACATGGGTATGCTGATCTCTTCCTGGGGAAGTAGTAGGGTGAGAAGTAATGATGATGAAGTGAGGCGAGGCCACCGTGGTGGTAGCCTCCTGTCCAAATAGGTTGCTGTACCAAGCAATCCATCGTCATGGTGATGAGGGTAAACAAAAAGTCACGTGATTGTCCAGCCAAGTCGAAAAAATAAACTAAAGTTGCATGGCTGTCGTCGGCCCTACTAACAGTTTTAACTC
This sequence comes from Pinctada fucata, assembly GCA_028142955.1. Lineage (NCBI taxonomy): Eukaryota > Metazoa > Mollusca > Bivalvia > Pterioida > Pteriidae > Pinctada > Pinctada fucata. Next base: position 330,566 of record AP027107.1, read on the forward strand.
TTAGAGCGAGCTCGTCAATACTGATTCAATAACCTAACTACCTGTACATTCTATCTAACCAGGGTGTATTGGATGGGGGCCCAGCAGCGGGGGATTCAAAGACATTTAAACTTCTATAGTCAAATATTGGATTTCCCAATATTTTCGCACAACGAATAACCTTGTTTGCGTTACAGCAAACATTACACGCAAAATACACATTTTAAATGCCCCCAAAAAGTTAGCAAGTCTAATTTTAGAAACATTCTTATGAAATTGGTACTATCGAGATATTGATATTCTGGAACCGATCATCCCTTACGGTGCCCACTTCGATACATTGAAAGGCTTCATTACCCGGGGATTGTGATATAAGGTCATGTGATTTAACACAAAAACGTTATTTGCGATACACAATGCACCTATTTACTTACTATTCCATCTACTTTAAAAGCGGTTAGCATTTAAAGGAAACCTTAAACAATATTCTCAGTGTGTAGTACAATGAAAGCTAATCGTATGGAACCAACTATTTTGGCAACTGCTCAAACGTCTTCTTATTAAAGTTTTGTTCCGATTTGAATATCGGTTATGATTAAGTGCAAACTACAACGATATTATTTTCTTACGATAAAAATATTGACACAAGTCCTACAGGATGTGCTTGTTTTGAGCGGTAGATAAGACAGCAGACGACTCTTTTGGAAACGCGCGGGAAGTCTCACCTGATTTATCTTCAAAGATAAGGCAACTGTGGCGAAATGACATATATCAATCAGGGACATAATATAACGATTTTTCTCTATCAAACTTCGGACAAACATTTATTGCTACTCTTAAATACAAAAATAAAAGTTCGAACCTAATGATGTGTAAATGCACGTGCACGATTTCCAAATATGCGGATCAAGTAGAAAGTTATCATTTCCCTTTTGCATTTAAAAATACATGTAAATCTGTCGCGTTTTGTAAACAACCTTGTACATGGCATCAACAAACAAATCACAATTAGGTATGGAATTCGAAATTAACTGTAGATGACACCACAGAAACAGAAAAATGAGTAACCGAAATAATGTTGAGATAAATAGATAGTTACCAATAAATCAACTAAAAACGACCGACACACAGACATGTGCAAAAAAGCCACATAAAAATTACTAACGACCAGAGCAAAATACGATAGAATGGAGAATCAGTGAATCAAAGTCAGGAAAACACAGAACCCGAAATCAGACTCAAAAAACAGAATTAAAAGGCTTACAAATTCTTGACAAAATATAAAACAAACACTTCCTCATGAGAGAAGAAAATAGGACAAACAGACGGAGACGATAAGGTTAACATACATGAATGAAATGGCGGAAGAGAAATTTGTGAAAAGACAATTGTGCTGATCCAGTCTATTCAAAGAGATTCCTTCTTCAACAATATATGAGAGTTTCGTGCGTGTATATCGCAGGCGGGTACGACTAAGCAAACAGGGGATGCTTACTCCTCCCGGGCACCCGGTCCCACCTCTAGCTTGCTAGAAGTCCGTCGATGCTTAATTTGGTGCTCTATAGTGAGTGCTGTTGAGATTATCGTCAGGATCTTCTTTAAGTCATTAGGAATGTTCCAAAAAGCTGGATTTCAAACGCTTTACAGTTGTGCTAAATGGAGAAGAACTGGACAGTCTTTTTACAGACGAAGACAAAATTGAGCCACTTAAAGCTATAGTTGGCATTTTGTCTCAATGCCATCTATCATGAGAGGTGGAAAGTCCACAGAAATCTGAGCTGCTAAATCAGATGAGCTTACGTGAACATAGATCCATGTACTGCTTAAAGTCATACGGAGGGAAGATGAAATACAACACAGTTGATAGAAGGGGATCACCATAAAGCTGTCAAGGAAAGGGACTCATAGAAAGGGAGAGAAACTCAGAGACATTACACTGCTTTCTGTGGTGGGGAAATTGCTAGGACGGATAGCCATTTACGGTGTAAGAGATGGAATGGACAGTGATCTGAGGAATGAACAGACATGATGTAGGAAAGGAAGGGGCAAATGTAATTCTTGTATCAGGCAGCATTCTACCCAAACTTTACAAAAATGAATATACATTGTACTTTGAAAAGGCTTTCGAGGTGGCCATTGGATCGCCGCAAGATTTGAAAAGCAATAGATGATGTATTGATAATGTTTTAAGAATAATGAAATTTTCCCACAAGGATTTTCAGTGTCTCCAACAGGACTCACCCCGACCCGTTTGCATTACCAACAGCAAAAAAAAAACCGAAAGACTCAAATGCGAAATTACAAGCATCAGCACAACAAAATATACCAAAGGGACAAGGGAGACCAAATAACAAAACTACATAAACCAACAAGACCATTGATAGAGTGATTTGACATTAGAATAGAAATGAAACAATCTTTCCTGTTTCTGTGGGGCTGTGTTGTTGTATCCGTCTTTTTGTCCTATTTTCTTTTCTCGTGAGTATATGTTTTCAAGAATTCGTAGCCTTTTTATTGTTGTATGTGGAATCTGATTTCGGGTTTTCGTTTGACTTTTATTCACTGATTAAGGCAAGAGGGAAATATTATGAGGAGTAGAAAAACACACATTCGTAGAAGAAAAATAAAGCGGTGGTTTGTAAGGCATTCAGAACACTATCAAAAGCAAAAGGCAAATAGATTATAAGTGTCTTAATTTGTGTTTTGTTCTATGTTATTATATACAGAAGAAGCGTCTTAATTTGTGTTTTGTTCAATGTTATTATATAGATTATAAGTGTCTTAATTTGTGTTTTGTTCCATGTTATTATATACAGAATAATGTGTCTTAATTTGTGTTTTGTTCCATGGTATTATATAGATTATAAATGTCTTAATTTGTGTTTTGTTCCTTGTTATTATATACAGAATAAGTGTCTTAATTTGTGTTTTGTTCCATGTTATTATATAGATTATAAGTGTCTTAATTTGTGTTTTGTTCCATGTTATTATATAGATTATAAGTGTCTTAATTTGTGTTTTGTTCCATGTTATTAATATATAGATTTTAAGTGTCTTAATTTGTGTTTTGTTCCATGTTATTATATAGATTATAAGTGTCTTAATTTGTGTTTTGTTCCATGTTATTATATAGATTATAAGTGTCTTAATTTGTGTTTTGTTCCATGTTATTATATAGATTATAAGTGTCTTAATTTGTGTTTTGTTCCATGTTATTATATAGAGATTAAGTGTCTTAATTTGTGTTTTGTTCTATGTTATCATAGAGAATGAATGTCTTAATTTGTGTTTTGTTCCATGTTATTATATAGATTATAAGTGTCTTAATTTGTGTTTTGTTCCATGTTATTATATTGATTTTAAGTGTCTTAATTTGAGTTTTGTTCTATGTTATCATATAGAGAATAAGTGTCTTTTAAAATTTGTGTTCTGTTCTATGTTATCATATAGAGAATAAGTGTCTTAATTTGTGTTTTGTTCCATGATATTACATAGAGAATGAGTGTCTTAATTTGTGTTTTGTTCCATGTTATTATATAGATTATAAGTGTCTTAATTTGTGTTTTGTTCAATGTTATCATATAGAGATTAAATGTCTTAATTTGTGTTTTGTTCTATGTTATCATATAGAGAATGAATGTCTTAATTTGTGTTTTTTTCCATGGTATTATATAGATTATAAGTGTCTTAATTTGTGTTTTGTTCCATGTTATTATATACAGAATAAGTTTCTTAATTTGTGTTTTGTTCCATGTTATTATATAGATTATAAGTGTCTTAATTTGTGTTTTGTTCCATGTTATTAATATATAGATTTTAAGTGTCTTAATTTGTGTTTTGTTCCATGTTATTATATAGATTATAAGTGTCTTAATTTGTGTTTTGTTCCATGTTATTATATAGATTATAAGTGTCTTAATTTGTGTTTTGTTCCATGTTATTATATAGATTATAAGTGTCTTAATTTGTGTTTTGTTCCATGTTATTATATAGATTTTAAGTGTCTTAATTTGAGTTTTGTTCTATGTTATCATATAGAGAATAAGTGTCTTTTAAAATTTGTGTTCTGTTCTATGTTATCATATAGAGAATAAGTGTCTTAATTTGTGTTTTGTTAAGGATATGCAACACACAGCAACTGCATTTATCGTACATGTAATGTGCGTCAGCGGATTTCATGCGATAAATGCACTTGCTGTGTGTTGCATTAATTACACACAGCAAGCGTGAATAAACCCTACACAAATTTTGGAGCCATTCATTTTGGCAAGAGGAAATTAAAAGTCTATACTGTAGATGGCGCCAGGAAAATTCACTTTGGCTTTATATCTGTTTGTCATGAAGTACTACTGACGAGGATTCAATATCCGAAACAAGTGTCTAGTACAATAAAATAAGTACTATAGAACATATATTTCAATATTGACAATTTCTATATATATGCTCTACAGATGTCTGTTTTTTGAGATCGAGTTTTTCTAGGTAAAAACGGAACGTAAAAATTCAGATCACCGCGGGTTCAGTTTGCAGGTTAGAACAGCCGTCGCTGCATGTTTCTTGAGATCTTATGCACTATTACGTCACGAGCGTTTTCATGCGAGATACAAACACGTTCCTTTCAATAGTTTCATATCAGGGAATTACATTAATTGTTCATATGTATTCATATGACAGAAGCATGTTTGGAACTCAAATGATGATTCAAGAATCGCTTCCGCGGATAAAAAATAAAATTCATTAATAGAGATAACAAAATCTTGCGTATAACCATAAGCTTTTCACAACTTATTGATAAAATGGGAAGGGACGAAATTGAAGTAATCGAAAGCAACTCCTGTTAAATTTTCAACCACAATTTTAAAGTAGACAAAAACCTTAAATTTCTTTAAACTCGGTATAATCTTTTATTTCATAATATATCATACGTATTACCATACACAGTCAGTCCACAAGTCTCAATAAAAATGTCATATCTAACTTCACTGATTATCCTTGGTCAATTAATTGGAAAAAATGATTGACATAATCTATAAGAAATCCATTTAGAGCGACAATGGGTGCTTGCAACCCTTGCAGGGTGCCCTCCCCTTTGATAAGTGTATTACCCGAAATGACATATTCTGAATAGTAATGATACAATATGACTATCAGATAGCGATATGTGAATATTGCGCCTCCGGTGTGAAAAGTACAATTGGATTACGAGAGCGTGCCATCGGCAAGGCTTGCCAACATTGTACTATCCATAGATACCATGCACGGGACAGCATGTAAATCCACCACGTGAACAAGGACGCAGACAACGTTGATAACCTTTTTCTTTTTTTTTAATTCTATATATTCAATATTGGAATTGTACGTACTTGTAGACCATAATTGGCGATTAGGGGCCATGTGAGTTTTACCCTTTCCAAGTTAACAATACCCTTGAAATGTTAGGGGTAAGGGCGATCATTTTCACATGTGTATTCCTTCTGTAAAGATCTCTCTACATGTATTATCATCAGTGGCGGATTTAGAGGGGGGGCCCAGGGGGCCCGGGCCCCCCCCCCCCCCCCCTTTTTCACCCAAAGTTATTGATTCAGAATACTCTTTTTATGCTTAATCTATTTACTTTTGGGGAAATTTTCGGCTCGCTTCGCTCGCCACACTTAATTTTTCACTAGCTGTCTATTTTTTCGTCTTCACTTTGTCTTGAACTTTCTTTGTCATCGTGTTTGAACGGATTCATTTGTCGTAAACATATACAAAATTCAATATTAAATTAACACTTGAATAATTACCAAATGCTTCATTTTCATGGGCCGATCTAACCAGTTTAGACAGGTGGTTAGTGGGGTTGCAATGCCCTAATCTTCCCAACCTTCCCCAATTGGTCAAACAAAAATAAAGGATGGAAAATGAGAGAGATATTGTAATCTTCTGACAAAATGTAACCATCTATTCCAAAAATTTCCCGGCTCGCTCCGCTCGCCAGTTTAGAATAATATATATACATGTATGTATAAATACATGTATGGATGACTGAACCAAAACAAAAAAAAAGAAAACTTCAAATATTAAAATTTTCCGGCTCGCTACGCTCGCCAGTATACCTATAACCTTAAGTAAATGTATCAAGAAACTCTATCTTCTAAATGCAACATGCAGTTGGAATGACCCCCCCCCCCCAACTTATTAATCAAAATCACCAGTCTTGAGCTTCAGGTTTTGGAGGTCTTTTTTTTTCGTCTTCGACCTTTTTTTTTTTTTTTTTTTTTTTTTTTTGCTTGTCAGTTTTTCTTTGAACAATTTTCTTCGAGCTGAAACTTTGGGCCCCCCCTTTTCTGAAATCCTAGATCCGCCACTGATCATTTTATAACTTTGATAATAACTTTGACGGTTCATCTTCTTTAGCTTTCTCATAACTTATAGACGGGAGTTGACGGGATTCATGTTTCGGAGATACCGTCTTTTTGACAAGACCATTCTCATGATTCCAATTTTCTCTTTGCCTTTTGAGTTGCCCCACCTTTGTAATACCTGATTTTTTTACCGGTAAAATTTTAGACTGAGACATTCATGTTTCACGAACACATATTTTTCATGTTATTTTCATTCAGAAAATCCTTGGTTCCTCCTATCCAGACGGTCTAAAGCTCTCATAGCAATGACAAATATAGCAAGCATTCCGAAGTTATACGTTAATACATGTGTAAATTGGTTCGTATGTATTTTTCGCCGCTCATGAGAAATCTTGTTTTAAATTCATGTACTATTTTTTAAAAGACAGATACAAGAAATAAACGATTTTTTAAATTATTTGTGGATCAAAATAGAAAGATGAACTTTTATGATTAAATTCTAATGTTATTCTGTGCTTTATAGATATCATTATTTATCACGTGTTTGAGATTCAGTTTTCATTTGTTTCTGTCTTGTTTTTTTCCTCCGAAGTTTTTATTGACCTATTGCATAAATTTGTATTTTTTTCTATCGTGATCATCATTTATATGTTTATTTGTAAGTCTCTGTTACAAATGTTAGTTAATAGAAATTTAGCCTGCCAACCAGATTCTTGCCAATGAGACCCTTATCGAGAGATGGGGAAGGAAATTCCAAGTGCTCCGACACTTTATATTCCGACTGTCGTACGGATACTTTCTTCTCTGATAGTTTGAACTTTGATACCTTTTATTCCGACAATTAACGTATTCCGGCACTCAGAGCAGAGTTTGTTATTGAAGAGAAAAAAGATTGGAACTGTGAAATGTTTAACGTCTTCAAATTCATTAGCATCATTTTAGAACAGATATTGTATTGTAAGTTGTAATCATTTTAAATATATATATTTTGTACATAATTAAACTTGTAAATTTATATTCTGTCTTTGTTTGATTTTTGCTGGCGTTTTGGGGTATTCTGACCCATAACAACAGCATGGACCAGACATGCACGTTTCGGGTAATAAACCCTCGTCAGTGATCCTCAATCTAAACAATGTAATATGACCAAAATCTGTGAAAACTCTGTCCTAAATATACCGAAAGACGTAGCAAAATGGCTGGGATATGATGCTACAGGACCCATGCAGGTTTTAGAAATTTGGGAGAATTTTGTAACAGAAATTTTCAAATGCGTTTGAAGAAATGGCCAACCGAAATTGATCGTACTTGGCTACATGTGCCCTCGGGGACTCTTGGTCCAAAGATACATACGCTTTTTCCATTTAAAACTCCATTTCTAGTATCCTCGCTAGCCTAAATTGAATCCCCATGCCAATTGGAAGTCAGTATCTCTAGTAAAGGGGAGATATGGTTCTTACCCTTTCCCATATAGGAACGATCTTTATCTATACAAGACTGAAAGAGAGTAAATTTCCCCCGACATCCACCATATATATATGCATCCAATAACATCTTCGTATGCTGATACAATTTGATATAAGAAATATCTAACAATAAACATGAAATACCCCCCCCCCCCCCAAGTACGCTCCTTCGAGGGTCGTACTCCCATTTCTGGAGTTCGCTTCTTTTCATGTGGTGGAGGTTTTTGTTTGTTTGCTTTGGTTCCTGTTTTGTCCTGATTTTGTACGCCTCCGGTTTTTGATTTTCTCGACTTTGTGCTGTGTATAGGGATATGGTCATTATCCATATTTGTCATTATCCATAACCTCCTTGCATTTTATTTTTCAAGTTTATCATTAACAACTACACATTTCTTAAACTTTCTCAAACCAGAGATTATTTGATGAAGACTTATGTCATTGAGATGCTCACATCGTTTAATGGTGGAAGGGTGTGCCAAATATAAGTCTGCTGCTACGTTATAGGAACTGCAATCATCAGGTACCATTGTGTCCGACAAAAAAAGTATCACACGAGAAATAGTAGGAAGCATATCTCCTTGTCCGCTTTTAAGGGATACTGCCTTCAAAATTTATACACAATTGTCAATATTGCAAACGTGGAAATTTTCGCGTGGGTTAATTTTCGCCTTTTTCGCGAATCGATAGAAATCGCGAGAAATTCTACCACGCGAAAATATCCCCGGTGCATTCTTACAATGGGAAAGACATTTCTATCGCGAATATCCCCCCCCCCCCCCCAGTGAAAATAAACACGTTTACAGTATTGAAATATGTTTTATGATAACTATGGTGCACAATTTGTGCATTTCAACAAGTAATGTGTTATCAGTGATGTTCGAGGTCCAAAAAGAGGAAATTCAAACATCAAATATATTATGAGAAATTCTAAACGCGACCTAACATTTATATGAAAAAGACAGCTAAGGACAGAGCTATTCCTTCATAACTCTTAGTTTTAGGAAAATGCATTATATTTCGTGATAGAGAATTTCATTCATGCTAGAGAAAATCAGAAGATCGTAATTCTAAACAAGACCTAAATTTTAAGCCTTTCAAAGATCCAGCCACGGACAGTGCTATGCCTTCAGGGAGATACCGCTTCATTTTAGAATACTGTTTCAAATTCAGGGACAGAGAATCTACCAAAATATCAAGTTAAGTGCCGAAGCACTGTAAAACAAGACGAACTATATCCCCGGGGTGCGTGACAGTCCATCGGTAGAGATATCCCCGGGGTGTGTGACATTCCATCGGCAGAGATATCCCCGTGGTGTGTGACAGTCCATCGGCAGAGATATCCCCGGGGTGTGTGACGGTCAATCGGCAGATATATCTCCGGGGTGTGTGACAGTCCATCGGAAGAGATATCCCCGGGGTGTGTGACAGTCCATCGGCAGAAACCAAGTTGTTGAAATTATCAATATCAAAATATTTGTTCTATTGCAATAATTCCAACATGTCCAATGCACTATGCGATGTCCGTCGTGTTTCAATCACGTGAAGTTATTGTCCTCGCCTGTTCTAGTTACATTCATGTGTGTTCTGCTTCGTCTTTAAAAATGTTGACCCAAGACGTTTGTTTATTGTTTTTAGTCAGACTTGAGAATTGGGATAACAATATTTCTTCGTGATGCAACTTTTTCAAACTCACAAACGTTACTAGACCAGGATTATATTCTCGATCTTTGTATTCGCATCACTGTCCTACCTGAATTCTTTATATTGGCCTGTAGAATACATCTCAGCAATGCAATGCAATGCAAGAACGACAACTCTAATGAGATAAGGTATATAATGTCAATACAATCTTATTTGGTATTTACAAGGATCCCCAGCAAGTACTTGTAACCTACAAAATAGCTCTCAATGCATATAAACTCATAAAGATGCCACGCGACGAATATGTTTATTCATTTATGACTAGTAATTTGTCATACACAAACGAAATGAAAGATAAATTTAAAATAGTAATTCCACTTTGATTTATATTAACATTCACTGATTTTTTTTTCACCAAGTGATGCACAGTCGTATCTAATTTCTCCGAAAGAATACAGCAAGGATATATTTACGAAGTTTCTTTAATTCAAGTTTAGATAGCATGGCCATAGTTTGGCAGCACTTGTTTATTTCCATTTATTTGAGTTCTGTTAAAGCACAAGCACACAGTACACGGGATTGCTTTTCTATTAAGATTTGTTGCAAACGTTTCAGCATTTTTGAAGGTTTCTTGAAACGACACTTTAAACAGATATTTCAATACGAGAAGTGCGAAGTGTGGCACATGTAGCCAAGTTTGATCAACTTCGGTTGATCGTTTCTTCAATAATACGGAGGTGTTCCAACTCTATACCCTCTTGAAGAAAACTTTTAGACCATTTTCATGCACCAGACAGGTGTTTCGGATATCAAATCCTCCTCAGTGGTGCTTGCTGCCAAATTTCTTTTTATAAGCCAACAAAATTCGTTTTACTAGCTCCCCCGGCTTTATTTTTAGAATTAAATTTTTTAGCTCACCTCGACGAAGTTGAGTGAGCTTATGCTATACCCCCGCGCGTCCGTGTCCGCGTCCGTGTCCGCGTCCCCGTCCGGTTAAGAAGTTTGGGGTAGCTCAGTATTTGGCAAAGTACTGACAGTAACCAAACTTGCACAAGTGATTCATTTTTGGATGCTGAGGTGAACCCATGCATCGGATGCTGCATCTGACCTACATTTTCCGCTTGAGTGACTTGGTTAAGAAGTTTGGGGTAGCTCAGAGTGGCTTGGTTAAGAAGTTTGGGGTAGCTCAGTATCTGACAAAGTACTGATGCTGCATGAACCAAACTTGCACAAGTGATTCATCTTTGGATGCCGAGATTGGCCCATGCATCGGATGCAGCATCTGACCTACTTTTTCCGCTTGAGTAATTTTGCCTTTAAAAGCCAATATTGAGCAAGGTATAAGTGCTACATGTTCCAAACTTGCATATTGGATGTATCTTTGATCAAACTTTCATGAAATGACCTCGACCTACTTTTTCCGCTTGAGCGATTTTGCCTTTAAAAGCCAATATTGAGCAAAGTATAAGTGCTACATGTACCAAACTTGCATATTGGATGTATCTTTGATCAAACTTTCATAAAATGACCTAGACCTACTTTTTCCGCTTGTGTGATTTTGCCTTAAAAAGCAAATATTGAGCAAATTATAAGTGCTACATGTACCAAACTTGCATATTGGATGTATCTTTGATCGAACTTTCATGAATTGACCTTGACCTACTTTTTCCGCTTGAGTAATTTTGCCTATGTACCAAACTTGCATATTTGATGTATCTTTGATCAAACTTTCATAAAATGAAATTGACCTACTTTTTCCGCTTGAATGATTTTGCCTTTAAAAGCCAATATACATGTACTTAGAAATATGTTTGAATTGAATTTTGCTGCCACGAGGTGAGCTTCGTAATCTGTGATTACCTATGTTTGCATTTCATTTACAGAGAGTGCGCGGCTCCAAATTTTCTGTAGGGTCGATTCAGTAGCATATCCAAATAAAATCTATGTTCAAAATAACATTGGAGGCATGGTGCTAAGATGTTAACCTCCTTAACTTTCGGTGATATTTTTCGATGAAATGGCATGTTTCCGAAATAGCAAAAAATAAGTTTGATGTCAAATTGACAAAGTGCAAACATAATTTTTCAAACTCTTTGGCCATATAACATTGTTTAGATTGAGGATCACTGATGAGGGTGTCTGCTGCAAATTGATCTGTTCTTTAATGATGCTATGAATTTTGAAGATGTTTAATATTTTATGCAACATGATGATTATATATTGCTTACCTTTCTTCTTATCTTGAATATTTTCTTTCGATGACGATGACGGGTGGTCTATGACAATAGGGTCCTCTCTATCTTCCCTTACTACTCTCTCTGAAAAAGAAAATAGAAACGTATCGAAAATATGATTCAATTGTCAATATGCACATGTATAGTCCCAATTTTATTACGTCTTCAAATTCATTTTAAAAACATATTTCGTTCGTTTGCAGCATGCACCAGACATGCACGTTTCAGGTACTTAACCCCCCTCAGTGCTCCTCAATCCAAACAATGAAATATGGCGAAAGACCGTGAAAGTTGTGTCCAAAAGAAATGAAACAAAAGACGTAGCAAGATGGGTGGGATATGATGCTACAGGACCAACATTTCAGAAAATTCAAGCTTCACAAAAGTGCGTAAGTACGAGTGTCAAAAACTATGTACAAAACCATCGACTCTGTATCATTTACAGAAATTAAAGTTATGACAGCGTCCAAATTTCCTATAGGGTCGATTCAGTAGCATATCCAGATAAAAATTATGTTCAAAATAGCATTAGAGGGATTGCGCTAAGGTGTTAACCTTCTTTAATTTCGATGATATTTTTTCGATGAAATGGCAAGTTTCCGAAATATCAAAAAAATATATATGATGTCAAATTGATAAAGGGCAAAAACAAAGTGTTGGAGATCTCCTCCCTTCTTTCAGATAAGCTTCTCAGTCAGGTATACGTTTGTGACCGACTAACATAGTCACTGAGGAATTTCTACGGTCGATATGGGGAACTCGTCATGCACTATGTCCCACTCTCCAGAATGGTGGATGATATTCTGTCTTAGACCATTTGAACCACCCAACCACCAAATATACTTGTATCTTCCGAAATGGAAGTAACCGGATGTGACAATTCTACCGAATTGAAGCGGCGGGTGTTGCATGCAAGCAGGGGATGCTGACTCTTCCTGGGCACCTAGTCTCAGTCCCATATTGGGAGTTCGCTTCTTTTCATATGGTGGAGGAGGTTTTTGTTTGTTTGCTTTTGTTTCTGTTTTATCCTGATTTTGTTTGCCTTCGGTTTATGATTTCTGAATTGTCGATTTTGTACTGTGCGACATAGCTGGAAAGAAGTGATTAATACACTTAACAAACATCAAGTCACGGAGAACAATTTTAGCTGCTCTACAGTGCAACAAGAAATAAGTGTTTATATTAATAATACGGAAGGGTTCCAACTCTATACCTTCTTAAAGAAAATTTTGAAACAATTTTGAGACCATATGGGTTTATTGTCTTTATATATATAGTACATAAATATGGTAAAGAGTAGATTAGTTGCCAATTAGCTCATTAATATGACTGGAAACATCGCTGATGAGAATTTAATATTCCAAGCACGTTTCTAGTGCATGTTGTTTCGAAAATCAAATTCTCATTAGTGATGCTTCCAGCCAAAATGCTTTTCATACGCCGCCAGAATTTATTTCACGAACGCCCTCTGGTTTTATTTTCAGAATTTTAATTTGCACATTTACTTTACAGAGTGTGCTGTTCCAAATTTCCTTATGTTCAAAATGGTGCTAAGATGTTAATCTGATATTTTGGATTTTCACAGTAGAAATTTACAAATTACCAAAAAACTTTTAGGTCAAGGTTTCCGCTTTCATAAACTAGTTAAGACTTTCTGGAAATTTTACAAAAATTACAGTCAACTTCTTTTAAAATTCGGATCTATACATGCAACAGAGTACATTACTATGGGTATTACACAACCTGTCTTTTATGGTGATATGATAAACAAATTAAAAAGGATCAAAAGTAGGCAGCATAACCATCGAAAATGCGTCAGAATCATCAAACGCCTTTTATACCGTGGATCCTATGATCCTAATGTCACCAGACGGACACTAGGCTTGGTACTTGACCAATCTACAGTCTTGTACAAGCGCATCCTTGAGACTTGCACTCTGACTGACTGTGACGACGGGACTCCATGACGGGCCCTGTCCAAACCTCTTTAGAGAAGACAGGGCCCCGACCACCCGTCCTCTCTGAATGTCAGTCGGACTCCTCGGGTGATTACATACATGAGCTCGCTACAGCCGGCAGAGCACGGACTGTATTACGCATGCCCTCTTTTTATATATCCATTTACATATTCATCTGTGTCTCTGGGCCTCTGCGTTTCGCGGTCTTGTTTGTGTGATGTCATCTTACAGTGAGGAGGTTGTTTTACACCACAATTGTACGTTCTTCGAGACCTCTGGGTAATTGGAGAAGTGAGAGGGTTGTGCGCACGTAATCCAGGATAACCACACAATTTGCTACTTGCGTGACAAATGGCCGTCCAAAGTCGGCACCGGTTGCCCATTGGTCTCGTCGGTTTATGTGTAGTCTTTTGTGTTTGATGTTTACATGTCGTGTGTCTCTTTTCCGTCTCGTGCTGTACTCGTCTTTTGTGTTTTTGCATCGGGGTGTTTTGATGTTTTGCTGTTGATGCTGCAACGGGGTCTTGTTGGAGATCTCCTCCCTTCTTCTTTAATTTCGATAATATTTTTCGATGAATGGCAAGTTTCCGATAGCAAAAAAAATATATATGTGATGGCGAATTGATAAAGGGCCAAAACAAAGCTTCTAACATGCGACAGAGCTGGAAAGAAGTAATTAACAAACATCAAGTCACGGGGAAGGATTTTAACTTCTCCACACTGCAACAAGAAATAAGTGTTTACATTAACAATACGGAAGGGTTTATAATACGTAAGGGTCGTTCTTCACATGTGAATAACCATAAAGACCTAAATTTATTGCACCATATGTAAAGACACAAAAGGATGTAAAACACTTGATGAGAAATGTACTCCTATATGCAAAATAAAATGGGAATCAAAGCTCAACATACTAAATGATCTAAATTGGCAACTAATCTACTCTTTACCATATTTATACACTAAAGACACTAAACTCATATGGTTTTAAATAAGAATAATTCATCGTATACTCGGACCAAATGAACTGCTTTATAATTATAAAATCAAAGACAATCCATGCTTCTCTTTCTGCAAAACAGAAACTGAAAATATAAGGCATCTCCTCTTTACATGTAAATTTGTTTACAATATCTGAAAAAAAAAGTCTTGAAGAATTGATAAGAGCTAAAACAGCTGTAATGAACTTGGAGTTCTTATTATTACATTAACTAAGTATTACATTTTCACACAGTCCCAGAAAGAAAAAAAATCCCAAAATTTGATAATATAAAACTTTATATGAAAAAAACATTATCTTACTGAAAAAATAACCTATTTATAGAAAATCACAAGAATTTTGAAAAAAGGTGGAATACTTTGAAACTGATGTTTGAAATTTAAGTTAAATTCTTTTTTTTTTTTCTATGCAATTTATCTTACATACTCCAACTCAAATGATCTTTTAAAGATTTGAAATTTATGTATGCAAAAGTGAGTGCAAGTGTGAGCAAAAGGTCTTCTTTTCTCTCTCTTCCTTCTGTCCAAAATAAAAAAAAAACCCTCAAGTCTAGATGTACATTTATAAAATCAAATAGTCATATGCTATCTCTTTCTATATCAGAAAGATAGCACGAAAAGGTACAAGCGGCTACGACACTAAACGTGTTCCCTTAAGCCGTCTAGATTCACGAATATGTACTCGTATCCAGACGGAACACGGGACAGTATATGCTCTCATTCCGTCCCGACACAAGTAAATATGAATTAACATACACACTTCCAAGCTAGTCAGAACCTGCAATGTACTGAAGCTCGAAAAGCTATAACTAGTACACAAGTAGGTAATACTCCCAATCTATGAACCAAAGTAGATTCCGCGAGGGGCGAGACCGGGTGCCTAGGTAGAGTCAGTGTCTCCTGCTTGCATGCAACACCTGCCGCTACAAAAGTCTGGACTGACAGATCGATAGAACCACGTCCATGAAAGATACTCCCTGAAAGATCACATGACATCTTATCAAAGAAGGGAGGGGATCTCCAACAAGACCCTGTTACAGCATCAACAGCAAAACACCCGATGCAAAAACACAGAAGACGAGCATAGAATGAGACGAAGTCATGTGCGTGAAACCAAACAAAATAACCCCCCCCCCCACACACACACACACACACACACACTCACACACTAGAAAACGTCCATATTTAGGGAAGGGTCTCGATTGACTAAGTAAAATAAAACAAAAATTCCCCCAATAAATAAACATCCGTCCTGAATTACATATTATTTATATATATACACATTCGTTTATGAAGACTTAAACTAAAAAATAAAATAAAATAAAAAAAATGAAAACTCTTGAGCAATCTTTCTCAAGAGAAAAGAAAAGAAAAATCGGACAAACAGACGGAGACGATAACACTAAGCCCCATCGGAACACGAAAGACAACAATCTCTAGAGCAAAAAAATGCACTGTAGATGGTGCTGCAAAAACACGCCGTGTCAATAAGCAATATTGAAACATTCAATATGACATAGGAGAAAGGAGGGGGTCTCCAACAACAGCACCGACAGCAAAACCCAAAACACCCTATGCAAAACACAGAGCAGACAAGCGCAGAAAGAGACGCAAAAGGTAAAAGGAACACCAAATCACGTAGAAACATTAAACACAAATTACTACAAATAAATCAACGAGACCAAGATTTGGGCAATCGGTACCGACTTAGGACGGCCATCTGCCACGCCAGTAGCATATGGTGTGGTTATCCAGATTACGTGCACACAACCCTCCCACTTTTCCGATTACCAAGAGGTCTCGAAGAACGCACAATTGTGGTATAAAATAACCTCATTGTAAGATGACCATACAAACCGACAACATGACGCAAGGGCCCAAGAAACACGATATGTAAATACAAAATAAGTGTCTTAATTTGTGTTTTGTTACGGGTATGCTACACACAGCAAGTGCATTTATCTTACATGTAATTATTCTTTATATATGCACCATAGTTGTCTGTGTCATTCTTTGTTTTCTGAAATTGCTTTTTCTAGGTAAAAGTTTGACGTTAAAATTCATCTAACCGCGGCTTCAGTTTGCAGGTCAGAACAGCCGTCGCGGTATGTTTCTTTGAATCTTATGCATTGTAACTTCAAGAATGTTAATAAACGAAATTGAAGCGCGTTCCTTTCAGCAGTAACATCTCAGGGAATAACATTGCCTGGGCATATATATGGTTATAAAAACAGAAGGCGTATGAAATACAGGCCGTGCTCTGCCGGTTGTAGCGAGCTCATGCATGTTATCACCCGTGAAATGCGACTGAGATTCATAGAGAACAGGTGTTCGGGGCCCTGTCTTCTCTTTAGAGGTTTGGACAGCGCCCGTCATGGAGTCCTTTCGTCACAGTCAGTTTGAGTGCAATTCTTATGAATGCGCTGGTACAAGGCTGTAAATTGGTCCAGTACCAAGCCAAGTGTCCGTCAGGTGACAGAGAGATTATATCCACGGTTTAAAAGGCGTGTGATGATTCTAACACAATGTCGATGGTAATTCTGTCTAACTTTGATCCTTCTTATTTTGTTAATTATGTCACCATAAAATGCTGGTTGTGAAATACCCAAAGTAATATACTCTGTTGCTTGTATGGGTCCGAATTTCTAAAGAAGTTGACAATATTTTTTGTAAAATTTCCAGAAAGTCTTTACTGGTTTATGGAAGCGAAAACCTTGACCTAAAGAAAGGGGTAGGGCCACGAAGCCCGATATTGGCCCTAATTTTGATAAATTTTGAACATTGTACTTCATAGAATTTTTAACTGTTATTTGACATTTTGAAACGTTCTCTACTAAATCATGAATCTACTTTTTGTAAACATTGCTTTTATCAACACCTTTTAGCCCTTTGAAAACACCAAAATAGGTCATATTCGATCGGCGAAATTGATGGAAAAACTCAATATTTCTATTAAATTAGCAATGGCCGCATGCATTAACTATGATGGAAAATTTATATGTGAAAGATTATCATTATATCCTTTTCTCATAAACGTTTTATCTCAGTTAACGCATGCGGCCACATTGAATTCTACGACAAAAGACAAAATTCCCCGCAGTTTTCGCCATATTTTGTCAAAAACGTCAAAATGACGTCACTTCATGACGTCATTACAGTTAAATGGCACATTGGTTGGTGATATTATTCTTTTCATGAAAAGCGGTAAACATTCATGTATTTTCATGAGAGATATCAAGTATTCCTAATGAAATTTATTTTAAGAGAAAAATCAAGGGCCGATTTAGGGGTCTCGTGGCCCTACCCCTTTCTACTATGAATCATATTAGTAAACACATCTATTGCAGGTATAGGATCTAAGTAAGTAAAACCAAATGAAGCTTAAAGCTTATCTTATTTCTCTCTCAGTATTATATACTATCCCCGGGCACCTGGTCTCACTTCGGAATTTTGTTTATTCCGAGGTTCGTAGTCGTTCCAGTGGAAATTCTAATGGTTTTGCCTTGCCTTCTCGACTATGAGACTGAATAACTGATAGGTACCTCTGTAATGTATATTATTAAAAATAAGGGGGTGGGTGGTTCACTCATTGGCCCCGGTATCAGAGCCTAAAACATTAGATAATGGGGATGGGTTCAAACTCTATACCTTCTTGTAGAAAATGTCAATCCAATTTATTATGTACCAGACACGTGTTTCGGATATTAAATCCTCATCAGTGATGCTTCCAGCCAAAGTGTTTTTGATGAGCCGCTTAAATTCATTTCAGTAGCGCCCTCTGGTTTTTATTTCTAGAATTTAAAATTTGTGCATTTACTGTACAGAGAGTAAGCGGCTCCAAATTTCTTGTAGGGTCGACTTAGTAGCATATCCAAATAGAATTTATGTTCAAAATAGCATTGAAGGGCCGGTGCTAAGATGTTAACCTCCTTTAATTTCGATAAAATTTTGGGATGAAATGACAAGTTTCCGAAATAGCGAAATAAAATGTATAATATCAAATTGATAAAGCGCCAAAACAACCCTAACCCAAAGCTTCTTTCGTGCGACAGAGCTTGAAAAAAGTAATTAACACACTTAAAACATCCAATGTCACTGGGAACGAGTTTAACTGCTCCTCACTGCAACAGGAAATAAGTGTATATGTTACCTTGCTCATTTTCCCCCGGTTTGGATTTCTTCTGTTCTTCTTGACATGGACTCGCGCTCTTCTTCTCATCTACAAAGAGAAGAGTATCTATAAAGTAAAAGTTTCCTATAAAGAGTGACACAAAGTGTAAAGGAGAGGTCAATATTACCAGTAAGGTCATTTTTTATATTCTGTTTTGCGTCTTCCTGCTGGTAGATTTTGATTACAGAAACAATAAAAACAAGAGAATGAAAGTCATAGGACCCCCTTCACATTAAATATAATCCTTTGTTTAGTACAATTGTTTGTTTTATTCTGTGGCTGGTTGACCGATTTTTCAATTTCGAAAGGACGCAAAACAAAGTAAAACAAGAAATGGTCTATATATAGATCCCCCGATCAAAGACAAGGAA
This sequence comes from Pinctada fucata, assembly GCA_028142955.1. Classification (NCBI taxonomy): domain Eukaryota; kingdom Metazoa; phylum Mollusca; class Bivalvia; order Pterioida; family Pteriidae; genus Pinctada; species Pinctada fucata. The sequence continues at coordinate 349,729 of AP027107.1, forward strand.
GTCAAAGGTTGATGACCACTTGTTAGAAGAACTCCAATCTTATAAGAATTAAATCTCAACCAGTGAGCTCTTTTAAAAGATAAACATTAAAGAAGTACCAATCAGCTATTCAGTCTCAAAGTCGAGAAGGCCTATTCAGTCTCAAAGTCGAGTTATGAGAGCTCCCATCGGAACGGCTGCGAACCCCGGAATGAACAACATTCCGAAATGAGACCAGGTACCTGGGGAGAGTCAGGGTCTCTTGACTGCCGGCAACAATCGTCGCAACAGGTCCATGGGAAGTTGTCAAAGGTGATTGTCGATGTACATATCAGGTAAGTATTTCTTGTTTGTTGATGATGACAGCCATTCAATTACAATGCTGATCTGAGGATCTGATATGCTTTTATTATATCCCCGTAGATGCCGAAGAAATTTCTCGATGATGATTTCAGCCGTCGTGTTATATAACCCCGAACAAGTAGCACATTTGCATAAAACACATAGAACAGAACTTCAACTCGTTATATCAACTCGTCATAAGTAGATGATATAAAGTACTGCAAGTATATAATAATACTAGTATTTCATTTATTTTTTGTTTGTTTGTTTTGTTTTGTTTTGTTTTTTATTTTTCTTATATTTATTTTTTTCATTCTTGTTTTTAGGGGGGGGGTCAGTGATGCTTACGGCCAAAGTGCTTTTCATAAACAGCCAAAATTAATTTCACTAGCGCCCTCTGGTGTTATTTTCAGAATTTAAATTTCTGCATTTACTTTACAGAGCTCCAAATTTCCAATAGGGTCGATTCAGTAGCATATCCGAATAAAATCTATATTCAAATTAGTATTGGAGGAATGGTGCTAAGATGTTAACCTCCTTTAATTTCGATGATATTTTTCTGTGAAATGGCAATTTCCAAATAGCAATATATATATATGCTGTCACATTGATAAAGAGCCAAAACATAGCTTCTTTCAGGCGACAGAGCTGGAAAGAAGTAATTAATACAATTGACAAACATCAAATCACGGGGAACGATTTTAACTGCTCCACACTGCAACATGAAAGAAGTGTTTATATTAATGCGGAAGGGTTCCAACTCTATACCTTCTTCAAGAAAATTTCAAACCAATTTTTCATGTACCAGACACGTGTTTCGAATATTAAATTCTCATCAGTGATGCTTAGTAGTTACAGCCAAAGTGCTTTTTATAAGTGAGTGTTGTTGAGATTGTTGTCAGGATCTTCCTTATCTCATTAAGAAAGAAAGAATAATTATACCTTCCTTTTCGTTTTCCTTCGTCATTCGTTCGTTTTCCTTCATATTGATGAGCCAATCAGCCACATCACCCACAAACGGCTCATCAGGTCGGTGGACAGACCATGGGTTCTTGTTTTATCCTGATTGTCGTGTCAATGCCAGTATTTCGAGTTCCTCCTTGTTTGGGACCGATCTTTGGCTGCCATCAACTGAAGTTTGTGAAAGAAAAAAAAAGAAACGTAATTTGGTTAATTCAACTGGAAATATATAAGATATTTTTGTTACAGGATGTTACTCCCTGATTATGTCGTTTGCCTTATTTTTAAGTGCTTCTGCGTTGAATTGAAAAATATTTGTAAATTCTTTGTCCCTATATTTGATTCACTATTCTATATATATAAAACGATTAAGTCTCTCCCAGGAAGGCATAGCGCTGCCTTAAGCTGAATCTTTTGTATATAAAATCTAGGTCATGTTTAGAATTTCGATCTTCACTAACTGATTTCCTCAATTTTTGTTTCGAGCATCACTGATGATACATTATTTGTTAAAATGCACATATGGTGCACTAAATTAAAATTATTAAGATTTTTAATTTTTTTTTATTGGGTGAAACACCGATGTCTAACTATAATCTGAATTCTTGATTAATGATTAATAGATAAATTTAGGATAGAAAGAAGGAACAGGTATAACATTCACATACAATTTCATCTCAAAGATAAAATTGACTTTGAAAACTGAGCTGTTATATCTATTCTGTTTCCAATTCAAAACTGACACGTTTTAAAGTCTGGTGTAAGATAAGCAGATAAAGTCAATCCTGCGACAGGTCTCTAAATGGAATCAGGCGTGTTATATAACACATTTACTTGTAAGACAAAGTACGTCCGCAAAATAGTTTAACTACAAAACTATAAGTCTTGCTGTTTTATCCGATTTACATGTCTGAGACACTCTATCGATATTATAACAACCGTCTGTAATGTAGGTTTATATATCAAATCACAATAAAAAATTGTTGGTTTCCGTGGCAATTACATAGATTTTGGTTATCTTCTTTAACTCATTATTAGTTCTGGGAGCAAATAAGCAATTAATTTGTATACCTATCTTTAGTTCAAGGTTCCAGCTGAAAATAAGATTGATTTACTGCTTCTAAAAGCAAAGAATCTAGAATCTTAGTGGCTATTTTGGTTGATGGTAAGCCAGGGAGCCATTGCGACTACCTTGGTTAATAGTTATGGTAGAGTTATTTGGTTGATGATAAGCCAGGGAGCCATTGTGACTACCTTGGTTAATGGTTATGGTAGAGTTATTTGGTTGATGGTAAGCCAGGGAGCCATTGTGACTACCTTGGTTAATAGTTATGGTAGAGTTATTTGGTTGATGGTAAGCAAGGGAGCCATTGTGACTACCTTGGTTAATGGTTATGGTGGAGTTTTTTTTGGTTGATGGTAAGTCAGGGAGCAATTGTGACTACCTACGGTTATGGTTGTGGTAGAAAATAATAAAGCTAATGCCAAAGTTGGTGCATTGTTGATGCTTCTGATTGCAAATTAGCTAGAGTCTTTGTTTACAATATTTAGATTGAGTCCTTCGTGAATCTCTTGGTTGACATTAGTTTGACCAGATAGTGGCTTTGTTTGACGAAGGTTCGTGGTTCTAATTGTAATTTAGCTATTGTCATTGATTATCAGTTATCATGGTTGATGTTCCTGGTAGCTAAAAACACTGGAACCACTGGTGAATATCATGGTCTTTGTAACAGATAAGCTAGAGTCATATAAAATCACTGACTATCTTGGTTGGTGGTCCTAGGTGGTAGAAAAGAAGGTAGAACATTGATGAGTATCTTGGTCTGGTAGCATTTCAGATAGATCCATTAGAGACTATTTGGTTTATGGAATAAGAACACACCTTTCCCCCCTCCCCTCACCTCCCAACCCCCCCCCCCCCCTGAATTCCGTTAGTTGTTTGTTAGATCAAACCAATTGATATTTCGACGATTCCATATACAAAATTAAATTCAATATGTGTATTCACCAGCAAAATTTTGTGAGGGAAAATTCTTATTCTATTTACAAAAAGAGGAAGATGGATATTTCTGATCGATAACATATTTGTAATGTTTTGAGGAATAGTTTTTTTAGAAAAAGAGTGTGAGGATGAAAATTCGATGGGAACCAACTAAGCTGTAATTATGCTCATATGAAGCCAAGTTTGCTCAGTATTTGCTCTTTCACGACAAAAAGGCATTCTTAGTACATATTGATACATTGATGACGTGCTATTAGACCATTTTCCGATTTTGATTTTGTTAGAAAGCACAAAATGTTCGAGTCAACATCTTTTGGCATTGTTTTACATTTTGACTTCACTGTTAAAAGACGTAATTCCATTGTTACCTAACAATGAAAAAGTGTGCAAAAATTGTCTACCTCGGACATTTTTCGTCATTTTGTCAGCCATCATGAATTTCGGCAAGTGGCCTACTGATAATCCAAGTCTTGCGACTTATATTTGCACAATTTATCGGTGTGAACTAGAGGCGAAATGACCCCTGAATGCATGAAGCGCTTCATATGTGGATCAATTCTCCTGTTATCTTTTGACAGTAAAATTCACCTTAATAACTCAATAATAATAAACATCGAAGAAGTACCCATCAGTTATTCAGTCTATAAGTCGAGAAGGTAAGGCAAAATCATGAGAATTTCAGTTGGAACAGTTGCGAACTCCGGAAAAAAACAATATCCCGAAGTATAAGACCAGGTGCCCGGGGAGAGTCAGCATCTCCTGTTTGCATGCAACACCCGTCGCAAAATCTCCATGAAAAATTCAAAATCTGTAATTGTCTCAATGTAAATATTGATGTACATATCAGGATAATATGGAGTGATGTTGATGATGACAGCCATTCAATCGCAATCCAGTATATCGCTGATCATTCTGGAAAGAGGGATCTCATATATATATATATGTCAAACGCGGCGACACGATTTTCTACTAAAGTAACAGATTTCCCATTGTTCTCGTTGTTTTAAGTGTAGTCTTTTGTGTCTGGTTCAGAAAAATTGGTTGGGAATTTTCTTCATGAAGGTATAGAGTTGGAACACTTCCGTATTATTGATGTCATGTTACGTCTTTCTTGTACCTTTTACGTCTCTCGTTGTGCTTGTCTACTCTGTGCTTTCACATAAGGGATTTTCGATGTTTTCTGGTATCAAATAAGCTAGACCCAAACTTATGAAACTTTCTTGTCCGATGTTCTGCTTGTGAATTATTCGTTGCAAATTAGCTGTAAACTATGATAGCTTTAATTTTTGGTTGATATCCATTAGGCGAATAAGAAACAGCCATTAGCAACTACATGTATTTAGATTGATTGTCTGGTAGTAAATGAGTAACAGTCAATGGTGGCAACGGCGTAGCTCTGCCTGAAAAAGTGGAGGGGCACAACATCCCAAAATTTCTAAGAGGCAAAAAGGGGGGAGGGGGAGGATGAAATTAAAAAAACATATATGGGGGTTTCATGTACTGTATGCAAAAATTTTAACATTTCTGTTGCAATTTCTAAATTTTAAGTACATAAATAATTGTCTGAGGAACGGTAGCGAGCCAGGAATTTTTTTTAACAAAATATTGACTTATCAGAAAATACTTTCTATACCCTCGTATATTACCAAGTACATGTAATAATATTCTATATAGTTTGAGTTAAATGTCTTCCTGTACATTGATAAAGTAATATGTATAAAGGATGGATCAGAATAGCTAAATTATTCAGAAAGTCAAAAAAGAACTGGCGAGCGGTAGACCAAAGAAAACTTTCGAAAATTGACAGAAATGTTCAAAATGTTGCTATTTTAAACAATGTTAATGCATCATAAAATTTTGTGATTGAAGAGTGGGGGGGGGGGGGGCACAAACATGGTCGTGCCCCCCACTTTTCAAGGTAGGGGGGCATGTGCCCCCAACTTTTCAAAGTGGAGGGTGGGCAAAAAAAAAGGTCAAGAAGTCATATAGGCTCTTACATTTTTTCTCCTTCATTGAAAAGTTGTAATTTGATTCTTTGTCTGGTTCTTGGTGACAAATCAAGGCGTTTTTCAGTAGCTTTCATAACTTTGAAAAACTATCTATACACTTGCGCCGGTGTACATGTATAAAGGCCTCAATACCACTTTTAAAGAACTACTTATCTTGACTGGTCAGAAAGCCATCCAATGCAAGTATGACGTCATCATCTAAGTGGGTGCCAGAAATAGATGCTTTCGGTTTTGGGAATAGATAAAAGTCTGATGGAGCAAGATCAGGTGAATAAGGTGGATGCTCAATCATCTAAGTGGGTGCCAGAAATAGCCGCTTTCGGTTTTGGGAATAGATAAAAGTCTGATGGAGCAAGATCAGGTGAATAAGGTGGATGCTCAATCATCTAAGTGGGTGCCAGAAATAGCCGCTTTCGGTTTTGGGAATAGATAAAAGTCTGATGGAGCAAGATCAGGTGAATAAGGTGGATGCTCAATCATCTAAGTGGGTGCCAGAAATAGCCGCTTTCGGTTTTGGGAATAGATAAAAGTCTGATGGAGCAAGATCAGGTGAATAAGGTGGATGCTCAATCAAATTAAAGCCACAATCATGAATGGCAGCAATGGCAGTGACAAACTTGAGAGCAGGAGCATTGTCTTGATGGAACAATACACTTTTAACAAGTGAGCTTTCCACGACGCTTAAGTTTAATATTTTCCCGTAAATGTGTCAGAAGTGAAGCATAGTATGTTCCATTGATTGTTTGTCCTTTTTGGAGATAAAATTTCAGCAGAATACTTTCTGCAACCCAGAAAAACGAGGCTCACAATATATCAATCAGTCATCGCACATTGTCTGTGAACATCACGGGGAATTACATTGGTCATGCATATCTTCGTTCACGCAAAAGGTGACAACTAACAGTATAGCAATGTGTTACAAACTTGGGAACATGTCAACGAAACCATAGCAACTCATTAACGAAGTCAAGACTTTGGAGCATTTCTTACATGACTGAGTACATAAGTGATTGTGTACTATAAGGGGATCATGAATCTTTAGATATTATGAATAAGTGTGTGGAACGGGAGGGAGGAAGGGGGGATGGGGGGCAAAGGACTGAGGCAGCTGTGGGTTTTTTTTTCTGCCATGTTGGGAATTACTGAAATAAGTCTTGGCTGTGCATGACTTTGTATCCGACTAGAAATTATGTTTTGGACCATATTTGCTGCAAACCTTCTATTATTCGACATTGATGTAATAAAACAAATTATATTGGGAGTTCGCTTCTTTTCATGTGGTCGGGGTATTTGATCGTTTGCTTTGGTTCCTGTTTTGCCCTGACTTTGTATGTCTTCGGTTTATGATTTTCTAAATCATCAATTTTGTACTGTGTCACACTTATGCCCTTAGCCGTGCTGAGCTCGTCAAAAAGTTCCTAGCGAGGGGTTTGACAGTAAGTGTTTTTGAATATTTTTCCCTGACATGGTCTCCATAGCAATTTCTATATGGACAAAACCTCAGACAGTGCATGTATTTTAGATATTGTTTTCATTTTAATGTCTGAACGTCGACGGCGGGTGCGGCTAGCCAAACAGGGGATGCTTACTCCTCCCGGGCACCTGGTCCCACCTCTAGCTTGCTAGGGGTCCGTCGATGCTATATTTGGGCCCCTATTGTGAGTGCTGTTGAGATTATTGCCAGGATCTTCTTTAACAAATATGGGAAAAACCATATCCCTATCAAGAAGTACAAAATCGTTTGTCAAAAAATCATCTAACCAAGGCCGTGCGAACTAAGGAAAAGGAACAGAAATAAAAACAAATCTACCATATGAAGAGAAGTGTCATTCATAAATATTTTTAAGAACAAGAATAAACAATAACAAGAAGATAATAGAATTTAGATTAGAGAATAGACCGTTAATTCCTCTTGAATTTATTTTCGCAAAATTATGTTATGACAACTAAATGAACAAAATAGAAATTTCGTTTAGAAATTACATTTTATCATGGTAATAAACGCAGACTATCCAACAACGCAATTTGATTGGTCATTGGAGCAACTTCCTCTTTCATTATAATTTTTGTGGTATATTCAAATTCCATTCAAAGATAGAATTATAAAAATTCTAAAATTTTACCTTAAATCAACACGAAGCACTTTTAAAATAGATAATTATTTGAATATTCGATGTCATGGTAACACTGAATGTTTAATAGCTGATGTTATCTTTTAAACAAGTTTCATTTTTTTTTTTTTCGAAACCTTTGAAGTATTTTTCTCTGTTCGTATCGCAGAAATATATAATTAATGACGCAGACGGTACTACATAGAAATTTTTAATTTGTATAGAAATGTGCAAAGCTGGTTTTATTAATACTTAATCAAGATTGTATATAATACTGCTTCATTTGAATTTTTTTTTCATAAATCGATCTACTCTGGGAGTTTTGTAGAAAAAAGGCATGTGCAATTTCAATCATAGTTCAAGGATTTTCTTTTCTTTTCCCTCTTCCATATAAGAATTAAGTTATCGGTTTTTGCTCTCTTTTCTTTGCAATAAGCATACCTTTCTAAACTAAATTTATTCATTGGCAGACAATTTCGTGCTGCACATAATTTTTACAATAACCATATGTTTTTCACTTGCAAAATACAATTGTAAATATTTGAAAGAAAAAAAAGCCAAAGTTATGTGATGTCGATACGCATTTCTTAAAAATATATATTAAAATCATACAGAAGAATCTAGCAAACGACGAAGCTATAAATAGTACAAATAATTTATTTAACCCTAATTAGACAAATGACAGCATATTTTACAAGATATATAAGTCTGGATAAGCGATATACAGACAAAGAAGTAACACGCAAGCTGGCTCCATTATATCTTTCGCCAGCGGTCAATATCGTAAAATGATGACTACTTAGCATCCAATAAGAATTGGCGTACAGCCTGGATTGTATCATTATCATTAGGAGGGAATAATTTCATCATTATTTTACCGCAATGTTTCACGTGCACTTTCCGTGAAAATATGAGATCAAGCATTTAATCTATGATAATTCAGTATTATATAAAGAGGCCTAGACGGTGTAATAGTTTCATGATAATTGTTGGTACAGAAGCTTCAGACTCTGAATTTGAATTTACTTGAGATTAGCTCGAATTCTTGCAGAAATTAAAGCAAGAAGGAGCCCAGCCAATGTATGACAATTTGGCAAACCGTTATCACTTATAATATGACATACCGTTATCACTTATAATATGACATACCGTTATCACTCACAATATGGCATACCGTTATCACTTATAATATGACATACCGTTATCACTTATAATATGACATACCGTTATCACTTATAATATGACATACCGTTATCACTTATAATATGGCATACCGTTATCACTTATAATATGACATACCGTTATCACTTATAATATGACATACCGTTATCACTCACAATATGGCATACCGTTATCACTTATAATATGACATACCATTATCACTCACAATATGGCATACCGTTATCACTTATAATATGACATACCGTTATCACTTATAATATGGCATACCGTTATCACTTATAATATGACATATCGTTATCACTTATAATATGGCATACCCTTATCACTTATAATGTGACATACCGTTATCACTTATAATATGACATACCGTTATCACTTATAATGTGACATACCGTTATCACTTATAATATGGCATACCGTTATCACTTATAATATGACATACCGTTATCACTTATAATATGGCATACCGTTATTACTTATAATATGGCATACCGTTATCACTTATAATATGACATACCGTTATCACTTATAATATGGCATACCGTTATCTCTTATAATATGGCATACCGTTATCACTTATGATATGGAAAACCGTTATCACTTATAATATGACATACCGTTATCACTTATAATATGGCATACCATTATCACTTATATTATGGCATACCGTTATCACTTATAATATGGAAAACCGGTATCACTTATAATATGACATACCGTTATCATTTATAATATGGCATACCGTTATCACTTATAATATGACATATCGTTATCACTTATAATATGGCATACCGTTATTACTTATAATATGGCATACCGTTATCACTTATAATATGACATACCGTTATCACTTATAATATGGAAAACCGGTATCACTTATAAAATGGAAAACCGTTATCACTTATAATATGGAAAACCGTTATCACTTATAATATGGCATACCGTTATCACTTATAATATGGCATACCGTTATCACTTATAATATGGCATATCGTTATCACTTATAATATGGCATACCGTTATCACTTATAATATGGTATACCGTTATCACTTATAATATGGCATACCGTTATCACTTATTATATGGCATACCGTTATCACTTTTAATATGGCATACCGTTATCACTTATAATATGGAAAACCGTTTTCACTTATAATATGGAAAACCGTTATCTTTTATAATATGGCATACCGTTATCACTTATAATATGGCATACCGTTATCACTTATAAAATGGCATACCGTTATCACTTATAATATGGCATACCGTTTTCACTTATAATATGGCATACCGTTATCACTTATAATAGAAGCTTGACGTCACTGGTTCACATTCTTATCTTTATTTAAAGTGAAAGTAGAGAGATGGGGCGTATATATCATGTATATATTGCCGAGCTCCTTAATTGGATTTCCTTCAATCAAAGGGGATGGTGCTCCTCAACAAGAGGATCATTTTTAAAGATTTCCTTCAATCAAAGGGGATGGCGCTCCTCAACAAGAGGATCATTTTTAAAGAAAAAATATCCCACACCTTCCCTCTCCTTCTTGACATTATTTAAGTAAGATCTCTCTCTCTCTCTCTCTCTCTCTCTCTCTCTCTCTCTCTCTCTCTCTCTCAATCTGAAACTCAAATGGGTGGAAATTTACTGCACACTTGCATTTCACGGATATTAATTGAAGGAATTCGTGCAAATTTTCAACAACAACAAAAAAAAAACCAATCCAACTTTTATATTTCATTGAAAACTAAAGCAATTTTTAAAAAACAATACATGTATATCGCCTTCGTTACTTCTGATGTTATTTTAAAGACACAAATGAATCACTGTCTGGTTCTAGAACCAACAACAGTGTTTAAAAAAAAAACCCTTTGTTGGTGAAACACGAATGCCCCCGTTGGCATCTTTGACAGTAAACAGTTGAATAGTAGTTTCACATTTTGAGGTCAAGGTCACAAGGTCAAAGTTGGTATCCACGGAAAAATCATATGTAAAAGCCCTAACTGTATCACTTACCATTAAAGTTTTTAAAAAGTAGATCAATCACCAAGGTCAAGGTCACTAGGTCAAAAATTTTGATATCCATGGAAAGGCCTTGTCGTGTGAAATATGAAAGCTCTATCACTTACCATTCAAAAGTTATGACCAAGGTTAAAGTTTTTCAAAAGTAGGTCAAACACCAAGGTCAATGTCACAAGGTTAAATATATTTGGTATCCATGGAAAGGTCCTGTCACAAGGAATACACATGTGAAATATGAAAGCCCAATCACTTACCATTCAAAAGTTATGGCCAAGGTTAAAGTTTTTGCGGACAAACAGACAGACAGATGGGCAGACCAAAAACTATATGCCCCCGAATCTCCGATTACGGGGTCATACTCGTACTCGCGACGTTGACGGGACTCTGTGATAGAAACGGTCGACAATTTCTCATAGAAGACTTTGAGTGTCCTTGGTATACCTATCCTTTCATCCCTGTACATGAGATCGCTTCAATTAACAGGGGAGGGGGGGGGGCTGTTTTATTTATTTCCTGGAGAGGGAGGCGAATTCAAGTTCGGTATTTAATTTTGATAGAAACTTACGCAAATATCAGAAAAAAATGATATTTCTTATTTCTTTCTTTTTTAAAAAATATTTTGCAAATTCCAGAGGTCTTGTTTTATTTTTTTCCTGGAGAGGGGAGGGAAATTCAAGCCTGGTCTTTCATTTTGATAAAAACTGTTTTCGACGGGATGGGACCATATGGGAGGGGTTACATGAATGTCTTCCGGGACTGTCCTTCCCTCATCATTAACCAGGATGAAAAGAAAACATAAACCTTGAACCCGGAAACAAGGCGGCGACTTCAAAGGTCCAACCTGCACTACGCGTACAACTGTACCAGGTGAATGAATCGAGTCCCAAGTAACGAGGCCACGGTACGCGCCTTATTCAGACCACACTGACCTAGTTATCTTCAATTTGACCGTCAGCTTGCAAAATATAAATGCATATACAAAATGTATGTCATCAACCTAAGGTCAATAAATGTAAACATATTTCAAATCTTACCTTTTACAGTGAAGCGCCTACTATAGATTGTCGTATCGTTCTAAGTCCTCCTTTCACGATTTGTATAAATATAGATGTACGGTTGCCTTCACCTTTAAGAACATATATAGGTATAAAATAATGCCATATATATATCGATCTATGTTATATGCTTTAAATACGAACACCGAAGAAGCTTATTTTATTAAAGAATGGTTCTTTTATATATTTTTATACACAGAGTAAACGAATGGAGTCTTTAGATTGATGAGGGACTTTTAAAAGTATGAAAATATGCCACAGTGTGCATATATAAGTCATACAATGGATATAAAACACGTCACGAGTATAGAACGACTTTTCGGTCTAATTCAAAGGTATTCTCTATGCCTTCATGGATGTATTTTCTCGTCATTCCATGTACATGAAATGTGTCTGCAAGTATGATCTTTGTAGATTTGGTTGATTTGGAACCCTCCCACCCCCCGTATAAGTGTAACAGAAGGCCCAAGTAGGGATGAACCCCCCCCCCCCCCCCCCCCCCCCAGGTCCTCTATCAACTGATGCAGTCTAAGTTGCATTACAAACAAGGTTAACTAATCATATCATATTATGAGCATATAGTATCAAAATTTTATTTCTCTCATTCTTGCGTATACTTTCCTCAGGGTAGAGCACCCCCCCCCCCCCCCTCTCCCTTCTCCTAGGCCAGGCTTGATTAAATTACATATTCTTCAGATCCACACAATTAAGCATGTTACTTTTCAACTTTTAACTATCGAGAAAGGAGACGGGCTCATGCTATGAAAGAATCTTGAGAGTAGAAATTAGTGGATGTAGAAGCCCCAATGTACCTCCTTTTCCCATTCTACCCTCCCTACCTTCCATGCATATATGTCATCGTTTTCAGTTCAGAGTCTTATTTTCAATTGCTCGTGCAGACTTACTTTGTCCGAGTTAAAAACTACATCCCGATACCAGACGTGACATTAGCGATCATTGACCTGACCTAATTAATAAGCTTGTCATTATCTCAGATGTACTATTTATTAGTTCAAGTTATTACTGTAGGCCCCTTGAGCAACTAAGAGTACGCTGCCTTTTTCCTGTTAGTCAATACGTCGGTTGGTCGGTCAGTCAGACGGAAGGTAGGACCTTTCGTTATGTCAACAACAGTTACACATATTGGACTGAAATGTGCTATGAAGCAGCATCTTTTCCATCACACCGACCAACTGTGACGACGGGACTCCATGACTGGATCTGTCCTTAACTCCATAGAAAAGATTGGACTCTAATACCCTTAACTCTTGCCCTTTCTGAAAGCTGGTTGGACATCTCGAGTAACAGAGGATAAGCTTGATTTTGTCAGCAGACCAAGGTCAGATGGTTTGCGGCACACCCATGCTATATTGATATCCATGACAAAAATTGTGTGTCACCTTGGAACACTTCCGTATTATTATTATAAACACTTATTTCTTCTTGCAGTGTGGAGCATCCAACTCTGTCGCCTGAAAGAAGCTTCGTTTTTGGCCCTTTATCGATTTGACATCATATATATTATATTGCTATTTCCGAAACTTGCCATTCCATTCAAAATCATCATCGAAATTAAAGGAGTTTAACATCTTCGCACCATCCCTCCAAAGCTATTTTGAACATCGATACTAAAATGAATTATGGCGGCTCCGCTGAAGCATCACTGATGAGAATTTAATATTCGAAACACGTGCCTGGTGCAGAAAAATTGGTTGAAATTTTCTTCAAGGAGTTCGAACCCAGGAGCCAATGTCGGAAACCTACGGTCTATTGCACTGCATTTACTCTTTCGTGGCGCAACGGAGCAGTGTAGGTGGATTTCGATGATGCTTATAAGACCCAGGCTGCGTCATATTGTCTTATTTGTGACGTTATATTTCTTGTTTCATTGATTTTGAGCTCACCTCGACGAAGTAGAGGGGGGGGGGGGGGCTTATGCTATCGCTCCGTTGTCGGCGTCCGCACTTTATGTTAAGCAAAACGGGACAGGTCCATTTCCCGTCAAACTATAGTCCTTCATCAACCAAACTTGCATGGATGATGCATGCATCTAAGGATGTACGTCTTCAAATTCGTTAGCATCATTTAAAAGCAGATATTTACAGCATGGACCAGACATGCACGTTTCGGGTACTTAACCCGAAGTCTATTTTACGCTCGATTGACCAGGTAAGGTAAAATTAGAATCTTCATTTACAGCCTAAAAAAAAATTAATACTTAAAACATGAAATGTCTGACCAACTGTCAGACGGGATAAGTTGTCAGGGGTCAAGGCCAAGTCCTTTCTGATGATATTTGCAAAGTACCCATCATGAAGTCCGTTTCCACGGCTGGTCATTATCTCAGTATGCCTTTTTGAGAGTATCAAAGAGAAATACCGACCAACGATCGATTTAACTTTGTATAATAATGGTCGGGGTATTTGTATATAAGGCTTCAAACTTGTTAATGTCTTTGAGACCATTGACAAAAAAATAACTCTTCTTCATTAACAATTTACATCGGACTTGTTCTCAAAAATAAAACTCTAAACAGAGACAAACCTGGCATTGTGAAATCAAGTATGATGTAATTTCAAATTACAGTATATATCAGGGTGTGCCTAAAATAGCATTGATTATCTTAATTCTAGGGCTGGGTTAGCGCAGTGGTAGCGCGCTCGCTTCTCGCCTCTAAGGCCCCGGGATCGAATCCCAGATTCTGCGAAAGGTCTTATGTGGGAGGGTAGGTGGTCCCTCATCCAGGCCTCAGCAGGGGTTTTTTCTCCGGGTATTCCGGTTTCCTCCTGCTTCTTTAACCCCCTCACGCCAACATCTGAACCAACGTGAGACATATAAGTATAAGTTTGTAACTAAATAAAATAAATAAATAAATAAAGTCTATTTTGTAACTTTTTTTTTAACCGTTGTAAATCTAAAATCTATTTTTTTTTAAATAATAGTACAATTATGAAGCCAAAGCATTTTTCATCAAGGTCTTACAAACAAGTTTGTCTTTGGGAAAAAAAACAAGGAGTACCAATACAACTTAAGATCAATTATGTTCTAATTCGTTCTACTCAAACGAACATAAATCATTTAAAAGATAAATAACACATGTATTGGAGTAGGAGGCGAAGCGCTCAGATTTATTTACATTAAATTACAAAGACAATTATCGCGAATCATCGCCATCATCATCATCATCATCATCGTCATCATCAAAGTCCATCAAAAACGTCTATGAAAAACATCATGGTCATTTCATAACTATAATAGAAAAATACATGAGTTAGCAATAAATGAAAAATCAGAGATAATTCAATATACAACTATGACAAATGTATGTACTATAGAGGGAGGGTGGCAGGGGTTCGAGGAAAAGCGTGTTAGTGCTTCAAATCTGAGCCTTCGAATGACCTTATAAATTCCTTACTCACTAAACTGACCACTGACCAGTAAATATCCAATCAGAATATCCGTAACAAACCCCGTTTACTCTACCGTAACATCACATGTTCAATAACTCTGTTAAATACATTTCTCTGTTACCACCAAAATTCTGGCGCCACGGCATGTCATGGATTTTCATGATTTCTGCATATTGGGTACCGGTATATATGATGTCCTCATTGCAAAAATTAAGGTTTCCTGTCAATATGACTTTCGGTTGCTATGGCAACGAGATCAGTCTTTTTGTGCTACTTTAAAGACTGTGAAGTCACCTACTTTAAGATATTTCGTTGCCATGGATACCATTGAAGCAGATTTTTTTCATTTTCGTACCTTTTGGGCATCATTTCTCCTTTCTTGCAAAATGCATTCAGTTTTATGATAGATATTACAGGACGCTTACTGTGCCCAGCCAAAATAATGTGATTTTTACCGTTTTTGTGTCGCCTGCGAAGCATAGCGACACTTAGGGATCACTTTGTCCGTTGTCCGTCTGTCCGTCTGTCAGTCAGTCAGTCAGTCAGTCCGTCCGTCCGTCTGTCTGTCTGTCACACTTTGGGTGTCACACCCCATAACTTTTCATTGGTAAGTGATAGGGCTTTGATATTTCACATGTGTATTCCTTGTGATGAGACCTTCTTACACATACCATAATTTTTGACCTAGTGACCTTGACCTAGATATTTGACCTACTTTTCAAAAAAATTAAGATTGGTTATATCTTTTGATTGGTAAGTGGTAGGGCTTTGATATTTCATAGGTGTATTCCTTGTGATGAGAACTTCTTACACATGCCATGATTTTTGACCTAGTGACCTTGACCTAGATATTTGACCTACTTTAAAAAAAAAACTAAGATTGGCTATATCTTTTGATTGGTTAGTGATAGGGCTTTGATATTTCACATGTGTATTTCTTGTGACATATTCTTACTACACATACCATCAATTTTGACCTAGTGACTTTGACCTAGATATTTGACCTACTTTTTCAAAAAATTAAGATTGGCTTTATCTTTTGATTGGTTAGTGATAGGGCTTTTATATTTCACATGTGTATTCCTTGTCATTAGACCTTTCTACACATATCATATTTTTTTACCTAGTGACCTTGACCTACGTATTTACTATATCTTTTGATTGATAAGTGATATGGCTTTAATATTTAAGGTATCCGTTGTACAAATAAATATCAAGTGTATTATATAGTTAGAATCATGGCATATTTTTACCTAAATATACCTTATACAAGATAAAAAATAATTTCTATCATTAAAGGTCAACATGCCGACCTTCGCTCAAGACACGGAAACTATCGAGACACTGCCGAAGATTACCGAGATAATGTTAACACTCTTTAAATGGACGAGACCTCAGCGAGATCTCCATTTGTACATTGGATACGTTAAAACATGTATTTCTTATGATGAGTCCTTTCTTTTATTCCCAAAAATGTGTACCTAATGACCTTCACCTAGATGATTGATCTTTTCTAAAAGTAATAGATTGACCATGCATGTATCTTTTAATTGGTAAGTAAGAGGCATGAGAGTTCATTTGACAAGACTTTCCCACTGATACATGTACAAATATTAAACGAAGTGAAATATGACCTACATATTTGATTAACTTTTTAAAAATAGGCCACTTCGCAGGCGACACAAGCATTCCTTGGATTGCTATTTTTAGTGTCAATTATCACTCAATGCAGACCTTTTCGATACCTATGATTGGTTATTTTGAAAAGTAATGTCCCTCAAAAATATAATTAAAGAAAATCGTTGGGATCTTTGAGCTCTTCATCTCAATTTTGACGTCAAAAACCGTTGCTATG
This sequence comes from Pinctada fucata, assembly GCA_028142955.1. Classification (NCBI taxonomy): domain Eukaryota; kingdom Metazoa; phylum Mollusca; class Bivalvia; order Pterioida; family Pteriidae; genus Pinctada; species Pinctada fucata. Next base: position 366,658 of record AP027107.1, read on the forward strand.
GCAACTTTTAGCGTTAAGGCTTGAATAAAGTACCTTTTAAAATTGATTTAACTCCTAATATATACTACTTATGACCATGAAAATATAAAAATGAACTGATAAGACTCTTTCATTTGATTTTAAATCATTGAAAATTTCCAAGGTCATTGACTAAAAGTTCAAGGTCATTTCTAATTTAGACATTAAAAAATCGATATTTATGTGATTTTTCAAATGTCGATAGAAATAGTATTTTCTTTTTGAATTTCCAATTATAACTTATATAATTTGAAAAATGTTGGAATTAAAAAGAATTTCCCTGATTTTATTGACTTTTCATATTCAAGTATTAAATTTTTGTTAAGGCGATAAAACTAAGCATTTTAAAAGTTTTTAAATTTCATGCCCTCTATTTTTGATATCCACACCTCAATTTCAGGAGGTCAAAGAGTTGATTGAACTCTTGAAGTTATCCTAAAAGAAATAATGATAATGCCCATTATTTTGTTGCATAAAGCCGTTTTATTTGTCGCAAAAGGCTTATTCTAGAATCGATCCTTCTTTTCTACGAAAAATCACAATTTTGGTAAAATCTGCTCAAATACAATTCGCTGAACTTGAACAAGTATCAAGGTCATCTCTACACTGATATGTTTCCAGTAGACATATGAACGGGATTTTGTTTTATATCATAAATGGACAGTTCAAAATAAACTCATAACATACCCATCATAGTAAAACGTTGTCTTAAATGTTGCCGTGGTTACCATCTTAAATGCAGTTTCAAGCAAAAAAGATACAAGGTCCCAGCAAACTTTTTATATTTTCTTGTAGTTAAGGTACTTTACATATTAAAAATATAGAAGAATGACTACAAAAACTTCTGCTTTTATGAAATTTTACACCGTAAAAATACACAAAAACAAGCAAAACTGGGTCTCTTTTGAGCCACAAAATGATGGGTTTAAAAACTTATTTTAGCACTCTTTTGGACCCCTTATACAAGAGGCATAGCGATAAAGATTGAAAACCATTTCGGATATTCATAACAAAGAGGATTGAAAGAAAAAAATCGAGGTTATTGTAAATGATAAATGTAACCGTTTCCATGGCATCTAAACATGAAATGCTCATTCATATACAAGTGACCAGTAAAACCTTAAAATTCACAAAGCGGAGGAAAATTGATACAACCTTTTGTATATTAGGACATAGATGTCATATTGGCTACAATGTGCGTTTTTAACAACAAATGAAACTTGGAAGTAATAGATTGTCAGGAATACTACGCCCTGAAATAAAATATTATGCTGAAAGGTGTATGATATTTGAATATATGTGATGAATATGACCTGGACCAACCTAAAACACCTTCATATTGTCGCCATGATATCCATTGGCTTGAAATGAAGCACGTTGCTCAAGCTGACGTAAATCAATAGGTTAAGTGGCCGGTATCTTGCACTGAATTACGAGAAGGACATCATGATATTCTCGCATTTTGTACCGGAAAATAAAACAAATCTGCTTACAGAGATTTTAAAAGGAGCATTATTCAAGTCCAAAATATATATGAAGACTTTTTACTTACGAAAAGTACAAAAAACAAAACAATGGGGTTTGCACTTGTCATTTATTTACATTCTTACTGCTGTCCATGATTAATTACTTTCAACAGCATTCTATTTAAAATTTACCTACTTTGTAAAAGAAAAGTCCGATTCTGAAAATATTTACACTGAAAAAGATATTATTCAGATGTTAAACTTTCTGATCCACAACATTTTTGTGGTGATTGGAGGAAAGGTCTTCCAGCAAATTGTCGCAATTCCAATGGGGACCAATTGTGCCCCACTCCTTGCTGACATTTTCCTTTACTCATACGAAGCTGAATTCATTCAATCTTTGGTCTCTGAAGGGAAAATATACTAAGCTTCTGACTTCAACTTCACTTACAGATACATAGACAATGTGTTGTCCATCAATAATCCAAAATTCGCGGATTACCTCAGCAGTATCTATCCTTTGGAGTTTGAAGTCAAAGAAACTACAGAGACAAATAATTCAGAATCCTATTTGGAAATAATGTTTTCCTACGACACTGATGGTCACATGAACACCTCACTTTGTGACAAACGTGGCGACTTCAATTTCAGCATTACAAACTTTCCTTTTCTGGGTAGCAAAACAAAGGAGGGGATCTCCAACAACACCAGGTTGTGGCACCCACAGCAAACATCCCTTCATTGCCTGCTTATCGCGTGTTCATATCTCAGTTGATACGCTATGCCAGAGCAAGTACCAATTATACGGAGTTTCTTCTGAGAGCTAGGTGTCTTTCAGATAAGCTTCTCAGTCAGGGATATGATTGTGACCGACTAACATCGTCACTGAGGAAGTTCTACGGTCGATATGGGGAACTCGTCATACACTATGATGTCCCACTCTCCAGAATGATGGATGATATTCTGCCATAGACCATTTGAACCCTCCAACTAAAGATTGTACTCTATGTCTTCCGAAATGGAAGTAACCGGATGTGACAGTTCTACCGAATTGAAGCGGCGGGTGTTGCATGCAAGCATGAGTTGCTTACTCTTCCTGGGCACCTGGTCTCACTCCCATATCTGGAGTTCGCTTCTTTTCATATGGTGAAGGTTTTTGTTTGTTTGCTTTGGTTCCTGTTTTATCCTGATTTTGTATGCCTTCGGTTTCTGATTTTCTGAATTATCGATTTTGTGCTGTATACAGGGATATGGTCATTATCCATATTTGTCATTAGAAATTACTTGCGAGCGAAAGAGAGCCAGCCACTTTTTGGCTAAGATGGATAAAAATGTTAGAAATTTACTTTCTCTAGTCCCTTTCCATATATTTTGAGTCTGATACATAAGTCCGATGCCCATTCGTATTAAAAAAAAATGTTTTAAAAAAGTTCATTCCTGCCTTACTATAAGTCCTACACCAACCAAACTTGCATGGATTATATATTTGATGATGCTTACAACAATGCATGGCACGGAGGCTGCATCTGACCTACATTTCATTCTTGAGTGAGCAGATAAGTAAAATGGGACAGGTTCATTCTCGCTTTACTATAAGTCCTACATCAACCAAACTTGCATGGATGATGCATCTGAGGATGAATGCTACAATGCACGGTACGTAGGTTGCATCTGATCCACATTTCGCGCTTGAGTGAGCAGGTTAGGTAAAATTGGACAGGTCCATTCCTGCCTTAATATAAGTCCTACATCAGCTAAACTTGCATGGATGATGCATCTAAATATGCATACCAAATGCATAGTACGGAGGCTGCATCTTATCCTTATTTTACGCTTGATTGAGCAGGTTTGGTTAGGTAAAGTGGGACAGGTTCCCGCCTTACAGTAAATCCTACATCAACCAAACTTGCATGGATGATGCATCTGAAGATGCTTACTACATTGCACGGTAAGGAGGCTGTATCTGACCCAATTTCACGCTTGAGTGAGCAGGTTAGCTAAGATGGGACAGGTCCATTCCCGCCTTACTATAAGTCCTACATCAACCAAACTTGCATGGATGATGCATCTGAGGATGCTTACTACATTGCATGGCACGGAGGCTGCATCTGAACCACATTTCACGCTTGAGTGAGCAGGTTAGCTAAAATGGGACATGTCCATTCCCGCCTTATTATAAGTACTGCATCATCCAAACTTGCATGGGTGATGCATCTTAGGATGCATACTGCAATGGCATAAATGCAGCGTCTGACCTATATTTCACGCTCGATTGACCAGGTAAGGTTAAATTAGAATCTTCATTTACAGCTTAAAAAACTTAATACTTAAAACATGAGATGTCTGACTGTCAGACGGGATAAGGAAGGGGTCAGGGGTCAAGGCCAAGTCTTTTCTGATGATATTTGCAAAGTACCCATCATGAAGTCCCGTTTCCACGGTTGGTCATTATCTCAGTATGCCTTTGAGAGTATCAGAGAAATACCGAACAACAACCGATTTAACTTTGCATGATAAAAGTCGGGGTATTTTTATATAAGGCTTCAAACTTCTTCGTGTCTTTGTGACCATTGACAAAAAAATAACTCTTCTTAACAATTTATATCAGACTAATTCTCAAAAATAAAACTCGTAACAGAGACAAACCTGGCATTGTGAAATCAAGTATGATGTAATTTCAAATTATAGTATATTTCAGGGTGTTGATTATCTTAATTCTAGGTCCGTGTTAGCGCAGTGGTAGCGCGCTCGCTTCTCGCCTCTAAGGCCCCGGGTTTGAATCCCAGATTCGGCAAAAGAGGGGAGGTAGGTGATCCCCCATCCAGACCTTTTTTTTCTCCGGGTACTTCGGTTTCCTCCTGCTCCTTTAACCCCCTCACGCCAACATCTGAACCAACGTGAGACATAAGTAAGTTTGTAACCTGTTTTTTAAACGTTGTAAAATAAATGAAGTGTAATTTTATCTAAAATCTATTTCTTTTAGATAATAGTACAATTATGAAGCCAAAGCATTTTTCATCAAGGTCTTACAAACAAGTTTGTCTCTTGAAAAAAAAAACAAGGAGTACCAATACAACTTAAGATCAATTCTCTGTTACCACCAAAATTCTGACACCACGGCATGTCATGGATTTTCATGATTTCCGTATGACGTCCTCATTGCATAAATTAAAGTTTCCTGTCAATATGAGTTTCGGTTGCTATGGTAACGAGATCAATCTTTTTGTGCTACTTTAAAGACGGTGAAGTAACCTTTTTCGTACCTTTTGGGCATCATTACCTCCTTTCTTGCAAAATGCTTTCAGTTTTATGATAGATATTACAGGACGCTTGTGTCCAGCCAAAATAAGGAAAATTCAAGTCAAAAATGAAGGTAAATTTAGGGGTCAGTTTTATGTGATTTTTACCGTTTTTAGTGTTAATTATCACTAAATGCAGACCTTTTCGAGACCTATGATTGGTTGTTTTGAAAAGTAATGTCCCTTAAAAATATAATTAAAGAAAATCGTTGGGATCTTTGAGCTCTTCATCTATATTTTGACGTCAAAAACCGTTGCTATGGCAACTTTAAGCGTTAAGGCTTGAATATAGTACCTTTTAAAATTGATTTAACTCCTAATAAATACTACTTATGACCATGAAAATATAAAAATGAACTGATAAGACTCTTTCATTTGATTTAAATCATTGAAAATTTCCAAGGTCATTGACTTGAACTTCAAGGTCATTTCTAACTTAGACTTAAAAAATTCGATATTCATGTGATTTTTCAAATTTTTGTTAAAAATTTGTAGTACTAGTATTTTCTTTTTGAATTTTCCAATAACTTATATACATGTATATTTTGAAAAATGTAGGAATTTCCCTGATTTTATTGACTTTTCATATTCAAGTATTACATTTTTTGTTAAGGCGATAAAACTAAGAATTTTAAATTTCATGCCCTCTATTTTGATATCCACACCTCAATTTCAGGAGGTCAAAGAGTTGATTGAACTCTTGAAGTTATCCTAAAAGAAATAATGATAATACCCATTATTTTGTTGCATAAAGCCGTTTTATTTGTCGCAAAAGGCTTATTCTAGAATCGATCCTTCTTTTCTACGAAAAATCACAATTTTGGTAAAATCTGCTCAATTACAATTCGCTGACCTTGAACAAGGATCAAGGTCATCTCTACATTGATATGTCTCCAGTAGATATATGAACGGGATTTTGTTTTTATATAATAAATGGACAGTTCAAAATAAACTCATAACAAACCCATCATAGTAAAACATTGTCTTAAATGTTGCCGTGGTTACCATCTTAAATGCAGTTGCCATATTACATTGTTTAGACTGAGGATCACTGACGAGGGTTTAGTACCCGAAACGTGCATGTCTGGTCCATGTTGTAAATTTATCAGGTTTTAAATGATGCTATTGAATTTAAAGACGTTTAACATTTGAACTACTTGGTCAGTGTCACTGCTAGTGGACCAAGAGTCCCCGATGGCACATGTAGCCAAGTTCGATCAACTTTGGTTGATCGTCTGTCTCTTCAACACATTTGAAATTTTCTGTTACAAAATTTATTGAAAATTCTAAAACGTGGGTCCTTTAGCATTATATCCCACCCATTCTGCTATGTCTTTTGGTACATTTTGCACACATTAAGTTTCATACCGTTTGGCCATATTACATTGTTTAGACTGAGGATCACTGACGAGGGTTAAGTACCCGAAACTTGCATGTCTGTTCCAAGCTGTAAATTCACAAAGCGGAGGAAAATTGATACAGCCTTTTATATATTAGGATAATAATGTCATATTGGCTACAATGTGCGTTTTAACAACAAATGAAACTTGGAAGTAATAGATTGTCAGGAATACTACGCCCTGAAATAAAATATTATGCTAAAAAGTGTATGATATTTGAATATGTGTGATGAATATTACCTGGACCAACCTAAAATACCTTAATATTGTCGCCATGATATCCACTGGCTTGAAATGAAGCACGTTGCTCTAGCTGACGTAAATCAATAGGTTAAGTGGCCGGTATCTTGCACTGACTTACGAGAATGAAATCATGATATTCTTACATTTGAACCGGAAAATAAAACAAATCTGCTAACAGAGATTTTAAAAGGAGCATTATTCATTCAAAGTCCAAAATAGATATGAAGACTTTTTACTTACGAAAAGTCCAAAAAACAAAATAATTGGGTTGGAACTTGTCATTTATTTACATTCTTACTGCTGTCCATGATTAATTACTTTCAACAGCATTCGATTTAAAATTTACCTACTTTGTAAAAGAAAAGTCCGATCCTGAAAATAAGTACACTGAAACAGATATTATACAGATGTTAAACTTTCTGATCGACAACATTTTTCAGGTGCTTCCAGGAAAGGTCTTCCAGCAAATTGTCGGAATTCAAATGAGGACCAATTGTGCCCCACTCCTTGCTGACATTTTCCTTTACTCATACGAAGCTGAATTCATTCAATCTTTGGTCTCTGAAGGGAAAATATACTAAGCTTCTGACTTCAACTTCACTTACAGATACATAGACAATGTGTTGTCAATCAATACTCCAAAATTCGCGGATTACCTCAGCAGTATCTATCCTTCGGAGTTTGAATCAAAGAAACTACAGAGACAAATAATTCAGAATCCTATTTGGACATAATGTTGTCCTACGACACTGATGGTCACATGAACACCTCACTCTGTGACAAACGTGACGACTTCAATTTCAGCATTACAAACTTTCCTTTTCTGGGTAGCAAAACAAAGGAAGGGATCTCCAACAACACCAGGTTGCAGCACCCACAGCAAACATCCCTTCATTGCCTGCTTATCGCGTGTTCATATCTCAGTTGATACGCTATGCCAGAGCAAGTACCAAATATACGGAGTTTCTTCTGAGAGCTAGGCGTCGTTCAGATAAGCTTCTCAATCAGGAATATGTTTGTGACCGACTAACATCGTCACTGAGGAAGTTCTACGGTCGATATGGGGAACTCGTCATATACTATGATGTCCCACTCTCCAGAACGGTGGATGATATTCTGTCATAGACCATTTGAACCATCCAACCAAAGATTGTACTCTATGTCTTCCGAAATGGAAGAAACCGGATGTGACAGTTCTGTCACAACGAAGATTTTGCGTGTGATTCTTAAAATGTTAAATGATGAAAGATGCAATCAATGACTGTTAATTTGATTTATTATGGTCCAAAATGATGTATAACAAAATGTCCGCATTCACACACATTTACTCCATAAAATAAAATGCAAGTATTTTGATTGTACTTGGAAAGTCCGCAGTACGTAAAAACAGTTAATTTTCAGAAGTCGGAAATTCCGGAACAACTGCAAATCACGCCCGGTCAGCTCCGTGGCGGTCAACTAACTCTCGAGATCTCTTATTCTCTCACACGATTCACTTTCACTCAATCCGACACATACAAGAACAAAGAAAGTGTCAATACAAACAATTAAAGGATTAAAAGTAACAAATATCAAAGTAAATGAAGGCAAGCGGCATTATATAGAAAATGATATCAATGAGAGATTTGCTTGAGGAAATGATTAAATAAACATTTTGAAGAAAACGTAGACAACAAATTACTTTTGACATACAGGAAAGTGTCTGAGCATAGTCCGAATTGTCACATTCCTTTGAAAACTAAGAATAAATAGAGGATTATAAATGAATTAAAAGAAAATCAATTTGAAAATAAAAATGTCTAATTTGTCGCTGAAACATAACGTGACAATGCCTCCCTTCTCCCGGAAGACCCTGACCCCAGGGTCAATCACATGTTATGTCCATGTCTTGGTTGCCAAGGATACGAGACCGGTTGTCCCTGACCCACAATGCCATTGGCAGCATAGTTATTGGCGGCAAAATACCATGACTGGTTTGTGGCCGCAGAAAAACTTTGTGTTTCCACCGGGCGTTGGTGATTCTGGACTCGGTTCATCTTTCCTCCGCGGTTCCTAGATTGATAACTTTTATGATTTGAGGCGCTTACGGTTAGACGAGTTGACGGGTTCGGGTCGGATTTAGGCACGTCTGGTTTAAAATGTGATTTTCTTAGTGACTCGATTTCTTTGTCTTTATCTGAAAGAGTGTTCTTCAAATCTTCAATAATTTTCTTCAATGTGACTTCTTCATCTTCGGATTCGGATAATGCCTCACTCACTATATCATTTTGAAACCGCCACATTGCTATTTCTTCATGTTTCCTATCTGCAAGTCTTTGCGTCAATGGTAGCTCGGCCTCAAAGAATAGTATTTTGTCGCTCAATGTCCGAATTTTCTTTTCAAGTGATTCATTTTTCTTTTTATAGATGTCAATTTTCGCCGAATGTTCATCATTTTTCGTTTGGAGTTTTTGAATATTTTCTGTGAATTAGGTTACCTTCTCTGCTACCGATGTGTGCTTGGGTTTCAGGTAAAAGAGAATCGGTGTCGGATCGGAAAGCTCCAGATCAAGGAATTCTGGCTCCGTTAGGCCACTGAACGGAAGTTCCGCTTGATGTTCTCTCCTTGAATGAAACTCCGTCCATCGTCGATTATCTCTGTCCTTCTTCTTCTCTGACTTTTGCGCTACCACTCGGATCACGCTCACTGATGATTGCTTGGCGATTTTGCACATTTTCGATAGATGACCCAATCTTCTTGCAGTTAAAGCAACATATATTCATTCCTTTGCAGACTCCAAGATGGCCGCGTCTGAAGTCTTCTCCACAATGATAGCACTTAGTTCGGTGTAATTCCATATCTCCACGTGAAAATAAATAAATTGGGGAATAACTTGGGGAATAATTTGGTAGAGTATAAGGTACGGAATCAAGGTAGCACAAAATATATGCACTACCCCCGGGCAAATTACCCTTAGGATTCTCCGCCACTTGTCACAACGAAAGTTTTGCGTGTGATTGTTCAAATGTTAAATGATGAAAACACAATCAATGACAGTTAATTTGGTCCGAAATATGAAATAACATGGAATCTGCATCCACGCACACATTCACTCCATAAAATAAAATGCAAGTATTTTGATTGTACTTGGAAGTCCGCAGTACGTAAAAACAGTTATTTTTCAGAAGTCGGAAATTCCGGAACAATTGCAAATCACGCCCGGTCAGCTCCGTGGCGGTCAACTAACTCTCGAGATCTCTCATTCTCTCACACGATTCACTTTCACTCAATCCGACACATACAAGAACAAAGAAAGTGTCAATACGAACAATTAAAGGATTAAAAGTAACAAATATCAAAGTAAATGAAGGCAAGCGGCATTATATAGAAAATGATATCAATGAGAGATTTGCTTGAGGAAATGATTAAATAAACATTTTGAAGAAAACGTAGACAACAAATTACTTTTGACATACAGGAAAGTGTCTGAGTATAGTCCGAATTGTCACATTCCTTTGAAAACTAAGAATAAATAGAGGATTATAAATGAATTAAAAGAAAATCAATTTGAAAATAAAAATGTCAAATTTGTCGCTGGAACATAACGTGACAGTTCTACCGAATTGAAGCGGCGGGTGTTGCATGCAAGCAGGAGATGCTTACTCTTCCTGGGCACCTGGTTTCACTCCCATATCGGGAGTTCGCTTCTTTTCATATGGTGAAGGTTTTTGTTTGTTTGCTTTGGTTCCTGTTTTATCCTGATTTTGTATGCCTTCGGTTTCTGATTTTCTGAATTATCGATTTTGTGCTGTATACAGGAATATGGTCATTATCCATATGTGTCATTAGAAATGACTTGCGAGCGAAAGAGAGCCAGCGACTTTTTGGCTAAGATGGATAAAAATGTTAGAAATTTACTTTCTCTAGTCTCTTTCCATATATTTTGAGTCTGATACATAAGTCCGATGCCCATTCGTATTAAAAACATAGGTAATCACAGATTACGAAGCTCACCTCGTGGCAGCAAAATTCAATTCAAACATATTTCTAACAACATGTATATTGGCTTTTAAAGGCAAAATCATTCAAGCGGAATAAAGTAGGTCAATTTCATTTTATGATATTTGATCAAAGATACATCCAATATGCAAGTTTGGTACATGAAGCACTTATACTTTGCTCAATATTGGCTTTTAAAGGCAAAATTACTAAAGCGGAAAAAGTAGATCAAGGTCATTTTATGAAAGAATGATCAAAGATACATCCAATATGCAAGTTTGGTACATGTAGCACTTATACTTTGCTCAATATTGGCTTTTAAAGGCAAAATCACTCAAGCAGAAAAAGTAGGTCAAGGCCATTTTATGAAAGTTTGATCAAAAATAAATCATATATGCAAGTTTGGTACATGTAGCACTTATACTTTGCTCAATATTGGCTTTTAAAGGCAAAATCATTCAAGCTGAAAAAGTAGGTCAAGGTCATAACATGAAAGTTTGATCAATGATACATTCAATAAGCAAGTTTGGTACATGTAGCACTTATACTTTGCTCAATATTGGCTTTTAAAAGCAAAATCACTCAAGTGGAAAAAGTAGGTCAGATGCTGCATCCGATGCATGTATCCATCTCGGCATCCAAAGATGAATCGCTTGTGCAAGTTTGGTTACTGTAGCATTACTACTTGGTCAGATACTGAGCTACCCCAAACTTCTTAACCAAGTCAGTCAAGCGGAAAATGTAGGTCAGATGCTGCATCTGATGCATGGGTTCACCTCAGCATCCAAAGATGAATCACTTGTGCAAGTTTGGTTAATGTAGCATCAGTACTTTGTAAGATACTGAGCTACCCAGAACTTCTTAACCAAGTCACTCAAGCGGAAAATGTAGGTCAGATGTAGCATCCGATGCATGGGTTCACCTCAGCATCCAAAGATGAATCACTTGTGCATGTTTGGTTTGCCAAATACTGAGCTACCCCACACTTCTTAACCGGACGCGGACGCGGACACGGACGCGGGCGCGGACGCGGACGCGCGGGGGTATAGCATAAGCTCACTCAACTTCGTCGAGGTGAGCTAAAAATGTTTCAAAAAAGTCCATCCCTGCCTTACTATAAGTCTTACACCAACCAAACTTGCATGGATTATGTATTTGATGATGTTTACAACAATGTATGGTACGGAGGCTGCATCTGACCTACATTTCATGCTTGAGTGAGCAGGTTAGGTAAAATGGGACAGGTTCATTCTCGATTAACTGTAAGTCCTACATCAACCAAACTTGCATGGATGATGCATCTGAGGATGAATGCTACAATGCATGTTACGGAGACTGCATCTGACCTACATTTTATTCTTTAGTGAGCAGGTTAGGTAAAATGGGACAGGTTCATTCTCGATTTACTATAAGTCCTACATCAACCAAACTTGCATGGATTATGCATCTGAGGATGAATGCTACAATGCATGGTACGGAGGCTGCAACTGACCTACATTTCATTATTGAGTGAGCAGGTTAGGTAAAATAGGACAGGTTCATTCTCGATTTACTATAAGTCCTACATCAACCAAACTTGCATGGATGATGCATCTGAGGATGAGTGCTACAATGCACGGTATGTAGGCTGCATCTGACCAACATTTCGCGCTTGAGTGAGCAGGTTAGGTAAAATGGGACAGGTCCATTCCTGCCTTACTTTAAGTCCTACACCAGCTAAACTTGCATGGATGATGCATCTGAGGATGCTTACTACAATGCATGGTACGGAGGCTGCATCTGACCTATATTTCATTCTTTAGTGAGCAGGTTAATTAAAATGGGACATGTTCATTTTCGCCTTACTATAAGTCCTACATCAACCAAACTTGCATGGATGATGCATCTGAGGATGAATGCTACTATGCATGGTACCTAGGCTGCATCTGACCCACATTTCGCGCTTAAGTGAGCAGGTTAGGTTAAATGGGACAGGTCCATTCCTGCCTTACTATAAGTCCTACATCAGCTAAACTTGCATGGATGATGCATCTGAGGATGAATGCTACAATGCATGGTATGGAGGCTGCATCTGACCTACATTTCATTCTTTAGTGAGCAGGCTATGTAAAATTGGACAGGTTCATTCTCGATTTACTATAAGTCCTACATCAACCAAACTTGCATGGATGATGCATCTGAGGATGAGTGCTACAATGCATGGTATGTAGGCTGCATCTGACGAACATTTCGCGCTTGAGTGAGCAGGTTAGGTAAAATGGGACAGGTCCATTCCTGCCTTACTTTAAGTCCTACACCAGCTAAACTTGCATGGATGATGCATCTGAGGATGCTTACTACAATGCATGGTACGGAGGCTGCATCTGACCTACATTTCATTCTTTTGTGAGCAGGTTAGGTAAAATGGGACAGGTTCATTTTCGCCTTACTATAAGTCCTACATCAACCAAACTTGCATGAATGATGCATCTGAGGATGATACCTACATTGCGTGTCACGGAGGCTGCATCTGACCCACATTTAACGCTTGAGTAAGCAGTTTAGGTAAAATGGGGCAAGTCCATTTCCGCCTTACTATAAGTACCGCATCATCCAAACTTGCACGGGTGATGCATCTGATAATGCATACTGAAATGCATGGCATGAATGCTGCGTCTGACCTATATTTCACGCTTGATTGACTAAGTAAGGTAACATTAGAATCTTCATTTACAGCCTTCTTTAAATTCTTTATCAACCAAACTTATGTGGGTGATGCATCGAGAAATACTCTGTGCAAGGTCAGGACAGATGCATGCTGGTCATGTGACATTGTTGCCGTCGAGGTAAGCTCTATCATCTCTGATGACAGTATGTTTTTTTTGTTTTTTTTTGGCGTTCTATTGAATCTGAAAAATATACAAGCCATCCATGAAAAAATCAAACAAACAAAAACCGTACAGAAAAGTAAAATTGACTCCCGATTAAATGATTGTACATGATCATTTAAACGAGAAGTCCGACCAACTGTCAGATGGGATAAGGGGTCAGGGGTCAAGGCCAAGTCTTTTCTGATGATATTTGCAAAGTACCCATCATGAAGTCCCGTTTCCACGGTTGGGCATTATCTCGATCAGTATGGGTTTTGAGAGTATCAAAGAGAAATGCCGATCAACGATCGATTTATCTTTGCATGATAAAAGTCGGGGTATTTTTATATAAGGCTTCAAACTTGTTCGTGTCTTAGCGACTGTTGACCAAAAAAAATATTCTTATTCATTAACAAATTATATCGGACTTGTTCTCAAAAATAAAACTCTAAATAGAGACAAACCTGGCATTGTGAAATCAGGTATGGTGTAATTTCAAATTATAGTATATTCTAGGGTGTGTCTAAAATATCATTGATTATCTCATTTCTAGGGTTCGAATCCCAGATTCGACGAAGGGTCTTATGTGGGAGGGTAGGTGGTCCATGGTTTTTTTTCTCCGGGTACTCCGGTTTCCTCCCGCTCCTTGAACCCCCTCACGCAAACTGTATTCTATATTAAGTAAATCCCTCCTCGTTAGGAGCACCTCTCTCGGAGTAAGTCTTCCACCGTTAAGACTTAAAATCTAAAAATATATATATACATATTTACACTGAACGTGATCAGGGTCCATGTCTTTTCCTGGTAGGCATGTTACAGAGGATACTGTACCTTCCCACATGTAAAGCATAGCAATACCTTCTTGTGTGAAAATCAAATTCTACACATTTTGGATGCCGTGCCATAAAATTATGAATGTCCTGTAAGAAACACAACTTCTCTCCCCGAGTGAGATTTCGGAATGACACATGAAACAGGATATTGTCGATTGCACCCAGTTCCTGTACAAGGTAATCTCTAACTGTCGTGAGTTTACCACATACTAGCAAAAAGTGTTCGATTGTTTCTGGTTCCTCCTTACACATGAGACAAGTAGGACATCTGAGCCAACGTGAGACATTAGTATAAACGTTGTAAAATAAATAAAGTCTAATTTGTAACTTGTTTGTTAAACGTTGTAAAATAAGTAAAGTCTAATTTTATCTAAAATCTATTTTCTTTTAAGTAATGGTACAATCATGAAGCCAATTAAAGCATTTTTCATCAAGGTCTTACAAACAAGTTTGTCTTTGGAAAAAAAAACAAGGAGTAACAATACAACTTTAATATCCTGAAAAGTAAAAGAAAGTGAAAATATATATTATACAATTCAAGTTTCCATCGTGATATTTTGTTAATGTTACTCCTGTTTATATACATGTCAGTATCGCTGATGTTCACTGTACACGTCATAAGGACCTGCTGCAGTGTCTGCCACAGGATGTGACGTCATTACTCTCCAATTTTGCTGATCTTCACCACCTCTCTGAACAGAGATTATATACGAGGCATAATGCTGTTTGTAACGTTGTTCAAGCTTTTCTTTCAGACCTTGACAACAGGATAGGAGCGATTTTAATGCCATATAACGGCACTCGTGGTAACTACATAGGATTATAATAGGGCTAGCAATCTGATGGAGGTACAGAAACTGCGCTGATACATACGAAACGATGCTCGTATTAAGACTGTTATCGTGAAAATGAAAAAGGTCTCGAGCTCTTGAAACAAGAAATGGCGTCACTAAAATTAAACTTGTAATACCCAACTTGGCAATGTTTTTGGTAATTTTCCAGTATTTCGTGTAAGCGTTCCTCTCTGCAAAGGGCCCTGGTAAAGATTTATTGATGACGATGGATGCAATGCATAGGAAAGAGACAAAATCTGTTATAATCAACAGCGTCATAATAAATACATAGCTAAGGAGGCCATTGAATGTATATATTTCGTCATATTTACCCTGGCAGACGAATAATCCTTTTGATGGGTAATTTGGTATGATCCCGAAACATGCAGCCATGAAATAAATGACTACAGCGACAATGCGCATGTTACGTTTTTGTGACCAAAACTTGTACGTCATCGGATGCATTAGCGATAACAGACGGTCCATCCCTACGAAAGTCAAAACCATGAAATATAAAATACAGCAAAATGGGATCAACTTAAAGATGGTTCCGCATATAGTCCCTGTGATGAGAAAGTACATTCCATTAGATGCAAGCGTAAGTCCAAATCCAAGGTTTGCAACGCACAGATGGAAAGATGCCATTCGAACTTGCTCCAAGATTTTCTTGCATTTATAAAGTGTAAGAATCGCAAAAAGGCTGATTACACTTATCAATGTTCCAAATATAACTGTTCCTATGAGAATTGTTTTTGGAAAGAAATCATTCTCAATATTCTCTGATTTCACCGAAGTATTTGTTGAATTCATCATCTAAACATAAAATGCTCATTCATATAGAAGTGACCAGTAAAACCTTGAAATTCACAAAGCGGAGGAAAATTGATACAACCTTTTATATATTAGGATTATGCATGATGTCATATTGGCTACAATGTGCGTTTTTAATGACAAATGAAATACCGAAGTAATAGATTGTCAGGAATACTACATCCTGAAATGAAATATTATGCTATAAAAGGTGTATGATATTCGAATATTTGTGATGAATATGACCTGGACCAACCTAAAACACCGTAATAGTGTCGCCATGATACCCACTGGCTTTGAATCACAGGTCCGATGAAGCACGTTACATTAGCTGACGTAAATCAAGAGGGCCAGTGGCCGGTATCTTGCACTGAATTCCGAGAAGGACATCATGATATTCTCACATTTCTGCTTACAGAGATTTTAAAAAGAGCATTATTAATTCAAAGTCCAAAATACATGTAGATATGAAAATTTTCTCTTTACGAAAAGTCAAAAAAAAAACAAAACAAAAACAAAACAAAAAAAACAAACAAACAAACAAACAAAACAATGGGGTTGGAACTTGGCAGTTACATGTATTTTCATTCTTATTGCTGTCCTTGATTATTTACTTTCAACAGCATTCTATTTAAGATTTAGAAATGACTGGCGAGCGAAAGCGAGCCAGCGACTGTTTGACTAAGATGGATAAAAATGTAAGAAAATTACTTTCTCTAGCCTCTTTCCATATATTTTGAGTCTGATACATAAGTCCGATGCCCATTCGTATTTCAAAAAAAAAATGTACATCGGAAACTCAAAGCTGTTTCATTTGAAATCGATCAATTATATGTGAATCTTGAAAGCTGGCAAGCGCCGATAGCGAGCCAGCAAAAATGATGGTCATAAGTTATGGATTATTTACATTACAATTAAAAATTATGATTGGAGCCCCTACGACGGCCCGAGAGTCCCTATAGATTCGCAATTGAGCCATTCAAACACAATACAGAGAAAGCAGAATCAATGCGAAGTGAACTGTGTGAATAAGAATAGAATATTATATACGGCGAGCGAAGCTAACCGAATTTTTTTCTTTGAAGGTTTAGTGCTTTAACACAAAAAGAGTATTCTGAATCAATAATTCTGGGTGGAAAAGCCCCCCCCCCCCCTAAATCCGCCACTGTAAAGGTCTCCAAAGACATTCTTATTACAAAGACGGTAAGATAAGCCTCAGCTCAATTGATCAGATAAACTTTGGAAATTAAATTTTTGGTCCACTGGTTCCCGAGGCGAGGTCTCGGATGCAGACTAATATACAAATAACAGAATCAGTGGCGAATTCGGAGGGGGCGTCTGACCCAAAATTTTCCAAAAAAAAAACTATACTGTATATTTTTTAACAAAGTCGGTAAAATTCGCCCCTTGACCCCCGGCAAAGGGAACCCTGGATCCGTCCCTGAAAATGTGTTTGCTTTTCCAAACTTATATATTAGTCTTTCAAAGTTTGGTGGTATCTTCCATAAAATCGCCCATGGACTCTAGACTGGATGTGAACCATGCGTGGGTGTATGAATTTGAAAAGTCGTCGTCACAATATGGCTAAACTTGTGATCTACTTTCACTTTAGAAAATGCGACCCGATGAACACAAGAAAAAGAAAAACGCTCAATATAAAAAGAAGCATGGCATCAGTGAGAATAAAACAACTGGAAATAAACAAAATGTACAAAGACAAGAAAAAGAAAATAAGCTAAAAACTGAAGAAACTTTGGAGAGGCGAGCGCAAGGCAGAACAGATGAAGTGGTACTGTACGAGTACATGTACTGTACTGTCCGCGCGGCTCACCTCGGAAACTGGATAAACGCGATTTTGACTACTTTATCATGCAAAAATTTTAATGAAATTGAGACCATCCGATAGATCTCGCTTAGTCGTAAATTTTGGTATAAGTTATAGGATAGTCGGTGTACGCAACACTAACAAACGTTTTCAGTAGAGTCTATGCTCCTATAGGAAATGCACAAGTGAGCATGCGCAGAGCATCATTAGCATATCATAATAAACAAACAAATCATACATGTGTTGTGGAATATTTGAAACTTTTGTAATTTTAATATATTTATTTAGAAACAGAGAATTCTATTAGAAAAAGAAAATCTTTACAGCAGATAACACAAAGATATTCGCCAAAATTCAGTCTAAATTACTTCAAAGAGAGACAACTCTTGAATTTTTTTTCAGAATTTCCTCTGACATATACAGCTTTATAACACGACTTGCACTACCCTTAATCTTGACATAGAAATTTAAGTAATGAAAATACGATAACTTAAAGAATATATGAAAATTAAATATGACAGGTACATGTTAAAATGCTCAGAAGGCACTCCATCAGGAAGAGAACACCCCCCCCTCACTATCCCCACCCGATCTGTCAAGCCAATGGAAAATTGTGTCAACTACCAAAAGAAAGAATTGTTGTTTGATAAATAAGATAAAATCCAGTCACTTTAAATTAAAGAAATAATTTCTCATCATTTATATAACTTGTAAGTTAAACGTCAAAGTTCCATTTTCACATTGATTTTGGAGTTTAAGAGACATTATTTTTGTTATTTTCTATTTTGTAACTCTGAGAACACACTTTAGTTGTATACATGGTAAATGCAATTGATTTTCAGAGCCATTTTTCAATTTGGTTTACATCATTACATGTATTTTACATTTTCATACAGCCTACATTTACCAATACAGTTAAAATTCATGACTAGCAATTTAATATTGCTTCTTTTGCATTTGGTCTTCAGCAACTACCATTCGGTATTGGAATTCCTAATAAAAATCAATTTGAAATGCTAATATATGGAAAATATGAATTTCTAAAAAGAAATTTTCGTATGTGTATTAGAAAGTTGATTTACATTGCACTGTGTACATGGTGTATATATGTGGACTGCCAGGTCAGTGATACACTGAGCATCCATGGTTTTGTATGGGTTCAATTGAGCTTGATTACCAGTGAATTTCTATGAAAATTTAACACAAATTGGTCAGACAGCTTGTGTCACAAGTTGTGACACCCTCTTTTTTTTAAATAACATCATGCACAAAACTTTTAATAATTATGCACACATTCTTTCAACAATTGAAATCTATATTAGGTATTATTTAGTTGCAATAAATGATTTGTCTTGATAATACAATGATATGTCTCTGCTCAAGAGGGTTGACGCAAAAAACGATAGA
Source organism: Pinctada fucata (assembly GCA_028142955.1). Taxonomy (NCBI): domain Eukaryota; kingdom Metazoa; phylum Mollusca; class Bivalvia; order Pterioida; family Pteriidae; genus Pinctada; species Pinctada fucata. The sequence goes on from AP027107.1 coordinate 385,620, forward strand.
ATGACGCACATTGAGCCCTATATGAAAAGAAAGTAGAATTTCTGGAGAATCTGAAAAAAATTGCACTGTACCTGTAATATTTGCACTTGATTTTACACAATTTTTTCTATTTCATGCCTAAAATAAGTATGTTTTTACCAAAAGCCAATCAATTTTTTGAAAATTTGTAAAAAATCCAATTCTTGATCGATTTCAACACTGTTTTCACTCAAATTTCGATCAAAACATGAAGTAACTAAGAAAGATAACTCGCATGGTTTTACAATGGATTTTCCTTCGCTAATTGGAGCACTACATACACTGGTATGAATTGAGGCGGTGAGCAAGAAAGACAACTCCAACTTTTTTTAGTTAATTTGCATAATTTATTCAAAAGCAAAAGTTGCATAGACATTTGTTAGTGCGCAATAAAACTTTATAAACAAAACAAGTTTTAGATGGGCCATTTCCCGTGCTAATTTTTTCCATGACGTTGTAACGCTCTCCATATTAAACTCGGTGACGTCACACTGAAATTTAACATTGAAAATGCCCCATCTAAAATTTATTTTGCCTGTATTAAGGGGTATGGACAAAAGTTTATCGGCCATATTGGATTTGACGTGAAGCATACTTGAAAATCTGTCGTTCTACAGAATTAAGACTCCAATCTTAACCATTTTAATACTGAATTTTCTTTACCTCAACATCGTCATTTTCCCATAATTTTAAACAAAAACTGCATCAATATTTTTACATGAAAACCATTTGAACTTAGTGCACCGAACTGCGCAGCTACAGGTTTGCAGGATTCATGATTAATACTATAACCTACCTTAAATGTTACTATCATCATATGTCTACAAACATTTGTCCTCCAATTTTGATCATACTTTCTCAAAATACCGAGTATCTTCATTTTACACGCAAGGGGCTAGTAGCCATATCAACATAGAAATGAATCCAGGGGCGGATCCCCGGAATGTTGCACATCTGTAATTTGTCACCTATAATTCACATGACTATCCCACTTCTCTAATATATACATGTATCATGTAAATAATTAATAATTGAATCGCAAACAGTCGAAATTCTAGTGAATTACCCCAGGAACTTTAAAATCGTTTATTTCTTCTACCTATGTTGGGGCGGATCGGCACGTGAAAATGGCTACCTGTAAAAACTCGTGTTCGAAAAGACACCGTGTTGCATTAACAAGAGATTTATGCCCTGTTTACACGACGGGTTTAATGCGCATTAAATCGAATTTAATGCGCATTAGATTTTAGCTGCGTTCACACGAGGAATCTAATGCGCATTAGTTTAATTCGCATTAGATTTAATGCGCATTAGATTTTGCCGTGTGAACGCAAAGCGAATCTAATTCGCATTAAATCTGGCGCATGCGTATATGATTTACTAGAATTCTACAGTACATTTCCATCATAACTGGGCACTTTTAATCACCCTTGGACCTCGAAACGTAGAATAAGAGGTAAAAATACTTGACTTCATTCACAATGAACCCTCTAGGTAACTGTACTGCGTCTCTTAACTTACGTAGAGTAACATTATATTATGATGTCATTTTACTCACAATGACTTCATGCAATGCATGCATAAGCCCAACTTACGATGAGGTAAATTATTATGAGCAAAACAACATACAGGCATGCATTCGACCCTTTTACCATCTAAAGTATACGGCTCTCAGTACAAATGTACCAAAATCTAATGCGCATTAGAATGTGTCGTGTGAACGCAATTCGAATCTAATTCGCATTAGAATAAAGCGCATCAAATCTAATGCGAATTAGATTTTAATGCGCACTCGTGTGAACAGGGCATTATATGATAATGAGACCTTGTACTCAAAATCGAAGGACAAATGGTTGTAGATATAGTATCAATGTAATGTTTAAGTTATAGTATCATTAATAAATTCTTCTGAGGTGCAGCTGTGCAGTTCGGTGCATGAATTTAAAAAGTTTCTAATGTTAAAATCTTAATGTAATTTTCCGTAGAAAATATGGGAAAATGTAGCTATTGGGGTTGAGAATACTAGGGATTTATAAAATAGTTGAAGTTGGAGCCATGACTCGGTGTAAGGAAAGATTTTCAATAACACACTACATAAAATCCAATATGGCGAATAACGGTTTGTCCATACCCCTTAATATGATTGCACATACCCTCGACCATGTCACATATACCAAAATTTATGACTAAGCGAGATCTATTCAATGATATGGATTTCATTTTAATTTTTGCATGACAAAGTTATCGAAATTGCGTTGATCCATTTTCCGAAGTGAGCCGCGCGGACAGTAGTAACAGTACAACGAAGATGCTAATAACCGAATAAGAAAATTATAAGTGTCTTACTATGGTACAAGCAAAATAAAGGAATAAAACCAGCTGCTTTACATTTGAAATTTTAAATTAAAACCAATTTGTTCAGATCGAATGAAAATTTAGAATTACATCCTTTTCAATTTTTCGTTAGGAAATTTGTAAAACAATTTTGTCAGCTCATTTTATCTTGTATTCCTAGCTTCTTTACCAGGTCCGGGAAAACTCCAAAAATGGCTATTATAGCTAAATCTGGCTACTTAAAATGAAAATTTTTGACTTTTTGTCTAAAACTCAAAATCGCACATGTATCATATCTATATGAGGCCATAGTATTTAAATATTTTGTTTTATGTTTGTGGGCGGGTAACCTTTTAGTTTTAGGAGAATTTCTCAGAAAAAAAACACACACATTATTTTTTAGGTAAAGAAATAACAGTAATATATGATCTTGAATACCATAAAATGCCTAAGCTATCATTAATATCAGGAGATAATAGTAGGTTTTCTGAAAATAAAATTAGAATTATTCACTTCACTTGAGAAAGATATTTTTTTAAGTTTTCAGTCTTCCTTTCAAAATTCCTTCACATTTATCTTGTGTTTGTATGTTTTCATGCCATTAGGAAGGGTATCTTTCAAAAAAAGTTTGGGACGTAAATTACCGGTACTATGGCCTGACTATCTGAACAATGTTTACAAAAGAAGTTGATATATTTGATTTGTCTTTGTCTTGATCCACAGATATTGTCAAAATTTAACATATCCAAACTCAAAGGTTGTACATGTAAGATATTAATGTCATCTTCTTTTGTAAACATTGTTAATGGTCATATATATGTGCAAGTTTGATTTTAAGATGAAAATTCCAAAATTTTTATTTTTAGTACTCAAAATATATAGCTATTATAGACATATTTAGCTATAATAAGGTTTTCCCTTGTTTTGGGGCCCAATTTGGGCCCCTTCCCAATGCCAACATTCCTCTAATTTTTCCCAAAAAATCACTGGTGAGAATTTGTACAAAAATTTTCCCAATTTCAGCAAAATGTCGCAAATTTTCCCGAATGGGACAGGCACCTTCCCCAAAATAAAAAAAACCCTAGATAATAGCCATTTCTGGAGTTCTTCTGGACATATTTTAAAGTTTACAATACATGTCTATCACATGAAATCATAAAAAGGAAGTGTTGATTGATACCCAACCCTAGTACCAGTACAGATTATATACTAGTATAATTCAATCTTTGTAGTTAATTAATAATTACATCTGAAAAAGTCAAATTTCTACTATTACAGATTTTTGTTTAGCAATGATATCTATGAAAATAAAGTCCCATTTTTGTTCAGCTTTGATTTATTTATAGGATTTTGACATCAACGTTGAGAAGGAGCAACCTTCCCATAATGCCTCATTTCGACGTCGTCAGGTAGTCAGTAACTGGGACAGATACCATGAGCCAGAAGTTGAGGACATTCACATTGGCCCTACATCCAGGGGAGATAACTTCCTCAAACTCCTTGACTCTGCTGGTATGTTCATCAAGTATCCATTAGCAACAGTAAGGTCATGTGGAATGGCCTTGACCTTTTCAGTCAAAACAATTGACAAAAAAGATCTGGATAGGAGGTTGCCAAAAATGTTTTTGGTTTAATATTTGTTGTACAATATGATTAACTATACTCAACTAGAGGGCAAATTGTAACATAGATTAATTATACTCAACTAGAGGGCAAATTGTAACATAGATTAACTATACTCAACTAGAGGGCAAATTGTAACATACATTAACTATACTCAACTAGAGGGCAAATTGTAACATAGATTAACTATACTCAACTAGAGGGCAAATTGTAACATAGATTAACTATACTCAACTAGAGGGCAAATTGTAACATAGATTAACTATACTCAACTAGAGGGCAAATTGTAACATAGATTAACTATACTCAACTAGAGGGCAAATTGTAACATAGATTAACTATACTCAACTAGAGGGCAAATTGTAACATAGATTAACTACATGTATACTCAACTAGTGGGCAAATTGTAACATAGATTAACTATACTCAACTAGAGGGCAAATTGTAACATAGATTAACTATACTCCACTAGAGGGCAAATTGTAACATAGATTAACTATACTCAACTAGAGGGCAAATTGTAACATAGATTAACTATACTCAACTAGAGGATAAATTGTAACACAGATTAACTATACTCAACTAGAGGGCAAATTGTAACATAGATTAACTATACTCAACTAGAGGGCAAATTGTAACATAGATTAACTATACTCAACTAGAGGGCAAATTGTAACATAGATTAACTATACTCAACTAGAGGGCAAATTGTATCATAGATTTACTATACTCAACTAGAGGGCAAATTGTAACATAGATTAATTATACTCAACTAGAGGGCAAATTGTAACATAGATTAACTATACTCAACTAGAGGGCAAATTGTAACATAGATTAACTATACTCAACTAGAGGGCAAATTGTAACATAGATTAACTATACTCAACTAGACGGCAAATTGTAACATAGATTAACTATACTCAACTAAAGGGCAAATTGTAACATAGATTAACTATACTCAACTAGAGGGCAAATTGTAACATAGATTAACTATACTCAACTAGAGGGCAAATTGTAACATAGATTAACTATACTCAACTAGAGGGCAAATTGTAACATAGATTAACTATACTCAACTAGAGGGCAAATTGTAACATAGATTAACTACATGTATACTCAACTAGTGGGCAAATTGTAACATAGATTAACTATACTCAACTAGAGGGCAAATTGTAACATAGATTTACTATACTCCACAAGAGGGCAAATTGTAACATAGATTAACTATACTCAACTAGAGGGCAAATTGTAACATAGATAAACTATACTCAACTAGAGGGTAAATTGTAACACAGATTAACTATACTCAACTAGAGGGCAAATTGTAACATAGATTAACTATACTCAACTAGAGGGCCAATTGTAACATAGATTAACTATACTCCACTAGAGGGCAAATTGTAAAACAGATTAACTATACTCAACTAGAGGGCAAATTGTAACATAGATTAACTATACTCAACTAGAGGGCAAATTGTATCATAGATTTACTATACTCAACTAGAGGGCAAATTGTATCATAGATTTACTATACTCAACTAGAGGGCAAATTGTAACATAGATTAACTATACTCAACTAGAGGGCAAATTGTAACATAGATTAACTATACTCAACTAGAGGGCAAATTGTAACATAGATTAACTATACTCAACTAGAGGGCAAATTGTAACATAGATTAACTATACTCAACGAGAGGGCAAATTGTAACATAGATTAACTATACTCAACGAGAGGGCAAATTGTAACATAGATTAACTATACTCAACGAGAGGGCAAATTGTAACATAGATTAACTATACTCAACGAGAGGGCAAATTGTAACATAGATTAACTATACTCAACTAGAGGGAAAATTGTAACATAGATTAACTATACTCAACTAGAGGGCAAATTGTAACACAGATTAACTATACTCAACTAGAGGGCAAATTGTAACATAGATTAACTATACTCAACTAGAGGGCAAATTGTGACATAGATTAACTATACTCAACTAGAGGGCAAATTGTAACATAGATTAACTATACTCAACTAGAGGGCAAATTGTAACATAGATAAACTATACTCAACTAGAGGGTAAATTGTAACACAGATTAACTATACTCAACTAGAGGGCAAATTGTAACATAGATTAACTATACTCAACTAGAGGGCAAATTGTAACATAGATTAACTATACTCAACTAGAGGGCAAATTGTAACATAGATTAACTATACTCAACTAGAGGGCAAATTGTAACATAGATTAACTACATGTATACTCAACTAGTGGGCAAATTGTAACATAGATTAACTATACTCAACTAGAGGGCAAATTGTAACATAGATTAACTATACTCCACAAGAGGGCAAATTGTAACATAGATTAACTATACTCAACTAGAGGGCAAATTGTAACATAGATAAACTATACTCAACTAGAGGGTAAATTGTAACACAGATTAACTATACTCAACTAGAGGGCAAATTGTAACATAGATTAACTATACTCAACTAGAGGGCCAATTGTAACATAGATTAACTATACTCCACTAGAGGGCAAATTGTAAAACAGATTAACTATACTCAACTAGAGGGCAAATTGTAACATAGATTAACTATACTCAACTAGAGGGCAAATTGTATCATAGATTTACTATACTCAACTAGAGGGCAAATTGTAACATAGATTAACTATACTCAACTAGAGGGCAAATTGTAACATAGATTAACTATACTCAACTAGAGGGCAAATTGTAACATAGATTAACTATACTCAACTAGAGGGCAAATTGTAACATAGATTAACTATACTCAACGAGAGGGCAAATTGTAACATAGATTAACTATACTCAACGAGAGGGCAAATTGTAACATAGATTAACTATACTCAACGAGAGGGCAAATTGTAACATAGATTAACTATACTCAACGAGAGGGCAAATTGTAACATAGATTAACTATACTCAACTAGAGGGCAAATTGTAACATAGATTAACTATACTCAACTAGAGGGCAAATTGTAACACAGATTAACTATACTCAACTAGAGGGCAAATTGTAACATAGATTAACTATACTCAACTAGAGGGCAAATTGTGACATAGATTAACTATACTCAACTAGAGGGCAAATTGTAACATAGATTAACTATACTCAACGAGAGGGCAAATTGTAACATACATTAACTATACTCAACAAGAGGGAAAATTGTAACATAGATTAACTATACTCAACTAGAGGGCAAATTGTAACATAGATTAACTATACTCAACTAGAGGGCAAATTGTAACATAGATTAACTATACTCAACTAGAGGGCAAATTGTAACATAGATTATAACAAATAATGTTTTGAATCATTAATACAATCACTCATAGTTACAAATATTTTATGAATTCCATGAGCTGTCATATTTTATATTATGTTTATATCTTGTGATGAGACATTTCTATATTGATAAAAAAATTTGATCTTGCGACCTTGACTTTAAATTTTGACCTAATTTTATATAAAAATGTAACATTGGACATAGCTTTTGAATTGTTAGTGATGGGGCTTTAATATTTCACATGTATATTCCTTGCGACATGACCTTTATTTTAATATCAATTTTTTTTAATCTTTTGATCTTGACCAAAGTACTTTTCTGACTAATAATAAAATTATCTCCATATTTATGCAATGATTAGGAGCAGCCTCAGCTCAGTTCAGATTTAAAGATGAAGAATCATGGGAAGATCAGGAAACTGACCAATCAGAGGCAACTTGCCTCAATGTGGATTTGTCTTCCTTAGCTACCAGTTTGAGTTGTATTCCTCTGCATGAAAGACTTGGCTTGGATCAAAGTCTCTTTACAGTAAGTTGTGTAAAATCTGTTTTTTCAATTTTGAATAAGGAAGAAAATTGAGTGTCCTGATATTGCTGGCAGCTAGAAAGCTACCTTCTGGACAATATTGCCAAACATGCCAGTGCTCCAAGATGCGACTAAATTGGTCACATATATGACTTGCAAGTTGAGGAAACTTGCAAAATTGCGAAAAAAAAAAAAATTGGCCGCTATCATGGCGCTATGTTCAAAATTGTTAAACTATGGCTAAGGGTTCAAGGTGGACGAATGTTTTGTGCAATCTGCGAGTCTTGTCCCTCTTTGGTGGGTGGGTGGGAGGAGGGGGGGGGGGAGGATATGAGAATGCACCAAATCTTGAATGCTACTTGGAGCACTGCATACATGTTTCATACTCCTATTTCTATTGAGGGTCAACCCCTGATGTTCAATGATGAATACCAGAAAAAACTTCTTTCTATTCCCTTTAAGGTGGTTCGGGTATCACGTGACGTCATCACTAATTTCCCAAATATATAAGAATAATGTTGTATTGCCTTAATTAATTGCAGATGTTTAAAATAGTTTGTTTAACAAATATTTAATCATGTTTGAATAATAAATCCTTAAATTTTTAGAACTTTTTTGTTTGTCATACAGGTTTTTTACGCATTTTCGGCTTAAAATATAGCATTTTTGTATTTAAATTTACAATATCTTTAAAAGTTACAAAAAAAAACTCCTTAGAATTTGGTAAACTTATAAATTATTTCACCCTTAAAACATGTAAATGACACAAAAGGTACCTTGCAGGGGGTTTCCTTTAATTAAAGGGCATATGGATATAGTCTCTGGCATATTTTGACATCAAATATTAGCCCGCAAATTGTGACATTTTTTACCATTTTATTGCTATTTCTCAAAATATTACAATTGTCTTATCTTCTACTGCTAATAATAAGTACCTGTAGTTCTTAAACAAGTCTTTTCCATTAGAAAATTTGACTTTAGATACCTTATATTCATTTTTATTCAGTTTTCCTTGGATATACTCAAAATTTGGGCAAAATATGATTTTCCACTAAGAGTGCCCGACTTTGTTCAAGTATTAGACCCTAAAGATGCCCTGCACAATGCATATATTTTATACATTTTAGAATATCTGAAGATAGATTTTTAGTTTAGAGAAAAAATAAAGTTGGTTTGACCATCCAAACAGTGTCAAAATAACGATACTCGAACACCCTTAAAAAGAATGTGATAAAAAAAAAAATTTTCAGCTCAATTGAGGAATTACACTTCTCATACGATGATGTACATGTACTCCATAACCCAAAAAATTCCAGATTATGAAATCCTCAGTATTTGTAGGGAATTTATGAAAATGTGTATAAAATTTAACCAAAAGTACTCTATTATCAGCTCTGTTGGATCCTTTATTTTACTGTACTGTCAATTTGTTTAATGAAAATGAGGATCAGATATCCAAGAGTGCTCCAAAACATGCAAATAAAATAGAGTAAACCTATGTATAACACTAGCTTCTTCTAAAATACATGTGCAATCTGGTCATACTGTCTTAAGCGTTGTATAGTTTATTTTATCTGAAGCTCTTTCTTTTTCTTTACAAGGAGGAAGAACTGAACAAGATGACGGAAGATGCAGTAAAGGCCAGATCCTTCCGCTGCACGTCAGCAACGACGTCTACTGATCGTAATGTAAAAGGATCCGTAAATGCTAGCAACATCGTCCAAAAAGATTCAAAGAAAACTGTGATAGCAGAAAAGTGCAATACTAAAACATCCGAAACATCACATGAAAATAAATCCTTAGAGACACTTACTTGTGATGCTTTAATTGATGCCAAAGAAAACAAAACTAACAAAAATAAGGTTGATACAGGTGGGAGTGGGGGCATAGAGGATGACCTTGACTTTTTGTTGTCATTGGATACGCCCTCTGTACCTGTTTCTGAAGTCACTACACAGCAGTTAACTTCGAAAGAATCACAAAAAAGTAAAGGTGGGTAGATAAAGAGCAATTTAATATATTTTCAAATTTCAAAATTGATACTTCTGCGATCAATATGACCAAAGTAGAAGTGTTATTGTCTACAATTTTGAAGTTAATACACATGTATATGTACACTAGTTATCCCCATTTGCTATGTTTGGTTCAATGATCTTATATACAAACGACAACACAAACATGAGGTCCAAATACATGTAATAATGTTGTAACTTCCTTCCACAAATAGAATGTTTTGTGATGTATACCAAATAGATGATTTTCCAATAAACTTGTGAGATAGTCAAACACCAGACATCACAAAATTTTGCGATATTTTCATTGTGACATCAAAATTAAAAGGCATGACAACACATCAAGGTGCTTCAAGACGGTGCGATCAGATGTGATGTCACAATGGAAAATTTTGCCAAATGATGTGATGTTGGGCGTCTGTGGGTATAAAATCAAGGTTAGGAACGGTCATATCTTTTATCTGGAAAATGGACTATTCATGTCGAAAGTAAAAGCTTCCTTCATTTAAATTTATTTTTCACAGCTTCCCTATTCTATTTTAGGTAAAGAAAAGCAACAGTCTGGGGATGAAGACCTGGAAGACTGGCTTGACAGTATCCTGGACTAACGCTTGACCTGTACCAAGAGTGGACCATACTAACTGAACTTGGCTGGACAGTATCCTGGACTAACGCTTGACCTGTACCAAGAGTGGACCATTCTAAATGAACTTGGGTTCTATACAATGGGTTGTCTGAATTCTGAATCAAGGGCTTATTTTATGTGATATGTATGAAAACTTCTAGCATATTTTCACGTTTTGTTTCTGCCAGCCTCAGTTGAATAATTTATTATTAGTGCATTATTCTTAACTCGAGGGCTGTCATTACATTCAGCTTTTCTCTTAGCCCTAGCTGATCTGGTACTTTGTCAAAACTATGCATGAATGTGCTGCATGACCTTCGCCCAAGGTCATTTGGGTCTCAAAGATTGTGTAAAGGCTTAATATATCTAAGCGATTTTACCATTGTACAAGCATTCTGCAATACAAGTACAGCAGCAATCAAAGGACATAACTCAGCCAAAAGTAGGTCAACTATGACAAGTCTTAATCTATTGTCTGTCTGTTGTGTTTTGTTAACTGTACAAGTACATGTAACTACATGTATTTCAGACAAAGTCTCGTACATAACTTCAGCTAAATAAGTGTCTCTGATTCTCCATTTCAGAAAATGTAGGAAATTGAATCTTGAATAGAGGGTCAAACCTGACAATTACCGGGTATCAAGGATTTTTTTGCACCTTTTTGGGACGGTTATTCGGCCCCATTCCTAATGAAAAATAGTATTTTTTTTCCCAATTGTGGCTTTAAAATTTCCCATTTACATATAGATGGAATTATCAGTAAAATAAATGAAATTTACTGGTTCAAAAGTAGCAAAGGAGTATATATGGTGTATATAGTAAAGTGGCCCCCTAAAATCAACTTCTCCAAATTTAAATTTTGTTGCCATTTTTAGAGAGTTAAATATCTATATTTTGAGAAATCTAGTTATAAAAACTGCTCCTCGCTTTCTAAGACAATGTAAAATTTGCATAAATATCATGAAAACTGGTAATTTTGTCAACTTTTAATGAAAAATAGCATAATTCTGGATTATATTCATTAAGATAACATCGAGCGAGATTGTAAACAACTTTATCCTTCTGCATGCATTTAAAGATGTACATAGGTAACAATGTATCAAAATATAAAAGTTGTTCAGAAACCCGCTCAATACTGACTGATAGGAAGTTTGTCGAAAATTGGTTCCAAAATGACGTTTTTTAAAAAAATTGGTAAAATACACCGTTTTTGAAGCCTAATTTCTAAGAATTGAGAAAGGAAATTAAAAGTTACCTATCGTTTCATAAGTAGCCTACATTGTAGAATAAATATTGGTACAAATTCATTACTTCATGGAAATTTAAGATTTTTCTCTGAAAGGGGGCCGCTTTACTACATGTATATAAACCATATATAATCCTTTACTGTTTATTGTTGTAAGTATAAGAAATTAAATCATATTTAAAAGAAAATTATTTTATTAAACATCCAATTCTTAACTTTTGATTGTATAATTTAATTGTCATTTTACTTCTATAGTAGTACTTCCCAAAAGTCGATAATTTTTCCAATTGCATGGACCCTGACCCCATTCCCAAATTACTGAAAAAAAATCACTGATTATACCATAAACCAATGTTAATTGGAGTTAACTCTTTTTCTCGAATTTTACATCAAGCTCTCTTTTGAACGCAATGTTGGCAAATTGATGCAATGAGAAATTACATCGAGTATGAATGTTGAATGATTGGCGGTGTCTTGTGTATAATTTGGGGATACATGTACTTGTTTTGCAAAAAACATATTTTGATGAATGGCATGAATTGAATGAATTATGTATATGCAAAATGAATGCAAAGGTACACATACAATAAGAACAGGTGTTCCTTTCCCATGCTATTGTCATTTACACCATATCTTTGCTTCATGTAAATAAATTGAAATTTGTGTTGACATTTTGTATTTAATATTCGTTATTTTAAAGCTATTAAAGTTTTACTAAGAAAGCAATATGTGATCTTTCTCGAACTTGATCTGAAACTATCCAAAAGAAAGCCTTGTACATGTACTGATATTCAGCTCAATACCTCGATCAATCCATTGCAGAAAAAATTTAACTGAAAAACTTTGAACTAATTTTATTCAGAGTTTAACTTGATCTATAACTCATCAATTACAAAATGAAAAAAGTTTATTCTCATAAACTGAAAACAGTGTAGAGAAACAATATGACAATGAAATTATTACAATTAATATTGTTGCACATGCATTATATGATAAATACATGAAATAACAATTCTCAGGGTTTTAAAAATAAAAACGCAATGAAATTTATTGTTGATCTAAGGGTCAATGATACCCCGTCGGGCGTATGTTGCATATAGGCTACTGAAACCATGACTACCGGTATATATGGTAGTTTTAAAGGGTACAAGTCTAAACATAATTGAGCAACATAACCCATGAATTGATTTTCTGAGGTAGTTTCCCTTTCACATGTTTAAATGTCCAGAAATATTGATTCAAGGGACATAACACCTCTTAAAATTGAGGAACATGGCCTATACATTGTATATAGGTTCTTGACCTAAATTTGCTTTTTTTTTTCTTAGCTTCTAGGGGCAAAACTCTATAAAAAGTCATATCCAACAAATTAATTGATTCCCAGAAATACCGGTAGTTTTCCTTTAAGTGTCTGGAAACCTAAGAATATTGAATTTTTCAAGGGACATAAAGGACATGACCCATACTTAAAGTTGATCTATATTTCTTGATATAAAATATATATCCATGACATCAGTTATCTGTAACAGTTTTCCTTCTGATGTCGGGGAAACCACAACATTTTGAAATTTTCTAAGTTTCAAGGTGCAGAACTCTGCATAAAATTGAGGGACATGACCCATATTCGAACTTGACCTGTATTTCTTGGTGTAAAAGCTATATCCAAGAAATGAATTGATTATCTGTAACAGTTTTCCTTTAAATGTCCAGAAACCACAAAAATTTGATTTTTTCTAAGTTTCAAGGGGCATAACTCTGCATAAATTGAGGGACATGACCCATATTCGAACTTGATCTGTATTTCTTTGTGGAAAAGCTTTATGCAAGAAATGAATTGATTATCTGTAACAGTTTTCCTTTAAATGTCTGGAAACCACAAAATGTTGAATTTTTCTAAGTTTCAAAGGGCATAACTCTGCATGTAATTGAGTGACATATCCCATATTCGAAGTTGATCTGTATTTCTTTGTGGAAAAGCTATATGCAAGAAATGAATTGATTATCTGTAACAGTTTTCCTTTAAATGTCTATCACTCGATCTCTAATCTCTTAAAACTAAAGTGTGTCAAGGGCAGATGCAGTAGAAATCTTAACTCCTCTTCAGTTTCAGTGAGGGATGACAAATATTTTAGGTTCTCACAAGTTTAATATCCATACTTGAACAACAAACAAGACGGCATACAACACATCTCAAACATAAGAACATACATGTACAAGTACATAGATTAAACAATTGGATTTCATAAATAGTTTTTATATTGAAAGACATGGCTATAAATATGAACTAGGATTAAAATAAAGTCGGTATAAGCAACAACATAGAAGAAAATGTCAACACTGGTCACTTATGAAGATCCTTAACTCCGGCTTTAATCTTGTTTCTTCTACTTTGTCCGAGTCTTTTGGCAAGACTGAAAATAAGACAAATTATACGATCACATAGATAAGCATGTAAGATAAAATTGTTGACTGAAAATGTGGCTCCAGTAGTTACATTTGTCTACATTTAAGAGTTGTATATACACACTTTATCTTATTATTTTCTTTTTTTTTTTTTGGAAGACAATGAGAAAAGTGAAAGGAGAGTGTGAAGTTTCCCCTGAAGTTAGTCTTTATCAAGTAAGATACTACCTCCACCATTGTTTGACCCATATCCCCATAGAGAAATAAACTTACCTTAGTTGGTGCCTCTCTTCCCTCTTATCTGTTTGTCTGTTACACTACCCCTCCCCTCTCTTATCCCTGCCCCTTTTACCATCACACCCCTTGTCTTCCCACCCCCATTTCCTCCTTTATCTTGCCATCTCTCTACACCCCCTCCCCTTTCTTTTCATTTCCTCCCTGTGCCTTCACAATCTCCTCTAATCCTCCCCCTGTCTCTACATCCCTCCCCTTTCTTTTCATTTTCTCTCCTCTTTCATAATCTCCTCTTACCCTCCCTTCCCTTTTCTCATCACCCCTCCCTATATTATCAGCTCCCTCTCAAAATCCCCTATATAATAATTATCCTATCCCCTATCTCACTGTACCATTCCTTCTCTTGCCCCTTTCTTTATCCCTCTCTCATCATTCCCTCCTACACTACTCCCCCCCCCCCCCCCCCCCGCCCCTCTTTGTTATCACCAATCCCTTCTCTTTTTATCTCCCTCCCTCTCTTATTCCTAACCTCTCTTGCCACCAACTCCCATCTTATTCAATGCTAAAAAAAATCTCTTATTGTACCTAAGTCCCAAATATTGTGTTTCAGTAAAGTACGAACCTCCTAGCAATGGAAGGACAATACTGGAAAAGGTACGTATAAAATAACTCTGGGTTACGCGTTATCCAAACTTCATCCATATTGTTTGCCATGGCAACAGCCATCAATGTGGCACAACGTTCCGCCGGCATGCGGTTTTCCCCTGGCTTCATATCTACACCTAGTATCTAAATGTATAATGAGGAATATATAATACACATATTACTGCAACTTTCATACAAACAATAACATTGATATATTTTAACAATTGCATCATGAAATTCACAGTAGAATATACATTTGTCCAAAATAGTTGTATATTTACAATGACAATTGATTTTTGCTAATAAAGTTGCAAAAAAATTCCTATTCATTGAAAAAAAAGTCAAAATGCAGTAGATCAATTCAAATTTTGTATGATCTTTTAAAATGTCATGTTTGATCAAACAAGTGCATATTGTCACCCTGTGACCACTATATAACTATGCAAATCAATGACTATACACAACCTTAATAACTTCAAGGTCAACTGTGGACTTCACAAGTACATGTATGTACCAACTTGCATGACAATAGGACTAAGTAATATCACCAGCACATGTTCAAATAAAGAGTCTGCATTCAGCAATTTCAAGCCATCTAGCTGCTGAAAATTTTTGCCTACTCTCAGTAGAAAAGGTAATATATAAATCAATGAACTGTATTAAATGGAAGCACTATACAGTGAAACTTTTTTTATGGGAAAACTAAGTTTTATTTACCTGTCCCTCATTCTCTGTAAAAGCGTGTTGTAGTGCCTCTGAGAAGACTGGTCCAGGACATACCATAGTAACGTTTATGTTATACTCGTACCCCTCTATACGTAACGCATCAAACCAACCCTGTGTAAATAGTAACATTTATTTTATACTCGTACCCCTCTATACGTAACGCATCAAACCAACCCTGTGTAAATAGTAACGTTTACGTTATACTCGTACCCCTCTATACGTAACGCATCAAACCAACCCTGTGTAAATAGTAACGTTTACGTTATACTCGTACCCCTCTATACGTAACGCATCAAACCAACCCTGTGTAAATAGTAACATTTATTTTATACTCGTACCCCTCTATACGTAACGCATCAAACCAACCCTGTGTAAATAGTAACGTTTACATTATACTCATACCCCTCTATACGTAACGCATCAAACCATCCCTGTGTAAATAGTAACGTTTATGTTATACTCGTACCCCTCTATACGTAACGCATCAAACCAACCCTATGTAAATAGTAACGTTTACGTTATACTCGTACCCCTCTATACGTAACGCATCAAACCAACCCTGTGTAAATAGTAACATTTACGTTATACTCGTACCCCTCTATACGTAACGCATCAAACCAACCCTGTGTAAATAGTAACGTTTACATTATACTCATACCCCTCTATACGTAACGCATCAAACCATCCCTGTGTAAATAGTAACGTTTACATTATACTCGTACCCATCTATACGTAACGCATCAAACCATCCCTGTGTAAATAGTAACGTTTACGTTATACTCGTACCCCTCTATACGTAACGCATCAAACCATCCCTGTGTAAATAGTAACGTTTACGTTATACTCATACCCCTCTATACGTAACCCATCAAACCAACCCTGTATAAATAGTAACGTTTACATTATACTCATACCCCTCTATACGTAACGCATCAAACCAACCCTGTGTAAATAGTAACGTTTATGTTATACTCATACCCCTCTATACGTAACACATCAAACCAACCCTGTATAAATAGTAACGTTTATGTTATACTCATACCCCTCTATACGTAACCCATCAAACCAACCCTGTATAAATAGTAACGTTTACATTATACTCATACCCCTCTATACGTAACGCATCAAACCAACCCTGTGTAAATAGTAACGTTTATGTTATACTCATACCCCTCTATACGTAACACATCAAACCAACCCTGTATAAATAGTAACGTTTATGTTATACTCATACCCCTCTATACGTAACCCATCAAACCAACCCTGTATAAATAGTAACGTTTACATTATACTCATACCCCTCTATACGTAACGCATCAAACCAACCCTGTGTAAATAGTAACGTTTATGTTATACTCATACCCCTCTATACGTAACACATCAAACCAACCCTGTATAAATAGTAACGTTTACATTATACTCATACCCCTCTATACGTAACGCATCAAACCAACCCTGTGTAAATAGTAACGTTTATGTTATACTCATACCCCTCTATACGTAACACATCAAACCAACCCTGTGTAAATAGTAACGTTTATGTTATACTCATACCCCTCTATACGTAACACATCAAACCAACCCTGTGTAAATAGTAACGTTTATGTTATACTTATACCCCTCTATACGTAATGCATCAAACCAACCCTTTGTAAATAGTAACGTTTATGTTATACTCATACCCCTCTATACGTAACGCATCAAACCAACCCTGTGTATATAGTAACGTTTACGTTATACTCATACCCCTCTATACGTAACGCATCAAACCAACCCTGTGTAAATAGTAACATTTACATTATACTCATACCCCTCTATACGTAACGCATCAAACCAACCCTTTGTAAATAGTAACGTTTACATTATACTCATACCCCTCTATAAGTAACGCATCAAACCAACCCTGTGTTTATAAAAACTTGACATGATAGAAAAAAAACGTGTATGTGAAACACGAATGCCCCTGTCAGCTTTTTTGTTAGTAAAACTGCTACAATGTAAAAGTCCAAGGTCATGGTCACAAGGTCAAACATTTTGGTAGTCATAGGAAAGTCTTGTCAATCTCCATACAGAGTTATTGCTCTTTCCTCTCACTAACACCTCTGCTTGGGGCTCATCCGTCAAGATTTTAAAGTTTTTAACAGGCGGTAGGGCACATTCCTCTCAATCTAATGATGCTAAATACCACAGATAAGAAATCGTTAAAATTAAGGGTAAACTGAGGGACTATATTCTGTCATATACGAACAGAGAAATCTAAGAACAGTTGCCAGTCTACAATTTGCACTGTAAGATATACATGGGATCGACATTTTTTTTCTGAGCCTACGACAGAGATAAATGTAAATGTTTGATGAAAGAGATTGAGGTCTTGTGTCAAAGAATACACATGTGAAATATGAAAGCTCTATTCCTTACCTATCAAATGTTATGGCTAAGGTATAAGTTTTTTTTAAAAATTAGGTTAAATTCCAAGGTCAAGGTCACAAGGTCAAAAGTTTTGGTATCCATGGAAAGGTCTTGTCATAAGAATTGCACATGTGTAATATGAAAGTCCTATCACTCACCATTCAAGATTTATCACCACGCTTAAAGTTTTTTATAAGTAGGTCAAACTCAAGGTCACAAAGTCAAAAGTTTTGGTATCCATGGAAAGGTCTTGTCATAAGAATTGCACATGTGTAATATGAAAGTCCTATCACATACCATTCAAAAGTTATGGCCAAGGTTAAAGTTTTTTATAAGTACGGCAAACTCCAAGGTCAAGGTCACAAGGTAAACAATTTCGGTATCCACAAAAAGATCTTGTCACAAGGAATACACAAGTGAAATATGTAAGTCCTATCACTTACCTTTCAAAAGTTATGGCCAAGGTTATAGTTTTTGCAGACAAACAGACGGGACAAAAACTATATGCCTCCGAATGTTCGATTACATGGGCATAAAAAATAATGAAGTAGATGAGAGGAATATTGAGTCTAATTACAATGCAAAATACATGTACCTTTCATTTGTTCATTTTGTATCTGACTCAGTATCACTCTTGTGAAATTTTACATTATAAAGAAGATCCTCTCTATTTCATATACATGTAACTACAAACAGAAGAATAGATCTACATAGCAAATTGCCTTCAGTTGAAATCATAATCATTAGATATTTTACCTGAAGAGCATGTTTCGATCCGGAGTACGACCCTAGTCCTGGTGATCCTGAAATATTAAAGTTTTTTTGATGATGCTGTGAAATCCATGTGAATACTACATGTAGATCATCGTCTAATACCCCCGGTCTTTTGCTCTTCTTTTAAATCCTCCATACTGAAAATAATGGGTATGTGACCCATGGATTTTAAAAGAAGAACAATAGACGGGGGTATCTGATGATGCATGTAGATAATAATTGCTCATTTTTAGACCTTTACAACATGTATCTTTTCAGATCTATCCTAATAATGCACAGTTCAGAGACTCATGTAATCATTCAGTATACGTATAATAAGTAAGGTCAGTGAAGTGTTCTTCCAGATTACGTGGCTTGTAGAGCTTCTATAGAAAGTCAATTTCAGACTTACAGACTTTGAGAGAAGATTACTTCCTCTCTAAAATCTGCTTATCGCAATGTACATGTATATATATGGTCTGGTTGATATCTCCTATTAAAATATCATTTTAAATAAGATGATTTATTTTGAATTTAAAGAGAAATTACATGATATAAATATCATATATATACATAATCATGTTATATCAAAGTAATTACCAAATTTTCCTGCTAGACTACTGGTGACCACAACATGGCCAGATTTTTGCTGTATAAAGTGAGGTAGAACTGCCTTAGTAATAGACAGAGGTCCTAGTACGTTTGTATTGAGCATCTGCCTGTCGACCTCTAAGCTTGTCTTCTCCCATAATGCTCTCTGAGACCTCCCTGCATTGTTGACCAGAATATCAATCTGAAAAAAAAATCACATACATTTATACTAGAGAAACTATAAAACTGCCGAAGTCATGAATGGTTCCCTGTCTCTCATCAAGGGTCATTCAAAAGACATACAACTTTGATAAAGCAAATCCGAACCCTGTTCAAATTTTCCATTCTGACCTACATGTATATCTACAGCACTGCTACAAACCTCACATATCCAAGCAACAATGTATGAAACATAAACACTCTCTCCTCAAAACTAGTCCGGTTATTTATTTTGTTACAACAACAGTGTCAATGTAAATTTATACATGTACAACATCCCAGTAAGTCCATAGTTCGACCTTTGACCCTCTGATTTCAAAAGTAATGGTATCATCCAAAGACATAGAGTGAAACAAAGTAAAGAAAGATCTACATCAAAACTGGTGGTCAAGGATAAATTTTGTGAAAATCCAAGATGTGATCACTTGAGAAGTACAAGTAAAAGCCTTGACATTTGTCCTTCTGACCTTAAAAATCTTATCATCATTGTGAACCCATGGCAGGACAATGTATAATTACGTATTGAAAATCCACAACATTAACGTCAAAGGGCCATAACTCCTGTATTTATTTTTGAACAGCACTTCCTTTCCTTCCTGCACATCTACATGTTGTTATCTTTTTTTTCATTGTACCAAGCTTTATTGAAATCTATGCAAGTTTTTTTTCTAGCACTTTAGGGAATGCCACTGAATAATAAAGACAGGACATTACAATTTGCTATGATTTATCATTTCAGTTAAATAGCCTTACTTTTTTAAAGTATTTAATAACTGTTTCCACGGCAGCCACATGAGATTTATAATCCAGCATGTCCAATGGCAGAACCATTATATCCTTGTGCTGTATTGTACCATACTCTGTAATGACAATCAAATGATAGGGAAATATTATGCCTGATACCAAGACATTTATTACAGAGTGACACCAATGACAACATCACAAAGATAGAGATGGATCAACACAAAGCTGCTCGCCTTGGTCAACTCTGACTACAGGACAACAAGCAGCGTCACAAACATGCTCTATTAGATAGGATGGCCTACCTTACAGGAGCGCAGGGCCCATGCCAAGGTCATCATGCTGTATAGAGTGTCAACTATCTCATCTTCATACCATCAGACAAAGTCCTTGTACCTACCATCTCACCAAGGGGTAATGACAACAGCTTCCTGGTGCCCTATGCAAGGTCACTCACTTACCAGAGATCCTTTTTCCCGTACACCATCCGCATCTGGAATTCTCTTCCATCAGAAGTAGTCAGTGCTCCAAACCTTGGCTGCTTCAAGCACCAGATGCAGACCATCAACATCAGGCCATAGATACCAGCGCCATATTTTTAACTGCACTGTACATACTTACCTTCTAAATCACCTGTAAATAAGTTGTCCATGCACCCCATGCACCGGTACGAAAATATATTATATGTGAAGTACCTGATCGGAAAAAGAAGAAGAAGAGTTCTTTCAGACTTACCAAGATATTTATAATAGACTGGTTTCAGATTTACCAAGACATTTATTACGGACTTCTTTCAGACTTACCAAGACATTTATAATAGACTGGTTTCAGATTTACCAAGACATTTATTATGGACTTCTTTCAGACTTACCAAGACATTTATAATAGACTGGTTTCAGATTTACCAAGACATTTATTATGGACTTCTTTCAGACTTACCAAGACATTTATAATAGACTGGTTTCAGATTTACCAAGACATTTATTATGGACTTCTTTCAGACTTACCAAGACATTTATAATAGACTGGTTTCAGATTTACCCAGACATTTATTATGGACTTCTTTCAGACTTACCAAGACATTTATAATAGACTGGTTTCAGATTTACCAAGACATTTATTACGGACTTCTTTCAGACTTACCAAGACATTTATAATAGACTGGTTTCAGATTTACCCAGACATTTATTATGGACTTCTTTCAGACTTACCAAGACATTTATAATAGACTGGTTTCAGATTTACCCAGACATTTATTATGAACTTCTTTCAGACGTATCAAGACATTTATAATAGACTGGTTTCAGATTTACCAAGACATTTATTACGGACTTCTTTCAGACTTACCAAGACATTTATAATAGACTGGTTTCAGATTTACCAAGACATTTATTACGGACTTCTTTCAGACTTACCAAGACATTTATAATAGACTGGTTTCAGATTTACCCAGACATTTATGATGGACTTCTTTCAGACTTACCAAGACATTTATAATAGACTGGTTTCAGATTTACCCAGACATTTATTATGGACTTCTTTCAGACGTATCAAGACATTTATAATAGACTGGTTTCAGATTTACCAAGACATTTATTACGGACTTCTTTCAGACTTACCAAGACATTTATAATAGACTGGTTTCAGATTTACCCAGACATTTATTATGGACTTCTTTCAGACTTACCAAGACATTTATAATAGACTGGTTTCAGATTTACCCAGACATTTATTATGGACTTCTTTCAGACGTATCGAGACATTTATAATAGACTGGTTTCAGATTTACCCAGACATTTATTATGGACTTCTTTCAGACGTACCAAGACATTTATAATAGACTGGTGTCAGATTTACCCAGACATTTATTACGGACTTCTTTTAGACTTACCAAGACATTTATTACAGACTGGTGTCAGATTTACCCAGACATTTATTACAAACTTATTTCAGACTTACTGAGACATTTATTACAGATGTCTTTCAGACTTACTGAGACATTTATTACAGATTTCTTTCAGACTTACTGAGACATTTTTACAGACTTGTTTTAGACTTACCAAGGCATTTCCTACAGACTTGTTTAAGACTTACCAAGACATTTTTACAGACTTATTTAAGACTTACCAAGACATTTTATACAGACTTGTTTAAGACTTACCAAGACATTTTTTACAGACTTGTTTAAGACTTACCAAGACATTTCTTACAGACTTGTTTAAGACTTACCAAGACATTTCTTACAGACTTGTTTAAGACTTACAAAGACATTTCTTACAGACTTGTTTAAGACTTACAAAGACATTTCTTACAGACTTGTTTTAGTCTATCTTCTCTCCTGGCATAGAGGACAAGTATACAGCCATCCTGTGCCAGTCTGTAAGCCAGGGCTTCCCCTATACAACTCGATGCTCCCACAATCAGACTTACCTAAACATTTATTTCAGACTTGTTTATGACTTACCGAGACATTTATTACAGACTTGTTTAAGACTTACCGAGACATTTATTACAGACTTGTTTAAGACTTACCGAGACATTTATTACTGACTTGTTTCAGTCTATCTTCTCTTCTGGATGAGAGGATGAGTATACAGCCATCCTGTGCCAGTCTGTAAGCTAGAGCTTCCCCTATACCACTCGATGCTCCCACAATCCATACAACCTTTCCCTTCAAGCTTCCTAAAAAAGTTACATGTACATGTATATCAAAGATCAATGTTAAGCAGGAATACTCTTTTATCCAGATAATTTATAAACAAGAGGCCAATGTGGGCCAATGATGCTCACCTAATAGCATTTATTCATCTTAAGCTTAATTTTTGTTCTTTGGCTGATTGCAGTGAACTTTCACTGTAAAACCTAATTCTCTGTGAAAATAATATGTGCCCTAAATCGTGTAATGCTAATGCGGACATGATTATGCAAAAAAGCAAATGCAAAAATGATCCTCAATGCTCAGCTTTAATGTTTCTTTATCTGTATTCACATCAAGTATGATACCTGTTGAGCATCCAAAGATTTCCGCCCACTGTAGAGAGAGGTCACAGTCAGATTTCAGAAGTCTAACACACTGGACTATTGTATATACAGCTAACCCCACCAAGGCAAGGCTCAAAATGTCCATTATAGGTGAAACTATGTACTAGTCATTCCTGATTATTTAAAAAGCCTGAAAATAAATAATAATGATGAAGAATGGTAAACAGCGATCCCTTAGTTTGCATCAGGATGAATAAGCATGTAAACAAATTGAACTCTATTATCTAACAGCAATCAAGTCAAGTAATATTTATTTTAAGTCAGCAATTAAATATACATGTACACAGAGTAACAAGAAACATAAGCTCTGTAGAGCTTTTTAACCAACTATAGTGAGACATACATATCACAGAAATTTACAAACATATCACATCATGCATAAAACACTATAAATTAACATGAATAGCATCTAAGACAAAATTACATGAAGACTAAAAACACGAATTAGCCATGCAAGCACATAAAACAAAAAGCATTACACACATAAGACTTAAAAAATATAAATCAACTAATCTGCCCGCTGCCTCTCTCGGGAAGGGACGGACGCCTAGAGAGGCATTGGGCAAGATCAGGAGAATTTTAAAGCAGACAAACACTAGATGAATCAATCATAAGGGAGCAACCATTTGATTTTTAAGGGGGGGGGGACTTTAATAAGTGATTTTCACATTACCGCAGTTGACTTGTATTTTACACATCCCAAGACCCGAAATCACAACATTTGACGTAACTTTTAACTGTGACGTACGCCGTCTCTGATTTATGATGTCACAATATTAGAAACAACACCAAAAGTGGTGTTGTCACTAGGTCTTGGAGTGTCTAAAATGCAAGTAAACCGGTAATATGAAACTGGTCCAATATTTTGGCCATTTAAGTAAATAGCGACTCCCTCAGGGATGGGCTTTAATTTTCAAAAACCTAATGCGTATATGCCGCTCATGCAGAGAAGATCGAAGTTCCATTGCCAGCCTGAAATTTTTTTTCAGCCATTTCAAGAGCCGGATAATTTTTTTTTTCAATTTTCCAATGTTGAAAATAACTCCCAAAGTTTAAATCATTCAGCATGATTTTTCAGCCATATCAAATATCAAAGACAAAGACGGAGTGAGGTCAGGTGCCAATGAAGTGTAAAGGTCGGAAGAGTCCCGGGGCCAAATTTCATGATCCCAAAAAAAGTTTTTGGTCGGCCCTTTCGACCAGAATTTTTTTTTCTTTGAATTTTGTTTTTGCAGTCCCCCCCACACACACACACACCTAATTGGCCTAAAGCTCCCCAAGTAGATTTTTCAACAGTTCAATGATTCATAATGATCAGATTATCACCTGTCATGATGAAGAGAACATCAAAATCCCTTCTCTACATGTTTGCAAATTTAATGACACATTTCATTTGTGTAGTCTCGTCAGAGTGATCTACTGTACATATCAAACAATATAATATCACAGTCAACTAATTTAAACAGTAAAAGACATAAACATTTAATAAAAATTAAAAGCTAGCACGTTACCATTTTACTTTCGTTTTTGACAAGCCCGGAAGTTGCATGTGACTTTTCCCCGTAAAAAATTCACCAGGCGCGGAGAATCTGAGAACATATAGTAGGCAGTGGCGGATCAAGAATTTAAAAAAGGGGGAGGTCAAAGTCGAGTTCAAAGAAAAAAATTCACAGAAAAGCTGACGAGCAAATAAAGAATCCAACAAGAAAAAAAAAAAAAACGAAGACGAAGACGAAATTAAATAAGTGTCGCTATGCTTCGCAGGCGACACAAAAAGGAGGGGGGATATGATTCTAACTGCATGTAAAAGAAATACAATAAGTTTCTTGATACATTTACTTTACTCTATAGGAAAACTGGCGAGCGTAGCGAGCCGAAAAATTCTTTATACTATTACTGCGACGAGCCGTAAAATTTTGGGAATATCTATATATTGTTACATTTTGTCATAAGAATACCATCTTTTTCTCTATCTAATCATTTTCCATGCTCTATCATGTTTTGTTTGACCAAATGTGTGAAGGGTGAGAAGGTTGGGAAGGTTAGGGCATTTCAACCCATGCAACTATCCACCTGTCTAATTAACCTGGTTAGATCGGCCCGTGAAAATTAAGCAATTGGTAAAATTTCAATTTTGTGTATGTTTATGATATATGGATCCATTCAAACAAGATGACAAAGAAAGTTGAAGGCAAAGTGAGAAAAAATTGACATCTCATGAAAATTAAGTGCGGCGCGAGCGAAGCGAGCCGAAAATTTCCCCCTAAATCCGCCAGAAAGGTGCGATATTTATACGATGATATACAGGATGGAGGAGAGGGGGGGGGGGGGCAGTGCCCCTTGGACTTTCTCAAAATCCTGACTTTACCGTTTTTACACTTTTTTTTTCTAATACATCTCTCCCACTTGGGAAAAACTTTCCATCCTCTCTCCTTTATTTGTCTATTTTTTTGATTTGCAAAATTAAGACTCTTTTTTTCTCAAATGCTCAGTTGCGATGAAATAAATCTAGCAGATCGATTTTCTTCATCGAAAAGGAAAATCTTTCGAGAGCTCACTCAGTCACGTTCTTGAATGAAACACCATCCCCCTCTTTTTTAATTGGAGAGGTATGCACTTAAACCTTGGCGGATTTAGAAGGGGCGCACCCCCCCCCCCCCCCTAAATCACCAAAGTAAGGTATTGATTGGAGTCAAACGTGTATGTGTAGACTTAAGTTGTGGTAGTTTGAAGTCAAATTTCAGAAAATTTTCCCTGGCTCGCTACCTTACTTTATTTAGATTGTTTGCATATTATTTATTCAATAAAAAAATCCAAAGCTCAGCATAACTCCATTTCACCAATGTTTCCACTAACGTGGCCATTGGGAAGGCGAAACCTGTAGTTTTGTTCAAGAAGTGAAGGTCACTGTGGGAAATTTAGGAAATTATGTTTTCCATGAGATGCTACATTTTACTTTGCTCTCGTTATACTCCTCCTCCACAACAACTGCACAGAGTCAGATTAACATAGAGGCCTTTTAAAAAGTGTTTTTTAAATAAAAATAGAATATTTCATGAGTCAGTTGATTTTTTTTTAATTTCATAATCATGGTATCTTTAGCATATTCACCACCAGACTTCAGAGTTTCCTATAATGTGCCTCTTTCCAGTCTTTGACCTTGTGTGTATTTGATTACCTTAACATCAGCAGCCTGTTTCACAAAAATATTTATGAATATTAATTTCAGGAAATTTCGTAACTTTTGATAGCTTAGTTATTCTTATAAGCTAAATGTCAAGATGTTTTGTTTCTGAATTTATATTTCGTATGTAGCAGTGATGTTTGAAAGTCAACATAATCTATAGTGAATAAAGCCTGTGTTAGTGAAACACGAATGCCCCCAGTGGCATCTTTGTTAGTATAAACTTCATTTTCTGTATCTGAAAGGTAAAAAAAAAAGTCAACAGTTTTGGTATCAATGGAAAGGTCTTGTCACAAGGAACACACACGTGAAATATGAAAGCCCTATCATTTACCATTCACAAGTTATGCCCAATGTTTAAGTTTTTGAAAAGTATGTCAAAGATCAAGGTCATGAGGTCAAAATTTTTGATATCAATGGAAAGGACTTGTCACAAGGAACACACATGTGAAATATGAAAGCCCTATCACTTACCATTCAAAAGTTATGCCCAATTTTAAAGTTTTTGAAAAGTAGGTCAAAGGTTAAGGTCAAGGTCATGAGGTCAAAAATTTTGGTATCAATGGAAAGGCCTTGTCACAAGGAATACACATGTGAAATATGAAAGCCCTATCACTTTCCATTCAAAAGTTATGCCCAATGTTAAAGTTTTTTCGGACAAACAGACAGACAGACAAACAGATGGACAGGCCAAAAACTATATGCCCCCAAATCTGTGATTCCGGGGGCATAAAAAGATTTCAAGCTTTTATTTGATAATGAAAGTAACGAAAAATTCCTAAAATTTTTCGTAAGTATTTTTGTAAAACAGGCTCCTGATCTTTAATTTATGAATTTATCATTTGGCATCCAATTTTTGTATTAGTACAATGATGTTACAGCTCTTTTTATGTCCTGATTCAGTTGCCAATCATAATTTATATACCATCCTCTCAGCACGGAGCAGATAACTCTTGATACTTGATCTCAAGCTGTGCTGTGCTGACCCTCCTTCTTCTGGTGCCTCTTCATTTTTCGGATATGACTTGTATTCATTTTTGAACATGAGATTAGGGGAATGTTTGTTAAACATACATGTATATGCCACCACTTTAGCAGTTTTTACACTCTAGCAAAAAAATAAAATCAGCAAAAATACACGTGACCTTGACCTTTGATCTATTGACCTCAAAATCCAAATCCTGTTAAGCATCCATATACAATATTTGATTTTGATAGGTAAATGGAAATACAATTTATTCAGAAACCAATACATGTATATTGTGCATTGTAGCTATGAAAAGATTTTTCTTCACACTGACCTTGACCTTTAACCTTTTCACTCCAAAATCAATAGATGCATTCCTCTCTTGATAAATAATCTCTAAATGTACTTAGAAGCTAGATATATACATAAAGAAGGAAGAATAACTCAAAAGAAACAATTTACTATATTAACATAACAGTAAAATGTACATTTCAGAAAATGAACACAGCTCTGGTCAGTGAATAAATGTCACAACAGAGTTCCAACATCATATGTTATTTTGCTGCAACATCACCTCTTGATTGGCATTTTGACAGTGATAGGCTGAAAAAGATATTAATAAGATATACTGTATACTACATGTATACTACATTAAAAGATGAGATGGCAGCACAAAATGAGAGAATCTGAATATTTTTCTGATGTCCATTTGATGTCTAGTACTTGGCTCTATTTACATTAAATGTTGATAACAAGTAAAATTAAACAAAATGTTTTTCATAAAAAAACAGATGTCTCCCCCCTCCCTCTAAGTTACTTTGACCTTGGGCCAAAATGCAAAATGATGTGAAACCTTTGAGTCATGGGCAACATCATACTAAAACATGAAAGTGATTCATTACATTGTTTGAGGTAAAGCCCAAACATGATTGGCATATACAATTTCATTATAAGCATATTTAAAGAAATTGACTTTGGTCACATGACCTTGGATATAGGAGATCTGAAACCTACACTCACTGACGAGGGTTAAGTACCTGAAACATGCATGTCTATTCCATGCTACAAACTTATCTGCTTTTAAATGATGCTATTGAATTTGAAGACGTTTAACATTGTATGGATCATGAGCAACAAAAAACTGAATTAGTGATTGGATACACGGTTCAAAATATAAAGCCTAAACATTATTAGCATAGACAATTTCTGCCTGGACATGCTTAGCATATACAATTTCATTACCAAAGTAAGAAGCTACCTTAACCATGTGACCTTGGGACAATGTGATAAGAAACATTCAGTCCTTAGAAACAACATACTAAAATATGAAAACAATTGTAAGAAGGGTTCAGGAGATATAGCCCAGACAATATTAGTACGTACAATTTCATTAAAAAGAACTAAATGATCTTGACCTTGGGCACATGACCTTGGGTCAAGATGATAAGAAACCCTCCAATCCTGAGCAACAGCATACTATAGTATAAGAGTGATCCAGTATATGATTCCACAGATATAGCCCAGACTCAATAGCACTTACAATTTCATTAAAAAATGTAATACTTGACCTTAGTCATATGACCTTGGATCAAGGAGGTGTGAAACCTTTGGGTCATCAGCACCATCATACTTAAATATGACATGATCCGATCATGGTTCAAAAGATTAAGCCTGGACATAATACATGTAAAAAATACAATTTCATTTAAAATATACTAATTGACCTTGACTTTGGTCACATGACCTTGAGTCAACGTGATGTGAAACCTTTACGTGATAAGCAACACCATACTAAAATATGACGGTGATCTGATAAATAGTTAAAAGAGATAAAGCCCCAATGGGATAGCATGTACAATTTCATTAAAATGTACTTAGTAACTTTGACCTTGATCAAATGACCATGGGTCCAGGTGAAACCTTTTGGTCATGACTAAATACATTCTTAAACTTGAAAGCAATCCAGTATGCGGTCCAAGGGATAAAGCCTAAACAAGAATGTATCTACAATTTCATTAAAAATGTAGTAAGTGACCTTGGCCTTGGGTCAAGGTGATGTGAAGCCTTCGGGTCATAAGCAACAACATACTAAAATATGAAAGTTATCTGGCAAACGGTTCAAGGGATATAGCAGGGACTGGAATGTATGTAAAGTTTCATTAAAAATGCACTAAAGTGACCTTGACCTTGGTCACATGACCTTGGGTCAAGGTGATATGAAACCTACGGGTCATAAGCAACAACATACTAAAATATGAAAGTGATCCTGCAAACGGTTCAAGAGATATAGCCCGGACAGGAATGTATGCATAATTTCATTAAAAATGCACTGAGTGACCTTGACCTTGGTCACATGATCTTGGTTCAAGGTGATGTGAAACCTACGGGTCATAAGCAACAACATACTAAAATATGAAAGTGATCTGGCAAACGGTTCAAGAGATATAGCCCGGACAGGAATGTATGCATAATTTCATTAAAAATGCATTAAGTGACCTTGACCTTGGTCACATGACCTTGCGTCAAGGTGATGTGAAACCTTCGGGTCTTAAGCAACAACATACTAAAATATGAAAGTGAACCGGCAAACGGTTCAAGAGATATAGCCCGGACAGGAATGTATGCATAATTTCATTAAAAATGCACTAAGTGACCTTGACCTTGGTCACATGACCTAGGGTCAAGGTGATGTGAAACCTTCGGGTCATAAGTAACAACATACTAAAATATGAAAGTGATCCGGCAAACGGTTCAAGAGATATAGCCCGGACAGGAATGTATGCATAATTTCATTAAAAATGCACTATGTGACCTTGACCTTGGTCACATGACCTTGGGTCAAGGTGATGTGAAACCTTCAGGTCATAAGAAACAACATACTAAAATATGAA
Organism: Pinctada fucata; assembly: GCA_028142955.1. Taxonomy (NCBI): domain Eukaryota; kingdom Metazoa; phylum Mollusca; class Bivalvia; order Pterioida; family Pteriidae; genus Pinctada; species Pinctada fucata. Next base: position 416,119 of record AP027107.1, read on the forward strand.
AGTGAACGGGCAAACGGTTCAAGAGATATAGCCCAGATAGGAATGTATGCATAATTTCATTAAAAATGCACTAAGTGACCTTGACCTTGGTCACATGACCTTGGGTCAAGGTGATGTGAAACCTTCGGGTCATAAGTAACAACATACTAAAATATGAAAGTGATCGGGCAAACGGTTCAAGAGATATAGCCCGGACAGGAATGTATGCATAATTTCATTAAAAATGCACTAAGTGACCTTGACCTTGGTCACATGACCTTGGATCAAGGTGATGTGAAACCTTCGGGTCATAAGAAACAACATACTAAAATATGAAAGTGATCGGGCAAACGGTTCAAGAGATATAGCCCGGACAGGAATGTATGCATAATTTCATTAAAAATGCACTAAGTGACCTTGACCTTGGTCACATGACCTTGGGTCAAGGTGATGTGAAACCTTCGGGTCATAAGCAACAACATACTAAAATATGAAAGTGATCGGGCAAACGGTTCAAGAGATATAGCCCGGACAGGAATGTATGCAGTATTTCATTAAAAATGCACTAAGTGACCTTGACCTTGGTCACATGACCTTGGGTCAAGGTGATGTGAAACCTTCGGGTCATAAGCAACAACATACTAAAATATGAAAGTGATCGGGCAAACGGTTCAGGAGATATAGCCCGGACACGATGTGTGACAGACGGACAGACGGACGGACGACGAAGGCAAAACCAATATGTCTCCTCCCCGTTGGGGGGGAGACATAATAATTATATCATAGATGCAATTATTTGTATAGCTACAGTACATGTATCACATTGACCTTTGACCTACTGACCAAAGAAGCAATAACCTTCTTCCATGGTCCATCAGCTATATTTGAATAAAGTTTCATAGATAATGTCAGATAATATAGATTTAATTGGTAGAGAGCATGGAAAGCAAATGACAGATGTCTACCCACAGGCACAGTACGTCATAAAATTAAGTGTCAAGTTTTACAAATTATTTAGAAATTCAAAGAGTAAGATTAAAGTTAAATACATGTATATGTAAAACTGACCTTGCTGCAGTAAGGACACTCTCCAAATATGGTGTTAAAACTCTGCCTTGTAGATGGAAGTGCTCTTAACCACTGGAAGAAATTACATGTATGTCTTAAATATATAAGTAAAAAATGTTATGATCGCTGAGCGATATAGTCCCCTACCGGCGGCATATATTAATGTCCTGCAACTCTGCCTATGAATTACTCTTCAATTAAACATATATGAGTTCAAATTAAACTTACTGTCTGTGCAGCTCAGTTCTGAGGTTTTATCTGCTTTATCGATTCGAAAAAGAGGTCAAGCGTGACGAAAGTTGAACTTGCTCTGTAACTATCCAAGACTAAGCTGAGTATCAAATTTCACCTGAATATCTCTATTTGTTGCAGAAAGAAGTCTGGAAACTGACAAAAACTGAATTTTCCAAGTCATAAAGGGGCATAACTCCTCGAAAAATAGGTCAAGCGTGACATAAGTCAAACTTGCTCTGTAACTATCCAAGACCAAGCTGTGTATAAAATTTCATCTGAATATCTTCATCCGTTGCAGAAAAAAAGTCCAGAAAACTGACAAAAACTTAATTTTCCAAGTTATAGAGGGGCATAACTCCTTGAAAAATAGGTCAAGCCTCACGAAAGTCAAACTTGCTCTGTAACTGTCCAAGACCAAGCTGTGTATCAAATTTCATCTGAATATCTCCATCTGTTGCAGAAAAAAAGTCCGGAAAACTGACAAAAACTGAATTTTCCAAGTCATCAAGGGGCATAACTCCTTGAAAAATGGGTCAAGCGTGATGAAAGTCGAACTTGCTCTGTTACTATCCAAGACCAAGCTGTGTATCAAATTTCATCTGAATATCTCCATCCGTTGCAGAAAAAAGTCCGGAAAACTGACAAAAACTGAATTTTCCAAGTCATCAAGGGGCATAACTCCTCGAAAAATGGGTCAAGCGTAATAAAAGTCAAACTTGCCCTGTAACTTTCCAAGACCAAGCTGTGTACCAAATTTCATCTGAATATCTCCATCCGTTGCAGAAAAAAGTCCGGAAAACTAACAAAAACTGGATCTTCAAAGTCATCAAGGGGCATAACTCCTCGAAAAATGGGTCAAGCGTAATGAAAGTCGAACTTGCTCTGTAACTATCCAAGACCAAGCTGTGTATCAAATTTCATCTGAATATCTCTATCCGTTGCAGAAAAAAGTCCGGAAAACTGATATTCGGACAGACGGACAGACGGAGGGACAGACGGACGGACGGACAGACGGACGGACAGACAGACCGAGAGGAAACTAAGAGTCCCCTTCGGCGTTGCCGGTAGGGGACTAACAAAGTGTTTTCAGTAAACTGTACATAGGAGCTTATTTATATGAATTTTAATTTTGTTATTTTAGAATTTTGACCTTTAACATGATGGCGAGTTTCATAGGATAAAAAATAGAATTGTTTTGCAAGATATTCTTAAACATTGAAAAATGACAAAGCTCATCTGGATGCCTGACCAGAGTCCAAATCATCCATGGCACAAAGACTACCGCCAAATATACCTTAAACACATTTTTTGTTGATGGAGGACTTTTAAAGCTGGGAATGAAGGTGATGTATCCCATCTTACCTAACCTGATCACCTGGTGAGAATTATATGGGTCAGATTCAGCATTCAAACCATTCATGGAAGTTTTGTTGGTATAGGACTTAAAGTACGTACTGGTAAGCTGTAAATGAAGGTATCCAATTTTACCTAACCTGGTCGCTCAAGATGCAGCATCTGTACCATGCATTGCAGTGAACATCCTCAGATGCATCATCCACTCAAGTTTGGCTGATCTAGGACTCAAAATAGGCTGGAAACGGAGGTGTCCTATTTGACTCAACCTCGTTGCTCAATCGCGAAATTTGGGTCAGATGCTGCATCCATACCATGCATTGCAGTGAGCAACCTCAGATGCATAATCCACTCAAGTTTGGCTGATCTAGGACTTAAAATAGGCTGGAAACGGAGGTGTCCTGTTTCAAGAACAAAAGTTTGGACACTTTTGCTGACCAGGACACTAGAGCTGATGCTGATAGCATAAGCCCCCCTCTTAATTTGTCAATTAGCAATTAGTAATTAGCTAAAAAGGACACAAAGTACACCTATTCTAATACATGTACCTCATAAAGACATGACTGGTGGAAGGGCTGTCCACATCTTGTATCGTTACAAGCGTTGTCTGGTATTTCCTCGTCCAGTCTGTATGCATAACATATCCCACACTCTACACTAAACTCCTGAAAAAAATGATGAATTTAGGAAATTTTAGCATTCTAATAGCTGATTTTCCAGTAGATTCACTGGGCTGACAGACACCAGTCATCACAAAATTTGGTGACATTTTCATTATGACATCATAATTGTAAACATGACAACGCATAGAGTCATTGAGATCAAATATGACGTTACCATTAAAAATTTTGCCAAATGATGCGATGTGTGGTGTATGTGCATATAAAATCAAGGTTTAAAACGGTCATAAATATTTTCTGGAAAATTTACTATTGGATGAAATCTTTACATGAGAAATTTTTACTCTTTGGACAAGTTGTATTCAGATTTACAATTGACATGTACATGTCATATTTACATTTAACTTATTTCAGAGTACCGCATGATCAGTTCTTGGAATTTCATTGGTTAAGCAGTCTTCATTAAAACTTTTTTGAACCACTAGCATGATAACAAATGCCATGTATTAAACAATTTCTACTATCCTGGCTTTCTGGTAGCTCTAGGCTTCAGGCTGGTGAGTTTTCGTGAAGAATCAATAAGCAGACAGGGACTATGAGACAATAAGTGCCTTAGCAAGCCAGATGTTCTCATAACCAACCTCTTTCTTTGTATTTGATGGAGAAGGAAAAGATACTCCAAGAAGTCTCTCCAGATTCCTAAGTAAACTGTCTTGTTCATTCCTGAAATATTGTTTTAAAAGATTGTTCTGAATAGCTTACTCAAACGGGATTGACTCCAGGGTGGGTTATTAGAGCCTGGCTCATCTCTGGTAATTATTGTATCCATTTAGTACTTGAAATAAGGATTTCTTGTTTTACCAACGAAATATTTTAAAAAAAATTAATGTCATGAAGAGAAATGTTTTTGGCAAGAGTTATCTCTCTTTGTCCGCAAGCTGACCTAATTTATCTAGAAAACGACTGAATGGGATGTTTGAAATGAGTCCCATCATGAAATAATGTCTTTTAATGAATACATGTAGTTGTTAAATGTATATTTGTGTTAAATGTTTATATGTTCCTTATATTATTTACAGGGATCTACCGTTACACGTACTTTTGAATAAAGTGTGGAAACTTGATGGAGATGTTTTTATTCTTGTGACCAAGAGTGGTTACATGTACATTAGAAACTCTTTAATGAGATGGAAATGATTCGTCAGAATAGATGTAAATAAAAGACTCACCAAAAATTAAGATTTGTGTTCATGGCTTCCCTGAGAGGTTGAACAACTGGGAAAAGAATTAGTTATGCATGAAGAAACATTTATATATCAAATCTACTGTCCGCGCGGCTCACTTCAGAAACTGGATAAACGCGATTTTGATAACTTTGTCATGCAAAAAATAAGATAAAATCTATATCATTGAATACATCTTGCTTAGTCGTAAATTTTGGTATATGTTACATGGTCGAGGGTGTAGGCAATCAAATTATACAGACAATATAAATTTTAGATGGGGCGTTTTCAATGTTAAATTTCAGTGTGACGTCGCTGAGTTTAACATTGAGTCTATGGAGAGCGTCACGACGTCACGGGAAAAATTAGCATAGGAAATAGCCCATCTAAAATTTGTTTAGTCTATTAATTTTTATTGCGTGCACTGATTATCATATAACTTATACCAAAATTTACGACTAAGCGAGATCTACTGAATGTTATCAATTTTATTCAAAGTTCTACATGATGAAATAGTCAAAATCGTGTTTATCCAGTTTCCGAAGTGAGCCGCGCGGGCAGTACAGTTTTATTTCATGGAAGAATAAAGATTGTTCATTAAATCTTTAAATTAATACATTTTTAAAGTACATGTATACCTTGGTCGGCCCCCATGAATCTACATTCAGGTAACATCGTGGGTCGTCTGGGATCAACACTGATTTGTAGTGACGCAGTGGTATCTAAATAAGATAGAAAAAAGTAGTGATAGAAATTTAATTACATGCATAAGCTGATGTATGATATTTAATGACAATTCTGGATTAAGAAACAAATTCTCTATATAATAATTGGAAACATAACTTGTAATCAAAATTTTCTTAGGATATAGTCTAGATTTTGTGTCACATCATGAGGAGAGCATATGAAAAAATTTCTGTAAGGTTTATTACATTTTCATTTAATTCATAATTATTACTATTACATGATTGCCATAAGAATATTCCTTATAGGTATTATAAAGAGCATGGTCCATATTTAGTCAAATTTCCATTGTTTGAGAGAGATTCTGACAGTATTTTGACAAGAGTTATCTCTCTTTGTCTTCGAGCTATATTCTAATACACGTACATGTATATCCTAAAAATCATTCCAAGGCATGCATGTGTCACCTGCGAAACATAACGAAACTCAGGAATCACTTTTATAGGGTGTAACATCCAAGTGTGACAGACAGACGGACAACGGACAAAGTGATCCCTAAGTGTTGCTATGCTTTGCAGGCGACACAAAAATTAGTCACTCTGATGAAATTTAGCTGCTCATCTAGTATACTGGTTCTTGTGGATTGTATTTATCTAAAAAAAACCAAAGCTGACATTCTGCTACACTATTATAAAACCTTAAAATCATACCCTCAAAAAAGTAGTAGAATGAATAAGTTACAGGACTGAATTTGGTCTCAAATTTAGAGCTACTTACTGACGGCAATTCTTCTTTCCGTTGCCCCAAACGTAGGATTATCCGGTTCTAATACCCAGGTTTTCGTGTCTATTTCTGCCATCATATCCCAGAAATCTTGGTATAAATCTATAGCCTGCTCAAACTGACTATAAACGTCTTTCAGCCAACTCTAAACAAAAACATCATTGTATATTGTGAAACTTAGAAGAGTGTTATGACTATACACTGCCATCCATAATTAACTACACAAACAAGGAAATCACACAAACAAGGAAATCATTCTAAACTTTTTATAAGTTTATCTGAATTTTTCGTTCTGAACTTGAAAGAATCAAAATAATTGTAAGAATGAAAATGTAAATAGAAAATCTTTTCATAGGCACAATTTTTTTTTTTCAAAAATTGTTATTTTTATATAAAAAAGAATAGAAATTTAAAAAATGCAAATATTTGGTTCAAGTTTGTTACTAATGATTTCTATCACATTCATCTTCAAAATTATACAGAAACTAAAACATTTGTCTAACAGCAACACGAACAGAAATGGTGTATACTAATTTGTGGATGGCAGCGTAAAGAAACATGCATCAAAAACCAAGTTCCAGAATGAGATTGAAAAGAAAAAATAATACATTGTATATAATTTTTGTGTGGCCTGAGTTGCATAGCATATATATTATATGTCCATTGTCAATTACTCCGTCTAGCCAATATGTTGTTGGTCTCCATTTACATGTTGGACATTTTAAAGATAACTAATGAAAGGTACAAAATTCTCAGTTGTTTTTTTGACAGTGTCCACCAAGATTTTATGAGGGGAACCAAGAAACTGAATATACATGTATGTCATCAAGATTGTCCAAATCTGCTTTAAAATGGCCCATTTGGTACCTAATTAAACGTGGAGATTTTCCTGTGGGGGTAATTTTTGCGCCTTTCATGATTGTATAAAAAACCCCGCATGAAAATTACAACAAGTATTCCCTATTTTCAAAAACCAGAGTTACTTCCCATTTCAGCCGTGTCTGACGTAGACTGACTATGACGTCATCAAATTCTATGGTAACAGTCCTAAAAGTCTGGGAAATGACAGTATAAAGTCGACGTTGCCATTCCATTTTCATGACATCACAATGGTTTTATGTCAGATACCATCTGTAAGGGGAAAAAACTCTGTATTCCGCAAAGACTCAATAAAAGACTAAAAGGAAATACTCCCGATTTCGCAATAATAACCCCCATGTGTAATGCTGCAATGGTCATTTCACCAAAATTTTCCCCAGCTAAACTTAAATTTCAGCGAATTTCTATTGCTGCTACATGGTATATAGCCATCCAGTAGTTGTAAGATCCATGAATAATACCAAAAAAGGTGGAGGTCACATAAAAGGTCAAGGTGACAATCATCGTGAGAGCTAAACGCACCACAAGCAATAAGTAAATACTTTATTTTTTATTTCTCTAGTACACATGTACTCACTGAACTTGTCCAATGAATGTCAATCTTGGCAGGTAGATCAACTGTACATAATGGTGCTTGTTGGGGATGCTGTGAAAAAACAATGAACATTTATTTATTCATGATATGTCATATACAAACATAGATCTTTTAGCTTTAAACTGGTATATTTTAACACTATAACTACATTCTGATAAACTATTTATCAGAGGATATCATCTGACTTAATTAAGGTCATAAAAATTGTGTAAATGGAGTTAAGGTCATCATCAAAGTTTAGTGAAACATACTATCAGAGTGTAATTTAGCTAGTATACCAGTGCATTTATGGTGACTTAGATTGATATATCTATATTGATATAAAAAATCAATGTTATATTATTGAAAGGAAATGTAAAAAATTGAACATTTTTACATATAGGTTGAACAGATGTAGCATCAATCACATGGTTTTATATAGGTGGGAGTTTTACCAAGAGAGTACTATACTGAACTTACTGAACTGTAATTAGGCATACATACACACTTTCATTAATACAGAAATTATTGCAGGGTTTTCCCATGATATGTCGGACATTTGGGAAATTTTATTGCTCCAAAGAATAGTTATAATGTGAGTTTCTATCGGACTAGACAATTCTTTATCAGCAAATCTGATAAAACCCTCACATTTCATGAACTCTGTTATTGAAATCTTATTTCAGATGTATCATATTCATATAAAATATTCAGCCTGGCCAACAAAAAAAATAAGAACAGAAAGCATAATTATATAGAGTCTACTCTCGATAAGTCGAACTTCAAGGGACTATCAGAGAAAGTTCGACTTATCAGGAGTTCGACTTGCTGAGTAGATGACCATCAATCAATTTATGTAAGACTGGTCTCTATCAGTGTTCACAAACATTTGTGATGTCGTCTTTTAACAATCAAGCTACCTTTGATGTATGTAGTGCAACTAGTAGTAGGAAGAAAGTGTGAACAATCTCTCCACCAATCTCCCTATAATTAATTAACTTTTGTTTAATGATTAAACTTTAAATATTTGTGGTTCGACTTAACGAGGTGAATTTAAATGAAAAATGAGTTATGGGACCTAAAAATTAATTCAACTTCACGAAAAGTTCAAGTTATCAGAATTTGAGTTAAAAGGAGTAAAAATGCAAAGAAACCAATGGAAGAGAAACGGCCGGCCGGACTTTTAAAAATAGTTCAAATTAAGCGGAAATTCGAGTTATCCGAGTTTGAGTAAAGGAGAGTAGACTGTAGATCAAAATCAGCATCTGCACCATGGATCCAGTTTGCTCTTTTATTAAGTTTTTTATTCCTCAATTATGAGGTCAAGGTCATACCTGGGGATGAAGTTTGACCTTCAATACATGCTGTCTGTCCTTGAGGTCAAGGCAACCAAAATGAAGAGTCTGGAAATTGGCATCAACAGATATCAACCTGAAAGAAAAGGTTTGAATAAGTATACCAATACTGAAAAGAACATCACACAGTATCAAATCACAAATATCCAATGTCAGATTACAATGTTTTAAAATAATAGGGCCAATATTGCAAGTTAGCACTCAAATAAAGCACCACTCGGTCAGTTCACATTACAATAACAAAACAAAAGAATGGAAAAATTGATATAGTGGCACTATCAATACTGGCATAAAGTCGATAAAACATCTGAAGCATGGATGTCAGCTAGGTGCACCACATTTTATAGCAAGTTTTTTTTCCAGTTGGCTGATTTCTAACGGCAGTTTAGGGTACAATTGTTTTCCTATTGTGTCGAGAAAGAAAAACTCCTAATGGCAAATCTCAGGGTTTTTTTTCAAGTATCATAACTTTAGCAATTAAAAGACATGACTCCTTTTTCATTTTTAGTCTGACATATATCATACCAATATTTCAAATTACACGTAATGTACCTGTTCCATCCCAGTGATTCTATCTCAGAGATCAGATGTCCACAGTTCTGACTTGTAAAATCTTTCTTCCATTGTTTGTGTGTTTCTAGGTGACGTTCCTACAATGTTCATATATCATAAATATATTGTTACTGTTTATGCACAATTAAATAAAATAAACAGGGTCATATGAAATGTATTAAATGAAGGAATTTTGGATAAATCAAAAATCTTTTTATAATTAATATTGTCCCATATACAATACCATTCACCCACCCTTATAATCACGATAATGATTCCATAGTACAATAATAATCCCTCTCTTTCTCTTACATCTAACACTAAGTACACCTACAAAACCTTGATTTGACCTTGACCTACATCAGATTGACCTTCAGGGTAATTAACTCATACTTGGTACACTGATAATACACATCAACATTTCTGTGTTCCCAGTTGAGAGGTTAGTACATCCAGGGTACTGGTAAAAGTAATTGCAACTCACAATAGTATTACAAGCTTCCATCATGCCCATGCTAGGAAAGTCAGTATGTTCAGTTCAAGGTCAATTTTACTTCTTGTACAATGCAGTATATGTTTGACATTCATTCATTCATTCATAAGTACATGTTTATCAATACCTTACTGCCTAACTGCTGATTTACTCATCACTTTTAGATAGAAAGATAGATTGCTTTCTTGTGAATCTCAACAGAGAAAAAACTCACAACAATATTTTGAAGCTCCTGGAGAAATGATGATAAAGAACTGCACTGAGATTGTCTCTGAAAATGAATCTCACAAATCAATAAATCATTCCATCATAAATCATGTATGAGTAATCAGCTGTATCATAATCAATGAAACTATGATAACAGAAAAGTTTCTGAAATAATGACAAGGTGCCGTATGCTACATGCAGTTGAATTTTTCACTGAAACTTTAAAGATATAATAAAGCACTCTAAGAATCTGAAGAAAAACCAAACGATGAATTCTATGTACATATTAATAATGAAACATTATACAATTTCAAAACTATATTATTCATACTTCTTACTCCATCAAAAATTAAAATAGTAAAATACATATATAATATACCTGTAGGGATATATAATATACATGAAATGATATATAATAAACCTGTAGTGATATATAATATACCTGTATATAATATACCTGTAGTGATATATAGTATACCTGTAGTGATATATAATATACCTGTAATGATACATAATATACCTGTAGTGATATATAATAACCTGTTTGATATATAATATACCTGTAGTGATATATAATATACCTGTAGTGATATATAATATACCTGTTTGATATATAATATACCTGTAGTGATATATAATTACCTGTAGGGATATATAATATACCTGTTAGATATATAATGTACCTGTAGTGATATATAATATACCTGTTTGATATATAATATACCTGTTTGATATATAATATACCTGTAGGGATATATCATATACCTGTTTGATATATCATATACCTGTAGTGATATATAATATACCTGTAGTGATATATAATATACCTGTTTGATATATAATTTACCTGTAGTGATATATAATATACCTGTAGGGATATATAATATACCTGTTTGATATATAATAAACCAGTAGTGATATATAATATACCTGTAGTGATATATAATATACCTGTAGTGATATATAATATACCTGTAGTGATATATCATATACCTGTAGTGATATATCATATACCTGTAGTGATATATAATATACCTGTAGTGATATTTAATATACCTGTAGTGATATATAATATATTGTAGTGATATTTAATATACTTGTAGTGATATATAATATACCTGTTTGATGATTCTATGGTATCGCTTAAGAATCTGCCTCAGTTTCACGTCACATTTAATACTGGCATCTTTCACAGTGTTGGGTGATTTGAGGATCATCATCAGTCTGTATTCCTGATCCTAAGTGAAACAAACATTTTCTTTTATTTGCAAATACTAAAAACCTCCCTACTAGCAGATAAGTTTGTGTAAGTTACCATGGGGCATAGCTCCCACTACAGTATGTCAGACTCAATCAAGGCCAAACACTAACCTGTTATAAAACTTGAAGGCTTTAAGCAGGATTGATCAGCTAAGTATCATATTTTACCTCAATGTAAAATGAAATGTTGTGAAAATTTTAAGTAAATATGGACAGAAGGACAATTTTTATCATGTTAACAATTTATTCCAGTTTTTCATAATGATTTTCTGCGAAGTTTATCAATACACTTTGATATGTAAACATCTCACCATAACTTTGAGGTAACCATCATACACTGTGAGCTGGAGAACCAATCCAGGGGATTAATTAAAATATCTCACCATAACTTTGAGGTAGCCATCATACACTGTGAGCTGGGGATTCTGAGGAACCAACCAAGGGAAGCTAATTAACATATCTCACCGTAACTTTGAGGTAACCATCATACACTGTGAGCTGGGGGTTCTGAGGCACCAATCCAGGGAATTCATAAACATATCTCACCATAACTTTGAGGTAACCATCATACACTGTAAGCTGGGGATTTTGAGGCACCAATCCAGGGAAGTTAATGAACATATCTCACCATAACTTTGAGGTAACCATCATACACTGTGAGCTGGGGATTCTGAGGCACCAATCCAGGGAAGTTAATTAACATATCTCACCATAACTTTGAGGTAACCATCATACACTGTGAGCTGGGGATTCTGAGGCACCAATCAAGGGAATTCATAAACATATCTCACCATAACTTTGAGGTAACCATCATACACTGTGAGCTGGAGAACCAATCCAGGGGATTAATTAAAATATCTCACCATAACTTTGAGGTAGCCATCATACACTGTGAGTTGGGGATTCTGAGGCACCAATCCAGGGAAGTTAATTAACATATCTCACCATAACTTTGAGGTAACCATCATACACTGTAAGCTGGGGATTCTGAGGCACCAATCCAGGGAAGTTAATTAACATATCTCACCTTAACTTTGAGGTAACCATCATAAACTGTGAGCTGGGGATTCTGAGGCACCAATACAGAGAAGTTAATTAACATATCTCACCATAACTTTGAGGTAACCATCATACACTGTGAGTTGGAGAACCAATCCAGGGAAGTTAATTAACATATCTCACCATAACTTTGAGGTAACCATCATACACTGTGAGCTGGGGATTCTGAGGCACCAATCCAGGGAAGTTAATTAACATATCTCACCTTAACTTTGAGGTAACCATCATACACTGTGAGCTGGGGATTCTAAGGCACCAATCCAGGGAAGTTAATTAACATAACTCACCATAAATTTGAGGTAACCATCATACACTGTGAGCTGGGGATTCTAAGGCACCAATCCAGGGAAGTTAATTAACATATCTCACCTTAACTTTGAGGTAACCATCATACACTGTAAATTGGAGAACCAATTCAGGGAAGTTAATTAACATATCTCACCATAACTTTGAGGTTACCATTATACACTGTGAGCTGGGGATTCTGAGGCACCAATCCAGGGAATTAATTAACATATCTCACCATAACTTTGAGGTTACCATCATACACTGTGAGTTGGGGATTCTGAGCCACCAATCCAGGGAATTAATTAACATATCTCACCATAACTTTGAGGTAACCATCATACACTGTGAGTTGGAGAACCAATCCAGGGAATTAATTAACATATCTCACCACAACTTTGAGGTAACCATCATACACTGTAAGCTGGGGATTCTGAGGCACCAATCCAGGGAAGTTAATTAACATATCTCACCATAACTTTGAGGTTACCATCATACACTGTGAGTTGGGGGTTCTGAGGCACCAATCCAGGGAAGTTAATTAACATATCTCACCATAACTTTGAGGTAACCATCATACACTGTGAGTTGGAGAACCAATCCAGGGAAGTTAATAAATATATCTCACCACAACTTTGAGGTAACCATTATACACTGTGAGCTGGGGATTCTGAGGCACCAATCGAGGGAAGTTAATTAACATATCTCACCATAACTTTGAGGTAACCATTATACACTGTGAGCTGGGGATTCTGAGGCACCAATCGAGGGAAGTTAATTAACATATCTCACCATAACTTTGAGGTAACCATTATACACTGTGAGCTGGGGATTCTGAGGCACCAATCCAGGGAAGTTAATTAACATATCTCACCATAACTTTGAGGTAACCATCATACACTGTGAGTTGGAGAACCAATCCAGGGAAGTTAATTAACATATCTCACCATAACTTTGAGGTAGACATCATACACTGTGAGTTGGAGAACCAATCCAGGGAAGTTAATTAACATATCTCACCATAACTTTGAGGTAACCATCATACACTGTGAGTTGGGGATTCTGAGGCACCAATCCAGGGAAGTTAATTAACATATCTCACCATAACTTTGAGGTAGCCATCATACACTGTGAGTTGGGGATTCTGAGGCACCAATTGAGGGAAATTAATTAACATATCTCACCATAACTTTGAGGTAACCATCATACACTGTGAGCTGGGGATTCTGAGGCACCAAACCAGGGAAGTTAATTAACATATCCATAATTGTAGAAATTGTAACTCTGTGTATGGTTTGGAGGCATGTGGAACATTTGGGTGTACCTGTAAAATTATCTAAATATTGTATAAAGAGTTTACTAATGAGAATACATGTACATGTATAACATGTTCAAGAAACAAAACATACATTGTATCAAAGAAAAAAGATTTTTTTCAACTCTGCTGCTATAAATAATCCTTCTGGACATAAAAATCAAATCAAATCAAATAAAATTTATTTAGAGTCGGACATGTCAACAATATAACATTACCTCTTTTAAGCTTTTTACTGACTAGACATATCAAATAGTATCACAATAATCAATTTAAATATTAAAGACACTAATATATAAACTACAAACATGCAAGTGACTGTTCAGTTTTTCTGCAATTAATTTTTTCCTATTTTTCATCAAGGGGAGATAACTCCTAAACACGACCCTTTTCAAAATATTACTTTTTTCGATACCTACTATGCCAGTGCAAATGTTTTTAAAATATCATATAACAGAGAAATAATATTGAATGATAAATACATCGATCTAATTTCAATGTTTTTGGCACAATTTCCTTCATTACCCATCGAAAATCTTAAAATAGATAACCACACATAGCTTATATAGCCATGTAACAGCCATTTCTGTAGTTCTTCCGGACCTGCCTATAGCATGTATAGTACAACTCATCATACCGAAATGCAGATTCATACCCAAATCCATCGTCGGAAACCGACAGCCTACTGCCCTATGATTATAGGCCATGGGTGCAATTGTAAGGGAATTCTCGTTTTAATACGTCATACGGTTATATATAGTAACCAATGAAATAGCTGGTTTGAATAGTATCAGCTCTTTTGTGTTGGAGGGATTTTGTAATGTTCGCTCGTTCTGATTGGCTAAATTCCCTGCTAGAATCGTTTCAGAATATTAGGGTTTCTCAAAAGACTGTCCCACAGTATCTTACGTAGTAAAACGGAGAAGATGGCATGGGTTTCCAACGGCGACGATGACCAAAACCACTATAGTACCTAAATGCAAATCTGCGAGGGTTTCCCAAATGATGGGTTTCCCATTCGGGTATGACGAGTCGAACTGGGACCTGCCCCAAGTAAAACTTAAAAATTCTGTGAAATTCATACAGGGGACTATACTGAACCCACTCTCTTTCGCTTTTTAAAACATTGAGATTCATATTATCTTGTCAGTCAAGACACAGGAGTCGATTTCCCAACAAATCCAGCAAAAGGGAGTTTTTTGCTGGATTTGTTGGGAAATCGAGGGAAAAGTGGGGAGATTTAACCTCCATGTAAGGTGGCCCCTTAATTTCAATGGAAACTGAGGAGCTTCTTTAATTTTTGTCTAGCGCAACCTCAAAAATTAAAGAAGCTCCTCAGTTTCCATTGAAATTAGGTGGCCCCTGTGAGTCAAGAAACGTAACTCTGCATGGGAGATTGTATTGAACCTTGCTTATGTAATGTTTTTTTATCTTTAAATTGACGGGATCGGTGTATGTGCTAATGTGTATCCGTCCAGTATATAAGGAAGCGGCGTCCGTCGTGACACACTCTTTGTCAAGCTACCGAGGTGTAAGGTTCGAAATATAGTAACGCTAAACATTACCTGCATAAGGTTGATAGCGATCGATAGGTAGCATTTGGTAATAAGGTATTGTGCCAGAGGCAAGGTGCGTGCCAGAGGCTATACTATAACCTGTGGCTATTGTCAGAGGCGATTGTCAGAGGTACTGTGTCAGAGGCTATACAGTAGTCAGAGGCAAGTACCAGAGGCAATCGTCAGAGGCAAGAGCCAGGTGACAGAGTGTCGTCATTGTCGTGTAAATAATCTCCCCTCTGTAATTATACATTTGATTTGTTTCATGTACCAATCATTTGTTCCAATCATTGGTCATTCATTTGTCGAATCGTCTGGTCAGTCAAGTAACTGAAGGAAAGTACTTTGATATTTGAATTGATATTGTTTTCCTACCGTAAATTTTATATATCAGTAGGTGACCCCTACCTCGGTCACGTTACACTTAGTTGTAGTTGTACAAATTTGGAATTCGTGGACTACGCACAGACAGATTGACGCTGTAGTATTCTACCCCTGTTTCAATGAGAATCATCATAATCATTCATTTTATCTGATGTACTCTTACTTTCACTTTGTTCTCATTTACATTTCCCTCCACAATCTAAAAATATTAACCAATCAAATGACTCTGTTGACACATTATCGGAAATCCCCAACTGAGCGGTCTCGCGCACGAGACTTTTCCTACATATAAACAAACGCACACGTTAGAGAATGTCCACTTGTGTGTTATTCAACAAGAAGGGATTGTGACTTCACATGCACAGGTACAAGATTCTATTCATACGATTTTGAAAGTTTACTCGATGTCAGAAGAAAGCAGTCAACGAAAATCTCAAGACTCTGTCTCAAAAATGCAGAACTCGGACAACACGGATCTTGTGAAAATGGGTGGTGGGGGTGATCATGGTGATTCCAACCCCTCCAATCATATGTTCGCGAACGGCGACGGGGATTTCAGATTATCAAGTAGTTCAGACGTATTTATCAGTTCAAATAATGATGCAACTGGCGGATTTCGGGATGAAAACAATGTACAAAAGAAACTATCTGAAAATTACAGACAAATTTTGGAGGGTTTGGGAGAGGATGTAAATAGACAAGGGCTACTGAGAACTCCTGACAGGGCAGCAAAGGCAATGATGTTTTTCACGAAAGGTTACAGAGATAACATAAAAGGTGAGTGCATAGAACCTTTACTGAAGTAATTTGTAATTTCATTTTGTGACAGGCAAGTGTGAGGGACCCCCCCCCCCCCCGATTCGACAATAAATGTATTTTGAAAGTTATATATACTGGACTAAATATATAGAAAAGGGGATTTCTAAAAGAATTCGAGAAAATTCAGATATGCGAGATTCCAACTCTTCTATTATACACATGGATATACGGGTACAAATTTAAAGGAATTGAAACTTCTACCTTGTTAATTAACCTTTGATTAAAATCCTAGATTATTAACTTCTGTGTCTAATAAGAGAGTCATTTCTAGAGGACGAACCTTCGATTAGAGATAGAGATATTTCAAATTAAAACTGCCTATATACGACATAGATCTGGATATACGAGATCCACCCATTTCCTCGTGGCATTTTTTTTTTATCAAACATTTCTAGATCATACAATGTAGTTACTATTTATGTATAAGATACCATAAAACTGAAGAGAAGGTAATCAAACAGACGAAGGATGAAAAAGTAACTTTTACCTCGGTATAATTAATAAAAGGGGATAGAAGGGTATCAGGTCGACCAGAAATAGGGTCCAGCAAATAAACTTTTATTAATTCGGCGGATAAATTCATCCTGCTAACCCCTAAAGAACTCCTCTATCATGTTCTATTTCATCATCTTTTTCCATACTTAGTCTAATCTTACAGAGCTGAATTACATGTATAACATGAATTAATTGACTTGAATTAAAGACTTGTCTAAGTATCATTATATTCTGAGATTAATCATCGAAAATCTAAAAATTAATAAATTTTATAAATGATCGAGGATGGCATGTCTTCTTTGATAATGTACCTTTGTATTTTACCAATTTTCAATTTGAATAGATTAGTTAAGGTTAAACCAGATATCACAAATTATACGTTTGGATTAGTGTTGTAAAATCGGAAAATTTTTACAATCGATTATCGGAATCACAATTGGAATAATCGGACTTTTTTCTTGTTTAAAATTGTTCAATGTTCGGTATCTTTTCAGAGTGAGAATCTGATTTTCATTTAAAATCATGGAAATAAATCAAATGATGAACATTCCTTGTTCTTAATAATAAAATCTTGAGGTTTGCTTGAGAAGGAAGGCCTTCCTTTTTCTTTCCAGAGCCAACATGGTCCCAAATGGCGGAAATTGCGTCAAAGTAACTTCAATTTCCAAACCATTATTGATAGTCGGCGACTTTTAAATTTTAGCGGCGACATCGGCGACTATCGTTACAACACTAATTTAGATGATGATAATCGTTTTGCGCCTAGTATTTATTCAATACAGACCAAGTTATTTTACAGTCATTCAAATGAACAGCAAACATTTTTTTGAAGGTTTCATGTGTTTAATGTTTTAATTAAGTAATGTTTATGCTTGAAAATATTGCGTCAAATGTCAGGTCATAGGTCAAGGTCACAAGGATAAACTGCGGTACAAATTAATATTAAATATAAATCAATATATCATTTGAAAATATAGTCGCAGAAAGAACCAAGTGTCGTTGGTCGTTTAGAACTGCGGCTATGGAAAATAATCAAAATATATTGCACAACGACAAGTATAAATGGCTTTTGAAGTTTAACATTTTGGTTTTTGAAAACTGTCTTTCACATTCTATAAATCCCAGTAATATATAATTATATATATACACCAATTCCTTCTTGGTAAATGAGTTGTATTCTATTTAAAGGACCAGGTGTATGGATAGCTTTTTATAGATTTTCAATGATGCAATTTGTACTTTCCATACACATATGATATCGGTAAAAGAAAATTTGAAATAATGGAAAAAAGGGGTGTCGAAATACTTACCATTATAATCTTCCATTATCAGATGATTGATAATCTGTTTGACTTTGTTAATTTTTATGCTCATAAACAGGAGAAAAAGAACGTCAGTTGACTCATTGTCTTCCTCAGATGCGATATATGATATATGCTTGTTTCCAAAGTCTCTAAAATATTGTATTGTATGATTTCATGTACTTCTTCGACCATGTCGACAATATGTAAGATTTAAACTATAGATGCGATATATTCACTTCCCCAAAATGGCCTGATCTAGAGGATTTTTCACTTTCAGTGGGGGATCCAGCCTACGATTTTGAAAAAAAAATATACAAATACTTATCAAAGCATGAGTTTTGGCGATTAAAAAAAGGGTTTCCTGATCTCCCCTAATTACCCCCCCCCCCCCCTCTTCCTAGATCCACACACAAAATAAATAAAAAATATGTTACATGTATCATAATGTTTTATACAAAAGTCAGAGGTAAATTATATCAAAATTGACACCTTCATTGATGAAAACATTAATTCACAAGTTATGAAAACAATAATTTGTGAAAAAAGATATACAGCCATTACAGGGCTCAATTTCCTACACAGTTGTTACCGGTAGACATGCGCGTAGTTAGACAGGGTCAAGAGGGTATGGCCCTTTCCTTGTCCCTTAGACTTAGGTCGAATACCTGTCCCTTCCTTTTTATATATGTTCTGGATCCGCTCACGTTTGACATCATTGAATTTACTAAATCACCTGATAGTGACATATCGTCATTTTTTGTAGATCAAAGATCTCGTGGTAATTGAAATATGATTTAAATTCTAAGGGATCAATGCGGTGTCTGCATGTAAAAATGCACATATATTTGTATAATTATACTTGCATGTTTTGTTTTGGTCTGCATAGAGAATCATTATGACCGATCTCATTGACAAACAAGCAATCTTGAATCTTCGAGATGACAGCGAGGCGAATTCGAACGAAGAATATGGCAAGACAACTTTAAGGATATTCAAAATATGTAGGAGAAGTCACGTGTATTCAGCAAAAAGTATACTCCATGTTCTATTTCATGACCTTATCGTGTAACCAAAATGGCCACCGTGGACTCTTATTGATTGATGTATTTGACCTCTTCTCTTCAATTTCCGAAAAGAATTTCAATAAACCTTCATAGTTAGAAAACAATCACCATCTTCAAAGATCAAAGTTCTTCTTCCTACTTGTCTCACTATAGTTCACCAATCACCAGGCCATTGACGAGCAAATACCCAAGGCCCTCCACCAATATTCTGTTTCAGACGCCGTCATTAAACAAAGATGGCCACCATGTACCCTGGTAGCCTGATTAATTTTGAACTTGTGTACGTGGCATTCTCTTCAGAATTATTTACATATATTTTGTAGAATATTTTATTTTTAGTTGTTTTTATAGTTTTTGACTTATTAATTTTGAACTTGTAAATGTACGTGGCATACTTTTCAGAATTATTTACATATATTTTGTTGAATTTTTAGTTATTTTCAAAGTTTTTTACTTTATGATATCCAATTTACCAATATAGCCTTTGTACTCTGATGATATAATCATTTTATGATGTTATAATTTAAAAGGTATTGGTTGACAAATTGGACGCAATTTGCAGAGATTTGTATCAATTTTGCATAATTAAGCTGTCGGTACTCCGTTTGATTCGGTGCGTGATGCGACGCGAGGAAAACACGCAGTAAAGCCACATTGATTCAAATATAAATAACTTCATTAGTTTTTTTATTTACATAGCGAATCAAGGGTCCTCCATTTATGAAAGTCAAGTGGGCATCAATATTCATGGGAATGCTATGGTTGTCTTACGGCTACCAGACCAATGTCATTTCTTTGAAAAGCCTGTATAAATATGGACCAAATCCCTACCTATTGATTTTGTTTGAGAGAACTCCCTGTTTTCAGCTGCTTCTGTCAATACTACTTTTGCTTGTGCAATCTTTTGCTTCAATTAATCTTACAAACAAAGCTACTTAGCTTAAGTGTTTTATTTAATTGCATATTTTCTCCCACGTTTCATGATCTTGGCGTCAAAGGGATACCATCTCACAGTGCACCATGAGAAAGGGGTGCAATTTAATTTATATTCACTACATTTCTATTTCATATTTAAATATTACAGTACTTTACCATTTCTAGGGAATTTGGACAAAAACTCTTTTTTGAACAACTTCTGGAGATGGTTAATCGAGACAGACGGACGGACAGATGTACCGAAAAACAGACGGGCGGGAAATCAAAATACAAGGCTTTCAAAAGATAGTTGCGACTAGCCAATCTCTATAATACATGTAGCAATTTTTATGATGTGTCGTATAACTTAATATGAAAAGTGACGATGTGAATAGTGCACACCAAGAAGTGAATGGACATTCAGACGGACAGATTGACAGATACCGGGATCTGCTGTCACTCTAGTAAATGAACAGACAGACATTTAATTTGCTACTGAACACTTGTTCTTACTTCACATTATACTTAAACTCATGATTTTCTTAAATCATGAACGAATATTGCAAGTTTAAAATTACGAAAATTGTTACCCACAATTATGAAGACGCTAGCACGTGTATTCAGTTTCAAACAGAACCAAACAAAATGTACTGTTTTAAGAATTATATCTTCTAATAGATAATAAATAATTGTCTTTTTCAGATGCCCTTAACGATGCAATTTTCGATGAAGATCACGATGAAATGGTGATAGTTAAAGACATAGAAATGTTTTCTCTATGTGAACATCATTTGGTGCCTTTTCTAGGAAAAGTAAGAATTACAGGATTTTTGTATTAATATAATGATGTAATCCAGATGGGTCGGGACTTGACCTCATGACAGATAATGTATGTCACAGAAATCTGATATCAGTAAGATATCGTATAAATACAATATCGTGTTTAATTGAAGATCGCGGATGTCGTTATGATATCGTGTAAATCGGACACGATATCTTGTTTAAAGAATTGTCAATGATAAAGTGTTTTAAAGAAATATTAATGTTGATACGGAATCTTGTACGAAAAATACGATATCGTGTTTAAGGTAGAGCATCCCTCAGGTCTCAGATGCTAATTTTTCCTAAATAACAAGTTTTACAATATTTTCATTTCCATATATTCAAAGCTTAGGTTAAACCTGATATACAAACAAAATATAGTCTATAGTTCATGATCATACCGAGAACATAAGCCGTTTGAACTTAACATTGGACCTTAAGGGAAAAGTCAGAAAAAATCCCCTTTTAGAGGTGATAAAATGTAATTACAATAGTTTCTTTTCCCAAACTGTATTAATTTGATATTCTGAACAATATTCTGAAGAGAAAAAAATAGGGTATTCAGGCAAAAAATTACCAACAATTCTTACCTAGTAAGGGATACTCTACCTTAGAAAAAACCGGTGATTTCCGTATTACCATGTATTAGAGGTAATGTGTTTGTACGAAAGCCTATTGAGCTCAAATGGTAGCTGAGAAAATTATTTTTTCGCGTTATAACGCGAAACTTTCCTTACGCGTTATAACGCGAAACCTTCGCGTAAAAACGCGAAACTTACGCGTTATTACGCGAAAGTTTCGCGTTATAACGCGTAAGTATCGCGTTATAACGCGAAAAAATGAATTTCTCAGCTACCACTTGAGCTCAATAGGCTTTCGTATGTTTGCAATACCGTCTCTCGAATATGTAAAAATTCTAATATGCACCGACTTTCGTCTTTCAGGTTTCTATAGGTTATTTACCAAACAAACGGGTGCTCGGACTTAGCAAATTAGCAAGGTAATTATAACTACCTTTTTCAAGGTAGCAGAATATCTGCTCTTCTAACTCGGGTAAGATCAAACACAGGGATCTAGGATTTGTATGGAGTCACAGATATGTCTGTTCGTCTGAGAAATTGAAAGTTGATGGTTCATCAGTTAAGTGTATGTTAAGGATTTGTCAAGTAAGTGCAAGTTGATTGATAACTCATATTATTCGATGATTCCTCAGCTAAATACACGTTGGTGATTTGTCAGCTAAATGCAAGATAATGTTCGTCTGCTAAGTGTAAATTGACGATTCGTCAGCTAAGTGCAAGTTAATGATTCGTCAGCTAGGTGCAAGATGATGATTTGTCAGCTATGTGCAAGATGATGATTTGTCATTTAAGTGCAAGATTATGATTTGTCAGTAAGGTGCAAGATGATGATTTGTCAGCTAAGTGCAAGTTGATGATTCGTCAGCTAAGTGCAAGTAGATGATTCGTCAGCTAAGTGCAAGGTGATGATTCGTCAGCTTAGTGCAAGTTAATGATTCTTCAGCTAAGTGCAAGGTGATGATTCGTCAGCTAAGTGCAAGTTAATGATTCGTCAGCTAAGTGCAGGATGATGATTTGTCAGTTAAGTGCAAGATTATGATTTGTTAGCTAGGTGCAAGATGATGATTTTTCAGCTAAGTGCAAGTTAATGATTCGTCAGCTAAGTGCAAATTAATGATTTGTCAGCTAAATGCATGTTAATTATTCGTCAGCTAAGGCAAGTTAATGATTTGTCAGCTAAGTGCAAGTTAATGATTTGTCAGCTAATTGCAAGTTAATGATTCGTCAGCTAGGTGCAAGTTGACGATTCGTTAGCTAAGTGTAAGTTAATGATTCGTCAGCTAGGTGCAAGTTGACGATTCGTAAGCTTAGTGCAAGTTAATGATTCGTCAGCTAAGTGCAAGTTGACGATTCGTCAGCTTAGTGCAAGTTATTGATTCGTCAGCTAAGTGCAAGTTAATAATTTGTCAGCTAAGTGCAAGTTAATGACTCATCAGCTAGGTGCACTTTGATGATTCGTTAGCTAGGTGCAACTTGACGATTCGTCAGCTAAGTGCAAGTTAATGATTCGTCAGCTAAGTGCCAGTTAATGATTCATCAGCTAAGTGCAAGTTAATAATTCATCAGCTAAGTGCAATTTAATGATTTGTCAGCTAAGTACAAGTTAATGATTCGTCAACTAGGTGCAAGATGATGATTTGTCAGCTAAGTGCAAGATAATGATTTGTCAGTTAAGTGCATATTTATGATTTCTCAGGTGCAATATGATGATTTGTCAGCTAAGTGCAAGTTAATTATTCTTCACCTAGGTGCAAGTTTAGGATTCGTCAGCTAAGTCCAAGTCGACGATTCGTCAGCTAAGTGCAAGTTAATGATTCGTCAGCTAAGTGCAAATTAATGATTTTCAGCTAAATGCAAGTTAATTATTCGTAAGCAAAGGCAAGTTAATGATTTGTCAGCTAAATGCAAGTTAATTATTCGTAAGAAAAGGCAAGTTAATGATTCGTCAGCTAAGTGCAAGTTAATGATTTGTCAGCTAATTGCAAGTTAATGATTCGTCAGCTAGGTGCAAGTTGACGATTCGTCAGCTAAGTGTAAGTTAATAATTCGTCAGCTAGGTGCAAGTTGATGATTCGTCAGCTAAGTGCAAGTTAATAATTTGTCAGCTAAGTGCAAGTTAATGACTCATCAGCTAGGTGCACTTTGATGATTCGTTAGCTAGGTGCAACTTGACGATTCGTCAGATAAGTGCAAGTTAATGATTCGTCAGCTAAGTGCAAGTTTATGATTCATCAGCTAGGTGCACTTTGATGATTCGTTAGCTAGGTGCAACTTGACGATTCGTCAGCTAAGTGCAATTTAATGATTTGTCAGCTAAGTACAAGTTAATGATTCGTCAACTAGGTGCAAGATGATGATTTGTCAGCTAAGTGCAAGATAATGATTTGTCAGTTAAGTGCATATTTATGATTTCTCAGGTGCAATATGATGATTTGTCAGCTAAGTGCAAGTTAATGATTCTTCACCTAGGTGCAAGTTTAGGATTCGTCAGCTAAGTCCAAGTCAACGATTCGTCAGCTAAGTGCAAGTTAATGATTCGTCAGCTAAGTGCAAGTTAATGATTCGTCAGCTAAGTGCAAGTGAATGATTCACCAGCTAAGTGCAATTTGACGATTCGTTAGCTAACTGTAAGTTAATAATTCGTCAGCCAAGTGCAAGTTAATGATTCGTCAGCTAAGTGCAAGTTAATGATTCGTCAGCTTAGTGCAAGTTGCTTTTCATCAGCTAGATGTAAGTTGAGGACTCGTCAGCTTAGTGCAAGTTATTGATTCGTTTGCTAAGTGCAAGTTGATGATTCGTCAGCTAAGTGCAAGTTAATGATTTGTCAGCTAAGTGCAAGTTAATGATTTGTCAGCTAAGTGCAAGTTAATGATTTGTCAGCTAAGTGCAAGTTAATGATTCTTCAGCTAAGTGCAAGTTGATGATTTGTCAGTTAGGTGTAAGTTGACAATTCGTTAGCTAAGTACAAGATGATTTGTCAGCAAGGTGCAAGATGATGATTCGCCAGCTAGGTGCAAGTTGACGATTCATCAGCTAAGTATAAATTGATGATTCGTCAGCTAGGTGCAAGATGATGATTCGTGATTAAGTACAAGTTAATGATTCTTGAGTTCAGTTCAAGTTAATGATTCGTCAACTAGGTGCAGGTTGACGATGATTTGTCAGTTATGTGCAAGTTGCTTTTGATCAGCTAAGTACAAGTTGACTAAGTTTACGATCTGTCAGCTAAGTGCAAGGTGATGATTCGTGAGTTAAGTGCAAGTTAATGATTCGTGAGTTCAGTTCAAGTTAATTTTTTCGTCAGCTAAGTGCAAGTTGCTTTCGTCAGCTAGGTGTAAGTTGACGATTCGTCAGCTAAGTACAAGATGTTTTGTCAGCTAGGTGCAAGTTGATGATTCGTCAGATAGGTGTAAATTGAAGATTCGTCATCCAAGAGCAAGTTGACGATTCTTCTGCTAAGTGCAAGTTTATGATTAGTCGGCTAGGCGCAAGTTGATTATTCGTCAGCTAGGTGCAGGTTGACAATGATTTGTCAGTTATGTGCAAGATGCTTTTCATCAGCTAGGTGCAAGTTGACTATTCGTCAGCTAAGTTCAACATCATTTTCAAGATTATGATTCGTCAGTTCAGTTCAAGTTAATGATTCGTCAGTTCAGTTCAAGTTGACGATTCGTCAGCTAAGTGCAAGTCGGCTAAATGTAAGTGCACATCGATGATTCATCGACCAAGTGCAAGTTGATGATTCGTCAGTAAGTGAAAGATGATGCTTTGTGACCTCTATTGAAATTGATAATTCATTAGAAAGATGGGGACCTCTAAGAGCACTCGGTTGCAGCACGTACAGCAAAACACAATGCAAAAACACAGAACAGGCACACAAAGCAGGAGACGCAAAAGGGACAAGGAACAACAAACACGACATAGGAACATCAAACACAAAAGACAACACATATTAAACTAACGAGACCAATGGGCAACCGATTCTGACTTAGGACGGCCATTCTGCCACGCTAGTAGCAAATAGTGTGTTTTTTCCGGACTACCTGCGCAAAACCCTCCCACTTTTCCGAAGATGATCAAACTTGACTCCTGTTCCACCAGCTCTTTGCTGACGAATGACCATTTTGCACCAAGCTTACGAATTATCAATTTGCACTTATAATAAACGAATAATTGACTTGCTTCTTGTAAACGAAACATTATATTGCACATAGGTTACGAATCATCGATAATAATACTATTGTATTGAAAAAAATGTATTATTTTATGATTGATAATTAGAGCGAGGAGGGCATGTCCTTGTGTATAAATGTATAATTTCTCTACAATGCACGTTTGTATTTCATTAGAATAAAGCATATTGTTGTTTGGTGTTGATTAGCATTCAGCTGACAAACGGCCATTTTGCACTTAGCTAACGAATCATCAATTTGCACTTTATAGACGAATTATTAATAGGTCAATTATTCGTTCATTTGATGATTCCTTAGCTTAGTACAACGTGGTCATTCGTCAGCTGAGTGCAAATAGATAATTCGTAAGCTATGTGAAATTTTATGTTTCGTCAACTTAGAGCAAACTCTTCGTCTACTAAGTGCCAGTTCATGATTCGTTAACCAAGTGCACGCGAATTATTCTTGTATTCTTATTAGTTAATATTCTTGTGCTAAGCTTAATTAAATGATTCATTTTCTAAGTACACGAAACTTATTCTTCAGCCAGTTACAGAAGAACTATTCTTCAGTCAAGTGCAATTTTAATTATTTGTAAGCTAAGTACAAGATGATGATTCATCAGCTAAGTGCAAGATGATTCGTTAGCAAGGTGCAAATTGACGATTCATCAGCGAAGTGAATGTTGATGATATGTGAGCGAGGTGCAAGTTGATGATTCGCCAGCTAAGTGCAAGTTAATTATTCGTAAGCAAGGTGCAAGTTGACGATTCCTCAGCTAAGTGCAAGTTGATGATTTGTCAATTAAGTGCAAGTTGACGATTCGTCAGCTAAGTACAAGTTGATGATTTGTCAGGTAAGTGCAAGTTACCAATTCGTCAGCTAAGTGCAACTTGATGATTTGTCAATTAAGTGCAAGTTGATGATTTTTCAATTAAGTGCAAGTTGATGATTTGTCAGGTAAGTGAAAGTTGATGTATTGTCTGGTAAGTGCAAGTTGATGATTTGTCAGCTAAGTGCAAGTTGACGATTTGTCAGGTAAGTGCAAGTTGATGATTTGTCAGCTTAGTGCAAGTTAATGATTCGTCAGCCAAATGCACTTTTATTATTCGTTTATGCAAATTAATTATTCGTGTTATTAGCCAGCGTAAGGGAAAATGTGTGATTCGTCAGCTAAGTGCGCATTAATTTTTCTTAAGCTAAAAATGTAAAATTAATTCATTATTGGTCAGCTAAGCGCACATTGATGATACGTCAGCTTAGTGCAAATTCACGATTCGTCAACAGTTTCTTCATTTAGATGAATATTGGTGAGCTTTAATCAGATCAATATTTTTCTAAGAGTCTAAGTCAATTATTTTCATGAAAACTTTTTATTTACGAATTGTTTTTGGTTAACGTAATCCATGTTCACGGTAGACCAGAAAAGGCTTGTGCGTATGGCCAACAAGTCCATACTGATGAATGACACGCCTTATCAGCTAGCTTAGTGATGGTTCCCGTCCGAAATTGTGTTGGAAAACATATTTGAACGAAGAAGAGGAGAGCATACCAAACCATCCCTCATCTTTGGATATCCATCTTCCTCAACGTCTTTGTTGATGGAACTATTTGCAGGCGAACAAGGAATTGAATTAGATTTTACACTAGCTAGGGAATGTTCGGACATGTGGTACACATTTAGGAATGTAAATATAATCTTATGACTACAACTACGTCATCGTGATTCTTACGATATTGACGCGACACCGCTTGAATCACAGAGTTCCTTCCGGTATTGTTACGCAAAAATAATATCAGAACAATTTTAGAAACATAAACGAAACGTTCTTTCATAAAGATTCATAAAATCAATGATACGGGAAATAGAAACACGGTTGATAGCATCGTCAATTGATCTATAGCACAGTTTTGATTAGGAACAAAGAGATGTCCACACGAATAATTGGCGATCGGATTTACGTAAACTTGTCTGTAAATTTGTTAACACAATAGTTTGGACGCAAATACAAAAGGCGACGAAACAGATTTTTGTTGAAATACGTGGGGGTGCTAATGCGTTTGTCTCAATATGAAGGTGTATGATCCTGTAGAACAGAGGGATGGTTTTCAGACCGAATGCCATTCCATTGTATAGGTGTGTGAGTTATGATGACTTCATTTGGTTGATTTTATAAACGGTCCAACTGGCATAATGATACGATGGTATTTTAGCGATTGATGCTGAAAACTCAATTCTATTTAGAGTCATATCGATTCATTAGTTTACTGCAGCATTTTTATGCAAGAGAATGTCCAAAAGGTTGTCATGTGAATATAAAATGGTATCCTTATCTCTGATGGCGCGACTAGTTTCACGTCCGCATTAACCATCTGACTTTGGAATGACCATAAAGTGAACGAATAGTGAAGACGATAATTGTCCCGAGACATTTCAAACTACTGGCCTATGATTGGTCGTCCCATAACGGGACGACATACATGTACTAATATCACAGACCCGAACGGTCCTGGTATTTTACGAGCCAGGTCAGGTGTACTGTATACTCGAGATTCTGTCACGAATTCTTTATTTTCAACTCAAAGTTGGATGTTGTTGGGAACCAGAGCCTCCCTCCTCCCTTCACACACACTTTAACCCTTTTCTTTTGGAAACAAGGCAAAAAAGAAAGAATGTCTTGTCCAAAATATTTTACCATTTCTGCAGAAAAACCTTAGAATATTTGCAAATGATTGTCGATATTTCAATAACCGGTATACTATCTTGAACTACTTTTGGAAAACTGTACCCCACGTCATTTTTAAATGTTGAATTGAATCGTGGAATCTTCTTTAACCTTATCTGCTATACTAGTATATATAGGGATCGACATGGTAAGATTGGATCACATCAACCTATTTAATTGTAACAGGTCATTCGTAGTGTGCGGATCTAATAAGGGGTTTAGGTAGTGTACCCACAACCCCCAACAAAGGAGTTTATAAAAAATGTTTTTAACGCCCGTCATTATGCGCCCGACCATCCGTCCGAGGTCATGTTTTCCAGACTTTTTTCTTAAACCTGTCAAGATATTGGATTGAAACTTGGCATATGACTTGGCTATTGAGCTTGAATTATATAGATATTACAAATTATGGCCAGTGTATCATTTCTAACTCTATTTAAGACTTTAATTCATCACATACCTAAAAGCGGAAAAGTTTGAAAATTTGATCTTGGGTAATGAATGATGTATCCGTAAGAAAATGCTTTCTATAAAAATTAAGCTGGAGGTTCTCTTTTGAATAGTTCGGATTTCTCTTACGTAAGCAATATAACCCATGAATTTAGGTCCTAAATCGTGACCAATGACGCACCTTAAACATAGAAATTTTCAGCAATTTTACAGTTTTCCGGACATTTAGTAGCTAATGAATTGAATCTTGATATATGCCTTCATAATAAATCATTAAAGATCCAGTTCGAGTTTCCAAAAAAAATTGACCTATTTAAAGAAGTTCTCTAGTCGTGGAGATTTTCATGTATATTACAGTTCATATCAAACTAAATTCCATCAAGAAATTTCCTCATAATGTAATCTCTTTCAGAGCTGATATAGACCAATTTATATTTTACCACCTTTTCCAATTTCTCAAAATAGCTGTACAAACCGGAAGTACGTCAGAAGTGTGTAAAAGGGAACCACGTTTCATAACGCTATATATAGAGATGTACATGCATGTTGTGGATACATGTATGAATGTACTCTTATAAATACCAAAATAAAGGACATATCAAATGAGAGTGTATGATTGATTATAAATATGATAAAAGAGCATTTTTAATGAAACCTAAATATTTACATTTTAAAAACTACTAATGTACATGATTTATTATGTACATACGTACATGTGTTGATATATTTTAAACGACTTCCAGAATCCTAAAGTTATATGGATAAAAAAAATCTTAAGGGGATCTATCCTTCCTTTCCCCGGAAAGAAAATGGAGGTGGGGTACACCGTCTCTTTCGAAAAAATATATATACTAGTAAAACAAAGAAAAAATCTGCATTTTTGGCAAAACCAAGGGGTCATGACGTTCTAACCGTCTAGATCATGCTTGTAGATGGTTTGGGTCGGGTAGAGGGTATCCTATTTACAAAATTCTATAATTTCCCCCATAGGCGGAAAGATCGTCCGGGTATTAGTATGCGCTACTAAAAAAAAATTTTTTAAGGCGCATACGAATATTTGCCAGGCGACCTTTCGGCCTGTGATTTCCCCGGCACTCTGAATCCCTCCCGTTCCGGCCTTTGTTATCACCCTCCTTCGGTGACATTTGTACCTCCCCACTTCCAGTCGGCACATACGTACTTCAATAAATATCACCTTCCTTACATTATAAAAAGCATGCCATGTACATGCTAAAAGGAGAAATTAGGTCTGTGGAATATCGGTGAGAATTAATGTAAAAATATAAGTCATCGACATGTTCAATGTACTTATTTTTTTGAGCGGTGAAAAAAGAAAGAAAGAAGGAAAGATACAAGCTAGATTTTTTTACTTGTATACAGGCCCCAAGTGCCGAAAAAAAGTCAGTATGTAACAACTGTTAAAGAAAAATATTGATTATGTATTTAAATTCAAAATCATATTGTCATATAGAAGAAACTGAAAAAAAAAAAAAAAAAAAAAAAAAAAAAAATATTAACCCCCCTCTCGCCCGAATTTCCAGACATAACTCTCGTCTCCAGACGCCCCCCCCCCCCCCCCTCATAAATAACGATACGATGTTTGACGATTGTTGTTTTGTAAAACAAAATTTTTTGATGAATGTAAACAAATAAATGTCCATCAAATGTTTCATCAAACGGATCCGTGTGGAACATCGAAATATGCAAGAACTTCAGTTTTCAATATGCAGAGCATAACCTGTTACATGTTCACAAATTTTTCGATAGATTGGGGTGGGGACGTAAATTTTAACTGCAGAAGGAGTTGCGACTGAATTTCGAAAAAAAAAAATGATAATCATAAACAAGATACCATTTCAAATACTCGTATATGTATTCTGGGTATCTATTTTCTAATATTGTTCTGGGCTACACAGTGAACATCTTGTAATGTACCTCGGAAATCAATTTTTTTTTCTCTCTCTCTCTCGTACTGAGATACTCGATCAGTTAATATTGACGAAGAACGCTCTTTACTTTCCATTTAATTCTGAGACGATACATTTAAAATTTCATTTTATTCGATATACATTACATGATCATTTCTCCCGGTATTGAATTTCAAGAAAGTCAATTTTTTTCCTGAAATCCTGAGCGGAGCTAGCAGACAACTTTCAATGCCATATCATTTTTTTTTTTTTTTTTTTTTTTTGGTCGACCCATATCATTTAATTTTTTTTACCTTCATAACTTTATATAATATCAGAAAATAAATTTCATATTATCTGAAACGGCCAAAAAATGTGTCGTCAATTTAATGATTTCACCCTCTTCCTGATACATTTACGCCCCCCCCCCCCCCCCCCCCCCGATTCTATAAGCTGATTAGAATATCAATTTGAGATCCCATCTAGACAGCTAGGAAAGGCTTTACTTAGGATTTCATATCCTATAAAATTTCGATCTCTCACCCTCCCTTCATTATTTAATATTTTCCGTGTTCATGCAAGTCTTACCAGGAATGGGGAAGAACCGCCCCCCCCCCCCCCCCTTTCCCTCCACCTGGATGGGTCCGACAATGAATATGTACAGGTCTTTTAAAACACTGATGTCTTATTTACTTTGAAAATGGTTAAGCCGAAAAAATAATTATAAATGTACCATATAAACAAAGAGACACATGTACTATATTTTACATTACGTCATCGTGTGAATGTGTAGTATATACACACATCTGACGTCACGAATTTGTACTTTCAATTTCGGCGGAAGTTGCAGACTAGTTCTGTGTAAAATCGCTAGCTTGTTGATATGGGCTTATAAATCGCTGCTTCATGGATAGACGAGACAATAAATTTTTATGGAACTACCAATACTTTGTAATTTGAGTTTGTCCGAGTAGATGTAAGTGAAAATACCCACGAGTAGAGGACTTCTTTAAAGCAGAGTCATTGCCCTTGAACAAAGAAATTTTCCACAATTTAACAGATTGCCGGACTTTTTTCGCAGCCTATGTAGCTATATATTGAATAAGAACTTCAAAGTAGATAATAACAGATCCAGTTCAAGTCTCGAAATTGATTTTTGGATTCGCCCATGAACCTTATTTCGTGATCAATCTGTTTCGTTCTTTAGCCTGTACCTTTAAATGCCATGCAAGCGTTCTGATTTGATACATCGTTGTCTTCTTGGAACCATGCTCTATATTTAGATTTGACAAAATGGTACATTGTTTTAATGTATGCTGAGCATACAAAGTGTCATATTTATCTTTTCTAATAATGATCATAAACACCATTATTTTAGAAAAATGATTGATAGAAACTGCCGAAAAGAACAGGACTCCCCCCTTCCAACACTAGATTTTATTTTACAAGTTCACTCCAATATTTGGAGAAAAGAAGTTGACTCCAAAGGGACCGAATCACTACTATTGCAGAGTTTCTCATAATAATATTACAATTCGACATTGACAATGTTTGGCTTTCTTTTCGTCAAATGTCCTTCAACGGATCCAGTTTAAGAAATTTGATATGTCTCTCACAAAGATATTCCATGCCATTTTTAATTCATAAGCAACTGAGTGGCAAGAAGTTTTCGAAAAAAAAAAACTATTTTTAAAATCAGATAGGAGTTCATGTTTCATTTACGAAATAGAACCATTTCCCACTGTGAAATCGATAAAATAAACACAATCGAACCCAGAACTTTATACATAAAAGCGTGGGTGATGATTTTAAGTAATGTTAAAACCTATTTTACTTGTGAATTATATTTCCGATATGCCATTACCGAACATTATATATGATAGGATTGATTCTGGGAAAGATGTCAACTTGAAGGTGTTTTAGTCCCCTACCGGCAACGCCGAAGGGGACTCTAAGTTTCCTCTCGGTCTGTCTGTCCGTCTGTCTGTCCGTCTGTCCGTCTGTCTGTCAGTCTGTCCCATTTTCAGTTTTCCGGACTTTTTTTCGCTGTTGTTGCATATATTTAACTCATTTTTGGTATGTGGATATATCTCAATGTGATACAGATCAACTTTGAGTTTGCTTTTGATTGACCTAATTTTACAAGAGTTATGGCCCTTGGACTTAGCAAATTTTATGAAAATTTCAGTTTTCCGGACTTTTTTTCCGCTGTTGTTGCATATATTGAACTCAGTTTTGGTATGTGGATATATCTCAATGTGATACAGATCAAGCTTGAGTTTGCTTTTGATTGACCTAATTTTACAAGAGTTATGGCCCTTGGACTTAGCAAATTTTATGAAAATTTCAGTTTTCCGGACTTTTTTCCGCTGTTGTTGCATATATTGAACTCATTTTTGGTATGTGGATATATCTCAATGTGATACAGATCAAGTTTGAGTTTGCTTTTGATTGATCTAATTTTACAAGAGTTATGGCCCTTGGACTAAGCAAATTTTATGAAAATTTCAGTTTTCCAGACTTTTTCCCGCTGTTGTTGGATAAATTGAACTCATTTTTGGTATGTGGATATATCTCAATGTGATACAGATCAACTTTGAGTTTGCTTTTGATTGACCTAATTTTACAAGAGTTATGGCCCTTGGACTTAGCAAATTTTATGAAAATTTCAGTTTTCCGGACTTTTTTCCGCTGTTGTTGCATATATTGAACTCATTTTTGGTATGTGGATATATCTCAATGTGATACAGATCAAGTTTGAGTTTGCTTTTGATTGACCTAATTTTACAAGAGTTATGGCCCTTGGACTAAGCAAATTTTATGAAAATTTCAGTTTTCCATACTTTTTCCCGCTGTTGTTGGATAAATTGAACTCATTTTTGGTATGTGGATATATCTCAATGTGATACAGATCAAGTTTGAGTTTGCTTTTGATTGACCTAATTTTACAAGAATTATGGTCCTTGGACTTAGCAAATTTTATGAAAATTTCAGTTTTCCGGACTTTTTTCCGCTGTTGTTGGATAAATTGAACTCATTTTTGGTATGTGGATATATCTCAATGGGATACATATCAAGTTTGAGTTTGCTTTAGATTCACCTATTTTTACAAGAGTTATGGCCCTTGGACTTAGCAAATTTTATGAAAATTTCAGTTTTCCGGACTTTTCTTCGGTTCTATTGCAAATAATGCACTGATTTTTGGTAAATGAATACATCTCAGTGTGATACAGACCAAGTTTGAGTTTCGTGTCCATTGGCCTATTTTAAAAAGAGTTATGGCCCTTGGACTTAGCAAAATTCATGAAATTTGCAGTTTTCCGGACTTTTTCTTGCCTGTTATTGCAGATAATGAACGGATTTTTTTGTATGTGAATACATTATTATATAGTGTGATGCAGATTTGAGTTTGATTTAGATTGACTAATTTTCACAAGAGTTATGGCCCTTGGACTTAGCAAATTTTATGAATTCAGTTTCCCAGACTTTTCTTGGCTGTTGTTGCAGATGATGAACTGATGAACAGAGATGCAAGTCATAAATTTATGCCGCCGGTAGGGGACTTATATCGCACAGCGATCATTGCATTTTTTTTAAAATTGGTCAGAGCAGTTTTACGTCTAGGGAAAAGAGGTTAGGTCGCAACTCTTCATTTTGACACTTTTATAATTTTTTTATGTAAAATTGATTTGAAAAACGTGTACGTACAGTATGTAAAAATTGTATCATTAGTAAAACACAAAACACGAGTAATGGGGCCATAAAAATATCTAATTCATAAATTGTAAAATTCGATACTCTGATAAGAAAGCAATTGATAATTAAAATGTCGTTAGAATATTATAAGTAGAGTTAGTTGACCTTTCACCTATATTTTTTCTAAATGTATTTGTCTTATGAAGTGTATATGTACTAAAGTCACCTTCAATCCTGAAAACCTAGCTGCCAATTCAATCCTGAAAACCTAGCTGCCAATTCAATCCTGAAAACCTAGCTGCCATTTCAATCCTGAAAACATAGCTGCCATTTCAATCCTGAAAACCTAGCTGCCATTTCAATTCTGAAAACCTAGCTGCCATTTCAATCCTGAAAACCTAGCTGCCATTTCAATCCTGAAAACCTAGCTGCCATTTCAATCCTGAAAACCTAGCTGCCATTTCAATCCTGAAAACCTACATGAAAAGAGTGTCTGTCTTGTCCGTTTTCTTTTCAGTAATTTAGAATGACTTTTAGAAGACCATATGTCTCCAGACTATCTATTATATTATGTCCTAAATAAGGGTGAAACGTTTACCAAATTTCCTAAACGTGTACACGGAAGGCTGTAAACGAAACGTAAACGCTTAAACGCTTCTTTGTATTTCTAATGTGAAAAGTGATATCCACTAGCATTCATTTGCAGACATGGTAATAAATTGACATAAATATGACTTAGTTACGCTTGACTAGAT
The DNA here is from genome assembly GCA_028142955.1 of Pinctada fucata. NCBI lineage: Eukaryota > Metazoa > Mollusca > Bivalvia > Pterioida > Pteriidae > Pinctada > Pinctada fucata. The sequence continues at coordinate 451,688 of AP027107.1, forward strand.
CAAATTCGCAATTTTAATACAACATGCTGATGTTTCGTACAGCAATAAAAATTTCAAAGATTCAAATATCAAACTGTTATTTTCAAATGTGTTTGAACAATTCCCACAATTCAAAAGTGCAAGTAAGTTACAAAAACAGTAACTCGTGGAAGGTTGGACACCGGACCATCAAGAGAAAGCATAGGCGGAGAAATAGACGAAGTAATAGACTGCAATGACGGAGAAAGAGACGGTTGCGGCGGTGTCAATTTTGAGATATCGGCTTTTTCTATATAACAGGATTAGATTGATTCTCAGACAGATTTCCTTTCCGTTTTAAGCGTTTGTTTAAAGTTTGTCCAGTGTGTTTGAATCAAGGATGCATACATAACTCCGACAGCACATACATGAACATTTCGTACTTACGTTAAATGAAGAATCAATTGACTGACTTCGCGACTTCAGGAAATCAATACAAGTATTGAATTTTTAGAGTAATATTAACGATATAAAAGAATATCTTTTTATTGTATGTATACTAGTCCGTGTACACGTTTAGAAATTATGTAAACGTATACAATCAAAAAACGAAACGACTCCGGGTACACGTGTAAACGTTTCACCCTTAGTCCTAAATCAATAAGAAACCTGGATCCACCAATGGCTTGCTCCATACTTATTCTTCACAAAATTTAGTCAATCTTGGTAATTGTTTAATGGAATCTTTACTTCACGTAACAAGGATTTACTGGTGACACATACCGGATACATTAGACAAACTTAAATAAGAAATTTCTATTAAGACTCCCAGTAACGTAAATCTATGTTTTGTGTACAGAAATAGTTCCAAGACCTAAAATACGTTATAATGTGATATTGCCTGAAATCGGAATGAAGCTGATGTAAATTATTTGAATTAGCGTAGACATAAATAGACTATTATTATTATACATTTGTATTTTTCATTCGTGTTACAATTGAAACACAATTTCTTTCATTTCAGAATTGTTGAAATATACAGTAGACGATTACAGGGTATGTATTTCTTTAGAACAAAATATTTTGTAAAATTCAAAGTAAACCTGTCATGTGATATCCGGTTAACTGAAATTCTATGTCATGTCATATATATGTAAATTCATTCTCAACATCATACTATTAGTAAATATCCAATTACTACTCCTTTACGATGTTATGCATTTAAATATGCAGCAGGCGCGAATCTAGAAAGGGGGGTAGAGGGACATCGGGGTCGATCATCAGTGGCTCATTTTCTATACCTAAAATCGGAGACATGGAACCCCTCCCCCTGGAAATTTTTATTAAGATCCACTTATGATTTGCTATCGTACAGATATTTTACGGGGATGTCATTGTCGGAGGCGGGATGTCTAGCGTCAGAGTATGAAAAATTACATGATTCTTTTAAACTTAACCTTAGGGAATTTTTGGTACAAATTCAAAATTAGAAGAAAGGCAGGGGGGGGAGGTGTCAAAGTCAGACCCACGCATTATGAACATGTACAAAGAACAATCGAGTGGTGGTATTTTTTGTACCATATGTCGCTTATGTCATATAATAGACAGTATCTATCTAAGATATAGTGTGAATCGTCAACACGATCAAGAACACATTAAAAAGCAACATTTCTCGGTCATAAAGACGTTTGATCGTTAAAAAAACTAAAGAACTTGATAGTAATTTGTCAGTGAAGTTAAGTATAACAAAAGTTCTTACAAAGAAAAAAATGATAACAGCATGGGGATCTCTAACAAGACAGGGTTACAGCTAGTATCCACAGCAAATCATCGAAATGCCCGTACGTGAAAACACAGGATAGACAAGCACAAAAACAGACACAAAGAGGAAATAGAGCACCAAATACAATATCAAAACTCTGAACACAAAAGGCCATGAAACATATATCAACAAACAATAGGCAACTGGTACCGACTTGGGACGTTACTAGCAAGTAGTGTGTTTATCGGGATTACATGCACACAGTTCTTCCATTTGTCCTGTTACCCACTGGTCTCAAAGATCGCATAATCGTTGTGTATAAACCCTGCTCATCGCAAGATAACTACACAGTCACACAAGACATGCAGGAAAACGCACGGGCCCAAGTCACAAACAGCTGAATATGTATATGTAAATGGATAATTATCAAAAACAGAGAAAAACAGTCCGTGCTCTGTCGACTGGAGCGAGCTCATCCATGCAACCGCTCGAGGATTCCAAGCAACATAAGAGAGTTTGAATGAAAATGCTGGAATTCAACATTTAACATAACAAGTTACATTAAATTAAAAGGTTTGTTTTCTATATGATATTGTATATTACAGTGCAAGAGAGGCTGACCAAGCAGATAGCCGTGGCCATAACAGATGCTATACAGCCTTCCGGAGTCGGCGTCGTCATAGAGGCCACGTAAGTATTCTATACAGCCTTCTTAGGTCGGTCACTTACGTATTCAGCCTTCTGGGGACGGTGTCTTCATGAGGCCATGTAAGTATTCTATATGTAGCCCTCTGGTGTCGGCGTCGTCATAGAGGCCATTTAAGTATTCTATACGGCCTTCTGGTGTCGGCGTCCTCATAGAGGCCACGAAAGTATACTGTGCAGCCTTCAGGGGTCGGCGTCATTATAGAGGCCATATGAGTATTCTATACAGCCATCTGGAGTCGGTTTCTTCATTGAGGTCACGTAAGTTTACTATACAGCCTTCTGGGACCGGTGTTGTCAAATAGGGCACATAAGTATTCTAAACAACTTTCACGGGCCGGTGTTGTTAAAGAGGCCACGTAAGTATTCTATACAGCTGTCTGGTGTCGGTGTCGTTTGAGAGACCACGTAAGTATTCCATACAGCCGTCTGGTGTCGATGTCGTTAAAGAGGAAACGTAAGTATTCCATACAACCGTCTGGATTCGGCGTCGTCATAGAGGCCATGTGAGTATTCCATACAGCCGTCTGGTGTCGGCGTCGTCATAGAGGCAACGTAAGTATTCTATACAGCCGTCTGGTGTCGGTGTCGTTAAAGAGGCCACGTAAGTATTCTATACAGCTTTCTGGAGTCGGCGTCGTCATAGAGGCCACGTAAGTATTTCATACTGCCGTCTGGAGTCGGCGTCGTTATAGAGGCAACGTAAGTATTCCATACAGCCGTCAGGTGTCGGCGTCGTTATAGAGGCCACATAAGTATTCCATATAGCCGTCTGGATTCGGTGTCGTTATAGAGGCCACGTAAGTATTCCATACAGCCGTCTTGTGTCGGCATCGTTATAGAGGCCACGTAAGTATTCCATATAGCCGTCTGGATTCGGCGTCGTTATAGAGACCACGTAAGTATTCCATACAGCCGTCTGGTGTCGGCGTCGTCATACTTATAGAGGCCACGTAAGTATTCCATACAGCTCTCTGGAGTCGGCGTCGTCATAGAAGCCAAGTAAGTATTCCATACAGCTCTCTGGAGTCGGCGTCGTCATAGAGGCCACGTAAGTATCCCATACATCCGTCACGTAAGTATTCCATACAGCCTTCTGGTGTCGGTGTCGTCATAGAGGCCACGTAAGTATTCCGTACAGCCTTCTGGTGTCGGCGTCGTCATAGAGGCCACGTAAGTATTCCATACAGCCTTCTGGTGTCGGTGTCGTTATTGAGGCCACGTAAGAATTCTACACAGCCTTCTGGAGTCGGCGTCGCTTTAGAGGCCACATAAGTATTCCAGACAACATTCTAGTGTCGGCGTCGTCATAGAGGCCACGTAAGTATTCCATACAGCCTTCTGGTGTCGGTGTCGTTATAGAGGCCACGTAAGTATTCTATACAGCCTTCTGGTGTCGGCGTCGTTATAGAGGCCACGTAAGTATTCCATATAGCCTTCTGGTGTCGGCGTCGTTATAGAGGCCACGTAAGTATTCCATACAGCCTTCTGGTGTCGGTGTCGTTATAGAGGCCACGTTAGTATTCTATACAGCCTTCTGGTGTCGGTGTCGTTATAGAGGCCACGTAAGTATTCTATACAGCCTTCTGGTGTCGGCGTCGTTATAGAGGCCACGTAAGTATTCCATACAGCCTTCTGGTGTCGGTGTCGTCATAGAGGCCACGTAGGTATTACATACAGCCGTCTGGAGTCGGCGTCGTCATAGAGGCCACGTAAGTATTCTATACAGCTGTCTGCTGTCGACGTCGTTATAGAGGCCACGTAAGTATTCCATACAGCCCTTTGGTGTCATAGAGGCCACGTAAGTATTCCATACAGCCCTATGGTGTCATAGAGGCCACGTAAGTATTCCATACAGCCCTATGGTGTCATAGAGGCCACGTAAGTAGTTTTGTATGTCTAAAAAGATTAATGTAAACGAGAGGAGAGTGTCAGTCCACTTTAGATGGGGTTTGAAATGGATGTGGTCAAACTCAAACTCATACTAGTATTATACTTAAAATGTTGGAAAAAATATGATTGCCTCAGAAGGCAGAAGGGGGGAGAGGGGGGCAGGGGGTGAGAACCCTGTAATCCAGATTAGATGCACACACGGACAGACTGCTCGGGAGAGAAATTATAAACTTACTGAATATTGTAATCTTTTTTCAGGCACATGTGTATGGTAATGAGAGGTGTACAGAAGTCCAACAGTAAGACAGTGACCAGTACCATGCTCGGTGTATTCAGAGAGGATCCGAAAACTAGAGAGGAGTTCCTCTCACTTATTAGGTAACTGGGTCTTCCTGGATACAACACTGACCGGGGCCAACGGACTGGACATTTGAAATTTGTATAACAATTTGGTGGTATTCCGAAATTTTACAAAGTTCTATTTATTGAATTTTATTCCATGATTGATTTCCATTTAGTTGTGACGACAAAAGTTTCAAGTTGTGAGTACACATGTACGAGACTTTATATCTATCATAGATGTCTCTTCTTATGACATTCATATTTATAAGGCACACATTTTACAAATTTTATGTTTTATCAGAATTTTATTTCCTTTTTTGCAATCTGAAAGAGTTGATTTTCTATATTAGTAAATTTTTAAACGTTCAAATTTATCAAACCACTACTTTGTACAGCGCCGTTGTTATATTATATTCCTATAAAGTACATGTATTTACAAAGTATTAATGCATTTCCGATCTCCGTAATATACAATCTACATTCCAAAATTCATTTTCGTTCGTAATTTTTCATTTTAACTAAACTACCTATTTTTTCGAGGAAAATAAGATTTTTCCATTTGCATGATTACCAGTACGGCATTATTAGAAGACATGAATTTTGTCTAGTCAGTAACATGTCTACCATCTTAACATAAATCGGGCCTTGATCATTTTTCGATAACTTTGAAATTATCACACTTTCTTTATGTCGATCAAGATCAAACGTATCGTAGGCCATGACCCTGTGAATTTGTTATAACCTTTTAACTTCTATTGATTTTATATTAATAAAGCATCATACATTTAAATCTATATATAAATGATGTGATATATTTTCTCCATGTGGTTGTGCTAAATAAATTTTATTGTAAAATGTAAAAAGATTTGCATTCATTTTATCAAAAATGAAATCAATATTTATAATATTTTTAAAGGTGTTGGGATTTTACCTTTTTTATATGTTTTCGATCCAAGTAGCAGGTCTCAACACTCTTCAAGTTTAAAATTAGAAGTGATTGACTGGCGATATGATATGACAAGGATTTCCTCTTTTTTATTTTTACGAAAAACAAAAAGAAAAAAAAGAAAATGGAAGTATACATCATGAAATCGAGGGTTTTCTATCAAAAATAACAAATAAGAAACATTATTTTTACAAAGATCTTTTAAAAATCATAAGTTCATAACCCAGAAAAGAGAATTTTGTCACAGAAATTTGAAAAGTTAACGGATTGTGTGGCAAGAATGATGTAAAATTGTTCCAAATTATTTTATGTACTTTTAAAAAGGCCATACAGGACGTATTTGAAATTATTGTACACATGACATTGTGTGTAATTCCATGACCCAAAAGAGGCAGAATCATTTCAATATGTTTGTGGCATGTATTACATTGTTTGAACCAGTAAAAACGACTTTAAAAAATCGCATTGAACAAATTGAATTTTCTTTTTCCTGTAAATCAAATTGAATACGATTTACTTAAGAGTATTATAGTTATTACTGTTATTCTAGAATTCATATATATTTTATAGAAAAACTGGATAACAGAACAATAATATATGGTCTCAGAGTAAACGATCAATTGATCTTCGGTTTTTGCGGTGAGGTAAACGATATATATTATACAATTATGGACTTTTAACTCGGTGCATATGTTGTGATATTGACTTACTATGAAAATAATGACCGAGGCGAAGCCGAGGTTAATATATTCATAGTAAGTCAATCATGATCACATTATATATACTGAGTTAAAAGTCATAACGGTTTTATTCCATAATTTCATATTATATAATTTACTGTAAGTAAGGACGCCATTTGCAGAAGTTAGCGTGGGATATCCCGGTCTATTTTTAAACAGTGGTATACGATGATTTATTCAGGAGCGTCGATGACGTTATCAGCCAATCAGACAGTCGCTATTTATAATTTATAGAATAATTTGTAGAATAATGCCCTAAAAATGTTTAGGGCATTATCGTAGATACAGTTCAAATTAATCAGTATACAGGTATTATATGTTTAAGTTTTATATCAAATGATTTCACATTGTCTATATTTATTATGAAAGTTTATTTATTACGAAAATAATGACGTTTATTCTACCCTTGAAGTTGATAATCTTATATTTTAACCATCTGTGTAAGTTGTGATACCCATGTAGATCATATGCTCTGTTCATGTAAGGCACCGGTTTTAATACTCATTTGAGTATTATTTCATGCAATCACAAAATGAATTATTGTTATAAAAAATCTAACTAGTATATATGTGATGTACTTTGTAAGCCATTCCCGTATATTTCTGTAAATGTTTTAATGCACCCGGGATCAAGATTCGGGGGCATAAAGTTTTTGGCCTGTAGGTCTGTTTGTCTGTATGTTTGTCCGAAAAACTATAGCATGGGCATAACTTTTGAATGGAAGGTGGTAGAGCTTTCATATTTCACATGTGTATTCCTTGTGACAAGACTTTTCCATTGATAAAAACATTTTTGACCTTGTGACCTTGACCATTGACCTACTTTTCAAAGACTTTAACATCGAACATAACTTTTGAATGGTAAGTGATAGGGCTTTCATATTTTACATGTGTATTCCTTGTGACAAGACCTACCCGTTCATACTAAACTTTTTGACCTTGTGACCTTGACCTTGACCTTTGACCTTCTTTTCAAAAACTTAAACATTGGGCATAACTTTTGATTGGTATTTGATAGGGCTTTCATATTTCACATGTGTATTTGTTATGACAAGACCTTTCTATTGATAACAACATTTTAACCTTGACTTTGCCCATTGACCTTCTTTACAAAAACTTTAACATTCGGCATAACTTTTGATTGGTAAGTGACAAGGCTGTGATATTTCATATGTGTATTCCTTGTCACAAGATTTCTCCATTGATACCAACATTTTTTAACCCAGTGACCCTGACCTTGACCTTTCACATACTTAACAGAAAACGGTGTTTATACTAACAAAGATGCCACCGGGGGCATTCGTGTTTCACAAATACAGGCTTTATTTTTTGTATAACTTAGGAAAGTTAATTAGCAAGAATCACTCTTCCCGAAAAAGATCCTGGGTTCGCAATGTATGACGTCATTATATTGATTGTAGTAAGACTGTGTGATATAAGCTTCATTATTTCGATTTTTATGCAAATAATTGTTCATTGTGATAATTACCATAAGATAACTAATAAGAGCAAAAAACGGTGCCCTATTCATTCTTAGATAAAATAAAGAAAGTGTTTGAAAGACGAGTTTTAGTTTTCTTTCTGAGCATTTCTCGTGTGAACCCCGGGGTAGATTGTACAAAGGAGGGGATCTCCAACAACACCCGGTTGTAGCACCACAGCAAAACCCCAAAACACCCAATGCAAAAACACAAAGCAGACAAGCACGGAAAGAGACGCATAAGGGACAAGGAACGTCAACGCACAACACAGAAACATCAAACACAAAGGACTACACATAAACCAACGAGGCCAATGGACTTAGGACGGCCATCTGCCACGGAATAGCAGAAGGTGTGGTTATCCTGGATTACGTGCGCACAACCCTCCCACTTTTCCGATTACCCAGAGGTCTCGAAGAACGTACAATTGTGGTGTAAAACAACCTCCCCACTGTCAGATGACCACACACAAACAAGACCGCAAAACGCAGGGGCCCAAGCAACACAGATGAATATGTAAATGGATATAAAAAGAGGGCGTACGTAATACAATCCGTGCTCTGCTGCCGCGAGCTCATGTATGTTATCACCCGAGGAGTCCGACTGACATTCAGAGAGGACAGGTGGTCGGGGCCCTGTCTTCTCTAAAGAGGTTTGGAAAGGGCCCGTCATGGAGTCCCGTCGTCACAGTCAGTCAGAGTGCAAGTTTTAAGAATGCGCTTGTACAAGACTGTAGATTGGTCAAGTACCAAGCCTAGTGTCCGTCGACATAAGGATCATATCCACGGTATAAAAGGCGTTTGATTATTCTGACGCATGAAATACCTCAGACGCATGAGATACCTCTGACGCATGAGATACCTCTGACGCATGAGATACCTCTGACGCATGAGATACCTCTGACGCATGAGATACGAGCTTTTCCGTGGGTTACACTCGATATGAGCATATTTTATACAAATAAGCTGTTTGAAGATCAGGAACATACCAGGGAATTCAGATTTATGTGTGATTCTCCTTTGATCTAAATTTAGTCCACTTGAGTCAAAGGCGTGTTCAGGCCATATCATATAACGATATTTGTAAGAGGCAGTATATTGGATTCACCATATCATATAACGAAGTTTGTGAGGAGGGAGTATATTGGTTTCACCATATGATATAGCGAAGTTTGCGAGGAGGGAGTGTATTGGTTTCACTATATGATATAGCGAAGTTTGTGATGAGGGAGTAAATTGTTTCATCATATTACGAAGTTTGTGAGGAGGGAGAATATTGGTTTCGTCATATCATATAACGAAGTTTGTGAGGAGAGGGTATGTTGGATTCACCATATCATATATCAAGTTTGTGAGGATAGAGTATATTGGTTTTATAACGAAGTTTGTGAGGAGGGAGTATATTGGATTCACCATATCATATAAAGAATTTTGTGAGGAGGGAGTATATAGGATTCACAATATCATATAACAAAGTTTTAAGTTTGTGAGGAGAGAGTATATTGGTTTTATAACGAAGTTTGTGAGGAGGGAGTATATTGATTTCACCATATCATATAACGAAGTTTGTGAGGAGAGAGTATATTGGTTTCACCATATCTATAACGAAGTTTGTGAGGAGGGAGTATATTGGATTCACCATATCATATAATGAAGTTTGTGAGGAGGGAGTATATTGGATTCACCATATCATATAATGAAGTTTGTGAGGAGGGAGTATATTGGATTCACCATATCATATAATGAAGTTTGTGAGGAGGGAGTATATTGGATTCACCATATCATATAACGAAGTTTGTGAGGAGAGAGTATATTGGTTTCACCATATCATATAATGAAGTTTGTGAGGAGAGAGTATATTGGTTTCACCATATCTATAACGAAGTTTGTGAGGAGGGAGTATATTGGATTCACCATATCATATAATGAAGTTTGTGAGGAGGGAGTATATTGGTTTCTCTTTATCATATAACGAAGTTTGTGAGGAGAGAGTATATTGCTTTCACCATATCTATAAGTTTGTGAGGAGGGAGTATATTGGATTCACCATATCATATAACTAAGATTGTAAGGAGGGAGTATATTGGTTTCACTATATCATATAACGAAGATTGTAAGGAGGGAGTATATTGGTTTCACTATATCATATATAACGAAGATTGTGAGGAGGGAGTATATTGGTTTCACCATATCATATAACTAAGATTGTAAGGAGGGGGTATGTTGGATTCATCATATCATATATATATTGAGGTTTGTGAGGAGAGAGTATATCGGTTTTACCATATTATTTCACGCAGTTTGTGAGGAGGGAGTATACGATATTTGTTTCACTCACCATGCAGACCTGTCCATGGACGTAAATTTCATTCCCACGTCAGAACTTTACTTCAGTTATTCTTCACATGACATCAGTAATTAAACTTCACTTATGGATTTCTCAAGTTCTGCAAATGATTTTCGAGTCAACTGGCCAAGGTCATACTTGGCATTTATAAAAACAGCATGTAACAACACTTACGCATCATATGTCAAGTAATACTTGGCTTTCTTATATCTATGGAGGAGTCATTTTGATTATTTTTATGTCAAAAGGTCAAGGTCAATTTCGGCATGTACATATAGTAAAGAGAATTTCCGCTTTGTAACTCTTGATCTACCGTAAATCAACCTTCATATGTACATGTATATTACTTATGACTCGAAGGAGGAGTTCGATCTATAAATTTTTGTGTCTAAACGTCAATGGTCAAGGTTAAAAAAAAAAAACGGTTAATCGTTATTTCCATTCACAATGTCCATGCTTTACAGAAAGCTATATATATTCCTGAAAAAAAAACTTGTTTGACATGAAAAATTAGCAACATAAGCATAAGTGAATATCGATGCCTTATCAGAAATTTATACCCAATGTTTTGCAACGGGCAAACAGACGGACAAGCCAAAAACTATATGCCCCGAATATTTGATTCCGGGGCAAACAAATCAATACAGATGATGCGTAGGAGATCCAAAATCAACTTATTGAACGACAAACTGACAACTGCAAAGCATTGGTGGCCATTTTGATTCACGATTTGGAAATGGATCGTTGTCTCAAAAGTTTTATTATTTGTTCCATCTTGGTATTTTTGAAATAAAAGTGAATAAACCTTCCTACCCTTCGAAATAAACCTGCATGTATATTTAAAGTGCCCCGCCCCTACTTTTTCTCAAATCAACAGATGATTACTGTAATACCACGTTTGTGACTGATTTTCAAACAGCTAGAGCAAAAATGCGGCATGCAGGCGCGTAGCTGCCCATACAAAAGTACGCGCCTGGCATGTATAAAGTTTTAAGTATGCTGCTGGTACATGCATTTCCATGAGAACAAACTGCGCTCCAGCTGAGCGTAGATCTATTTCTGGTAGGTTTGAGCCAAAGTCACAGTTTGGACATAGCCCAAAGACTGAGACAAGGATAGGTCAACTTCTCCATGCATGGTGAATCATATTTTATATATTTGGACAAAGAGTTATATATATTTATGATAATTCGAATACATACAAACAGAAGTATAGTATGGATGTAAAACTACTATAATCTAATAACAATATTACAGTTTACGAAATAAAGAGAGCTGAATTTCTATCAGATTGCAGTTTTCAGACAATTTCGTTTTAATATGGTTTCCCGAATGAAATGGTATACCGGTCTGTTCTTGTTAAAATCATTAATGAATTTTAATCGAGATAGATTATAAACAAAAAAATTGGTACACGAAACTCATGCAGTGAATGAGAATAAGTGTCTCAATATTTAAGTAATAGTGTTGGACGGATTCAGCTGAAAAGATAAAGCTGAAATGTAAGATCAATCAAGATATAAAGTATCCTGTTGATTTCTGTAATCTTGTAAACCAACCAAACGCCATGGTGGCCATTTTGGTCGGCACACCAAATACTAGATAACTATACCTACAAAACACCGAATTCATCTGCAATATATAGATGATTAGTTTGACCAATACGACCTACATTTGTCCATTAGACTCTCTTCAGGGTTGATGATTGTGGAAATTTTATTTAGTGTAACAGTTTCTAGACCCGTGCCTGCAGGTCTATAACATTTGCCATTAAGATTGCGAGTCTTTAGAAACAAAGGTCATATTAATTTTACTGTTCTCATTTTCTCAATATCAACTCTGGGCATGACATCCCAACGGAAAAATATGTCGAAAAAGTATATCATGTCTATTTAAAGAAGGTACTGTACATCTTTTTTTTTTTATCTTGACACCCCTCCTCTGAGTAAGGAGCACCCAGTAAAAATAACTGGTAAAAACATTGAAGTTTTTTTTTTTAATTAAAACAAAGCTGCAATTTCATATTTATGGCCATTACTTAATTTAAACATTCAAATTTTGTTGATATTTGAGAGGAATATAGTCAGTTGGTATAATTGTGCTAAAAATTCTGTCAAATTACCTAAAATACAGTAGTTTTATATTTCTTAAAAATGCTTTCCTTACTAAAATTTAAAATATTTTTTCTTGATAAGATATAAAATAAAATTGCTGTTAAATTGAAATTTACAATTTCGTATAAAAGAATTAAAATTTAGTAAGATCGTAATGTTCATTACAAAGAACTATTTACAACAAAAGAACGAACGGAGGGAGAGTGCATTTCTTGGCAAAAGATGAATAACTCTTCGAGAGAAAAATAATAAATGAGTTATCCTTCTTGACGCACAGGCATTTACAGGGTCAAAGGTCAATAAAACAAGAAGTGGCAGAGCACCAGCCGAGCTGTCAAAGAAAGTTGCAAGTTTTCTCTGAAAACAAACACATATTATTATCTATAACAATTGATTGGTATAAATGATTGGTCTGCAAATTAAAATCCCTCTCATAAAGTGGCGTTTGTTCACCGTAAATTGTTTGTTTTGACTCCCCCCTTACCGCCATGAGTGTGCAAGATGACGTCACGATCCATTAATTTTCGTTCAACATGTGGTAGATCTAAATGCCAAAAATAGATATGTGTTTTTCTCCTCGGGGGTTCAGGATGAAAGTGTAGTCCAACGATATGGTAAGTTTAATTGAGTCTTTATTGATAAATTCGTGTACATGTAGATATTTGTTTCGAGTAGAATGTAAAATTTACTCGTCAGAGTGGTTGTGTTTTTGTCCCAAACTGAAGCAGTGAACCGAGTATGGAAACAAAACTCGCCAGTATCTTTGTATGACTGTATTGTAGAATAGAGTAATTTTCGAAATAGAAGAATATTTGTCAAGAATAGAGAATAAGATAGTCTGTTAATGTGGCGCTTGTCTATAAATTCTGATGTTGTCTGTAACAAATAACTACACATACATTTTATGTTTGTATGGTTTTGAATGGCAAAGTTGACAGATGTATATATATATATATATATATATCAGATAATAACTTTTATCATGTTTTATGATGAGGGAGATTTTGATTGTAACAATAGGTAAATGTATGTAATAATCATTATGATGTACATGACATGTGTATGTAAGTTGTAACCTTGTAATGAATGATCAGGTATTTAACGGTATTTGTTGTTTACATGTATTGAAAAATGTTCAGCATCGCTTTGATAAGCTTGATGACTAACTGCATTAATAGCCATTATGCCTAATGATTCATTTGTTTATTACAAGTTTACAAGAGGACCAATTAAGCTCTGACTCCTCTGGCACATACATGTAGGATATTTTTTCTGAATTGAAAACAATGGACCAAATATGGTGTACAAAGCTTCAGACTCAGTTATTTTTATTTGAAAAATAAAGAATTAAAATTAAAATTAAATTAAGAGTTAGACTCTAGAATACTAAGTGATAGGGGTTTCATATTTTCTGTACATGTGTATTCCTTTCTTGGTTTAAACAGAATTTATTCAATTTACATAAAATGATTATTACAATGCATGCGCAGATCCAGCATTTTTGGTCAGGGGGGGTCCAAAATTTTAGGAAGTCTACCTATCATGTAGGTACAAATATATCGGTGCACATGATGGGGAAGGGGGCAATTCTGAGGGGTATTGTTAGCTTTCCTTTGACGTTTATTTTTATAAAGAATTGGCGATCGTAGCGAGCCTGAATGTTTTTTAGATATGAAATTTTAATTTGTCTTGATTCGATCGAGATGATTATTTATAACATTGAATATTTTACTCCTTATATCGGCGAGCGGTGCGAGCTGCAATATTTTTTTTTTTATTAATTCACATCTTGTCTATATTTCATGAGAATAAATAGATAAGAGATGTGTAATTTTCCCAAATAATCAGACATCTCAAAATGACAAAACCTTGAAAAAGATGAAGGAGGTTACATCCTATGAAGTGAGGGACTGTTGAAAATATAAGTTCCTGAGACCGAATTAAGGAATTTTAAAGAAAAAATAGTTTTCTATTTGAATAAGACGAGCCGAAATTTTAGGTTCAAAGCCCTTTCATGCATTTTTAGACCCATTTCAATTAGAAATGGGCCATAGCTGGACCCCTACTCTGAAATTCTCAGGGGGGGGTCCAGACCCCCGGTCCCCCCCCTCTGGATCCGCGCATGCAATGAAGAAAGAATTTGAGGATTGAGTAACAAGGAGATACCTTATGAATACAACTCTCTCCTCCAGTTCAATAAATTACAAGAATAGAAAACATTTATGAAGTGGACATTTTTCAATACTACATAAACCTGATAAAAAAATTGTAGCTAGAGATCGAAGAGGATGAAAAGATAAGGAAGAGGGTTGATGTAGAAAGAGAAGAGAGAAAAGAACAAAAAATAAAATATATATATACATATGAAAATGAAGTATATAAGGATGTTCCTTTCTTGACTTATCCATTGATACCAAGGAATTGAACTTGTAGTATGACCTACTTTTGGCCTTTGTTCAGTTTAGGGGACGGATGGGACCTACTTTTTAGCTCTACTGGTCTCAGACCAGTCGAGCTTATGCGATCACCCTTCGTCCGGCGTCCGTCCGTCTGTCTGTCTGTCCGTAAACAATTCTTGTCCGGACAACTCCTCTGAAACTAATAGAGATAGAAAGTTAATTCTTTTTGCATTTTATTTGGTCCATAGTCTAGTTGTGCACCTGACATTTAGTTTCAGATCCTGACCCCCAGGGTCTTAGAAAATGGGCGTGGTCATTAAAAACTATGTAATCTTGTCCGGACAACTCTTCTGACACTATAAATGATAGAGAAATAATTCTTTTTGCAATATGATGGGTCTTTGGTCTTGTTGTGCACCTGATATTTTGTTTGAGCCCCTGACCCCCAGGGTCTTAGAAATGGGTGTGGTCATTTTCTCCTATATAACTCTATATATTATATAATCTTGTAATCGCAACTCCTCTGACACTATAAATGATAGAGACTTAATTCTTTTTGCAATATGATGGGTCTGTGGTCTTGTTGTGCACCTGATACTTTGTTTGAGCCCCTAACCCCCAGGGTCTTAGATATGGGTGTGGTCATGTTCTCCTATACATGTATAACTCTATGTAATCTTGTGTTCGCAACTCCTCTGACACTTTAAATGATGGAGACTTAATTCTTTTTGCAATATGATGGGTCTTTGGTCTTGTTGTGCACCTGATACTTTGTTTGAGCCCCTGACCCCAGGGTCTTAGAAATGGGTGTGGTCATTTTCTCCTATATAACTCTATGTAATCTTGTGCTCGCAACTCCTCTGACACTATAAATGATGGAGGCTTAATTCTTTTTGCAATATGATGGGTCTGTAGTCTAGTTGTTCACCTAATATTTTGTTTGAGCCTCTGACCCCCAGGGTCTTAGAAATGGGTGTGGTCATTTTCTCCTATATAACTCTATGTAATCTTGTGCTCGCAATTCCTCTGACACTATTAATGATGGAGACTTAATTCTTTTTGCAAGTTGATGGGTCTGTAGTCTAGTTGTTCACCGGATATTTTGTTTGAGCCCCTGACCCCAGGGTCTTATAAATGGGTGTGGTCATTTTCTCCTATATAACGCTATGTAATCTTGTGATCTCAACTCCTCTGACACTCTAAATCATGGAGACTTCATTCTTAATACAATTTCATGGGTTTGTGGTCTAGTTGTTCACCTGATATTTTGTTTGAGCCCCTGACCCCATGGGTCTTAGAAATGGGTGTGGTCATTTTCTCCTACATAACTCTGTGTAATCTTGTGCTCGCAACTCCTCTGACACTATAAATGATGGAGACTTAATTCTTTTTGCAATGTGATGGGTCTGTAGTCTGGTTGTGCACCTGATATTTTGTTTGAGCCCCTGATCCCCAGGGTCATAGAAATGGGTGTGGTCATTTTCTCTTATATAACTCTATGTAATCTTGTGCTCGCAACTCCTCTGACAGTATAAATGATGGAGACTAAATTCTTATTGCAATATGATGGGTCTATGGTCTAGTTGTGCACCTGATATTGTTTTAGCCCCTGACCCTTAGGGTCTTAGAAATGGGTGTGGTCATTTTTTCCTATGTAAGTCAATGTAATCTTGTGCTTGCAACTCCTCTGACACTATAAATGATGTAGAATTAATTCTTTTTGCAATGATTGGTCTGTGGTCTAGTTCATATAGCTGTGCACCTGATATTTTGTTTTAGCCCTATACCCCCAGGGTTTTTGAAAATGGGTGTGGTAATTTGTTCCTATATAGTTGTGCTCTCTACTCGTTTAAAGCTATTAATGATGGGGAGTTAATTCTTTATCTAATATTAAGGATCTGTAGTCTTGATGTGTAGTTTGAGCTAGCAGCCCTTGGCCCCTAGGATCTTGGAAAATGGGTGTGGCATTTTTTTTTTTGAAATACGTTATCTTGGATATTATGAATTATATGAGTGCTATTATAGTTGCAGTCTATTGGATATGTTGTTTTGTCATGCTACTTATAATTTGTGAGAGCGCCTGCTCCGCCTGCTCCCTATGGTCTTGGTTTAAAAAAAAAGAAAGGAAATTTATGTTTTAGAAAAAAACAACCAGGTGAGCTACAGTCTCGTCAGAGACTTCTGGTTACGTTACAGCTGTTTTATTGACAATGATGCAGACAGGGGCATTCATTTTTCACAAACACATTTTAATCAAAAAAATTTAGGGCATTGTCAAATGGCAGGTGCCCTGGAGTAGTCAAATGGCAGGTATATATTTGGCATGTGTATTTCTTGTAAAAACTTTAAAAGACCTTAAATTCTGTTAATTGGTACCAAATTTGCTGATATTGTAACCTTTACTGTGATCTTCGACCTACATTTGAAAAGCTAAAAATTTCCATTATTCAACCTTCATTTGAAAAACTTTAACATTCTGTAAATTTATCTGCTCTAAAATGATGCTAAAGAATTTGAAGACGTTAAACATGGGGGGTCCTCAATACTAAACTGTTAGAGGCAGGACTGTTGTACTGACAAATAGTTTCTGTTGGTATCAGACTTTTTAAGCCCCCGGAATCAAAGATTCGGGGTGAATATAGTTTTTGGCCTGTCTGTTTGTCCGAAAAACTTTAACATTGGACATAACTTTTGAATGGGAGGTGATATGGCTATCATATTTCACACATGTGTATTCCTTGAGACATGACCTTTCCACTGATACCAAAATTTTTGACCTCTTGACCTTTGACCTACTTTTCAAAAACTAACATTGGGCATGACTTTCGAATGGTAAGTGACAGGGCTTTCATATTTCACATGTGTATTCCTTGTGACAAGACCTTTCCATTAATACCAAAATTTTTGACCTCGTGACCTTGGCCTTTGACCTACTTTTCTAAAACTAATACATTGGGCATGACTTTTGAATTTTAAGTGATAGGGCTTTCATATTTCACACATGTATTCCTTGTGACAAGACCTTTCCATTGATACCAAAATTTTTGACCTCGTGACCTTGACCTTGACCTTTGACCTACTTTTCAAAAACTTTAACATTTGGCGTAACTTTTGAATGGTAAGTGATAGGGCTTTCATATTTCTCATGTGTATTCGTTATGTTATGACCTTTCTATTGACACCAAAAATTTTGACCTTGACTTTGACCTTTGACCTACTTTACAAAAACTTTAACATTGGGAATAACTTTTGAATGGTTAGTGATAGGGCTTTGATATTTCAGTTTCACATACGAAAAAATTTTAACACAGTCAGTGACCCTGACCTTGACCTTTCACATACATGTGCTTAACAGAAAATGGTGTTTATACTAACAAAGATGCCACATTTGTGTTTCATAAACACAGACTTTTTTTATCACGTGACCTTTGACCTATGTTTGAAAATTAATGAATGAAGCAAAAGAGGTGCATTGTAATTTGTATCACTATGACTCTCATATTTGGTATGTGTGTTTGTAAACTGATATTTAAAAAAAAAAATGCTCCCTAGGAATAGGATCAAAGATTGAGGGGCGTACAGTTTTTGGCCATTCTGTCTGTTTGTCTGTTATGATATCCATGGCAAAAAATGTAACATTTGGCACAACTTTTGAATGGTAGGTGATAGAACTTTTATCATTTATGCCTTAGAAATCAAAGATTTTCAGCCTGTTTAACTGTTTGTCAGGGGCAAAAACTATTAAATTGTGCTCAACTTTTGATAGGTTGTAGGTGGTAGGGCTTTCATATTCCACATGTGTATTTCTTATGACGAGAACTTTCCATAGATACCAAAATTTTTGACCTCCTGACCTTGAACTCTGACCTACTTTTGAAAAACTTAAACATTGGGCATAACTTTTCAATTGTGAATATTAGATGGGGCTTTCATATTTCACATCAGGGTGGCCACAGTTTCTGGAAAACAGGGAAAATGCTAAATAAAAATTTCCTGCAGGGACAAATCAGGGAAATTGAAAATTTGAAGAAAATTGGGGGAAAATCAGGGAATTTCATTGCTGATATTTAAAAAGTTAAATACTACGGTACTTGATGAAAATGAATTAATGTACCTATTCATTGCATTCTTGAACCACTATATAGTAATATGGTAAAAACTTAAATTCGACCTGTTCTACCATCCCCTCTCTAGGGATAAGAGATTTAATTTAGTCTCACTGAAGAGATTTCTTACTCAGATAACATTGGAAAAATGAAAAAAAGACAATGAATGATTGATCATGTTTAAGCAATACTTGAGTATCCGAAACGTGCATGTCTGGTCCATGCTCTAAATTTATCTGATCATAAATGATGCTATTGAATTTGAAGACGTTTAACATTTGTTAACAAAATACAATTTTCGAGGATTGAGTAAGTTTACAGTTAAAATTGGTTCAATATTTCAACAAAAACAGTGTAAAATTGTACTGGTTTCTTGCGCTTTTTGTCAGGGAAAATCTTTGTTGAGTCAGAGATAATCATGGAATTTTCTGGGGATTTCATTTCTCAAAATATGTGGCCACCCTGCACATATGTATTCTTTGTGACAAGACCATTGATGCCAAGAAAAATTTCCTCTTGACCTTGAACTTTGACCTACTTTTGATAAACATTGGGCATAATTTTTCAATTGTGAATGATGAGGCTTTCATTATGTCACTTGTGTATTCCTTATGACAAGACCTTTCCTTTGATGCCAAAACTTTTGACCTCGTGACCTTGAGCCTTGAACTTTGACCTACTAATGAAAAAACTTTAACATTCGGCATAACTTTTTAATGATAAGTGATAGGGCTTTCATATTTATTAAATTATTATAATTTCACTTTTGTATTCCTTGTTGACAAGACCTTTCCATTGATGCCAATATTTTTGACCTTGTGACCTTGATCTTTGAACTTTGACCTACTTGTTTAAAGCTTTAACATCACAGCCTTTGAATAGTAGGTGATAGAGTTTCATATTTCATGTCTATTCATTGTGACGTGCATCCATAATTAAAGATTTTAAAGTATTGCGTAATTGTTAAGCAGTTTTATGGTATTGTTTAAACTTTTATTTAGCCTTGAATAATACAGTCTGGTCTAATTGGTATAGAATTAAAATTATCATAAAACTTACAAAACTGCAGCATTTGTAAAAGAAAATAAAGGATAAACATTTAATATATGTGACAAAGAAACTGTAACTCAACTTACCCTGAATAAGAATATGCAGTTTTACCTTTCATTGTTTGAATCATAAACGAAGTGTGAACATTGTGTGGCTTTCATTATTTACATTCAAATATTGCTTATATTGTCATGATTGTATTGAAAAATGCATTTGTCTATTTTGAAATTTGACGTGATATACAAGGAAGTGCTTCGCTGTAAGTGTCAGTGAAAGGTAAATAGTAAAATTATATACTTAGTCGTGATGTAATTTAACAATTACGAATAATGACATTCATTCAGCAAAATTCCATTTTCTGAAAATATATACTAATGTATGTGGTTTCTATTGTTTCAGATGCATTTGGAAATACCGTAACAGACAGATCGGGGAAATTTGAGCCAGTTTAAACCATCAGGATGTGATCTTATAATTTACAAATAAACTTCGTAGTTTTAGAAATTGTAACAAGTAAACGTAAAGATGAAGTCCAACAACATGTTTCGAGACCAGATGAACATGGTCACGGAATGGTTTGAGAACTGGAACGAGTGTGAGAAGACGGTAGCGTTATATTGGCTGCTAAAGCGAGTGTCGAGCACACAGTGTAAGTTCATAGCTCAGGTCCTGGAGCAGATGGACTGTACAGACTTAGAAGGGATCACAGAGGAGGCTAATGATCCAAGTAAGTCAAAGTAACATCATCTGAATTTTAAAATTGTTTGCACTTGTTTAACAATTATTAATAGATTAAAATTTTTAAAAATTCCAAAAATTTGGCCTTAAACCACCATAGAAGGATCAAGTTTATCCCTTATGGACAGTTTTAAGGAAGAAGAGTTGTATATTGCCTTTATAAAAGTTTTTCCAGTTAATTTGAAACATTTGATTTTCCGAAGTAAAAAGCCCATTTTTCCCTTAAAAGAAAGACAAATCTCAAATGCAGTCTGTCCAAACAAACAAGTAGAATACAAAGTGATAATATTGTTAAACATGTTAAATACATCCTTTTTTGACTTCAGTGGAAGAAAATGAATGAATTTGTTAACAGATAACAGTTAATGCAGTGTGCACACATTACAAAAAGAAAGGGACATTTTCATTGTCAATGCGCGTATAGCGCATGGCGCACATCCTTCCTAATCACTGGTTGATGTCTTCAGATTTTAAATCTGCCGAATTATTAAACTTTAAAAGGTCCCTGATTTACAGTGAAAATGATGTCATATATTTTCAAGTCCAATATATAGAACTTGATACAAAGTTTTAATGCCTTGATTTGAGATAGGTTACTGATATGAAAGTTTGACCAGTAAATTTTCTGGGGTTATTGATTGTTTGCCCCTATGGTAGCTGAGTATACATTGTACATTGACAACCAGAGTTTGTAAATCAAACGCTATCTTTACAGACTGTTTGATTGACAAACAACTTTCAACAAGGCACTCGATATCGTCAAGTTTACACTTCTATGCTAGCAGGTATCATACAGGGCCCAGTCTAGACTTTTAAATGAATCAGTTTGACTGTTATTCAGTATTTTGAATGAGTCAAAGAGTCGATAGAATGTAGCATAAAGCAGTCTTTCGTTTATAAAAATTTTCTCACCTTTGTGTTTAAAGATTGTCACTGTTACGTAATACTGACATCTTTAATTATAGTTATTCAATGCACTTCCTCCAATTTTTAAGTGCCCTTGTTTCAGAAATGGGTTCATTTTTTAAAACAAGACACAAGTTTAAGGAAAATAAACATTGTCATTGATTTGTTTACTAGGACAGTCGGTAGATAGATATTGCTTTTGCAGGTTTTCCAAAGGGAAGAGGAAGAAATACATGTATCTACAGTGTTTGATTTTTTGAAAAGTCAGATTCAGTGTAAGGGCTTGAAATAAAAGCACTTAATGTAGAACACCTACTTACTGTTTGTAGAATTGCAATATTATAAATATGGATTACCTTGATCATATTGGTGTCCTTGAACTTTGCTAGGTCATGTGTCAAGGTCACTGTTTATATATATACATGTAGTATCTGAAAATCTCAGATACTTTAAAAGTAACATAATCTATAATATATTCCATAGTAGTTACTAGTACTATTAGTGAATACTTAATGTTGTTGTTTATTTCTTTCTTGTGCTTCTATAGTAGTTTATCACTAGTATATATAAATGTAAAGGTTGTTGAAAAGCAAGTTTGACTCATAAAGACGTTTAACATTTGAACTACTTGGTGAATGTCACTGCTGGTGGATCAAGAGTCCCCGAGGGCACATGTAGCCAAGTTCGATCAACTTCGGTTGATCGTCTGTCTCTTCAACGCATTTAAAATTTTCTGTTACAAAATTTCTTGAAATTCCTAAAATGTGGGTCCTGTAGCATCATATCCCACCCATTTTGCTACATCTTTCGGTACATATTTAGACATAATAATTTCACACTTTTTGACCATATTACATTATTTAGACTGAGGATCACTGACGAGGGCTAAGTACCAGAAACGTGCATGTCTGTTCCATGCTGTAAATCTATCTGGTCTTCAATGATGCTATTGAATTTAAAGACGTTAAACATCAGTCAGTTTCTGAAAAATGAAGTATCGGTTTTATCAGATTTGCCGATCAAAATTTGTTTGTTGTGTTAAAATCTCACTCTGTAACTATTATTATGTTGATGTCCTGCATTATTTGCTGATTTCACCAGAATATGACAGTGTCTCGCTTGTCGACATCCTGAAGTGGCTGCTGATTTCACCAGAATCTGACAGTGTCTTGTCTTGTTGACGTCCCGCAGTGTCTGCTGATTTCACCAGAATCTGACAGTGTCTTGTCATGTTGACGTCCCGCAGTGTCTACTGATTTCACCAGAATCTGTCAGTGTCTTGTCATGTTGACATCCTGCAGTGTATGCTGATTTCACCAGAATCTGACAGTGTCTTGTCTTGTTGACATCCTGCAGTGTCTGCTGATTTCACCAGAATCTGACAGTGTCTTGTCTTGTTGATGTCCTGTAGTGTCTGATGATTTCACCAGAATCTGACAGTGTCTTGTCTTGTTGATATCCTGTAGTGTCTGCTGATTTCACCAGAATCTGACAGTGTCTTGTCTTGTTGACGTCCTGTAGTGTCTGCTGATTTCATCAGAATCTGACAGTGTCTTGTCATGTTGACATCCTGTAGTGTCTGCTGATTTCACCAGAATCTGACAGTGTCTTGTCATGTTGACATCCTGCAGTGTCTGCTGATTTCACCAGAATCTGATAGTGTCTTGTCTTGTTGATATCCTGTAGTGTCTGCTGATTTCACCAGAATCTGACAGTGTCTTGTCTTGTTGACATCCTGCAGTGTCTGCTGATTTCACCAGAATCTGACAGTGTCTTGTCTTGTTGACATCCTGCAGTGTCTGCTGATTTCACCAGAATCTGAGCAGCAGATTCTGAGATATTCTGACACTGATTATAAGATAAGTGTAACATGAATTGACAATTTCAGTCTGGTCACATTATTGTAGTATTTGTACAACGATCATGATGACTCAAATTCTTTTAAACAGAAATATTTTGAAAATATTTCTCCTGAAAGTGAATCCATAAAAGAATTGATTGTCCTACAAAGTTCCTCAAATTTTGCAGATACTAGTTACAAAGTCTGTGGTTTGGATTCACAGAAATCTGAGGTTCTTGCATGTGCATAGGTTTTTTGACAGAAAATGAATGTGCTCTTTTGAAATTTTTAAAATCTTAGTTTCGCAATACAGCTCTCAGGGGAATTAAGTGTTTGCATACATGTACATGTAATACCAGTGCTACATTCTTTTTACTTTCAGATTTCATCAACAAGCTATGCACAGAGAGTAAAGATCAGGCAATAGACAAAGTCTTAGCTCACCTACCATTGTTACGTGTCGGTAACAAAAAGGCAAAAACTGAGTATGTGGGACTGGTACCCCAACTTCTGTCATATTCTATCGAAAACGGTGCATACATAGAGGAATGCAACCAACTTCTCTCCTACTCCATTATTCACCCTGCGCTAACTAGCGACGAACGTGCTCATTTCAAATGGTGGTATAAACAATTGGAAGAAAGATTTACGTCAGGATTTAATGGTGTGCAAACACAAACAAAACCACCACAAGAAAATTTGACAAACTATAGCAGCCTTACATCAGAGCAGAATGTGCAGCGTAATTTCGAATCCAACCAAACGAGTGTTGGAAGTGGTAGTTCTTTCACCAGCTACAGAGACAAAGTTCTGCAGCCACCTCCTGGATGTACCCAGGTTAAGCAAACAGGAGGCCCGCTTGGGCACTCAGACTCTCATGGTAACCAGCCTATCTCTTTGTGCTATGAAAATGGTTTACACGACAGTATAAACACCTATAACCCAGTACCTAGTGCTCAGCATTTACCGTTACACTCGACACTCTCAGCGCCACCTAACATGGGACATATCGTGCCTTCATCACAACCACAAGGTGGGTAGGGCTTAGTAATAGTAAGTTCTCATTGAGGGTTTGAAATTTGCTTTCATTTGATTTTTCAGCAAGGGGCATTATTGTAGTTCTGGATCTTATGTCTTTCCTGCTGTCTGTTATGACAGAAACTTTAAACTGGCCTTAACTTCATCACTTTAGAATGATGATTGATAAGTTATTCATTTCACACTTGAACTACTAGTTTCAACTAGTTTGACTTGTGACAAGTCAGTCAGCAGGGATTTTTTTAGGGTCTGTAGGGGGCCGAAATTCGGCCCCATTCCCAATGCCAAAAAGTGGTACTTTTTCCCAATTTTAGACCTACAAATTCCCAATTCAATCTTTTCTCCAAAACGAGAAATTCATTTCCAATTTACGTATCATTAACTGAAAGTAAAGCGAAAGTAGAACAAACATGTTGTGTTAGTTTAACTCTAGGTGGGATTCAAAATATAGACAATTGAAATGATAAAGGATAATTTGCATAAATATATCTTTTTGTTGTTTGAAATTTATTTCCCAATTTAGGTTGAAATGTTGCGAAATTCCCAATTTCATCGGCCCAGGCCCCTGACATCAGGGGCTAGAAAAACCCTGCAAGACCTTGACCTAGTGGCCTTTACAGTTAAATAACTTTTAGTATGATCAACCATGCACTGATTTGGAAGGGCAAGGGCATTTGAAATCTCAGTACTTTCTTAAAGGTGGCCCATAAAAATAGGAAGATATTCATTGAGATTGACACAATCTCTGCCATTTTGACAACATCCAAAAGTTGGAGACCAAAATTCTCTTGTTTTCATCATGTTCATGCTTGAAGTCAAGGTCACAGTCAATTGAAAGTTTGGCATAGTGAAACCTTGCATGAAGATAGAGGATATCTTAAAAGAACATATGATATGTGATGGTATAAAACAAAGTGTCAGCATGGCAAGACTGAAGAGCAAAATCGTAATGGATAAATGTCAAGGTCACAAGTTTGATTTAAGATCTCCTAATCAAAATAGACTTGGCTTGGGAACACATGTATAGCACTGTTTGTGGTACCCTAGAATGGAAAATTCTATAAGAAACAGTACCTGGACACTACTTCACAGTACTTTGGCTTTATTGAAAGGTCAAAATCATAGGTCAAGGTCACCTCTTTTTAGACTTTTTAGAGATTTTTAAAAAGTTGGGATTGAGATAGGGGCCTGGGGAAGGGGGGTAGTTTTTTATTTCTATATTTTGAACAGTTCATCAAAATATAAAACCACTTCTCTTGGTTCATAGATCATTTAAGTACGTACATGTATATAAGTCGTTTCTCTTGGTACTTCAAACACATCTTATTCAAGTGTCTCTAGTTATCTTTAAATTCTTTTCAAGTAGAAGAATCGTATCTTATTAGTTATATATAGGGTTTGAAACTCGATTCCTGGTAATAATTTGTATAATTTTCTGTTGCTAACGAGGAAGACCTTTTTCGGGCTAAGATATTTCTGTTCTTACACACTCGTCGTGTCAAGTACAATGGTATTTAAAATGTCTATAATCACACAAACAATGGCACCGTGCCTTGTTATGTGAAGTTTACGCAAAACAATAACTTGATCGTAACTAAAGGTGTATAGGACTAAGTATATAGGAAGTTAAAGTTCGTGTACCGGCGATTGTTTGAAATAGTTAAGATTACTATCGATCGAGCAGTCATGAAGTGTCAAACGACGGATTGGTAAACGTGATTTGGGAGTCACGACTCTCATGTAATTACCCGTACCCCCACGCGCGTTATTGAGAACATAATTATTACGATGCGGAGAACATAATTATTACGCTGTCATTTAATGTCATCAGAATCGGTACAATTATGATAAAAGTACCACTTCATTGAGATGTAGCTTATTTGATATTATGTAACCCCGGGTAAGAGGTACTCGATAACGTAATCGATCGTTAGGGCGGGCTTATCAGTTCGCTTTAGTAACCTTTAGAAAGATTACACAGAAGTGGGGGCGGTGAATATTTCTGTTTCTCCAGATATTAATGATATTCTCAAGTTTCGTATTAATAGCATACGCGGATATAGACCAGGTTAAAACAGAATTCAGCACCCCCCCCCCCCCCCCCCCGCCAGTGAAGATTTTTTTAATGAATATTACAATGCATATATATATATATATATATATATATATATATATATATATATATATATATATATATATATATATATATATATATTACCAATTTATTTGAACACGCCCCATACCCGCAATGAAATTCCTAGACCCGCCCCTGTAAATAATACTACCAGTGCGGCAGTGCCACTGTGGCAGTGAAATTCATTTTCTACTCTTCTAGAACGCGGTTCATAAAACTTGATTTGACATCGTTGGGAAATGAGGAGGAAAGAATGTCTGTGTGGGATGGGGAATGATACATTATATATTTTTATAGCTTACTGAGTTCTTTTGAATCATTCAAGGAGAGGATGAAACTACGTTTTATAAATAACTGAAAATGCTATTTACGTACACATACCCCCCCCCTCTTTCCCGTAAAAATAGGAATATGAGTGTGGTTGTTTTTTTGTCTTTGCTAAATATTTCCCAAGGATATATATACAAAGTTCATGACAGTTTGATGACAAATGATATACTTTTGTGAGCAAAAACGGACTTTAAAATTGTAAGTAAAAACGGATCTCGTTCACCGTGGTTTAGTTCAAATCCAAATATTGACTCGTCTCTTTATGAAATATTTATTTAAGCGTTTTACATTTATATCCCAGGATTTTAAGTGCTATACATCTTTATTGATGCCAAATTAACTGTATTTGACTTGAAATGGCCCGGACAATTCCGTCCGTAAATATTCTTCCAATGTTAGAATCCATTTATGAATAAATATCCCCTTCAAACATAACCCAATGTTATTGGTAGGATTACATTATAACGCTTTTTAAGTCGCATGTTGTCGTGAATTTATTTATGTCCTTGTTAAATTTTCTCTTCCCGATTATGAGTTGTCGAGGGACTTAAGTTTTTAAATTTTTTAAATGATCACCTTAGGGAGCTCCTTAAAACATTAACGATTTGAAAATACTTAAATTTATGACCTTCACTAGTCTACCCACGTATTGTATTCACATTTTGTTTTGGTTTTTGCCTCTTCCACGTTGCAGTAAATTTCGCAATTGAGACATTTAGACAGTCATCGTAATGTTTGTGCATGGGGACATGCTAATCTTAACTACAACTTGGCTGAAAGTGGGAGGGAAGGAGATCCCTGAAGACTAATCCAGGAACCCCCCCCCCCCCCTTATCTCTCCTGTACAAAACATGCAAAAGGAGAAAGTAGAATCAAGGACTTACAAAAAAAAAAGAAACTTACAAACAGACTCTGTTTATGAGATGACAAGTCCTAGGATGAGTCAAACTTGTTAGAAGTGCATTTTCTTTCAGTATCTAGATAATTGTAAATTCCTGTTCACATCGTCATTCTGTATGAGCTTGAATCTCCCATTCGCGGAATCCCACTTTTAGAACAACCACCCCCCCCCCCCCCCCCCCCCCCCCCCCCCCCCCATTTGAACACATCTGCAAATGTACAAACTTTTATGAGGCATGTACCTCATTAAACTGCTTGGATGCATGCTTGAACTTTGACAAAATCTCTTTTGAACATGAAACAAGTCTGTCATTGTGTATCATTTGATTTTAAATTTATGATAGATGACAGTTTTATGGGTAAAAATGAGAAAGAAAAAAACATTCATCATGGACATAACTGTGTGCTTAAAAATAAACGGATTTAATAATTCAGTCTTTTTGATCACTCTACATGAAAATTAAAAAAAAAATGAATTTCTGATGATTTGAATAATTTGGAAATAATGTAAGTATTGATAATGTAATACTAGAGTGTTTGTTAAACCAATTATGAATTATGTCATTTATTTTGTACTTGTTGTACTTGACGTCACAATTTGGCTGAATTTGTTAGGTCAGACAGATATCCACAAATATCAGATTGCAAATTAATATGAAGATCTACATGTTCTATTTCAGAAAAACCTCACAACAAGCTAACCAGGACCCCGTCAATCGTGCCTCCCCCCTCCACCTACATCCCTGCCTCCCTGACCCATGTCAATGATTGGTTACAGTCTAACTCGGACCCAAGCCTGGGGGACAGGGGCAGGTCTCAGTCCCTCCCGTACGACCAGACCCATGGACACCCTCCCCTATCCCCCCAGAGTAGTATTACGTCATCAGGTAGCAGCTCCGACGCACACCAGGACGACGGCCCACATGTTACCAACAGTTTCCTGGAGGACGGCAGTGGTATGAGGGGTATGTAAAATAGAATGGAGGCTTTATCATAAACATGATAAGATGTTGTTTATAATACAATGTATAATAGAATAGTGGCTTTATCATAAAGTTTTGTTACTATTAATATTTTATGATCTCAATGACATATAGAGCACTATTACATACAATTAACCTATTTTTATGCCTATGCAATCCAAGGTTTTGGTATGTCTCCCTTTGTCTATCTGTCTGTTTTCTGCTCAGCATAAATTTAGTCTCTGTGGAATACAGAATTATTTCCCATATCAGATGGTATCTAACGTAAAACCATTATGACATTATGAAAATTGTATGGTAACGTCATTTCCCAGAGATTATGGGCTGTTTCCATAGAATTTGATGACATCACAATTAGTAAACATTAGTCACTGTCTCTGAACAAATCGTGAATAATGTAGCTTTCGTATGTTACATGTACATTCCTTGTATCAAGACCTGTCCAACAATAGTGATACTAAACAATTTTAACCTCGCAACCTTGACATTGTATTGAATTTAGCTATATCTCATTTGTACTGTCAGGGGCATCAGTGTCATACAAGCCCTTTCTTACATTTAATGATTAAATCATCATTCTTCTTTTTTAGACGTGCCGATGTGGCTAAAGAGTTTACGGCTCCACAAGTATTCCTACCTGTTCCAGCAAATGTCATATGAAGAGATGATGACCCTCAGTGAAGAGTGGTTGGAAAAACGAGTATGTACTCTTCATTACTTTAAACTAGATATTAAAGCTTTACTATGTCGTCTGTGATCTTCATTACGTTAAATTAGATATTTTAAGCTTTACTGTGTAATCTGTAAAGAATGTAATCTTATCTTCACTATGTAATTGGTTAAGTACATAATCTTCATCACATATTTGTTAACAAATACCTAATTTCAGTGTTTTTTCTGACTTTTGGGGGAAGGGGGTCAAGGTCGATTCGTTGGGGAGAATATGCACATGAACTACTCAAAAGGGGAAATTTTTAATAAATTAAAATTCTTGCAAAAACTGTTTTAGATAGCATAAATAGATCTGGTATGACTTTATATACAAATAGGTACATTAAAGGAACAATATTCTACTATTTGGATTCAGATTTTGTTGAATTTTACACATTATTTTAAAGCGATTTTTTGCCAAAGAAAAAATCTTCTATAAGGGGGGAAATTTCTGTGACAGGAGGGGAAAAATATATACTCCAGAGAGAAGGGAATGGGGCCGAATATTGCCGAATTTTTTTGGAAAGAAAAACGCTGAATTTTCACTACATAATGGGTTATAAGTACATCATATTTTCTATGTGATCTGTATAATAAGAAATCTTCTCTTCACCAAGTTATCTTTAAAGTATGCAATCTTTCAAGCTACAAATCTTCGAATGCGTGGAGTTTGAAGTGTTTTGCATTTTAGAAAATGATGAATCTAGATTAAAAATTGTAATTATGATTTCAGAATGTAACCAAAGGTGCTAGACATAAGATTGTATTAAGTATTGCCAAACTGAAAGAACGGCAGGATCTTCTCAGATCTCTGGAAAAGGTAAGTTTGTAATGTACAACCAAGGAAAGGTAACTCTTAATAACAGAATGTAACCAAAGGTGCTAGACATCAGATTGTATTAAGTGGAAAGGCAGAATCTTCTCAGATCTCTGGAAAAGGCAAAAATAGGATATTTAGCAAAAATGTTGATATAAGAAATGACTGTCTTACTTTTGGTGTTCATGGGTGTATAATTCTGATTGGCATGCATGAAAATTTTCCAAGATCCCTGAAGCGATTCATGGAATTTACATGTGACCAACCAGAATTATGCACCCATGAACACCAAAAGTAAGACGGTCATTATTTCTTAAGTAATTTTGGTATCTAGAGCCAGTGGCGGATTCAGGGGGTGCGGAGGGGGCACCTGCCCCCCGGCACTGACCCCAAATTTTCCAAAAACAGGTATATTTTTGCCCATTTTCAGTTAAAAATCGGCAAAATTCGCCCCTTGACCCCTGGCATAGGGGGCGCTGAATCCGCCATTGAGAGCAGAAGTATTCATTATACAGAATTGTAACAAAATAATTATATTTGCCTTGAAATGTAACAAAATAATTATATTTGCCTTGAAATTATATGCTGAAAGTTTATATTCAATGTTGAATTTAAATTTTCTTGGACTCTCACATGTTCTATTTATAACTTCAAACACAAAATCACTAGTCAAAATCTCTTAGATATTGACCAATACGTTACAGATTTTCAGAAAATCTAGGTAAAGATTCAGAGAGCCTTACAATGTGTTCATAAAAATTAAAAAAGTCCCATGGTGTTTATTCATTCATATGTTCAGATCTATGGTACAGAAGTTGTATCTTACAGGACATAGTGGAGGGAGGATCTATAGAGGAAGCCCTTAAGGAGATGAAGAACATGTTGAACACACCCATCAAGTGTTACTGTACGTATGATGGTCATTCTGCTGTGTCCCCGCCTCCCTCCCCGGTGTCTGAGACAGAGAACACCATACCAGAGGGTGATATCCCTGCACAATTCACACGCCTAATGGGCAAAAGTAAGGTTCTCTTTTATGACTAAATCTGAAAATATGTCCCATTTTTAAGATGCTTCTTTCTCAAGGAGTATCTTACTGTATTCGCGATTCTCAATGTATGCTCACTGTGTAGACTTCCGGTGCGTGGTGGAAAAATAGTTCCAGATTGTGTCAGCAGTTTCTCAATATCAAAACTTGCGTGTGCAAAATTTCAGCATCGATTGTTTTGAGATATTGTAGAATAAATGTCAGATAAGTTGAGATTTGCCAGATGAAATTTGATGGCGTAACGAAATATGCTACTCAGTCGATTCATACGATCCACTTTTCTTTCCTACATGAATAAATCACTTCTACCTGATGAATATTCAGCTATACAGACAAATATTTTTGAGATGCTGCAATTCTGGCTATTTCAATGCATATATATACAAACGTAAATATGACATCATCAACACTTACAGTGAAATCAGTGTGTTTGACTGATTAATAAAATTATCATAATAATAATTATGGCAGTTTTAGATTTGTACAAGGTTTGAAGATACATGTAACTCACAGAAACTGAAAGATGAATTTACAATGAAGGAACATCAACATGATAAATGTAAACTATCTATTTGAAAATTAAATTTTGATACTTGAAAAAATCTCTAGTCGCACATAATTCCAAGTAAGGTGTTTTAGGAGTACAGACTTTTCCCAGTCTGAACTACTTCGATAAGTTTGTCTCTACCAATGAAATACTATGATATGGTTAGACCCAAAATTACCAAAAGTCTTAAAGTTGTTCCCAAAATTAGTACTGTACATGCCACTTCTCAGACCATTTAGCCAAAAATTTGAAGACTAGAGTGTTGTACATGTATTTATGCAGTTCTGTGGATGATCAAGAACTTTACTTACAAATATACTTATATTTTTCAGTATGTACTCAACTGTTAGTAGCAAGCCGTCCGGACGATGTCTGCTTTAATCTGTACATACAACTAATAGACAAGTGTATTAACCATGAGGTAAGCTCAAATACTTCTTCATGAGGTCATTTTGTTTATCATTGATATATTGTAAACATAGAAATTTTGCATGGGAGTAATTTTTGTGCTTTTCGAAGTTGAATTATCACTTAAATAACACTGTGTGAATATTGTAACCAGCATAAGGGACTAAAGGGAATACTCTAGATTTCGCCAAAGTTTCCTCATGTGTGCTGTTACATTGGTCATTCTGCAAAAAATTCCATCAGCGAAAATACACACATATATATTTGAACATAAACAGTGTAAAAATTGGACTAGTATTTGTGCACATTTTGTCAGGGAAAATCATGGAAATTTCAGGGAATTTCATTTATCAAAATCTTTGGCCACCCTGTATATAATATATCTCTTTCCAGGCCTTTCCTCAGCGCCTTAAACGAAAAATTGCCTCATGGAAACAAGAAGCTCAAAGAATCTGGACACCAAAGTACAGTATAGACAAGAAACCAAAGTCTGGGTTAGATATACATGTATTTTGTTGACTTAACTATTGTATTTGCTCTGTCATTCCTTGTGAAGGAATCAGCAAATACATGTTTAATTTGAAGGAATTCAGTGTTGCATTTGATATTCGTAGCCTGTGTAGTCTTTTATTACTATATTCAAGTTTCTGTACATGTATTTGACAGAAATTCAGTGTCCGTCTTGCAAATAATTTTACAGACTTTGATAACTTTGATGAAACATTTACCTAATTATGGTTGTAAAATGCATAAATCTTTTCAACAAAGTTCAAGGAATTTTTAGCCATATCACAAAGTCTAGTATTCTAATTTCTATACATGTATTTGACAGAAATTCAGTGTCCGTCTTGCAAATAATTTTACAGACTTCAATAACTTTGATGAAACATTTACCAAGTTATGCTTGTAAAATGCATAAATCTTTTCAACAAAGTTTAAGGAATTTTGTAGTCATATCACTTAGTCTATAGAGTTTTCATAAAGACCGAATTCAATCTTGCCACTCTCAAATTATGAACTCCTTGAGCTTTAAGGCATGAGGGGTATAATACTCTACCTCCAGTCATGATATCAGAAAAATTAAATACCACAAAGATGGCCAAAGACGCACGACTTCAGCAATGTTTGGAACTGTACATTGTCATTGTGAGTTGAATGAAACAGTAAACAAATATTAAATATAAAAAAAATATGCAAGATACGGCAGTGCGTAAGTTCTACTTAACCAGCGATATTGTTATTATACCCCTAATGCCTTAAAATAGTGGTGAATTTGTGTGATTCCAAATTTATATTCAATTTGATTAAAATTGAAATATTTGCAGATGGGGGAATACTTTCCCGCTGGGTGCGGGTGGAAGGTTAGGTCCTGGGATTCAGCGACAGATGAGACCACAGAAATCGGGACCCCAGTGGAGTTTTGGTACGAAACGATTAATTGTGGGAGGTACGACCAGCGGACATCCTCCGTTACAGAGAAATAGCTCCCTTAATCCTGCTATGTTCTCTAGACCAGGGTTGTTAGAGGTACGAATTAATGCCATACATGTACTTATATGTGATTTTAAAATTTTCATCTTCTGATTTATTTAGTTAAACTACCACACCAGACTGCACAAACTGTTCAATTCGGTCTATTTGAAATACAGAGTTACATGTACGTCCCATTTGTGCAGGTTTCTGATGTCAATTTATTGTGATATCATTAGATTCTATGGAAACCTGCGTAAAATGTAGGGAAACTGTGCTACAAACTATGTTTGAAAAGGAATTTTTATGACGTCACAGTGCTTTTACGTTGGATACCTTGACAAATGGAACGTAAGCCTTTAAAATGGAGAAAGTAGAATGTTATCATATTTGTAACACATTAAGATAGCTGAAGCATTTGTAACACTGGTGGAATTACTTGTATATTTCTTATCAATTGTGATGTCTGCTGCGTACTCTAGATACATGTATATGTCTAAAAAAAGACAAAACAAAATATTTTGTATGGATATAAGGTCAACGACCTTCTTTAGTATGTAAACTCTACTATACGTTGAACAAGTCACAAGTTTAAGCTCAACTTTTACGTCATCACTAATTGCGATCTTTGATCAAATGATGTCATTACGTGACATAC
Organism: Pinctada fucata; assembly: GCA_028142955.1. Classification (NCBI taxonomy): domain Eukaryota; kingdom Metazoa; phylum Mollusca; class Bivalvia; order Pterioida; family Pteriidae; genus Pinctada; species Pinctada fucata. Next base: position 486,057 of record AP027107.1, read on the forward strand.
AGCTTATAGCAGATTTAAGACATAGTTTTCTCTTTTATAGGCACAAAAACCCCCGGTGACACGTACTCATTCAGCCCCGCTCCGATCTCAACATTTGGGTCTGAACATTACAGGTAAGTTACATGGTATTCCTAACATTACAGGTAAATTACATGATAACATTACAGGTAAGTTACATGGTATTCCGAACATTATAAGTAAATAACGCGGTATTCCTAATATTACAGGTAAGTTACATGGTATTCCTAACATTACAGGTAAGTTACACGGTAACATTACAGGTAAGTTTCACAGTTGCTCCCTTGTTAAAATTTTAAGAATGATTTAAAGATGAACTTTTCATGTTTATGATAAGATGAGAATTTTCACATTCATCTATGCATATTTTCAAGTCAAATCCAAGAAAATTACATTTGAAGCATCTTTTGAACTTTTTTTTTAAGTACAATGTATAATTATGTATCAAAATTCTGTTTTTTTATGACAATTGACTTTGAAGATACATGAATTTGATTAAAGTTAGTCTTTTAAGAAAATTATTCTTCCTGTATGAAATTAATATGTAGATTACGCATACTAGGATTTTTATGAGCATTGACATCAGATAACTTGATAATGACAATTTTCTATTTTTAGGTTGTGATCAGTCTCCGTCTGATAATGCTGAGAACTACGCCCATATGGACTCTCTGTGCCTGAGTGTAACGGAATGTGCTCTCGAGTCATGGTAAGGCCCTGAAACAGATTTGGTTTTCAGCAATTTCATATCAAATAAATCTTGTAAAGAAAAATCCCCAACTTCAAAACTTCTACTCTGAAGTTATGTAAAGAAAAATCACCAACTTCAAAACTTCCTACTCTGAGTTTAGGGAACATACTCTTTCAACCATAAACTGAATTCATTTCACAAAGCATACATGTTTTAATCAATCGTATATAATAATAAAATGTGTTTATCTGAAACTGTACATTTTGATTGGTTGATGGCATTTATGGCGACTTCTGTTGTGGTAGTAGAATGTCAACATTCACCGCAAATACTTTCACACCAATGCTAAAGAAATAAAAAAATTGTTTAAAATTTGAAATACAATTTTATAAATGACCTCAAAGTATCATTTGAATCACAAACAGTAACAGCTACAGGGGTTCACATGATGTGTGATATGACAAGTGACAGTTACAGGGGTTCACATGATGTGTGATATGACAAGTGACAGCTACAGGGGTTCACATGATGTGTGATATGACAAGTGACAGCTACAGGGGTTCACATGATGTGTGATATGACAAGTGACAGCTACAGGGGTTCACATGATGTGTGATATGACAAGTGACAGCTACAGGGGTTCACATGATGTGTGATATGACAAGTGACAGCTACAGGGGTTCACATGATGTGTGATATGACAAGTGACAGCTACAGGGGTTCACATGATGTGTGATATGACAAGTGACAGTTACAGGGGTTCACATGATGTGTGATATGACAAGTGACAGCTACAGGGGTTCACATGATGTGTGATATGACAAGTGACAGCTACAGGGGTTCACATGATGTGTGATATGATAAGTGACAGCTACAGGGGTTCACATGATGTGTGATATGACAAGTGACAGCTACAGGGGTTCACACGATGTGTGATATGACAAGTGACAGCTACAGGGGTTCACACGATGTGTGATATTACAAGTGACAGCTACAGGGGTTCACATGATGTGTGATATGACAAGTGACAGCTACAGGGGTTCACATGATGTGTGATATGATAAGTGACAGCTACAGGGGTTCACATGATGTGTGATATGACAAGTGACAGCTACAGGGGTTCACACAATGTGTGATATGACAAGTGACAGCTACAGGGGTTCACATGATGTGTGATATGACAAGTGACAGCTACAGGGGTTCACATGATGTGTGAAATGATAAGTGACAGCTACAGGGGTTCACATGATGTGTGATATGACAAGTGACAGCTACAGGGGTTCACACGATGTGTGATATGACAAGTGACAGCTACAGGGGTTCACATGATGTGTGATATGACAAGTGACAGCTACAGGGGTTCACATGATGTGTGATATGACAAGTGACAGCTACAGGGGTTCACATGATGTATGATATGACAAGTGACAGTTACAGGGGTTCACATGATGTGTGATATGACAAGTGACAGCTACAATGGTTCACATGATGTGTGATATGACAAGTGACAGCTACAGGGGTTCACATGATGTGTGATATGACAAGTGACAGCTACAGGGGTTCACATGATGTGTGATATGACAAGTAACAGCTACAGGGGTTCAAATGATGTGTGATATGACAAGTGACAGCTACAGGGGTTCACATGATGTGTGATATGACAAGTGACAGCTACAGGGGTTCACAGACATGCAGATGGAGAAGCAGATGGAGAAATTGTGAAGTTACCATGTACATATACAATTAATGATGAAATTATGAGTTGTGTTTTACCTGTGTGGAGCTATTTAGAATACAAATGTATGTATAAAGTTTATGTACAGTACCTGATAATTTTTCTTCTATTTCAGAGTCAAATATCAAGGGCTACAACCATTGACAGCTATATGTACATTAAACCATATCAAGTCATGCTTATCAAAGATCTCTTGCCATATGACAGAAATTCTATGATGCAATTTGAGTTTGGGATGCAAATTTCTCCTGTGGAAGAGCAAGGAATCTTTGTTTTCGAGTCCATATAGGAGCCATTCAATGTTGTGCTGTCAAAGAAACCAATAGTTATACAGTTTAGATCTGAATTTTGTTTTAAGTATGTTTAGACCTTATAATTGAAAGTACATGTATTTGGGCCACAGGTCTTATGTTGTTTGCTTCAAGGAATTGAAGGTTATAAGTTTTTTTTTTTTATTTTGTCGTGTCTGTCTCTATATTTCTCTGCCTGATATTAGTAAATGATTAAAAAATAAGTATTCGTAATTTTGAATTGATCCAGAAATTATCCAATTGATCCAGAAATTATCCAGTTGATCCAGAAATTATCCAATTGATCCAGAAATTATCCAATTGATTTCCATTTTAAGCTTCTGTAACTACAAATATTAATTCTGATGAAAGTGAGAAAGAAAAAAGAAATGTGAAGATGTCATCCTGAATTTGAATTATTATTTTAGTATAAATCTGTCACCTTAAGATACAAGTACATGTATGAAGTAATTTACAACGTATGTATCAGAAAGACAGTATAGATGGATGAAAACTTCTTATAAAACAATTCAAGATGCTAGACAATTTTGATGCTTTGAAATTTGAACCATTTTCAGTTATGGTAATTCTGTAAAGTTTAAGCTTAGCAAAAAGATAAAATACATACAATGTATTTGAGAAAAAGTTGTTCAAGTCCATAAGTAAAATCATCATAGCACGATTAGATTTTCCCGTCACATATGGTAGTACACAACAAAGTGGTTATCGTAAAGATACATGTAATCGTTAATCCAACCAAATTTTCTCAGTATTATGTATAAAAAGCTTATCCAAATACTTTAGATTTACCTTTATAATTTTCATGCTGGTTTTGTCCAATCAAATACAAGCAAAGTTACATATCACAAAATTACCTCGACCTTCAATCCACAGGAGAATAGCATAGTGTTCCGACCTTCAATTCACAGGAGAATAGCATAGTGTTCATAACGTTCATAATTCATGCATATGATATTATTGATTTATAAAAATTAAACATGAATACTGTGAAAAACTGTATCATAAATTCTGGACAGCCTTTGACAATTTACTGCTGAAAAATGAAGTTTTATGTTAGTACGTTGTAATGTGTCAATTTTCATAAAATGAATTGATATTGATGGATGACCTTGGTCATTTTAGTGTTATTTATTAGTATATTAAAAACTTGAGAGGCATTACTTTTTTACAAATTGATTGAAATGTTTCTAATTATTAAACACGTACTTATGATATTTTACAAGTAAGCATTGAGCATACATTTTTGTTCAATTTTCAAGCAGCAAATGATATCGTGCATTACAATTAATTATCATAATTCAAATTTTAAAAAAAAATCAAGACTTACTCTATGGTGATTTGAGAAAAAGCAAATTAAAATGTCACAAATTTAGAGATTCAAAGTTACGAATATTTTTCTTTCTCAAAATGTCATTCATATATAAAAAGAACCTTTATGATTGAGATGAAAGTTATATTTGTATCTGTTGACTATGTACATAATAAACTTTACTGATATTATAATTTATTTGTTTCCGAACTCGAGTGTATACTGTAAATTATATGACTTGTTCTCATTACAGAATTGGTTGTTTGTGTACATGTCAAGCACACATGTATATGTTGTATTATTATTTTGTTTTAATGAACGATCAAGGGTTTAAGTTAACATTTAGAACCATAATGATTTTCTATCTTGAGGTTCATGGTTTCCGAAAAACTGAAAGAAAAAGAAAAAATCAAAATTAATTAGAAAACTTTTGTTATTTTCTGATGTTATATTGACCAGCAAGTCAAAAGATGAATACAGCGAAGCAATTAAGCATTAGTGGTACTTAAAAGTTTGGCAACTGCTGGAAGATTAGAGGGATAAATTTCAAAATTTTATTTTGCACAAAAAAATCACGATAACAAACTTAAGGCAAGTTTGTGTAAGTACTTACCATTGTGTAAATTTTTAATTTCTTACACAAAAAAAATGATTTATGACCACAAAGTAATTGCTATGACACAAAACTTTTATAAATATAGGTCGAATGTTATATCTTTTCTGTCAATGGAACATTTTGTTAAGAATTTCCTTAGATCAGATACATAGTTGTTGATTACTGAATTTGAATGCACAAGTTACACGTATGCTTAAGAGAATGCTTATTTAAGAACTTTTTTCATCATTTTCAAATTTTAGGAGTTTTCGATAGAAGCAAAATGTTTTGGATTCATAATTGTAATTCATTGTAATGTATTGTATATTGAACAATTTGTATCGCCCACAAGTTTATAGTATAATAGCTTTTTCACGTAATCAGAACTAGGAAATTAGATTATAGATTATTATTATGGTATATTTAACAATATGTACTTGTAAATCACTGCCGGTCCAGTGTCAAGGGTAAAAAAATCATGTCAAGAAAGTGGCTTCATAAGCCATCGGAGGGTCTATGTCCTAACATGTTCTGAGAATATTATATGGGCAGAAAAGGTTTTTTGGGTCGAGACAAAGTTGTCTCTAAGACAATCTACACTAGTCAAATCTTTGTTATCATTTAGAAAAAAAAATGCACAAGGCCATTTGCAGATCATTCATACACAATTTTCCTATAGCCTTTTGTCACCATATATTTTTTTTTCATGCAATTGAGTGAAGACGAAAAAGAAGATTAGACATTTTCAATTTAGATTTGATTTCTGCTGCTATAATGAGTATAGGCTATAAATAAAGCTGGACAACATTCTTAATTTATAACATCATGTATTTTATATGCAAACTTCCTGCGGATGCAGGGTAAACACATCGATGAAGAAAACTTTTCCCGTTAATATGAAATTTATACGACAGACCTTTGTAGAATGCAGGTCTGTGGGAGTCTGTTGATCAGAGATATAGAGAATATGTATCTAACATAATGTATGTATATTTTGACACTGTAAATTATTCTTAGTGTAGGTAAAGTATTTGTCTGAAGTTACATGTAATATGCATGCGTATATTTTTCTAGCTCAGTCATGTTAATACTTAAATAAAAAGTTTTAAAAATAACTCCTATATAAGTTTCAATGTCGGCAAATCTTGATAGAGAAAAATTATTTTGCATCTTAGAATTTCACATCTTTATAAACACACTGTTGTTTATTATGCATGGATTTTGTACTGTACAGGTAGTTATTTTAGCGTAAATTTATCCGACATGTGTAATGATTATGCTAATGAGTAGTCTAATGCATTACTATGCTTAAAATTTACTATACAATGACTTTTGATTGAAAATTTGGCTGGGATGCTCATGTGTGACTTATGAATGTTTTCCGTTATGTCCGTTTTTCTAAAGTGAGTACATGTACAGTACAATTTTCTTGACAGTCTCATGAATTGCAATATGAATGCTTCGCCAGTATACTTTGTTTCCTAGAAATAAAGATAATTCAGAAGTTAACGTGCCATAAACAATGTTCAAATTCATTCGTTCTCTATTTACAATTATTCAGGAGGTAGAAGAATTTTATGTTCTCACATGAGGTATTAATTTGTACAATGAAATTGTAGTCTATACATGGTTTAAGATTTCAAATTTTGTATGAAGTACAAATGAAACAAATGAATTGTAGATATACACAGATTCCTAAGTATTAAATGTTTTCAAAGTTTAGGAGTTTTCACAGAATAATGATCTGATTTGATTATGTTAAATGTTCTATTTTATTCTACTTTATTCTTACATACTGTATCGATGGTTCGTTTTTATCTGTTTGTTCACATAGAGTTTATAGTTATACTTGTTCCTGTTCTATGTTTTATCTCGCACAAAGATGTTTTGTTTTTGTTAAGATTTTAAGAGTTGAAGCATCTGGCTTTTGATTTTGGATTACAAAAAAGAAAAAAAACCTTCAGAAATCACTGAGTGTCTTTCCTACAAGTTACCATTTTTATGCAATTGCTCGATTTTTCTCATATGAAAAGCAAAACCTGTATAATGTTTGAATCTGATGCCTGTTTTTGTTGGTTTGCACATTTAAACTATGTTACACGTATTTTGCACGATCTCTCCATTGTAAGTTTTCACCTTACGAGTGCTGCCTGACTCCAGCATGGTAATTTTTTGTGCTCACAAAATTTCTACGCTGTACTTTATTCACGTTATACATGTATAATTTGTTCATATCTGTTGTGATTATGTGCGACTGAAGACCTTCATCAGATATGGTAATTTGAGGGAAATAAAGTGTTTGAATGCATTAATTGTTTGAAATTTGATGTACAATGTATTTACTTGGAAGAAACTTGTAAACAACAAACTGAATCTTAAAATAAAAATCCATGTCGCCAGGATATTGAGGTCAAGGTCATAATGCTAATTTTGTAAGCTCACCTCAACACAAATGAGTGAGCTTGTGCTATACGGTCTATACCCCCGCATACCTGTGTCTAGTTAAAAAATGTGGGGTAGCTCAGTATTGGACAAAGTACTGATTCTTCTGTAACCAATCTTGTACAAGTGACTCGTCTTGGGATGCAGAAATGAAACCATGCATCAGATGCTACATCTGACCTACATTTTTGGCTTGAAAGATTTTGCTTTAAAAAGCAAAGTTTAAGTGCTACATGTACCAAACTTGCATATTGGATGTACATGTATCTTTGATCAAATTTCCATAAAATGACCTTGACCTAAATACTGTATAACCAGAAATTTTTGGGAGATACTAATTTTCGCTATATTTACGAATGATTTGGAATCATGAACATTTATTTTCGCGAAAAAATTGTGTTTGGTATGCTGTAACATAAATTGGTATATCGGCTACATTTTGTTCTAATTGTACATGTGTCATTCTGCACATATCCTGATTCAACATGAAGAGATGTAAATTGATTGTATTCTTATGTTGGAAAAACACAAAACTTCAATAACAAAAGGTACAAATCACACATATCATGTTTATATTTGTTTGTAATTAAGGAATCACCAAAAATTGTTCTCGCAAAAATAAAGACACCCTAACTATTTTACCATTAAATCGCAAAATTTGATACTCGCGAAAATTTCTGGTTATACCGTAGTTCTTTTTCGCTTGAGTAATTATGCTTTTGAAAGCCAATATGGAGCAAAGTATAAGTGCTACATGTACAAAACTTGCACATTGGATGTATCTTTGATCAAACTTTCATAAAAAGAACTTGACTTACTTTTTCCGCTTGAGTGATTTTGCTTTTGAAAGCCAAAATTGAGCCAATTATAAGTGCTACATATACCAAACTAGTATTTTGGATGTATGTTTGATCAAACCTCTAAAATGACCTTGACCTACTATTTCCACTTGAGTGATTTGGTTTAAAAGCTAATATTGAGCAAAGTGCCACATGTACCAAACTTGGGTATTGGATGTATCTTTTCATGAACTGACCTTGGCAAAATGTTGAGATATTTCTGCCACGATAGCAATGCTGCCATGAGGTGAGCTTTGTAATCTGTGATACCCATGTTTATATCACTTCAATATGAAGTTGGTATAGGATCACTTTAGCTTGTCTGTGTCCATTATGGCATAACATGTTCACATCAAATGGCTGCACCTAAGTCCTTGATATTGTTCTAACATCAAACTTACAGGAATGATCAAGCATGACGAGACTCCACACCATTGAGGGTCAAGGTTATCATCAAGATCATGAAGATAAAGGTCACAAATTTAAAAAAGTTTAAACATGTGACAGGTACATACATGTACCATAGGCTTACAGTCTGGTATTTTATGATAAAGGTTGCATTATCATTTGGCCCATGTAGGAACCCATATAAGTAAACTCTGCTTACACGGAAACCTTTTTCAATAACTGGATTGCCAAATGTCCAAGATCACAACTACTGGATGACTTTCACATTATGGGTTTGGCACTGAATTTGGCCATTCCAAAATTTTCAGAAAGTCTCTCCACACCACAAATTTCAAGTAACTTCACAAAGAATCTTAGTTCTTCACTTGTTAAAACCGATGTAAATGTACTGCATTAAAAAGAGGGAATCAAACCCATTCTGTTGCTAAAACAGCTTTAAACCAAAACAAACATACATTTCTCAAAGTAGGGGCAGTTGACTTTCTTTTAATATACATGTAGATTAATTATGTGACATCTTTCAAAATTGATACATCTACATGCACATTTAATTGAATTATTTCTCAATCAACATATATTATCTAAATATGAAATAGTAAACAGCAAATTATTTTTTAACGTGAGCTAGATCATATTTTCCACGAACACAAACAAGTTTGACTCCCGGCACGTCTTGTAAACGTCCACCTTTCACAAGTACGATACTATGTTCCTGAAGGGTGTGTCCTTCTCCTGGTATGTACGCTACTCGTTCTATTCCGTTACTAAGCCTCAGTCGCGCACACTTTCTATTAGCTGAATTCGGTTTTTTGGGCTTCTTTACAACTAATTTCAACACTACGCCTCTCATAAATGGTTTTGCTTCCATGTGCGATGACACCCTTTTTTTCCTCCAATAAGGTCCTTTACGGTGAAGTTGATTCTGCGATATGCATCGTTGATTTTCTAAATTTAGAGCAGGTGCCAGTGGTAGATTTACTTGAGTGGGTTTACATATGGCTTTAGAAAAGTTACGGCATAGTGAGTTGAAATTGCCACAAACTGAAAGAAGAAATTATTTTTAATATTTCACAATACAATGTACTCTGGAATACTTTAAATACATGTAATTCTAATCAGCGAGAGAAGTTAATTTTTCAATTGGATTTGGAATTGAATTTCAACTAGAAAATTATAGACATTCCTCATTTAATAACTAATAATTAATTAAGTCAACACAGGCAATTTCTTGTCTTTATATGCTTGAGCTAGAATTGCAATTTTTCTTCTGAATTTTTATGAAATCTCATTTCCACGATTTGAATGTAAAAATAGAGTTGTCTAGACATTAAATGAGGATCAAGATCCCTTTTAAGGTCAAGGTCACATATTAAAGATCAAACACGTAAAAGGAAGCAAACCTGTTGAACAACCATTTCATGTCCATACATGTCATAATAGTATACATAACAATGTGGCATACTTTTATAATGATGATAATCTGGCAATCCTTAGAGAACTCATTTTACTGACCTGGTGTTGGTTTGCTAATCTGACTCAGTGACAGCCCACAAAATCTCTGACACAGCTTTAAGAGAGACATCCTTGCCTACAAATATACAGATACATGTACCAGTATTATGAAATGAACAAAGTTATTTACATAGTATTACATGTATCTCAGTACTGTCAGATTGACAGAGTAATTCATCTCCATCTCATGATCTGTTTTCTATCTCTTTCAACAGAAACAAAACAAAACAAGGTAATGCCTTGTGTTTCACTACTTAAAGGATACACTCACAGGACAAGTATACATGTATTATGTTAATGAAATGTTAATTTCTTTAACATGTTTAAAGCCCATTTAATCTGTAACAGTAAGCAGGCTTTCTATTCTTCCTTGATGAAAAAGTAGGAGTAGTCAATGAAACAAGAGGCCCAAGGGGGCCACATCGCTCACCTGAGTTGCAGACAAAGGGTTAAAAGTCACAAAAATACTTCTACAGATCAAAGCCCTTGACAGCTATATTTGATGACCTATCAACAAGAAAAACACAAACTTGGCGGAGGACCTGGAGTACTTGCTTGCTGCAAGGTTTCGTGAAATTCTGTGCAATGGTTGCAGAGGAGATTTCGAAAATGTGCAGCCAATCAGAGTCCTCAGTGGCCATATTTGTTGACCGATCAGCACAAAATACACAATCTTGGTAGAGGACCTTGAGTACTTTCTTCCTGTAAAGTTTCATGAAATTCTGTGCAGTGGTTTTTTTGCAGAAAAGATGTTGAAAATGTGTTAGCAAATCAGAGCCCTCGACGGCCATATTTGTTGACCGATCGGCACGAAAAACACAAACTTGTTGGAGGACCTTGAATACTTCCTTCCTGTAAAGTTTCATGAAATTCTGTGCAGCGGTTGCAGAGGAGATGTCGAAAATGTGTCAGCCAATCAGAGCCCTCGGCAGCCATATTTGTTGAGCAATCGGCACAAAAAACACAAACTTGGTAGAGGACCTTTAGTACTTCCTTCATGTAAAGTTTCATGAAATTCTGTGCAGCGGTTGCAGAGGAGATGTCAAAAATGTATCAGCAAATCAGAGCCCTCGGCGGCCATATTTGTTGACCAATCCGCACAAAAAACACAAACTTGGTAGAGGACCTTGAGTACTTCCTTCCTGTAAAGTTACATGAAATTCTGTGTAGCGGTTGCAGAGGAGATGTCATAAATGTGTCAGCCAATCAGAGCCGTCGGCGGCCATATTTGTTGATCGATCGGCACGAAAAACACAAACTTGGTAGAGGACCTTGAGTACTTCCTTCCTGTAAAGTTTCATGAAATTCTGTGCAGCGGTTGCAGAGGAGATGTCGAATATGTGTCAGCCAATCAGAGCCCTTGGCAGCCATATTTGTTGACCGATCGGCACGAAAAACACAAACTTTGTAAAGGACCTTTCGTTCTTCCTTCCTGTAAAGTTTCATGAAATTCTGTGCAGCGGTTGCAGAGGAGATGTCGAAAATGTGTCAGCCAATCAGAGCCTTCTGCGGCCATATTTGTTTACTGATCGGCACAAAAAACACAAACTTGGTAGAGGACCTTGATTACTTCCTTCCTGTAAAGTTTCATGAAATTCTGTGCAGCGGTTGCAGAGGAGATGTCGAAAATGTGTCAGCCAATCAGAGCCCTCGGCGGCCATATTTGTCGACCAATCAGCACAAAAAACACAAACTTGGTAGAGGACCTTGAGTACTTCCTTCCTGTAAAGTTTCATGAAATTCTGTGCAGCGGTTGCAGAGGAGATGTCGACTATGTGTCAGCCAATCAGAGCCCTTGGCAGCCATATTTGTTGACCGATCGGCACGAAAAACACAAACTTTGTAAAGGACCTTTCGTACTTCCTTCCTGTAAAGTTTCATGAAATTCTGTACAGCGGTTGCAGAAGAGATGTCGAAAATGTGTCAGCCAATCAGAGCCTTCTGCGGCCATATTTGTTTACTGATCGGCACAAAAAACACAAACTTGGTAGAGGACCTTGATTACTTCCTTCCTGTAAAGTTTCATGAAATTCTGTGCAGCGGTTGCAGAGGAGATGTCGAAAATGTGTCAGCCAATCAGAGCCCTCGGCGGCCATATTTGTCGACCAATCAGCACAAAAAACACAAACTTGGTAGAGGACCTTGAGTACTTCCTTCCTGTAAAGTTTCATGAAATTCTGTGCAGCGGTTGCAGTGGAGATGTCGAAAATGTTAAAAGTTTACGCCAGACGGACGACGACGACGACGGACGGACGACGGACGGCGCGCTATGACAATAGCTCACTTGAGCTTCGCTCAGGTGAGCTAAAAAAGTAGGAGAAAAATAGGAAAAAGTAGGAATTAATAGGGGAAAAGTAGGAAATTTTCCATTCACTTTTAGCGACAATTTTCAGTAAGTATGACACAAAAATCACAGTAAGCAATGATTGAAGACTGGTAATGTTCATCTTTGAGGAAATCACAGAGAGAAATAAGGACAGATTGATTTTTGATGTACAATATACAGAATGGGCGAGCGAAGCAAGCCCGAAATTTTTTTTAAAATTTTGAATCAGATGTCGATGACAAGTGAAGCAAGTAATTTTTTACTTTTGAGATGAAAAAGTAGGAATAGTAGGAGGTTTTGAAGAAAAAGTAGGAAAAAATAGGATCAAAATAAAAAAGTAGGAAAAGTAGGAAATAGTAGGAACAGTAGAAAGCCTGAACTGTAAGTGAACTTTGAAAATCTATAGAGTTTGATTCTGACTTTGAAAACCATTTAGATTCTTCTTAATTACATAAAAACCATTAATAATACAAAGTACAAGTATGATAATGACATTCTATTGAAAATCTGCCAGGATTTAGAATATTTGACACCTGCATTAATGAAAATTGGGGGTACAGTTAATTGTCCTGTCTGTTTGTCTGTCCAACAACTTTAACCTTGGCCATAACAGTTTCATTTTGAACCATATTTGATTTGCATGTGACAAAACCTTTTATTTGTCACCTTGACCTTTGACCACATGACCTTGACATACTTTAGGAAAATACACTTTCAACAATATCTTCAACATTTTTAAAGATATGATGACCATATTTCACTTGTGTTTTCCTTATGAAAAGACTAATTTATGAATACCGTGATTTCTTATCCCTGACCTTGACCTTCATGACTGGCCTCAGAAACTTTAACCTTGGCCATAATTTTGAACCATATCAAATATATGAAATAGTGTCCTCCGTAGGGAAGTTTAATATAATAAATAACAATGAACACTCTCTATCCACAAATTTTCGGCCACTCGGCCTTTATCAAGTGGAAAAGCACGAATACAAAAGAATTCTACGTAATATCCATATCTGCTGGTAAACAAAGCCCAGCGTAAAAAAAAAAAAAAAAAAAATCATTTTTTTTTTACGCTGGGCTTTGTTTACCAGCAGATATGGATATTACGTAGAATTCTTTTGTATTCGTGCTTTTCCACTTGATAAAGGCCGAGTGGCTGAAAATTTGTGGATAGAGAGTGTTCATTGTTATTTATATCAAATAAAACTTAGATATTTCATACGTAATTTGTTTGCAACAAGCCCATGACGGCTTGGCCTTTGATCCAGTGACTTGACCTTTGACCTACTTACATTTACATACCTTCAGCCAGGCGTGTAGCTGCCATATGTAAGCCAATAAGCCCAGGCTTGCACATTATTCGGTAATAAAAAAAATGAAATAAAAATAAATAAATAATTGAAAAGCAATTACCTCAGGCAGCCCCCAGACCCCTCACCAGATTGGGCTTGCACTTCCAAACGCGCCTGTTAGCAGTATTTCTATCGTACTTAAAGATATCATTTTTTGAAATCATTTTTCAAATCAAGTGTCTTCCTAATGACAAGATCATGATTTCTGACTCCTTGACCTTGATCACCGGCATCAAATTGACAAGCTAAAGCTTTTAACCTTGACTTCAACATTTAAGTCATATAAGATACAACTTGGATATCTTACATGAAAATCCCTTACATCTGACACCTTGATCTTTGACCCCACAATGCAAAATTTATTGGAAGAAGAGAAATCTGTGCTGCAGCAGACAGCAGAGATAGCTCGAGCTAAATAAAAAAAATTCACAGTCAGAAGAATATTTGTTTATAAACGATATCTACATTTTGCAAATGGATAAAAATTATCTAAAATGATCGACAACAACCATGGCGATTGAGTTTTACCTATCTTTATGACTTTTCCATGTTGCACTGCATTTCCAAGGGACCGTTCATTGAAACAAAACCTTGAATAAATCTCCACAGTTTCTTTACCTGATTAGACACCAATTGATAAAAAATAATTTCAAAATAATTGTAACGACTTGATTTGTCTAATTTTCAACTTTCTTGAGAAGGGAAGAAAGATTACACAAAGACAATTCTACTTTCATTTCGTTAAATAATGACTTCTCCCTCTCACATGTAAACATTTATGCAGGGACACGCCGCCGTTTATGTATCCTGTCAATCAGTGCAGCAATGTCTACAGACAACCCTGTCAGTCCTAGAATAAGGAGTCAGCGTACTCTGGATCTCATGCAGTTTGCTTCAGGAGGATGTGCAGGTGCGCGTGCATTACCACCCCCATCCATTTTTTGAACTTGAAGTTGAAGCCCACCTACCCACCTTTTCACTATCCCCTGGCAATCATCCACTTCAGAATTGACTTCTTTTCTTGTTCAGTTTGTCAAGAATTTATGTTTTTCTCAGTATGGTTTTGACAAGATAATGTGAATTTGTTGGCACTTAACTCAGTTTCTGAGCAAAAATGTGGAAGGGGGAATTGTATTAAGTTTCATGTACGCTATAGTGTTGTAAAATCGGAAAATATTTACTATCAATTATCAGGAACTATCAGAAGAAAATCGATATCACTATCGGAATAATCAGACTTCTTTCTTGTTTAAAATTGTCATATGTTTTGTATCTTTTCAGAAGGTGAATTACTCAGTGCTTGTGATTTAAGAATCTGATTTTTATTTAAAATCATGAAAATAAATTAAACGTTGAACATTCCTTGTTCTTAATAACAAAATCTCAAGGTTTGCTTTAGAAGGAGGGCCTTCCTTTTAATTTCTAATGCCATGGCGGACCCAGTACGCCAGGGATATGCTCCTCCTAGACCGTTAACTCCGCCATCACAAGCGCATAGTTTCAATAAATAGAATTATATCGAAGATGTTTCGCACTGAGAACATTTCATGTCAAATTAACTTTAATCATAATCCATAGTCGGCAACTTTCAAGTTATATTGGCGACGATCATTACATTTACACTAATGTACACTCTGTTCGCAATGCCCCCCCCCCCCCCTTATAAAATCCTACAAAATGCTGTTTCATCTTTGATTATTAATTAAGTACATGTTGACATATAAGATTGTATTTTCTTTCATTCATTTGATTATGCTTTTAATTGATTCAGGTTTTGTAGAAGTATCTATAATGCATCCGTTGGACCTGATAAAGACAAGGTTCCAAATACAAAGAGGACCAGAAGACCCGAATAGATACACATCTATTATAGATTGTGTCAAGAAGATGTACAGACATGAAGGGTATCAGAATCATCAGTTACTTTTTTGTGTCGCCTGCGAAGCATAGCGACACTTAGGGATCACTTTGTCCGTTGTCCGTCTGTCAGTCAGTCAGTCAGTCCGTCTGTCTGTCTGTCTGTCACACTTTGGGTGTCACACCCCATATCTTTTGATTGGTAAGTGATAGGGCTTTGATATTTCACATGTGTATTCCTTGTGATGAGACCTTTTTACACGTACCATAAGTTTTGACCTAGTGACCTTGACCTAGATATTTGACCTACTTTTCAAAAAAATTAAGATTGGCAATATCTTTTGATTGGTAAGTGATAGGGCTTTGATATTTCACATGTGTATTCCTTGTGATAAAACCTTACTATACATGCCATAATTTTTCACCTTTTGACCTTGACCTAGATGTTTGACCTACTTTAAAAAAAGACTAAGATTGGCTTTATCTTTTGATTGGTAAGTGATAGGGATTTGATATTTCACATGTGTATTCCTTGTGATAAAACCTTACTGTACATACCATAAATTTTGACCTAGTGACCTTGACCTAGATATTTGACCTACATTTAAAATAAATTAAGATCGGCAGTATCTTTTGATTGGTAAGTGCTAGGGCTTTGAAAAAACCTTACTGTACATACCATAATTTTTTTGGCCTAATGACCTTGACCTAGGTATTTGACCTACATTAAAAAAAAAATTCAGATTGGCTATATATTGATTGATAAGTGATACAGCTTTAATATTTCAAACATGTATTTCTTGTGATGAGTCCTTTCTTTTATTCCCAAAAATTTCGTCTGTCAGTCAGTCAGTCAGTCCGTCCGTCCGTCTGTCTGTTACACTTTGGGTGTCACACCCCATATCTTTTGATTGGTAAGTGATAGGTCTTTGATATTTCACATGTGTATTCCTTGTGATGAGACCTTTTACACGTACCATAATTTTTGACCTAGTGACCTTGACCTAGATATTTGACCTACTTTTCAAAAAAATTAAGATTGGCTATATCTTTTGATTGGTAAGTGATAGGGCTTTGATATTTCACATGTGTATTCCTTGTGATAAAACCTTACTATACATGCCATAATTTTTTACCTTTTGACCTTGTCCTAGATATTTGACCTACTTTAAAAAAACTAAGATTGGCTTTATCTTTTGATTGGTAAGTGATAGGGCTTTGATATTTCACATGTGTATTCCTTGTGATAAAACCTTACTGTACATACCATAAATTTTGACCTAGTGACCTTGACCTAGATATTTGACCTACATTTAAAATAAATTAAGATCGGCAGTATCTTTTGATTGGTAAGTGCTAGGGCTTTGAAAAAACCTTACTGTACATACCATAATTTTTGACCTAGTGACCTTGACCTAGGTATTTGACCTACATTAAAAAAAAATTCAGATTGGCTATATATTGATTGATAAGTGATACAGCTTTAATATTTCAAACATGTATTTTTTGTGATGAGTCCTTTCTTTTATTCCCAAAAATTTGTACTTAATGACCTTCACCTAGATGATTGACCTTATCTGACAGTAATAAATTGACCATATCTTTAATTGGTAAGTTCACATGTAAGTTCATTTGACAAGACTTTCCCACTGATATATGTACAAATATTAAACCAAGTGACCTTGACCTTAATGACCTACATATTTGATCAACTTTTTAAATATGAGCCGCTTCGCAGGCGACACAAGCATTCCTTGGATTGCTATTTTATTACCTTCATTATCATATATTGGGAGGCATATAGATTTTGACCTGTCTAATGTGATATTTTCCTAGCTTCAATACTTACTTTAGTTCCTTACTTACTTACTTAATCCTCTTCGTGTTTGTCTACACATAAGGCGGCTACAAGATCTTTCTTGTATCCGTTTCTGTAGCGAACAGGTTTTACGTGGCTGAGTTGCTGACCCAACGCACAACCCTCCTCCTTTCTCATCCGGGCTTGGCAGAGTTTTACTTTAGTTATTATCCCCTAACAATTCTGTTGTGGAGGGGATGGTGGAGGGTCTGTGTCAGTGTGAGACTGTGTTTGTTTGTTTGTGTGTGTGTGTCCAGATTCTTGTAAACACCGTAGAAGACAAAGCAATCATCATAGAAACATCAAACCTTCCACAAATATTGTCCTTGGAGAGAAGATGACTTGATTTTCAAGGTCAAGGGTCAGTTGTCAAGGTCACTTTGAACTTTGGTCTCAAACTCCTTGTGAACAACATATAAGACAAAGTAATAATCATAGAAACAATATTCCCTATGGGGAGAGGATGGCCTCTCATTATTTTCAAGGTCAAAGTCATTGTGAACTGGTCATTGTGAACCTTGTGAACAACATAGGAGACAAAGAAATCTTCGTAGGATCACCAAACCTTCCAAAAATGTTCCCTATATGGAGAAGATGAACCCTATTGATTTTAAAGGTCAAATGTCAAGGTTACATGTACCATGGACGTGATTTTAAAATCCTTTCGCTGATAGCATTGAATATGCAGTTGTAAGGGGATGCTATGCTTGCATTGCCTTTATTTCAATATTCTATATGATCGATATCGCCACATGTAATTCAATTAATATTTATGTTACAAAATTGTTCACCAAAAAACGCATCAATTTTGTCTTTTAGGGCTTTATAAGTATTTATTTACTGATATCTTAGAAATGCTAATTCGTTATGGAGCAAGAAGGATTGTTTTAAGAATAATCAATGAACATTTAACATTTCTAATCCTTGCCTTTTTATCTCTTTCAGGGCCTTATCTTTTTACAAAGGAATCTTCCCGCCACTTTTTGCAGAGACGCCTAAACGAGCTGTCAAATTTTTTACTTTTGAGAGATATAAAGAATTATTTGCTTATAATGGATATCTACCTCAATCAGCAGTAAGATTTTACATGTATTTGTGTTCGTTCATTTGTTAACCCACTCCCCCTTTCCCTTTATCTTCTGAAGCATGTTTATTTCCTCTTTTGAGAAATGCAAAGTACTTTATAAAAAATAAATCATTTTGATGGATGTAAAAGATTTGTTCAAGAAGCTACAATTCTACCTATTTTCTGTTTCAGATTTTTGCGTTTTCTGGTTTATGCTCGGGGTTAACAGAGGCTGTAGTTATTAATCCATTTGAAGTTGTTAAAGTCAAGATGCAAGCTGACAGACACAAATTTACAGATGTATGTATAAGTAAGATAACTTAAGGAAAATGATTTCTTCCCAAGAATAGAATATTTCTCTGATCAGCAAACATTCTTGGCCAAACCTTCCTAGTTTATCAAACGTTGCATGTGTCTTGCTTTATCGTGAAAGGACAACATGTTATTGATTTTCAAAGTCAGGGGTAAAGGTCAAGGTCACATTTGCTAATGGTAGAAAAAACCTGGAGGTCACAATGTACTTTGAATGTTTGTCAGACTTTGCATGGTGCGTCTTTACGTTTGATTTCCAAGGTCAGCAGTCAAAGGTCAATTTTCTCAACTTCCAATGATAGAGACACTTTCTGCACACTTTCAGATGTCACATTTAATTTATTATAACACTTTAGATTTTCAATAAAAAACAAATACCAATGTAACATTTTAATTAGTTCATGGCTTCACAACTGTCCACAAGGTAATCTATTTCTACCAATTGTGATCTTGACCTTTATCCATTGACCATGAAAATCAATAGTAATGTTCTCTTGCCATGGGTAAATTACATGCAAAGCTTGTAAAATGTTACCTCTAGAGCGTTCAGCAAGTTTACTTCTTATTCCTCATTGTGACCTTGGCCTTTGACCCTTGACCTTGAAAATCAAAAGGTGTCTTTCACCATGGCAACTCATATGCATTTTTTTTTATATTTTAAAGGTCATGGCAGGATAATGTATGAAATCCTTCTGATAACAAGCTGATTGGAAAAAAAATATATTAGTAGTTTTTTTTTGTCATGCAAGGGGATGCTAAATTTCACATTGACTTGTTTTGAGTAAATAGTCCAATTAGTTTTCATATTTCATTAGGTTGAAATTGTAGGTGTTAATACATAATGCAAAGCACGTAATAATTTTTCAACCCTATATTACTCAAAAGGATATTCATTAATGTCAGTAATGCAATTTAAATTTTCCTTCTTTTAGCAAAAAAGTACATACGCTACAGCTAGAGAAATTCTGCGTACACATGGCTTTGGAAAACAAGGACTCGGTAAAGGAATCACATCAACGCTTGGACGACATGGTGTTTTTAATATGATTTACTTCGGCTTTTATCATAACGTTAAAAACTATTTTCCTCAATCAGAGGTAAGTGTATAAACATTACTTGGGCTGCAATGATACACTATGCTCACGATACATTATGCTCATGATACAATATACTCACAATACAATATGTATCACGATATTTGCTTTCAGTGCGATTTGTATCACAATTCTTTGATTTATACATGTATGCCGAAAGATGAAATCAACTTCAGATAGAGCTTTAGGAACACTCAAATTGTATTTTCTAGTAGTATAAGTGAAGACTTGACTTATATATGAGCAATTCTATGAAGTAATAATCACCTTGAGATATCTTGCATGTCTTTATATAAAGTTCCTCGTACATAATTTATGTTGAAACTTTGTTTGCAATGTATCCAAATGTATCGAAAAGGCTTTATACAGAAACAGTGCCATACTGTGTATCGTACTGTCAGCAATAACCGTGGTGAATTTTTGCATCCCTAACCAGTAATATATTTGATAAAGAATGAACCAAAATTTAAGCCCTCTGTATTGAAGTGATACAAATAAAATGCTTTATTTGTTATACAAATCATTACGGCAGATTAATGTTTGCGGAAAATTCGAAAACCGCGAATATAGAGAAATTAAAACCACCGCAATCATTTCCCCGTTTACAGTATAAAGAATACCGTCAATATTTACAAATTTTTGGCATCTTGGACATTGTAAAGTGGAAACATAATTTGTCATATTTTGACTTCATGAAATTACCAAATGGCTGAAAATTGTGAATATTTAGTGCTAGTCAAAAGTGTTTTGAGAAATTGGTTTACATATTTGCATACCCTAATTTTGCAATGTACATGTTATTGAAGAAGTTGAACTACAATGTATTTTTGATGTACATGTATATGTCAGTTTAGAGAGAGAACATTTATAATACTGGTATAACTTTTGCCCTATCCAATTTTCATTTTTTGAAAATAAAATGTTTTTTAGCTTTACCATATGTTACTGCAATACATACATGTTTTGAATGATAGTGCTAATGAACAAGCTTAGCAAAGTTTACAAAGAATATTATATAACAGTTAGCACATCGCTATTTTTTCAATTTTAAAATCATCAATCATTACAGGATCCTACATTAGAGTTTTTAAGGAGATTTCTGATTGGTCTAATAGCTGGTACCACAGCATCGTGTATCAACATTCCGTTTGACGTAGCGAAGAGTCGGATCCAAGGGCCACAACCTGTACCTGGAGAAATCAAATACAGGAAATGTTTCCAAACCATAGCCTTAGTATATAGAGAAGAAGGGTGTGTAAACAACATTTTATCTTCTTTATAAATCTGTGATTTCATATCTGATGCATGTTTTCATAGTCTGTCTGCTTGTCCATCTATTTGTCTGTCCTTTCATCCATTATCCTTTCAAATGAAACTCTCAAATTTGATCTAGGATACAAATGTAAGTATCTCAAAGAATAAGGAAAATTCAGAAAGTTGAATTATTATAAAAAAAAAAATCAATTTCATACTCTAGTTTCTACATACATGTATATTTTCCAATAAACTATGGGAAATTCAAAAGCAAAAAGTATTCTTTTCCCTAGAAATATTAACCAGATTACACATGTAGATTTTAATGTTAAAAAACAATATGCTTTTAATCAAAACAGCTTGAAATAAAATGGAGATGTCTTCATTGTTTAGAAATACCATTCATTGCAGCCGAATTTTAATTTAGAATATTATTTACTTTGAGAGAATATACAATAACTTATCAATGACATGATTTGTTTTTCCAGATTTTTTGCCCTGTATAAAGGTCTTCTTCCTAAAGTCCTACGACTCGGACCAGGTACGTACAATGTCAGATCCATTACCATTTAAAAACAAGGATCTAATATTAGTAAAATCATCTCTAGAAGTTTTAGAATGGTTTCCATAGAATTTGATGATGTCATACATGCACTGTATACTTGTACCATTTATGTCAGAGGTTACCCCTAACAGAAAATTATGTGTACTTTGTATTACCAAAATACCTTTAAATACCACTTATCTTTTTCTTGGTCTTAATCTTAATTCACTGTATTATTACACTTTTGAATCCAGGCACATACATTGTATATATTTCCAGGTGGTGCCATAATGATGTTGGTTTATGAACATACCTTTGAGTGGCTAAAAGAAAACTTCCCGTATTAGCAAAATATACGGCATAAAAAACTTTTCTGTGATGGTTTGTGATTTTATGAACGGGGAAAAACATCCTCACGGACAATCTGTCTTTTCTCTTTACTTTAGTGGGTATGATATTATTCCAAGATATTAGGTATTTTATCAAATACTAGGATGTGAAAGGACAAAGATTGTTTCACTCGATGTGTACATTTTAAATGTGACTTATTTTATTTTTCTACTTTTGTGCTTTTTCATATCAATTTTGTTCCTTAATGTTTTGATTTCAAGGATTTTCATTATTCATGATTGTACTTTTAATTGATATGGGCATTTGGTACAATGTAATTTTATCACACTGTATGACTAAATACATTCATTATATGATTATAATACTGCCATGATAATAATTATTTGTCAATTTGGACTTCATCTATCAAAGAGGTAAAAAAAACTTTTAATGAAGAATAGCACAGTTAAGACAGTTCATTTTCCTATGTATAAAATTGAGTAAATTGCCAGATATGATTCCATCATTAAATTTAATGGCACAGCCTGTAAATCTTATACACGTAACTTGATCAATTTATGAAGAACAATATTTCTTAATTAGTGTTTTACCATAGTCAAAATTCCAGATAAGAGGGAAAAGACCATTTTATTGAATTAAAAATTTATAAATCAAAGCTTTAAAATTATTCTAGTAGTAAGCAGCATTTTATGGTACCACTCATACATGATTAGATAATTGGGTGATTTGTGGATTTCAAATACATGTATGAGAAAATGTTTTTAAATTGTTCAAGTCATTTTGTACTAAGTCTTATAAATTTTCATCTTAAAGTTTTAACAAAAATATACTAGATTCATCACGACCTTAGTGTCTGTTTGCTTGAAGTATTTGCATTTGTTGACAATCTACATGAATTGTATGTTAATTGTTTAGTATGTTATTACTACATGTATAATGAACTAAGAGTAAAAGCTGAAAGTTGAACTTTTATGCCCTTTAAGGAGGAGCTTCTATAAAATGAAAGTGAGCAACCACCAAAAGTAGTCGTTCACACTTGGTGTCAGTTGAGAATAAGAGATGAGTGAGAAGTTATATATTCGTTATTTCATGTTGTTTTAGTGAATAAGATCAAAATATGGAATTTACAGGAAGTACATGTACATTGATAGTAGATTTTTTCTAGTACAATGTATTAATTGTTTCAGAGGAAGGCAACCTTTAGTGTTCAAAGGAACATTTACATTTGTGATATGTATATTTTTGTGTCTGTGATAAACGGAGAACAATTATATTTGTACAACTAAATCCACTTTTGTCAATTTTGAAGCAAACTGCCACAGGTATCACTTTATCTGTCGTTTGTCTGTCCGTCCGTCCGTCCGTCCTGTCGACACATTCTGTCTCATTCATCACAAATCTATATTAAGCATCTGTACCAATGCTGTGAAAAGTGTAAAATTTGCTCTTGTTTCATATTTACCTGTTTTGTCTTGTTAATTTTTCATATTGCAAAATTTATAGCTGAGCTGATTAAGTTATAAAAGGATATTGAGTCTTTGCAGAATACAGAGTTTTTTCCCCTTACAGACGGTATCTGACGTAAAACCATTGTGACGTTATGAAAATGGTATGGTATCTTTGATTTTATACCGTCATTTCCCAGACTTTCAGGACTGTTTCCATAGAATTTAATGATGTCAGAATCAGTCTACGTCGGATACTGTCTCAAATGGGAAGTAACTCTGGTCCAAATTGACAAATAAAATTGAACAAAATTTTTAAGTACCGGTACCTTTTTGTACCCTGAATGCAGGTGACATTTGGTGATTCAGCACATTGGGTATTTTGTTTACTATTTTGAGCAATATTTTGCACATGCATATATAATGTGCATTTTATGTGTATTCAGAACAATTTACTGTCATCATTTGAATTTCTATATTTTAAACAATAAAAATCATTTTCCTACATCTTTGTTACTTATTAAACAATTGATTTCTACAATAAGATTGAGTGTCGTGTTAAAAGAAATGTAAGAATGTTCAGTTATAATCATAGAATGCTTATGTATTACCCAATAATACAAAAATTCAATGGAAAGAAAAAAACAGTGTTCCTTTGTGACACGATGTCCTGTGTCAAACTAGATTTTTTGACGATATAAAGCTCAATAACATCTCATTTTCCATTGAAAGAACCATCCAACAACACAGATATTTGACTATTTCTGAACAAGCTACAGGTGTTGCTTGCAAGCAGAAGATACTTATTCTCCCAGAGCAGCTTGTTTTGCAAAAATTCTTACGAAGATTTTAAAGAAGTTTCATAACGTTTGATTGCTTAGTTCTACTTTCTAACTAGGTTTAGCAAAGTTTTGTCTCTGAATTTATATTTAGTATGTAAAAATAATATTAAAAAACATAATACAATCTTAAAACAGAAAAACTTTACAACATTTTATTCAATGATGAAAGTTACGAAAATTCCTGAATTTTTTTCGTAAGAACTTTTGTGAAACAGGGCACTGATCTTATCTCCATTAGGCATCCATTTTCAGCTCACCTAGCTGTATGAAGCATAGGGGGTTTATGCTATCACTCTGGCATTGGCATCAGCGCTCGGGTTAAGGATGGGACACCTTATTTCCCAGCTTACTTAAGTCCTACATCAACTGTATTTGTATAGGTGATGCATCTTTGGTTACTTACTACAATACATGGTACAGATGCTGCATATTATCCATATTTCAAGCTTGAACGACCAGGCTAAGTAAAATGTGACAGCTCCATATCAAGCCTATTTCAATGTATAAATCCTAGATCAACCAAACGTGTGGGTGATGCATCTGAGGATGCTTACTGCCGGTTTGAATGCTGCATCTGACATGTATTTCATGCTTGAGTGACTAGGTAAGGTAAAACGGGACATCTCCATTTCCAGCTTACCTAAGTCCTTCATCAACCAAACTTGTGTGGGTGATGCATCTGGAGATAATTGAGGGGGTGGACAGGATGAAAGGGAGGGGGGAGGGAAGGGTGAAAGGAAAGGGTGGGAGTGGGGAGAGGTACCCCCTGTCCACCCCCACCCCCATACTTGGTACAATGCAGATGCTAGTCAAGCCATGTTGTCATCAAGGTGAGCTCTGTCATCTTTGATGACACTGTTTATCCTTTGCAGAATGTTTAATTGTTGGCAGGGTTTTGAAGCAAAATCCAGTCTTTGAAATGGCGTAGTAGGTCAGTCAGTTCGTCCGTCAGTGCATCAACATTTTGGTTGTTGGCTGTTGGAAGAAAACTGTTCAGAGCAGAAACTTTAAACTTTACATGGTGTTAAAACCATGATGAGACGAATTTAATGCAGCAATAGATTTTGACCTTGCGATAAAACAAAATATAGAATTTAGCTCAGGCGAGCTTTTTTGTAACCCTTGGGCTTCTTGTTTACAAAATTTCTGAGAACTAGTAAACAAATTGGTATGGTGCCTCTTTACCTCCTCCTCAAACCCACCCTCCCTCCTCCTCCTCCCCTTTCCTCCTCCCCCTTCCTCCTCACCACCTTCCTCATCATACATCCTCATCCTCAATCAGCCTCTCCCCAACCTCCTTCCTCATTCTGCATCTTCAGTCCACTTCCTTCTCTCCTCCTACCTCCTTTCTAGTCATATCTCCTCATCCTCTATTCACTTCATCTCCTTTCTCGTCCTACCTCCTCATCCTCAATCCACTTCCTCCTATATCCTTCCTCATCCCACCTCCTCCTCCTCCTCAATCCACTTCCACCTCCTTCCTCATCCTACATCCTCATCCCCTATCCACCTCCTCTCACCTCCTTCCTCATCCTACCTCCTTATCCTCAATCCACCTCCTCCCCACCCTTTCCTCATCCTACCTCCTCATCCGCAATCCACCTCCTTCCTCATCCTTTATCCATTTTCTTTCCTAATCCTACCTCTTCATCCTCAACCCACCCTTCCCATCTCCTCATTCTACCTCCTCATCCTCAATCAACCCCTCCCATCTCCTTATATATCCTCATCCTCAATCCACCTCCTCCCCCTCCACCCACATCCTCCCCCTCAGTCCTCACTCCACATTTCAACTCCTTCCTCATCACATGTCCTCAATCCACCTTCTCCCTCAATCCACATCCTTAATCTTCAATCCACCACCTCTTACTCCCTCCTCATCCAACCTCCTAATCCTCAATCCACCTACTCCCCTTCTACATCCTTCCTCAGTTTATCCTACCACCACATCCTTGATCCACCCCCTCTCCCTCCAACCTCCTTCCTAATCCTGCCACTTCATTCTCAATCCACCTCTCCCTTCAACCTCCTTCATCATCCTACCTCCTCATCCTCAATCCACCTCCTCTCCCTCCCACCTTCCTTCTGATATCACCTCAACATCCCTACCCCCTCTGCCTTATTACCTTCTTCCTCCCTTCCACCTCCTCCCACTTCTTTCCTCATCCTCCCACCTCCTTCCTCCATCCCTCCTTCCTCATCTCATTTCTCCTCCTTCCCACTTTCTCCCTTACATCCCACCTCCTATCTTCTCCCCTCCCACCTCTCATCATCCCACCTTTTCTCCCCTTCCACCATCTTTCACCTCCTCCCATCTCCTTCTTCCTCCCCTCCACTGCCATCTCATCCTTGACCTCTTGTCCTTTCAATGTTTGATCAAACATCTAATATACTGTAACTTCATGCGTATAGAAAAAGCATACTCTTTTTGGTTAATCTTTTTACATTTTATTTTGTAAAACAAATTGATAATTTGATAAAACAAATTATTTATTTGAAATAACAATTTATAAATTTAATATATCAAATAAGCAATTTGATAAAAAAAAATGAATAACTACTTTAGTGAAACAAATTGGTTATTTGATAAAGGTCAATATTAATTTTATATGAAATCAATTTGTTTCATCAAATTAGTAAGTTGTTATATTAGTCGATTTGAAAATTTCAGAACCTAGAAATGTCCTTTCCTATGAACTTTTTTTAATGATTCTTATCTATGGGATAGTACTGAACGATTCTAGCTTGGTTGCCACTCTGGCAACCTTGGGCAACTCTTTTTATCGCCGGAAATCCAAAATGGCCGCCAAATGCCTTCCACCAATAGATGAAATTAAATTATTTCCTTAAATATTAAGTGTGGCACATCAAATCGGGGGTTTTGAGGGTCAACAAACCCATTTCCGATGTCATTTTTACAATTTGAGTTCATTCAGGACTAAAATTCAAGATGGCCGCCAAATTTCAACTTCATTATGGTACAATGTGAATATTTCAATAAAACGTTCGTGTAACACATCTTATTTGTAGTTGCAATGGTCCTAGAATACTTTTATTTTGCTGTTTTGGTTGTTTTCAGTTAACACATGCTTCTAGGGCAACTCTGCTTATCGTGGGAAATTCAAAATTGCCACCAAATAGTCTCCTACCACTGTGTAAAATGTAATATTTACTTGATATTGTTGTGGGTCATGTATTATTTTAGTTTTACTTTATGTGTAGATACACATGTACTTAGTCATATTATATTATGATTTCATTATAAATTTTTTCTAGATTTTACTATGTCATGTTTATTTCATTAGAGAATATTCCAGTATGTTCTTTGTTACATCATTATCATCACATGACTGTGATTTCTAGAATTTACTCTATTGTTAATCATGGGTAATGAGTCATTGTTCTAGAAGCTTCTGGTAAATTCATTTGTATTAAGTATATATACCTCTGAGGAACTGTGTTGAAGAGACATTCGTACACATTCGTAGACACGATTTATTCATCTATTCTGATATACTGGGACACTTTATTTGTTGAGACTTTAATCCATTTAACAACGTTTGGACACCGATCTTTCGAGAACGTTTGTGATTACCGGAAACCATACATTCGATAGACATTGTGGACCGTAACGGACACTTTGATCCGGACATTGTATTGTAAGTTGTAATCATTTGAAATATATATATTTTGTACATAATTAAACTTGTAAATTTATATTCTGTCTTTGTCTGATTTTTGCTGGCGTTTTGGGGTATTCTGACCCATAACAGAATTGGGGGCTCGTCCGGGATCGTAATCTCTGCATATTTGCATTTTTACGTAAAAGTTCGTTTTTTGAAAAAAGTAAAATTCTCCAAATTTTTTGCCAGCAGAAATCAATCATGGTATTTTCGGTCACTGAATTTTTGAAATCGCCGACTGTACAAGAGTTGGAATCATTGAAGAAAGATGATTTGATTGGTTTAGGTCTTCACTTGAAGTTAGACGTAAAATCTTCTATGAGAAAACAAGAAATTAGAAATATTGTGGCTAAAGAGCTTTTAGCTAAGGAAATCTTTTCGTCATACGATTTTCCTGTTGAACCTGTTTCAAGCGAAACCAAAATGTCAAAATATGAGTTTGAATTAGAGAAAATGAAAATACAATTACAATTTGAAAAAGAAGAAAAAGAAAGACAATTTGAAAGAGAAGAAAAAGAAAGACAATTTGAAAAAGAAGAAAAAATAAGACAATTTGAAAGAGAAAAGGAAGAAAGAGAGAAACAGGAACGTATGCACGAGAAAGAACTCCAGTTTGAGTTAGAAAAGTTAAAGTTAGAGAAAAGCGCTAAGGAAAATCCTGTTCCTTCGCTTGTCAAGTCTGAATTCGACGCCGCCAAAAACATCCGATTAGTACCAAAATTTCAAGAAAAGTCCGTGGACAAATATTTTCCACATTTCGAGAAAATCGCGGCAAATCTGAAGTGGCCACGTGATTTTTGGCCAACTTTGTTACAAAGCGTACTTATTGGCAAAGCGGCTGAAGTGTACTCGGCGCTCAGTATTGCTGAGAGTTCAGACTATGACAAGGTCAAGGACACGATTTTGAGAGCATATCAGTTAGTACCTGAGGTGTACAGACAAAAGTTTAGAAAGTACAAAAAGTTTGAAAATCAAACATTTGTTGAATTTGCTCGAGAAAAAGAAGATTTATTTGATCAGTGGTTTCGATCTAAGAAAATTCCCAATTCATTTGACAATTTGCGTCAGATCATTCTGATAGAAGAGTTCAAAGAGTGTGTACATCAAGATTTAAGAACTCATTTGGAAGACAAAAATGTTAAAACTCTTGAAGAAGCTGCTGTTTTGTCTGATACGTATGCTCTCACTCATAAGAAAAATTTTGTGTCAAAAACTCAATCTAGCGATAGCGCAAAAACTTCAGATTTTCCAAAGAAAAATTTACAAGAGTCTCAGTCGTCCATTAGTTCCCAGTCACCATCTCAAGGTGGTTCTACGTCCGGTCCTAGGTCCGAGCGTTCTGAGGCATCCCCAGGGGTGGGGTCGCTTCCTACATGCAATTATTGTAAGAAAAAAGGTCATGTTATTGGTGAGTGTTTGAAGCTTAAGAAGAAAAAAGAACTTAAGTCACAGGCCTGTGCGTCTGTTAGAAATGATAGGAAAGCCTTAGATTCGATTTGTTCTGACACTCCTGAGATTCAGGGTTCTAAGTCCAGTTCTGATGATTTTGTGGAGGATCATTATAAGCCCTTTTTGTCACAGGGATTTGTTTCACTCAGTGATTCTAGCGAAGCTTTGCCTGTTCAGATTTTGAGAGATACTGGTGCTGCCCAGACTTTATTGTTAGAGGGTTCATTGCCTTTGTCTGAGCACACTTTTACTGGTAGGTCAGTTTTATTACAGGGTGTGGAGCTAGGCGTCATTGATGTTCCCCTTCATAAAATTTATTTAAAGTCAGACTTAATTACTGGACCTGTTATCGTAGGTGTTCGACCTACTCTTCCCGTTCAAGGCGTTTCCTTGTTGCTTGGCAACGATTTAGCTGGCGGCAAAGTTGTAGCCGATCCGATTGTTTGTGAGAAAATCACGTCCGATGTCGTGTCCGATGACGAAGACGACGACTTGTACCCAGCCTGCGCAGTTACCAGGGCGATGGCCAGGAACAGACTAAAAGAGGCTGAGAGTACTTCTGCACTTAACGAGGACTATCCCTCCGAAAATATAGACCTTTCTGACACATTCATGTCTACCATTGATGACAACGTACCTGAGACGTCAGTACCACTTCATGAAGACAAGTCTCCGACAGTACCTGGTGATGATTCCCATCCGCCATTAGAAAGAGATACAGATGCCTTAAGCCGTGAGCAGCTCCTCTCCGAGCAAACTAAAGATCCGGAGATCATCCGACTAAGCAAGAGGGCCCTTCCCCGAGAAGAAGCGGACAAAGTCGGAGAGTGCTTCTACATACAAGATGGCATCCTTATGCGGAAATGGAGACCACCCGATGCACCCCCTAATGACGTGTGGCGGGTCGTTCACCAGATAGTGGTTCCAGTAGCGTATCGCGGGGACATCATGAGTTTAGCTCATGACACACCCATGGCAGGTCATTTAGGTGTCAATAAGACTTATAATAGGATTTTAAGTCACTTCTACTGGCCTAAGTTGAGAAAAGATGTGTCTGAGTTTTGTAAGTCTTGTCATAGTTGTCAGATGGTAGGTAAACCCAATCAAGTTATACCACCTGCTCCCCTCCAACCCATTCCAGCCTTTGAGGAACCTTTTAGTAGGGTGTTAGTTGATTGTGTAGGTCCTTTGCCTAGGACTAGGTCAGGGAATCAGTACTTACTGACAATTATGTGTACTTCGACTAGGTTTCCTGAAGCCATACCTCTTAGGAATATTAAGGCAAAGACCATTGTTAAGGCCCTTACAAAGTTTTTCAGTTTCGTAGGTGCTCCCAAGGCTATTCAGTCAGATCAGGGTTCGAATTTTATGTCAGGATTGTTTCAGCAGGTTATGCATGAGCTAGGTATCAGGCAGTATAAGTCTTCTGCGTACCATCCTGAGTCCCAGGGGGCACTTGAACGCTTTCATCAAACCCTTAAAACTATGATGAAAACATATTGTCACCAGTATGGAAAAGACTGGGATGAAGGGGTTCACCTCGTGTTGTTTGCGGCACGAGAAGCGGTTCAGGAGTCCCTGGGGTTCAGTCCCTTTGAGCTAGTTTTTGGGCATACGGTCAGGGGGCCATTGAAGTTATTGAAGGAAAAATGGTTGACTGAGACTAGCGATTTGAATCTCTTAGACTACGTGTCTAATTTTAAAGAGAAATTATATAATGCTTGCAAATTGGCTCAAGAAAATCTCAAAACATCACAAATGAAAATGAAAACATGGTATGACAAAGATGCTAGAAACAGAGTTTTTAAACCAGGCGATAAAGTTCTTGTATTTTTGCCTATCCCTGGTCATCCTTTGCAAGCTAGATATTTCGGTCCTTATGAGATTGAGAGTAAAATTAGTGATGTTAATTATGTGGTTAAGACACCAGGTCGGCGAAAAGAAAAAAGAGTGTGTCATGTTAACATGTTGAAAGAGTATTTTGATAGAGGTGACCGAAATTTTGTAAAACCAGTTTCCACTTTGGCAAATGTAAATACATTAGAAAATTGTGTTGAATCTGAATGTAATGAAGAGAATGTCGAAAAAGACTTCGCTCAAAGTGTCCGTTTGAAGAATTCCGAAATTCTGACTAATCCGGAAGTGAAACTCGGACATTTGACCGTGCATCAAAAAGAGGAAGTGCACCAATTAATGCGGGAATATACGACCATCTTTCCGGACGTTCCAAAAAAGACGAATGCATCTCATCATGATGTCATTGTGGGTGATGCGTCACCTATCAAACAGCATCCCTATCGGTTAAACCCGATAAAACTTCAATACATGCGGAAAGAAATTCAATACATGCTTGAAAATGACATTATTGAACCCAGCAATAGTGATTGGAGTTCCCCATGTATTCTGGTTCCGAAGCCAGACGGAACTTACCGATTGTGTACGGACTTTAGAAAAGTCAATTCAGTCACCAAAACTGACTCTTATCCGATCCCACGAATCGATGACTGTATCGATAAAATTGGCCGTGCAAAATTTGTCAGTAAATTTGACTTGCTCAAAGGCTATTGGCAGGTCCCGCTTACCGAGAGAGCCAGAGAAATATCGGCATTTGCGACTCCAGATGGGCTATACCAATATAAAGTAATGCCCTTTGGTATGAAAAACGCACCAGCCACATTCCAGAGGATGATTCATTCGCTCCTAAATCATCTCGAAGGATGTGAGGCGTACATCGATGACGTCATCATCTACAGCGACACCTGGGATGATCATCTCCGAATCATGCGTACTTTCTTCGACATACTGGCGAAAGCAAACCTCACAGTGAACCTTGCGAAAAGTGAATTTTGTCATGCGACTGTAGAATATTTGGGTCACAAAGTAGGTCAAGGTTTTGTTACTCCTATCATGGCCAAAGTTGAAGCTATTTCAAAGTTCCCGATTCCTACCAATAAGAAAGAGATAATGAGATTCTTGGGAATGGCAGGATTTTACAGAAAATTTTGTCCAAATTTCTCGTCAGTTGTTGGTCCACTTACCAATCTGTTACAAAAGAGAGTGAATTTTGCATGGACCAATGACTGTGACGAATCTTTTAAGAAAATCAAATGTGTTCTTATGAATAGTCCTGTCCTGTCAGCTCCAAATTTTGATAAGCAATTTAAGCTTACTGTTGATGCCAGTGACGTAGGAATCGGGGCTGCTTTGTTTCAAGAAAATGATGATGGTGTAGATAGAGTTGTTTGTTATTTTTCAAAGAAATTGACAAAATGTCAAAAGAATTACTCTACTATTGAAAAAGAGTGTCTTGCATTATTGTTAGCTTTACAACATTTTGATGTTTATTTGAATGTTACTTTACATCCCATTCTTGTATTTACTGACCACAACCCTCTCACATTTTTGCACAAAATGTCAAACAAGAATCAAAGACTTACAAGGTGGAGTTTATTGTTGCAAGAGTACAATATCATTATTAACCATATCAAGGGCAAAGACAATGTGATTGCAGATGCACTATCGAGAGGAGAAGTTTCATGAGTGATTTTTGCAGAATTTACCACCTAAGTTTTCATTGACATTCAAACTTTTTTTAAGGGGGGAGGTGTTGTGGGTCATGTATTATTTTAGTTTTACTTTATGTGTAGATACACATGTACTTAGTCATATTATATTATGATTTCATTATAAATTTTTTCTAGATTTTACTATGTCATGTTTATTTCATTAGAGAATATTCCAGTATGTTCTTTGTTACATCATTATCATCACATGACTGTGATTTCTAGAATTTACTCTATTGTTAATCATGGGTAATGAGTCATTGTTCTAGAAGCTTCTGGTAAATTCATTTGTATTAAGTATATATACCTCTGAGGAACTGTGTTGAAGAGACATTCGTACACATTCGTAGACACGATTTATTCATCTATTCTGATATACTGGGACACTTTATTTGTTGAGACTTTAATCCATTTAACAACGTTTGGACACCGATCTTTCGAGAACGTTTGTGATTACCGGAAACCATACATTCGATAGACATTGTGGACCGTAACGGACACTTTGATCCGGACATTGTATTGTAAGTTGTAATCATTTGAAATATATATATTTTGTACATAATTAAACTTGTAAATTTATATTCTGTCTTTGTCTGATTTTTGCTGGCGTTTTGGGGTATTCTGACCCATAACAATATATTAAGTGTAGCACATCTAATCAGGACTTTTAAGGGCCAAATCCATATCTGGTGTCATTTTGCTTATTAGTCATTAAAGGCTAAACATAAAATTACTCCTCACTTCAATATTCCCATTTCGTTACGAATAACTGTGATGCATCTTGTCACTGACGAGGGTTTATTATCCGAAAGGTGCATGTCTGGTCAATGCTGTAAATTTATCTGCTCTAAAATGATGCTAATGAATTTGAAGACGTTAAACATTATTTGTGATCCCAAACGTGGTATACTCCACGTGAAATTTCCTTTTGTCAATATGAGCTTACACATGCACTTTTTACATAGATTGCACATTCTCAAACCGTAAAAGAGAAGAATCTTTTTTTATCATAAAGATAAAAATAAATTGCAAATATTGTATATTTGAAAGAAGGGGGATAAGAGTCGACCTGAAGCAAGAATCTACATCATAGGGCTATGGGTTGTCAAAATATCATGTCAAATACTTAAGTGATTGTCCTATTTGAAAGTCTGCAAAAGGAATTCAAAGGAGCAAAGTTCTTCCAGGATTTCTGCATGATCTGTATTTTTGACATAGATCATTTTCCCTGTCACTATTCTTTTGACTTATGCCCCTGTTCTGTTTTAGATTCATTCCAAGCTGGTCGTCTGACTACGTTTTACTCTTCAACTAAATACTCTGTGTTGTTAGAAAACATTTGGATTGAAGACCTGTTTAAGATATATGATATAGAAACAACCTTCAAACTGTACGAAACACTGATATCCATGGCTATTGCTTTCAAGATAGATTTCACCCATTTGAGTTTTACATGCCAAAACATACGTAGTACCATTTCATCTTACCACAGTTTAAGATTCCTCGGATTCAATTTTGAATCACTGTAGAGAAAAACGGAGGAATTAAATCTCCAACCAGAAGTTAAAATTATCCTATGATGTATTCATAGCAGATGAAATTTTGAAAGGCCTGTTCATTTACAAACTTAACCGGCCTTATAAAGAGAAATGAGATCGAGTGCTAACCCTGTTACTATTGGGCAGCCTTCTTTACATAGAAAAATACATTCTATGCACCAGACATGCATGGTTCGGACAATGAATGCTCATTATTATTGGTACTTCCAGCCAAAATGATTCAAAGAAGCATATATAATTAATGTAGTTTTGCCAAATTTGAAGACTTTCTATTCTTACAAAGTTCCATTTTAAGTATAAATAGCTAGGATAGAGATGCAAGGTTCAGAATTTCATTGCAAAATGGTACATGTCATCAATAACGTTATACATAAATATAGTAGATAGCCCAACTCAACATAAATTACACCGAGGGACTGTTGTAAAGAAAACATCAAACACATTCTCTTGCATTCTTGCCGATTGGAAAGAAAGCTATACAGGCCAAGCAAAGAAATTGCAATGATGGTCAAAAGAGCCAAAATAGCCAAGCTACCTCGAGTTTACTTGCTTACTCTAGAATCTCCTGCGTCAAACAAACTGGTCTTATATCAACATGATCAAAAGGGAAACTCTATTTTTGTCTTTTGAGTACCATTTTAATCAAACAAATGACATGTTTATCTTTGCATTACATTTTGACAAATCCTAGTTTGTTAAAGCTGAAATCATCCAGTCTTATATGTCACTCTTATTCATTTTTCATTACATAGTAAGTCTTAAGAAATAAGAGCTTGTGATATTTCTTTTTACATTTTACTCAGTGGTAGGGGACTATTTGGCGGCTATTTTGAATTTCCCCCGATGAAAAAAAGTTGTCCTACAAGTATGTGTGAACTGGAAACGGAAACAGCAAAATAAATGTATTCAAGGATCATTGAAACTACAAATAAGATGTGTAACACGACTTTTTTTTATTGAAATCAACACATTGTACCATATTGAGGTTGAAATTTGGCGGCCATCTTGAATTTCTAGCCTAGAATAAGCCCAAAATGTCAAGATGACATTGGAAATGAGTTTGCTGACCTTCAAAACCCCTGATTTGATGTGCCACACTTAAGATTTAAAGAAATAATTAAATTTCACCTATTGATGGAAGGCATTTGGCGGCCATTTTGAATTTCCCCCGATAAGCAGAGTTGTCCCAGAAACATGTGTAAGCTGAAAACAACCAAAACAGCAAACTAAATGTATTCTAGGACCATTGCAACTACAAATAAGACATGTTACACGAACGTTTTATTGAAATATCCTTATTGTACCATAATGAGATTGATATTTGGCGGCCATCTTGAATTTTTAGTCCTGGATGAACTCAAATTGTAAAAATTACATCGGAAATGGGTTTGTTGACCCTCAAAACCCCTGATTTGATGTGCCACACTTAATATTTAAAGAAAGAATTTAATTTCATTTATTGGTGGAAGGCATTTGGCGGCCATTTTGGATTTCCGGCGATGAAAAGAGTTGCCCAAGGTTGCCAGAGTGGCAACCAAGCTAGAATCGTTCAGTACTATCCAATAGATAAGAATCATCAAAAAAAGTTCATAGGAAAGGACATTTCTAGGTCGGCCACATGTTATATAAGGCTGTCAAATCGACTATATGTTTTATTAGTACCTTGACCATCAATTTTGTTCGATGGTTTGTTTAATTTTATGTCAATTTTGCATAGATGGTGAAAAACATGATAAATGAACTTCGGGGGAATACTTTGATAACCAGAAGTTTCTGACGAGACTGTAGCTCTCCTGGTTGTTTTTTCTAAAACATACATTTCCTTTCTTTTTTTTTAAACCAAGACCATAGGGAGCAGGCGCTCTAACAAATTATAAGTAGCATGATAAAACTACATATCCATTATACTGCAACTATAATAGCACTCATATAATTCATAATATCCGAGATAAAGTATTTCTAAAAAGAATGCCACACCCATTTTCCAAGATCCTAGTGGCCAAGGGCTGCTAGATCAAATGAAGTATCAATGACACATCAAGACTACAGATCCATAATATTGGATAAAGAATTAACTCCCAATCATTAATAGCTTTAAACGAGTAGAGAGCACATCTATATACAAAAAATTACCACACCCATTTTCAAAGACCCTGTGGGTATAGGGCTAAAACAAAATATCAGGTGCACAACAAGACCACAGGCCAATCATTGCAAAAAGAATTAATTCTACATCATTTATAGTGTCAGAGGAGTTGCAAGCACAAGATTACATTAACTTATATAGGAGAAAATGACAACACCCATTTCTGAGACCCTAAGGATCAGGGGCTAAAACATAATATCAGGTGCACAACAAGACCAGAGACCCATCATATTGCAATAAGAATTTAGTCTCCATCGTTTATAGTGTCAGAGGAGTTGCGAGCACAAAATTACATAGAGCTATATAGGAGAAAATGACCACACCCATTTCTATGACCCTGGGGGTCAGGGGCTCAAACAAAATATCAGGTGCACAACCAGACCACAGACCAATAACATTGCAAAAAGAATTAAGTCTCCATCATTTATAGTGTCAGAAGAGTTGTCCGGACAAGATTACATAGAATTTAATGACCACGCCCATTTTCTAAGACCCTGGGGGTCAGGGACTGAAACTAAATGTCAGGTGCACAACTAGACCATGGACCAAGTAAAATGCAAAAAGAATTAACTTTCTATCTCTAACAGTTTCAGAGGAGTTGTCCGAACAAGAATTGTTTACGCGCGGACAGACAGACACACGGACAGATGGACGGACGCCGGACGAAGGGTGATCGCATAAGCTCGACTGGTCTGAGACCAGTAGAGCTAAAAATTACCTATTCTAGTTTGAATATTCTCACTTATTTGGCATAATCGGTTCTGGGTACTTGACAGAGAGGATATTCAGCATTAACTGAGTCAAAAATAATAGATTTTGAATATGAAAATAAGGAGAAATTAAGGTTAGGAAATAAGTGTAAAAATGCATGAAAAATTCAGGAATTACATGAAATATCTGGCCTATTTCAGGAATTACATGTAATAACTAATCGAAACAGGGATTACACGTAATCCCTAAATTTCAGGAATTATACATGAAATCCCTGATTACACTTATTCCCTGTAACATATATATACATGTATATATCAAATGAGTGATTCTGTTTTATCAAATTAATAGTTTATTTCATCAAATTTATAATTTGTTATCGACTAATTGATAATTAAATTTGTTATACCTAATTGACAAATTGTTATATCAAATACTTAGTTAATTATATATCAAACATTGAAACTGATGCATGTAATTACTTATATATAGTCTTATATATCAAATTAGTTAATATTTGACTTTGTAATCAAAAATAATTAATCAAATTATTTGTATTCATGTCCAAGCCCATATAGGCTTGAGTAAAATTTGACGTCTTTTGGGAACATCAAATAGATTCCAGACTGGCACGAATCCGGGGGAATTTAAAATAGAAAGAGAAGGAGGAGTACCATCTGGTAATTAAGTCTTGTAAGCAGGACTACTGGTAATTTTGAGAATATTTTACTGAAAATCGGTAAAATGCATTTTGAACATTTTTCTTTTGTTCTAAACACTGTCATGTCTTTTTGTAACTGGGGAAGGTTATGCGCCTGTCCTTATTCAAATAACCTCACCTCAGCCCTGCTTCTGAATCCACCCCTGACTCTTTTCTAGTGCGAGTTACTTCCCGTTAGAACGCCTCGTGCGCCATTGATCGCCATTTTGAGAATTGTTCGTGTCGTATGGTGGAGTAAATAAGACGATTATTTGCCATTTTACCAGCTCTTGATGTTATTTAATTTATCAGATGTACATTACAGGTATCCTTTTCATTTAGAAAGAAAATGTTTGAAATGATTTAGTACTTGACGATGTAGATAAGTCCAGGCCATGACCAACGCGTTGGTTTGATTTTGGTTTGCATAAAAACCGCAGCGCAGATGAACCAGACCAGGATGTTAATTATCTGCAGTAGAATATCTTTAAATGTTCAATATAGAAAAGTTTATCATTTTAACGTAGACTCTGCCATATAACTTCAGATTGAGGTGGAAAACATTGACCGCACTTCCTCTGACGCCCTGTTTACTGTCCGCGCCACAGGGGTGACTGTGAGGTATTATCGCTTGGACACAAACTCTTTCCTCACTACAAACCCTTTCTTCTGTGACAGGCGGAACGGAAAATGTGGCTGGTCCGGGAATCGAACCCGAGACCTTCTGCTTACAGGGCAGACGCTCTTACCGACTGAGCTAACCGGGCACGATTCCTGAACCGTCACACTCCACCCCGCCAGATTTTCCCAATATGAAGTCTTGATTCTTTCAAAAAGAATAAAAGATTAAGAACTGTTGAAATTTGAAAAAAAAATAACTTCCAGGCTTCATCAAGCACTTGCGAAACATAATGATGTTTAACGTAAGTTCCAGGTTTCTTTCTTTTTATTTTTGGGAAGGTACCGGTCCCTTTTTGGGAAAACTGCTGAAATTTTTTATACATGTACAAACTGTCACCAAAGTCTAACCCTAAAGTATCATTTAATACAACTGCTTATTATCCATTGATTTGCTTGAACTGAACAAGTGATGAATAGAAAATAAAAATGCAAGCAGACATTTTGTGCAAACTTCCAGAATCGGCAGTCTTTTTTCTCTCATGTGATTTTTTCATAATTCCTCTTTGGGAATTTCAGAGTGATTAAAGGTAATTTTGGATTGGGAAGGGGCAGAAATTTGGTCCCAAATCAAGGAGAAAAACACTGGTACGAACAAAAAATATCAAAAGATGGGAGACCGATTTCAGTCAATTAAGAAGAATCATGTTGTTTTGAAATAAATTTTGAAAATCATTATGATACAAATTAGAATATAAAAGAGAGACCGTCATAACATCAGCTCATATTTCCTCAGACTGAGAGCGTCAATCTCTGATTGCTCAATAAGAACATATATTTTATGGAACTAAGCATGAATTTGATTTTTGAAACGTGTTTTTGCTTGTCATTTTTGACTAGAATACTTTTTATACAACCATTACTCTGTAAAGTGAAATAGTGACCTAGAACCTGTATTTTGAAAAACGTACCGCAGTACGTATTGCAAACGAAAATATCGCAGTGCACCAATATAACAATAAAACCGCACAGCCCTACCAGATGATCCGATCGGATTTACTGGAACGGCGCGTTCCATCACCAGAAACAACCGGATCAACCGGAACGTTCTGCATAAAGGAATGCACCCTGAGTCTGAATAATCCAGGTGTTTTACAGTAAGCAGAGTAAAGAGTGTCAATATCCTCCATTGCCAGATTACAGTAAGCAGAGTAAAGCCTCTGAATGAATCAGTATTTGTCCAATCTGGCAATGGAGATTCAAGACAGAAAGTAGAAAATAGTCCAACTTTGGTAGACGATTTCAGTGTTCTCCCCAGAAATTTCAGATAGCATGGTGCTAAGTCTTCGCGGTGCACCTTGCGTTGGGATGCGTCATTGCGCGTTGCATCATTGCATACTGTTTCATGTGTTGTTGCTTTATTATTAAACTGTTCAAAATAATTTTATTAATGAAATAAATGTGTTAATAATACTACATTCTTATCTACATGCAAATTATCATTAAATTTTAGACAGTGAGATCATTGGTGTTCTATTTGTAAAGAGAGATTCATGACAGTTGTAAGACTCAATTAGTTTTGGGCCTTTTGAGAAAATTATCTTGAGACTGTCTCATGACCATAACTCCATGGGCCATTTTGCAAAATGGGACTATGGTGCATGTCCTCTGCCCTTCCTAATGACTGATATCAGTGAATGTGTTGTGTAAAGGGTGTCTAACCTTGAGTTCTGAATTTTTGTTTCAGGGAAAGGGTAGGTTTCACCTTTTAAAAAAAAGTTGAAAATTATCTTTATACAAATTCCTACTTGAAAAATTGGGTCCAAATATGGAAACATTTACTCCCCCCCCCCCTCCTTATTAGCCATTGCAATATTGTTTGTGGTAATCTCTGGCAAAGAAAGCTTGCAATTGT
This sequence comes from Pinctada fucata, assembly GCA_028142955.1. NCBI lineage: Eukaryota > Metazoa > Mollusca > Bivalvia > Pterioida > Pteriidae > Pinctada > Pinctada fucata. The sequence continues at coordinate 526,568 of AP027107.1, forward strand.
TCTACTTTGCCCTCACTATGGAGCAAACAAGCCCCCCCCCCCCTCCCAACGAAATCAAGATCTATTTCATAATTGTAATTGTATACAAAGCCTTCTAAATCGCGCTCAACTCATCAATAAAACGATGGTCCGTGCACCATGTTGTGTTTTGATGATTAATTTCATCAATACGTCTAAACTTCTTATTAACTAGATTCAAGCGTATTTAAAAAAAAAAAAAAAATACGGACGTACCGACTCGTTATTTATTCAAAGTAAAATGATTTTGCGAGAGCGAGATAACCTCTTTCTTATCTTGTAAAAGCGGCAATTTTTTTTTTTTGTATGACAAAACAGTGAGGTCGGGTAATCATATAATATGTCGAACAGTAAGACGGATTAAAAACGTATTTTAATGACATCTGATATAGCGTATTTCTATTACTCTGTAACTATATGACACTTACTGGTCAACACGATCTAGCGATTATACATGTAAATGAAAACGTTTTCATGAACTACGTTATAGAATGGTCGTCTTTTGTTGGTCACTCGATAGACATTGACAACGCAGTTATTTTAAATGTCCGATAGATTGACGTGCGCCGCGCCGTAGAAGCCAGACTTGTTCTCAGCTCAGGTAAATAAAGCTTGCGGGGGGCTACAAGACGTTTAACACCTCGGGTTGTATACAACCGGGGCTAATTAACCGGGAATGCGGCGGTTTAATCAATCAATTAATGCAAAGGTGTACACAAAATAGTTAATACACAAATTTTTAGGGGGAAAAATATAGCATGGCGGCCGTAAAATATAGCGTGGTGCTAATCCCGATAGCGTGGCGGTAAATCTCGATAGCGTGGCGGGGCCGCCACGCTAAAACGGCCTGGGGAGAACACTGGATTTGGCTATGTTATGAGATCTTCTTTGGGTGAATTATTGATGTTTTTAGGAAGTATACAAATCAATCTTTATGGTCATACCCCATCTTGCCCTTCAACATGCTCATGGTACCAAATATCCCATAAAACGTGTTTTAATTGGGAAAAGGTGCTATAAGTATACAGCACTTATTCTCCTCAAAGTATTCATGACAGAATTCAATTTCAATTGCCAAAAAACTGCAGTTTTCATTGATTTCCTGCATTTTACGCCACAAAATAATGGATGGATTTGTCACTATGCTACGTTTTCTGTACACTCAGTGTTCTTCTTTGTGATGTCTGTTTATAATATTCACAGTGTTAAAAGAAGGGATTTGTGGTGCTTTTCCATCATAGTTCATCATTTAGAGGATATTATATGACTCATAACATGTATACATGTACATGAACTGTATTTTATAAACAATAACTTTTGTTCACTCTATTTTTTCAGATAACTGACCATGTCCTTTCCTACCAGGCCACCAATCGGGATGCCCCCTATGGCCCCAGGAATGGGATATGCCTTTGCTCCCATGGGTAAATTTATTTTACAATTTTATATAATTTGTATTTTCATTGTCCATGTTGTCTGTAAAAGCACAAAGCAGAGATGTTTAGTACTAGTAGCTCAGTTTTCATTTAATTTTCATAGTTTATGAAGTTCTAATTCCATTGTTTTCAATTCACTGAATGTTTGCATAACTACATACATCTAGATCATGTAGATAGAATAGAAGATTTTGAATATTTAGATCTGAAGTTTATAATTAATGTAAATACACATGTTTGATTTTCAGGCATGATGCCAATGGGAATGGGGATGATGCCACAAACAACGGTAAGAAATTACAACAACTTCATGTGAATTCTGTATTTAATTTAAAAAAAAGAAGAAGAAGAAAATAGGAAATAAAGAAATTGGGAGCTTCCAGTAATCTTATGATGTAGATACATATGTAGAAAAGTAGTAGAGAAAAGTGTTACTTAGCAGAGTTCCTAAAAAGTATCAAATTTGCCAATAGAATTTGGACTAATAAAAGCTCGCATTATAACTATTATTTAGACTGACAAAAATCTCCATATGTCCGATTTTTCGTGGAAGTTTTCAAGAACACTGACAGAGGAGTATAAATTTTAAGTGAATATTATCCTTGATGACTAAAGCTGATAATTACACATGTATATGCCACATTAAATTTCAGGTAATGAGACCAATAGTGACGACAAGTAGCTCACAGATTTCTGTTGCGTCCAAAAACAAGAAATTAATTCCTCAGGAGATACCTAAGGTATGCTGTAATTCGACTTTGAAGATTGTTTATTTAGCCAAAAGTGTGTACATGGTACATATATAAGTAGAGAGTGTTTCTCGGTTGGATTTGTCGTCTTGCCTTTCTGATAAATATTATATATTGATTATATACACTAAACTAATTGTATAAGTTTTATTGATAAGTGTTTTAAATGATAGAACTTAAAAGTCCATCTCCGCATATTTTTAATTGACCCTGTAGTAGGTATAATTTTTGTTGCGTTTCAGGATGACAAAGAAGAGAAGCCACCTGTGACTACGGTATTCGTCGGAAACATAAGTGACCGAGCACCTGACGCTATGATCAGACAAATGTTACAGGTTTGTATTTACACATTATATGTCATCTAGACGTACAGTAGGGTCCATATTCTGTCCAAAGTTAAAGCTTATGCATTACATCAGTAGGTATTTAGATTCTGTGTATCTTTTTACAAAAATTTGTATGAATGATTTAAGGAATTTATAAAAGGGATGATTTCATATACATGTAGATAAACGGAATTTTTTTCTTGGTTTCTATTTAGAGATGATATTAGAAGAAGTGATAAAATCTAAAAGGAAAATACCTGCTAATATGATCGAATTTAAATGGACCTTTTATTCATTAATAAAAGTCAGGAAAACTGCCAACAAGGATTTTGTATGGATTTTGAAAAAGGTACAATGTACAATGAAAATAATTGCATGAAGTGCGGCAGTTGCTGTTTGATACTATTTTTATATGCAATATTGCTTGTTCTATGAATCTACATGTATTCTTCTTTTTGTTTTGAACAGAGATGTGGCAATGTTCTAAGTTGGAAGAGAGTTCAAGGTGCATCAGGAAAGCTTCAAGGTATTTACACTACATACAATGTACATGGATTTTGTAAAGCACTCGTCTGTTTCGGAGTTATGAAAACATTTATAATGTGAAAAGTAATGAATTTATAGTTTTCCTTGGCCTTTTAGCTCCTGATATTTTCTACGAATTTTACCGGTATGCTATGGAAAACCATGGCAATTCCTCTGTCATATTCTTGCTGAATCAACTTAAACATGCATTATGATTTTTATTTATTTATTTTTTTTTTCAGCATTTGGTTTTTGTGAATATGAAGACCCTGAAGCTACACTAAGATGTATGAGGTTGTTAAATGAATGGGAAATATCCGACAAAAAACTAGTCGTAAGTACAGCAATTAAAGCTTTGTCCGAGTTTTACTGAATGGAGCAGCAATAAAAAAATGTTTACCATTCTAAAGTCATTAACTTTTTACGTGTACTACTACTATTTCTAGAGCATTTCCAGTAACTTTAGATGCATATACACAGAAGTCCATTTATCAGACAAAGAACACGTATGTGCGATTAATGCATCCAATATACAAATGGAGCTCGTCCATTTAAAGTTAAACAGTGTTAAAAAGATCACCAGCAGTGTGTTGATAGTTTCTTTGATTTAGATGACAGTTTTCATGGTGACATTTGATGATTGAAACCAACTTTTATGTTGAATTATGGTATATCTAGGTTATGATATGCCATGATTCTAACTATTATACACTTTATATTTATTTGCACAACGGATACCTTGACTACTTGCATGTTCAGTTAACTAAAATTATGATTTGTTTCTTAAGGTCAAAGTTGATGCCAAAACCAAAACGTTATTAGATGAATACAGAAGTAAAAAGAAAGCAAAATCAGGAGATACAGAGGAGTCAAAAGACAAGGAAAAGAAAGAAAACGGTGAAGACGAGAAAGACGATGATAAAGAGAAGAAAGACGAGGAAAAAGCAGATGATGAATTAGATGAGTTTACAAAGCGAGAAGACAGAGTAGCCAAGGCAGGCCTTGATGCTATAATGAGAGAGTACGCAGGAGATCTCGCCAAAAAACCCTACTCAGGTAAAATCTTATACACCATGTACTGTAGATGTAAGAAGTAAATTTATCTTCTTGCCCTGAAACAGTTTGTATGTGCAATTAGATATTGTACATTGTGTTACACAAAAAAAGTTTTCATGTGAAAGTTAATTACATGAAGTAGTCATTGGACACTTAATTGTGTGCAAATTTCTCAATCTGTAAATGTACCTAAGTTTTTCATTTCGTTTACTTCAGTATCACTGCTATAAGATGAATATGAAAATTCAGTAAAGTTATACATGTATATTAGGATAAATTGACTTTGATTCTTCATTGGAGCTTTTTGTCTTTCAGAAATAGAGAAAGAAGCTAAGCCAACCAAAAAGAAAGAAGAGAAAGAAATCATCATCAAAGACACAGTAAGTAATGGCAATGGGTACAAAGTCATCTTTCCTTTCTTTAAATCTTCCAACTGTTTTGCTTATTAGGACCCACTTCAGGGAAGTTGCACAGTCTTCAGGAAAACTTAGTTGAATTACTCGTCCACAGACAAACTGAATTACTAGTCCACAGACAAATTGAATTACTAGTCCACAGACAAATTGAATTACTCATCCACAGACATATTGAATTACTAGTCCACAGACAAATTGAATTACTAGTCCACAGACAAACTGAATTACTCATCCACAGACAAATTTAATTACTAGTCCACAGACAAATTGAATTACTAGTCCACAGACAAATTGAATTACTAGTCCACAGACAAACTGAATTACATGTACTAGTCCACAGACAAATTTAATTACTAGTCCACAGACAAATTGAATTACTAGTCCACAGACAAATTGAATAACTAGTCCATAGACAAACTGAATTACATGTACTAGTCCACAGACAAATTGAGTTACTAGTCCACAGACAAATTGAATTACTCGTCCAAAGACAAATTGAATTACTCGTCCAAAGACAAATTGAATTACTAGTCCACAGACAAATTGAATTACATGTACTATTCCACAGACAAATTGAATACTCGTCCACAGACAAATTGAATTGCTAGTCCACAGACAAATTGAATTACTCGTCCAAAGACAAATTGAATTACTCGTCCACAGACAAATTGAATAACATGTACTAGTCCACAGACAAATTGAATACTCATCCACAGACAAATTGAATTACAAGTCCATAGACAAACTGAATTACTAGTCCACAGACAATTCTACCAGCCTTTTGCATTAATCCCTACTAGCTTGGCAAAATTTTTGAAATGTCAGATTAGTTAGTTTTCTAGTCGAGTTGGGTCATGTGGGTACAAAGTGTTCTCCCCAGGCCGTTTTAGCGTGGCGGCCCCGCCACGCTATCGAGATTTACCGCCACGCTATCGGGATTAGCACCACGCTATATTTTACGACCGCCACGCTATATTTTTTTCACTAAAAATTCGTGTATTAACTATTTTGTGTACCCCTTTGCGTTAATTGATTGATTTAACCGCCGCATTCCCGGTTAATTAGCCCCGGCTGTATACAACCCGAGGTAGCCCCCCGTAAGCTTTATTTACCTGAGCTGAGAACGTGTCTGGCTTCTACGGCGCACGTCAATCTATAGGACATTTAAAATAACTGCATTGTCAATGTCTATCGAGTGACCAACAAAAGACGACCATTCTATAACGTAGTTCAAGAAAACGTTTTCATCTACATTGTATAATCGCTAGATCGTGTTGACCGGCACGTGTCATATAGTTACAGTGTAACGGTAAATTGGAAATACGCTATATCAGATGTCATTAAAAATATGTTTTAAATCCGTCTTACTGTTCAACATATAACCCGATCTCGCCGTCTTTGTCATACAAAATAATTGCCGCTTTTACAAGGTAAGAAAGAGGTTATCTCGCCCGGGCAAATTCATTTTACTTTGAATGAAAAACAAGTCGGTATGTCCGTTTTTTTTATTTATTTATTATTTTTCTTTTTTTGTGAAAATACGCTAGAATGTGGTTAATAAGAAGTTTAGACGGATGGTTAATAAGAAGTTTAGACAGATGGATGAAATTTATCATCAAAACAGAACATGGTGTACAGACCATCGTTTTATTGATTAGTCTGAGCACGATATAGAAGGCTTTGTATACAATTGACATATAAAATAAATCTTGAGTTCTTGGGGGAGGGGGGGGGGGGCGGTGTTGTCAAATTAGAACAATTGTCAGCTTTCTTTGCCAGAGATTACCACAAACATACGCATTATGGCTAATAAGGAGGGAGGGGGGGGGAGTAACTGTTTCCATATTTGGACCCAATTTTTTGAGAAGGAATTTGTATAAAGATAATTTTCAACCTTTTTTAAAAGGTGAAACCTTACCTTTCCCTGAACCAAAAATTCAGAACTCAGGTTAGACACCCTTTCCATAACATGCTTATATTCACTAATATCAGTGAGTAGTGAAGGACAGAGGACATGCACCATTCATTTGCAAAATGGCCCATTGAAAACTTACATGTAGTACTTTTTGCAATTTTGGAAGGAATGGCCCATTGATATTTTAGAAAATCATGGAAAATAGCCCATTCACAGAATTTCCTTCCAAATAAGTGTAATACATGTATGCCCAATTCTTACACTAAGCTACCTGGAGTTATGGTCATGAGACAGTCTCAAGATAAAAGGCCCAAAACTAATTGAGTTTTAAAATTGTCATGAATCTCTCTTTACAAATAGAACATCAATGATCTCACTGTCTAAAATTTAATGATAATTGGTATGTAGATAAGAATGCAGTATTATTAACACATTTATTTCATTATCAATATTATTTAAACAGTTTAGTAATAAAGCAACAACACATGAAACTGTATGCAATGATGTAACGCGCAATGACACATCCCAGCGCAAGGTGCACCGCAAAGACGTAGCACCATGCTATCTGAAATTTCTGGGGAGAACACTGGGTACATGTATTTGAAATTGAATACAAAAATATTACGTGGTATTGTCTATGACTATAAATCTTTTATTCCTAATAAAGTGTAACACTTCCATTTAAAAAGTTAGGACAGATTCTATAATTAAGCACTGTATAAAGATTATAATGAATGTGTATGTATGTTTTCAGGGTATAGACGACATTGACATTGAGGATGACAAGAAGGAAATTATCAGCCGTGAAATCAGAAGCTTTAGAGACCTTCATAAGGTAAGGATAGAAAAACGACAAATATTTATCTACACAAGACTTTAAGTTTGATGAAATTGGGGGTGGCATTTGAGACCATTATGTCTAGCTTGTCCATTTTCACAGCTTTCTGAAATGGATCTACAATTTTGCCTTCGATCTTGGGCCAAGTGGCTATTCCCTTTTTCAGACAAAGGCATTTCTCTGCAAATTTGCTATTTTAATCTGTAGGGATTTTATTTTCAAATAAAATTATAACTGTCATGAGTAAATCTGAAATTTCAGAGGCAGAAATTGATTTTAGATAAAAAATGCCTGTTCTTCAATGTAGTTGATGTGAAAATTGGTTTTCTATGAGGTTTCAATACTTATAAAAAAGAGTGGGTAAAAAATTGTGAAAAATTTAACAAGAAAAAGAGATAGAGGATTAACAAGAAATCAGAAGATCCGAATATTAATATTAAAGCTTGCAGAATTTTTTGCTTGAAAACTTTTAATTTGGCAGCTGTGAATAACTAGGTTATATTTCATTACCCCCATTACACTAGATCTGTCGATGCTCCAAGGCAAGCATCCGTCGTCCATGAAATCCTGTTATATTATTTGTTTTTGGACCCAAATGGTGAGTGTTTACACATATCTTCTAAATAACGTTGCAATATTCTAAAAGGGGGAGAGAAAAAAGTTTTCGATACAACGTGAGTATAGAACTTGAAGAGACTAATTGGGACCCCTGAGACTTAATGGGACCCCTGATCTGATGCAAATATGCATTAATTGCCTTGTCAAAGAAATGCAACTGACCTTGAAATGACCTAGTATAGTTGCATGTACATTATGTTTTGAAGGAAATTTTTACAGATGTCTTTTACATATACATGTACATGTAGTACAAAAATGATATCTGTCAAGGTCAAGAATGGATAGAAAATCTTGTCACAGCGATCCCCTTGAACTAGAGAACAGATCCGTTTCAAATATTGTTTTTAGAAGAGAACAAAGGAAAAGTAATTGGCTTTCTCTTCAAAAACGAGCCAAGGTCCCAAGATTCTGAATCACTGGCAAAAGTATGTCAGACATTATAAACTTGTTACTTGACAAAAGCTCCGACAGGTGGGTTCTATAGATTGATAGGTACCCTTAACTAAAACTCAATTTTACCGTTTGTCAAGATTTGACAAGGTGAGTGCCTCTACTGTACTTTTATTGCGAGTCAGTTCAAAATCCCGTGGACAGAACCCAAGTAAGTGCTTCATATATAGACTTATTGTGTGTTGTTTCTTACAGCTTTGTGGTATAATATTGAATATTCTGACAATTTCAAAAATTTTCAGAGAATCACATTAAAGTCTGTCATGAAAATTATGTCCGCCGCCAATATATGATAGACATGTTGAAGAAGGGAGACAGACATGTAAGTTACCAAAAATCACCTGACTTCATACATTGTTGATTTGATTGGTGTACTTATATAAAAATTATCATTCATTCAGTGCAGTCAAACCTGTTTACAACATTTTTTTTTTTGAGACTGGGTAATGACTTTTGAAGGTACAATGTAAATGAAATGGAAAATGTCAATGTTTTTTGAAAACAAAATAGAATTTCATAATTTGAAAAAATAAATTGCAGCGGGATTTTTCAAGACCGTGTACATGTATAATGTAAACGGAGGGATATTTAAGGGAGTGATGAGCCTTTGGAAATTAATATCATTTCATGATGACTTTGATAGAAATATTGTCCTGCTTTGACTGCTTTATATCAGTGCATTACCAAGGCCTTAATATTTCTTATGTCTTGGTCCTTCCTTGAAGATTTAAACTGAGACAAATATAAAATTTAAAAAAAAATTCATTGAACTCATCGCCTTAAGTAAAATATGTTGTAAAACCCTGCTGCATATAATTTTAATGTGAAAATTAAATTTCTATAACAGGTTTGATTGCACAGATCTATATTAGTGTTAGAGTGATCCTTCTTTGTCTTTAAGTCCAGCTTCCCAGCATACATTATATACAAGCTGGACATGTATTAGGTACAAAAATCTTAAACCAAGGTTGCTTTAAGTGTTAAAAGATCTAATGGGTCGGGACATAACATATTTCCTAACCTTTGTTGTTAGCAGCAAAACCCTAATTTGTAAGGCATCATCCACATGTAGCAGGTTTTCTATCGAGGAAATGAAATACACGGAAGAAAAAGGTAGCGGAAGGAGTTCAACAAAACGAGATGAGTAACAAAAGTATATGTAGTGATTGCTTAAAACTCTCCCAATTGTTTATATTCATGTTAACAATAAATTCTAAGGTCTATTTCCCCTCAAGTAGCCCTAAACCGGTATCTGTATTCAAAATTTTTTATCCCGCTGGAAAATTTATAGAATGAGATGTCTTGGAAAATTTCCCTCCAAATGTTGACTTGAATTCATTATAATCTTATTTTCCAACTGCCATGAAATTGAATCGTGTTGAAAGAATGAAAAAAAAAAGAAAAAAACTCCTTTTAAAAGTAATTTTCAAATTTCATGTTAAGAGTTTTGAACCATAAAACTTTCTCTTTTTGATCTAGTATCAATAAAATCATCTCATTGTAAATAGCTTTTGCCTCGTTAAATTGTATGTCTTGAAAAGTTTTAGTAGTTGAAAATTTTAAATACTTTAACCCATTCAATATAGTGCATTTATACAAAGGAGGGGGGCAAAACATGCTCATTTTAATATAGAAAGTTTAAATTTAAGTAAATTTAGGTTGGAGATTTATAGTTTAGCCCACAAATTGAGAGACATTGAGTAGTCGTAGAATTTTTCCATTATCTGTACATCGACATTCGTCTTTGATTTATGCATTATACCTGAAGGCATTGAATTTTGCAAACAGTGCCTATAACAGCATTCTGATTGGCTGTTGACTGTCATTCTCTATGTTGACAGGGTGAGGATGAGACTGACAAGGAAAAAGACCTGGAGAAGGAGAGGGAACGTGAAAGGGAGAGAATGAGGATCTTAGAGGAAAAACGACGGAGAGATCGGGAAAGGGCAAAGGAACGGGAAAGAGATAGGGAAAAAGAAAGGGAGATGGAAAGACAAGAAAGACAGGAGAGGGAAAAAGAACGAGATAGGATCAGGAGTAGAACTAGATCTCGATCAAGGTCACGAGATAGAGATGTCCGCAAAAGATCTCGATCTCGAGATAGGTGAGATTCTTAAAGAAATCACTTCTCACATCTACATCTTGACATTGTTGTTGACTCGATATTGAACAAGATCTTGGTCACAGTCTTTCAGATCTCAGACTGAGATACAAGAGAGATGTTTTATGGATTTTATTGTCTTTACATACATGTAAATCTACTTCATTATAAACAAGATTGAATTTTACATTAATGCAATCTGATCAAGTAATAGATTTTATACAGGGAATATGATACTTTGTAACAATAGGTAATTTAATATAAGAGCTGCCTTGATTCATGAGTTGAATTGTTTATACGTGTATATTTAGGGACAGAAGACGAGATAGGGACGCTGAAGACGAGGAGGAGGCGTATGAGAGGAGGAAACTAGAGAAAAAACTCAGGGAAAAAGAGGCAGCTTATCAAGAGGTAGGCACTCTGTCTTATTGATGATGAAATTTACTGAAATTTAGAATCATTAAGTACATGTATGAATAGATGTTCAGTCAAGTATTTTGCCAGTTATAATCATGTCTGTCGGTAATCATTCTGCATCTAATAAAGAAATACTCAAAGCAAATGACGAATCAATTTGGATTATTTCTGTTTGAAACCCTATGTTTTAAAACTGATATACTTTTACATGTTTTATATACATGTAGCTGTAATTGTCTATTTATGTAATAATGATTATGTTTATCTAGAGACTTAAGGCATGGGAAGCCAGGGAGAGGAAGAAAGCCAGAGAATACGAAAAGGAAAGAGAAAGGGAGGATGAAAGAAAAGCCGAAGAGGTATTCTATTTAGTATAGAAGTAAATATAGGGCTAATGAATACATGTAATTGCAACAGCAACTGTTATTGTAAATCATCATAAATGCATTGAAATTTCTACATATATACATGTATAATCCAGGGGAAAAAGTTCTTTGAATCATAACTATACAACAATACATACTTGTACACTGTAACTTGAAATTATCTTCATATAGAAGGATACGGATTAAAAGGGGCAGCAAAATTCTTCTACTTTAACTCTAGGTGAAAATTTGTCTCTGTTACATCAAGGTCTATTCAATGTCTCTTATAGTCATGTTGTCCAAGGACTCGGGGTTTATAATGAAGAACATGATTATTTTTATCACTTCTATGGTCTGTTGCCTATCGTCCTGATACCATTCCTCTCATTTTCAGGTACGAGAGGCCAGACGTTTAAAAGAATTCTTAGAGGATTATGACGATGAAAGAGATGATCCTAAATTCTACAAGTAAGCTACAATTTTATGGCTTTGTCAAATATTATTCATAACGCATGTACTTTCAAGTAAGCTTTCTGTCAGGTACATTATGATGGGGAAAAACTTGGAATACATTGAAGCTATGATGAGAAATTAACAAACTAGGAAGCAAAAATATGTCTGCATATTATACGCTATACTGAGCTTCAAGTATTCCCACATCTAACTTATTACATGTATTTCAGAATGTATCTTAATGGGAGCACTAGGTTTCTTTTTTTTTTTTTTGGGGGGGGGGGGTTGGAGTTTGCTTAAAACATCTTATTTTGTGACTTTTAAAACACTATGCTTTCATATTTGCATACAGGCACATTTTGATTTCTTTAACTTCTATTGTTTGGATATATTTTATTTTCCATTTCTACATGTAAATCAATTGTTGATATATTTTGCAGAGGTAGCTGCCTGATGAGAAGGTTGAAGGAGAGAGAGAAGGAAAGAGAAGCTGATACCAGGGATAGACAGAGGGAAAAAGAAGAGTTGGATGAAATCAAAAGGAAATTATTGGAAGAAGGTCACCCTGATCCAGAGGCAGAATTAGAAAAGGTAGAGATTTGTAAAATTATCTAACATGATATTCCAAACATAGTGTATTGCTTCTTAATCAAGATGCTTTCGTTTTTAGCTCTACTGGTCTATGACCAGGTTAGGGTTAGGGTAAGTTTTAGGCATAAATACAACAATACATTCTTGTGCCCTACGCTCTTGCTTTTTCCATTTTATGGCTAAAACTTGACCTACCCCCAACCCATGTTTCTTAATCAAGATGCTTTCGTTTTCTAATTTACATTTTCAAGATTAATGAGTTAGTTTTATGAATCAAAACACAAGGTCTAGGTAATACTGCTTAGTCATAAACACTTTCTTTTTCTGCAAGTCTTCAGTGAAATTTTGGAGAAGTAAAGGGTTTGTGACTAAGCAGCATTACCTAACTCTATGAATCAGTAGGTCTTTGTTCCTTGTAGTGTTGTACATCGGAAGACTTTTAAGAATCGATAATCGGAAAATAATCGGAAAGAGTAAACCGATCGATTATCGATTTAAATCGGAAAACAAAAGTCCATGAACAATTGAACATAAAAGATAGAAAAAATGTATTTTTCTGCTAAAAATTCAGAAAACTTTGCTGAAAACAAAATATAAAGCATTCAATTTCAAAGTGTCTGCCTGTTTACATGCAAGACAACAAGTAGCGGTTTATGTTACATGCAAAAAGAGGAAAATAAATACCTTTACACAAAATACCTCTCTTTCAGCGACAATCGATTGTAAGAAAATGAAATCGATAATCGGAATCGAAAGAGTTTTAGCGATCGACAATCGATTGTCGGCGACAATTGGTTCATCACTAGTTCCTTGGTTGTGAAGAATCTGAAATATGATAATGGGCCTGTTTGAATTTAGTGATACAGTATATGTACATGTATTATAGCATTGTTGAATATAGATTTCCGTTATCAGTAGGGAAAATTTATCTCTCAAAAATCATTTACAGATTGAAAGGGAGAGAGAGGAGCACCTTAAGCCTCGTTTAAATCTAAATGAGGAGTCGAGCAGATCACCGTCCCCCAAAGAAGCCAGAGAAACGTCGGAGGCTGAGGAGGAAGATGAGCCGATGCCCGAGGAGAAACCTGCTCCCCTCCCACCTAACATGAAGGCCACAATGAGGCCGGTGGAGGCCTCTAACGGTGCTAGTTCTATGTCGGAGGATAACGAGGACAGTAACTTCCCTCCAGCCTCCGAGGATTCACAGGGACCAATGTATGGCCCGTCTAAGGAGGAGAGTCAGAAACTTGGCTTTAGTGGCCTCAAGTTGGGTATGTACATGTATTAACAGACCTGCCTAATTCTACAATTTTGGCACAATTTTTTACGATTTTTGACCTTTGCTCTTGCTATTCCATTTATGTCTAAAACTTGCATTTGAACAAATTGACATTTTCTATTTTTTTAGTATTAAATTGAACACTTGTAACAATTGTTGAAGCTGACAAAAGATGATGTCCTTTCAAAATTGCATTAGTGGTTTATGTTACGCTTAGTCCCCAAAATTACCCTTTTGTGAAAAAAATATTACACTTTGATGAGAAACGTGTAGGCAGGTCTATATTAGGTTTCTTTCAGTTTACAGGTTAATTTTGAATGGAAACTAGGGAAATTCTTCACTTATTCATCATTTATATAAATGAGTTTTGAAGCAAACTAATAAGAAAGGTTCTGAATGCATGTAAGGCCATGCAAAAAAAATTTTCTGGTTCTCAGATAATTGATCTAAAAAATATGGGTAGGTAGGTAGGGTTTTTAGCTCACCTGAGCCATAGGCTCAAGTGAGCTATTGTCATAGTGTTGCGTCTGTCGTCCGTCGTCGTCCGTCGTCGTAAACTTTTCACATTTTAAACTTCTTCTCCAGAATGGCTGAAGGGATTTTGATGAAACTTGGTAGGTATGAAGTACTCATGGTCCCCTACAAGTGTTGTTGTTTTTCGTCCGGATCTGTCAACAGGTGGCGCCACCACAGCCAAAAGTAGGTCACGGGGGGTACCCTCCTTTGACAAACTTCTTCTTCAGAACCGAAGCATGTATCGACAAACCGAAAGCATCAGGATGATCTAGAGAGATGTCTTAAGAAGTGTTGTTATTTTTGGTTCCACTTCGAAGTCAAATTTTTGACGCGTTTTTGACGTCTTTTCGGACTTAGTCAGAAATGCACATTTTTGCACTATTTCTTTAAATAACTCAATAAGTGTATGATTTTACACACTCATTTACTACATATTTATCATATTTAATTACTTACTTAATGCTTTGATATGTATTTTATGCTTAAATTTTATTTTTTTGATTTTTTATGAATTTTTTTCTTATGTAAAAAGGAAGGGGGGGGGGTGATTTTCATACATTTTCTGCTTCTTTTCTATAACCACTCTTCAGATTGTCATGACAATTTGTAGGTATGAGGTACTCATGCATGGTACCCTACAAGTGAAAGAATTTTGTCAAGATATCCACTTTTGGATTTTTAAGGAATATTTTTTTAAGATTGTACATAGGTATAATGTATGTTTTCCATGCCCAATGGACCCATGGGGAGTGGCTTCAAACCCCGGCGGGACCCCAACAAAATTTTTTTCCCCTTTTTAGCTCACCTGAGCCATAGGTTACAGCTGATAATTCAACAAGTGACACATGCTCCAATGTCTTATTGATTGACCTTTCATGTGATATGATTCAATTATTTAAATTCTTTATACTTGTTTAGAATTTTATTTTTAAAGTCGGGAACAAGCGCCATTTTTTGCCGTGTAGGATCCAGATCCCAGTTATTTTTCAAGTACTTTCTTACCAAAAATAGGAGAAAAATTCTCAATTCGCACCGGCTTAAACACATTGACACTACTTTTGAATGTTTAGAAATTTTATTTGAATAACATAGAAAAAAATGCCGTAAAGATTAAAAGTACACAACTTTTTTAATATTTTTTCAAAGCCATGCACCTGGTTCTGGACCGGAATTATTCGAATTTTATGATCTGGATCTGAGGACCTATTTTCACACGTATTCTTCCACATATGTAGATGTCTCACACACTTTAAACTATATTCAAAATTTTATTTCATCTATCTAGTAAACAATCACGGGAAGACAATTCAAGATAAACATTGTGTGTATTTTCCACCAATTGTTGAAAATAATAAGAAAATAATCGGAACTATTTGACAGGACAATGACCTAGATAATGACCTGGACAATGACCTAGATAATGACCTAGCTATGCATATCTGTAGCCTGTACCCGAAGGGGATTCCCCATGTACTAATGTGATACCTTTAGTACTGCGATACATTTCAGGAGATACAGTGCAAACGGAAAAGATTTTTATACTTGGAACACTTTCGTAATGGTTATCATTCATGTACTTGGAACACTTGCATGTACTTGTTATCATATATAAAGTTTGCTCGAATTTCCTCTGTCTTAGACTCTCTTAGATGAAGTAATTTACGGACTGATTTCTTGAAGAAACGTCTAATGAGTAATCTCTTCCTCTGGATTTTGAGAATGCATAGGACATTTAATATCTGAAATTCTTGAAAATAAATGATTCAGTTCAGACTTCCTGAAATCTTCCAATGAAATGTTGGACCACAGAAAGCTGTTATTTCATTAGAGAAAATAAATTATTATTCACAACCTTAAGCCACTGTGTTCGTCATCTTGTATGTATAATATTTCTAAGAGGAACACAGAGGCCTGAGGTTGTGAATAATAAAACATTTTCTCTCATAAAACGACAGGTTCCTGTGTTAAGACATTTGGGAATTTTTATCTGTTCAAATAATAGATACATTATGAGTTTTTATCGGACCAAATAATTTTTTTGTCGGCAAATCCGATGCAACTGATACATTTCATGAACTCTCTCCGCTAACAACTTGTCCGTGTAACAGACCTATGATGAGGTAAAACAATTAGTTAACAGTAAATAACGATGTCGTAGGTCTGCTAGTTGGACAAGCTTAACAATTTCATGGGCCTTTTAATTTGTTTCAAACTGCGAAACCTAGAGAAACCACTTGAGTTGTTGAACAGCGTATGCTGAAATACAACGCTCCTTCTCGCCTGTTGAAATATGCATAGGCAAGAAGCGCCGCATTTCAGCATATTTTACTGAAAATTATTTGTTCAAGTGGCTTCACTGGGTCAGGTCGAGGTTTGATACAACATACACTGCTTTTTTGGAAAACAAACTGGCCCAATTTCTGCACAACTCACTTGAATTGATAAATATTGGATCAAAATGATTTTAACTGTACGTTTCATGTATTTGAGATGAAATCAATACTATTCAAAAGCATAATTTATAGATTTCAGTGAATAAAGGCAAAACCGAAAAATCTTTGTTTTTTTATGCCCCTGGAATAAAAGATTCGGGAGCATATAGTTTTTGGCCTGTCCGTCTGTCTGTTTGTCTGTCTGTTTTCCAAAAAACTTTAACATTGGGCATAACTTTTGAATGGAAGCTGGTGATAGAGGTTTCATATTTCACATGTGTATTCCTTGTGACAATACCTTTCCATTGATACCAAAATTTTTGACCTCATGACCATAACCTTGACCTTTCACGTACTTCTCAAAAACTTTAACATTGGGCATAACTTTGGAATGGTTAGTGATAGGGCTTTCATATTGTACATGTGTATTCCTTGTGACAAAATCTTTCCATTGATACCAATATTACGCTGACCCTGACCTCTCACATACTTAACAGAAAATGGCGTTTATACTAACAAAGATGCCGCTGGGGGCATTCTCGTTTCACAAACACAGGATTTATAATTTCTGGCATGCTAGCTATCAACAATGAAAGGTTTTGTGTTCAATTTTAAATAATTTTAATTTATGAAATCATTTCATTGTTTTATTCTTTTTCTGCTGCACATTAATGTGGAATGTTACAATATGACTTTATTTTTGATGTTGCATAATTGAACTATACTAGCTGGGCATATGACGTTGGACCACTTTATCCGTCTTTTCAAATCAGTAAAAAAGTTATAGTTATTGTTTTGAAATGTGACTATTTTTTCTTTTTTGTACTTTTAAAGGTTGTCTGAAAAAAAATAACTTCTCTGCATCCGGCAAAAATCTTTTTAGAAAGGTTGTGGGCTAAAATCCTGGTACTGGCACTATCAGTATTCAATGTCAGTATGTCAATTAGAGCGTGCATGGGTATCAGGTGAGCGTTGTGCCCCCTGGGGCTCTTGTTATTTTTTGTTTTTATTTTCCGAAAACTACATAAGCACAATTTTTTATTCAGATATTATAGAGACTGTGATCTATAGTGACTATATTTGTTGTAAATGTTCACCATACTCAACTCTTCTCATTTTTACAGTGCCAAGAATGCTTCAGCCCAGTCTGCAATTTTAAAATTCACCTTCAAGCTGACAATCACTCGTTCCTCCCCCCCCCCCCCCCCCGGTCGCCATTTTGCATCTTGTGTACAATAACAAAGTACAGTACCGTAATCGTCCGAAAAAAAGTCCGCAAGAGTAGATATCACGCAGGCAAAAAATTGCGCTGAAAATCGTGGAAAAAATTCTAATCTAGTAAATAATACGCATTAAAAAAATCGAAATTTCGCCGATGTTTTCTCCCAAATTAAAAATATAAAAGAAACGGCCCGCTCGGTAATTTTTATTGTAATGACTTGAATTAGATACCGATTACAAAATAATCCATAGTACGATTGAAAGATTTAGGATTGACAGCCGTATTATGTATCAATTAACTGAACTGACCATTGAAATTTACCGTTAGAATAAACCTATTCGAGAAGATTTTACTTCCCCCTTCACCTGTCAAAAGTGACAGATCAATTCATGCTTGACCGCACCGCTACCAGTGAAGGCTATTGTCTCCGTTCAACACCACTCGGGGTAACAGGTGTTTACACTTATACAGGTATTTAACATACATGCACTTGTACGATCTGACCTTAGATGACCAGGTACCGTAAATACTTGGACAAATGTTATTGTAACGTGAATGTTTACTTACGCACCGACCACAGGCGCCAGATTCCTAGAAAAAAAATTAGAACCACATCTTAAACTATCGTTTCTCTTCTCTTTACTCTCTCCTTAAGGCATGACAGCTTCCATATTTAAACACCACCCCCCTCTTTACCCCCTCAATATCTTAAGTTTCAACAGGATTTCAGCATTAAGCTATATATCATTATTTTCTACAGATATTTTTCTTCACGATCGTAACCTACTTGTCATTGATTATACTTGCATTTAGCCGCAATTAATCCAAAAACATGAAATGGAGTCGAAACCTACACTTTACGTTATTCTTAGGATGCGCAGTATGTTAGTTGGAGTTGTCATCCGTGCCGCTAACGGTAAAGTGTAGGTTTCGACTCGATTTAAAACATGGGAGCTGTCATGCCTTGTAAAAGGATAGAGAGAAGAGAAAGGGCGTTTTAGATTTAGTTTTAGTTTTCTCTCTAGGAATCGGGTGCCTGTGGCACCGACTGGTAGCGTGAATTAAAGTCAAATATACTTACAAAATTGATCTATTGACGAATTATCTGTTCAGAAAATTAATAGAAAATTATATTTATCAGCATGAGAAATCTGGCGGGCGGCGGCTATTTTTTTCCCTTCCCATGATAAAAACGTCTCATCGGGAGGAATTTTGAGCGCGCGGCGGTGTCTGAGAACCAGGATTTTTTTTTTATATGGCCTAATGGGATTGCTTTAAACATAATTGCCTGGAAACTGGGCCCTATTTTCAAAATGCTTCGGATTTCAATTTATATTTCATATTTGAGAAATTCTTTCAAATCTCAAAGAAATATTTTGATTTCTTAGCAATTTAGGGAAACGTAAATTATTAATATGCCATATTTTAACGTTTAATCAGGTGCTGGTAGCCCATCAGAAGGCGGAATCTCTGGAAAGAGGAAAAAGTTAACAATCGGTGATGTGTTTAACCAGGACGATGATGATTCAGGGGAAGGTGCTAAAAAACGAAAACTTGTTCCTATAGAATATGACGATGATAAGGCAGAGAAAAAACCTACAACTGCAGAGGAAAAACGTGTTAAAATCAAACAATTAATAGAAAGTATACCTACAGCTAAAGATGAACTGTTCGCTTACCCCTGTGATTGGAGTATAGTAGACCAGGTAGGCAGTGATTTTGGAAACATCCTTCAAATTTGACTATAAATCTGGATTGTCCTTACATTATGTGGAGCCGACACATTGTTATTGATTTCTGCCATTCTGAAGCCATGATGAGAGATTTAACATCAGGAATTAATATTCCCTGTCTGTTTCTATACGCTATACTGAGCTTCAGAAAATGTCATTACAAAGCACCCTTTAATGTCATTTGTTGCTGTTAAATATACAAGTATTGAGATGTGACAATGCCTTTCATTTTCTCTCCCAGAACACTGGTTTTTAAAGTTTTTCCTGCATTAAATTGAGAGAATAAAGTATACAGTACTTGATGCACATAAATTATGTACATGTATTTCTGGCTCATCCAAATCTTTCACTTCAATATTTTTGTTTTCATTTTGAAATAAAAACCATGTTGAATGAACATGATGAATAGTGAGTTCTTTGTACTCTATTACAGTCACTTATGGACAAACGTATAAAGCCATGGGTGAACAAGAAGATCATAGAGTACATTGGAGAGGAGGAGCCCACGTTAACGGACTTTATATGTCAGAAAGTGATGGCACGCAGCGGTCCACAGAATATACTCAATGATGTCGCCATGGTAAAGAACTTTACTTTTAATATTGTATGTTGGTACTTGTAGGAATCACATCTGTTTGTCTGCATGGTAGCAACATTTTCATTAATATGGCAGTTACATGTACAATGTATCTGACATACATGTACCTAGCATTTATATCAAACTTGTAGAGAAGCATTACAACACTCAACTAAATTGGGTCAAGATCAGCATCACGGTCACAGATTTAGGGTCAAAGAAATGACATGGATAGTCTAGACACCATATGAGATTAGTATTTTAAAATTTAAGCTTTTGCTAAAATCTGATACATCGAACTTATTTTTCTCAAGGATTGCATTTCAGACTGAAATACATGTTGTATGGGATATCACAGGAAATACAATGCTGAATGATATACAATGTAGTCATCCAACATAGTTTGAATGCAATAGGTTCATTCTCATTACATGTAAATCTTTAATCTCATTTCAGGTATTAGATGAAGAAGCCGAAGTGTTTGTGGTGAAGATGTGGAGACTCTTAGTGTACGAAACTGAGGCCAAAAAACTGGGGCTTGTCAAATGACCCCGCCCCTTTTTACATTGTCTAATTTATGCATAAAAATATTTGAATTCCAGGGATTTTGTACAATGAGCATATGAAGGGAAATTGGAAAATGTTGCTATTAAAATGTGAAAAATGAATTATTTTTTCTTGTAAATGTTGAATATTTTTCTAATTGGTAAAGGTTACTTGAACATACATGTATTGAATTTCTGATGTAAATTTAGAAAAAAATTTCTTGAAACTCTCAGATAATGTACTTTAACCATACGTCTAGTGCTACAACTTGGTCCCATTCCAAGCATAATGTTGGTTTTTGTGTGTTGAAGCCTGGCTTGCATTCAAAATGCATTCTTGTAAGGTAAAACAGTTTTTGTAATTGAAACAATTATGCTGCTATTGCAAAGTTTGTGAAAAATCCATGTTTGCATACATTGAATTTGAAGACTTTCTAAATGTCTTTATATTTGTATATTATAACAAATGATCTCTGTACTATGAATGAGTTGTGAATGTATGATACATGTATGTATATATGTGAGAAGTTTGAAAATGAATTTGTGTGGGTAAGAATGAATCTGTATGGACATGTATGAGAGATATTCATTTTTGTACAAACTCATTGATGCATTGTAAATAGTCATTATTCATCATCATCACCAAATAAAATAATGAAAAAAAAATATTGGTTAAAACGATATTCTTAGTCACTGCCTACGTTACTTTGTTAGCTTGCCGGGACGAAAAAGTCCGGAGAGCTAATGCCATACCCTCGGCGTCGTCGTCCGTAGACAAAACTTTAACCTGGGCTATATACATGTATCTCTTGAATTATAAGGGGTAGGGCTTTGATATTTCACATGTAGATACCTTGTGACGAGACCTTACATTTGAGACCATGACGTTTGACTTAGTGACCTTGGACTTTGACCTACTTTTCAAAAACTTTAACCTGATTTCTGACAAAAACCTGTATAGGCGAGCTATGTATCTTTAATTACCCTGTTTTTTTTAGCTCTACTGGTCTCGGACCAGTCGAGCTTATGCAATCACCCTTCGTCTGGCGTCCGTAAACAATTCTTGTCCGGACAACTCCTCTGAAACTGTTAGAGATAGAAAGTTAATTCTTTTTGCATTTTACTTGGACCATGGTCTAGTTGTGCACCTGACATTTAGTTTCAGTCCCTGACCCCCAGGGTCTTAGAAAATGGGCGTGGTCATTAAATTCTATGTAATCTTGTGCTCGCAACTCCTGACACTATAAATGATGGAGACTTAATTCTTTTTGCAATATGATGGGTCTGTAGTCTAGTTGTGCACCTGATATTTTGTTTGAGCCCCTGACCCCCAGAAATGGATGTGGCCATTTTCTCCTACATTTTTGTATATAACTCTGTAATCTGCTCGCAACTCCTCTGACACTATAAATGATGGGGACTTAATTCTTTTTGCAATGTGATGGGTCTGTGGTCTGGTTGTGCTGATATTTTGTTTGAGCCCCTGACCCCCAGGTTCATAGAAATGGGTGTGGTCATTTTCTCCTATATAACTCTATGTAATCTTGTGCTCACAACTCCTCCGACACTATTAATGATGGAGACTAAATTCTTATTGCAATACTAGGGTCTCTGGTCTAGTTGTGCACCTGATATTATGTTTTAGCCCCTGACCCTTAGGGTCTCAGAAATGGGTGTGGTCATTTTCTGCTATATAAGTTAATGTAGTCTTGTGCTTGCAACTCCTCTGACACTATAAATGATGTAGAATTAATTCTTTTTGCAATGATTGGTCTGTGGCATAGTTGTGCACCTGATATTTTGTTTTAGCCCTATACCCCCAGGGTCTTTGAAAATGGGTGTGGTAATTTTTCCTATATAGTTGTGCTGTCTACTTGTTTAAAGCTATTAATGATGGGGAGTTAATTCTTTATCCAATATTATGGATCTGTAGTCTTGATGTGTCATTGATAGTTCATTTGAGCTAGCAGCCCTTGGCCCCTAGGATCTTGGAAAATGGGTGTGACATTCTTTTTAGAAATACTTTATCTCGGATATTATGAATTATATGAGTGCTATTATAGTTGCAGTATAATAGATATGTAGTTTCGTCATGCTACTTAAAATTTGTTAGAGCGCCTGCTCCCTATGGTCTTGGTTTAAAAAAAAGATAGGAAATTGATGTTTTATAAAAAACAACCAGGAGAGCTACAGTCTCGTCAGAGACTTCTGGTATAGAAATTGAAATACAGAATGTTTGGCAAGGTCTAGTTTGTTCTCCAGAGGACTGATGGTAGTGTCACATCTTACTTACACAAATAGTCGACCAACCGAAGAATAGAATGGTCAAAAACATTAGTCCATTGGTCATCCGTTTGTAAAAAAACAAAACACAGCTAATTTTTATTTTTCAAGCACTTCGGACCAGCAAATCGTATAGTAAAGTGATTTTGGTGTCCGAGACCAAGGAAGCAAGTACACAAGGTCCTAGTTTTCTAAACATGATTACTGTAATTGATTTTGATTGGATTATGCATTTTCAGCCTGCTAATTGCTGCTCAGAATTTGACCAAACCTTGAATTTTTGTTTATAAAATGCATTCTTGCTATGATGGACAACGTATGAGTCGGAGAGTAGCATAGGCCAACCTGGGCCTCTTTTTATCAGTAGTGAGGGGTGAATGTTAAAAACCATCATCAAAGGTATAGAATATGACCTAAGTCAATAAAATGTTTGGAAAGGTTGGTATATTCTTGGAAAAAACAATCTTGAAATTCCATGGCATCTACACGAAAAGGACAGATGGCTGATAAATAATGGAAGGATTCATCTTGGCCAGATGATTTTCAAGAAATTCAAAATGTGACATGCTGAGATATGTTGAACTGGACAGCTTTCAAAGATGAACAATTCTGATGTTTTATTTAATATTGGCCAGTATTCGCATCAAGTGCTCAATAATCTTGTCTGCTTTCTCCAGATCTGAAATAAATGACAATTTTTCATGAAAACAATTAAAGAACTTCTGTTGCAAGACTTCTGTAAGTACGTATGAGTAATATTTATTTGCTTTAAGAAGTAAAGAAAATTACCAAAGCTGATGGTCACCTCCTTATTAACGAACTTTATTACCTGAAGCTCTATTATCATGGGCGAACTATATCTGTATAGTTTGTCTTATTAACTTAAATGACCTTGACCTGTAATCCAAAGTGACATTTTTATGAAATTTCACATTCTACAATTCGTAAAGTTTGATAGAATTCTGCCAAAATGTTCAAGATATATACTAGTAATTACTTCCATGTATTTTAAATATAAGTGACCTTGACCTTTTAGAAATGAACTTGAGTCATCTTTATTCAAAAGCCCCAATTCTGTAAAACATTTAAGTGAAGTAGAATCTAATTCTTATATAGCAGATCATGTTATTTTAATACCTCTGTCACACTTAGTCGGGGTAAGGCGAATGGACGAGTAACGGAAACAAAATATCTTCTGATGCAGGTGAAAGGGACATAAGCACCTTATTGTATTTTTAAAAGGAAAGGTAATAAAAGACCATGACCTTTCTTAAATGACCTCGAGTGACTTCAGTCTAAAGGCCACATCCTGTAAAACAGTTTCATTTTATACGAGGCTGATAGTTCAAAGGTCAAGGTCAGATTTCCAGATGGTAACATATAAATGCTTTTACCTATTCAAACCAAATTGGGTTGTTATTAAGACATGAGAGAAGAGGTTTTTGAAGGATTTTGAGGTAAAGAGGTCAAGGTCATTATTCTAGCAAAGAGCCCTAAAATACTGGTGTCCCAATGTCTTTTAATACATATCTAATCCAAATTATTACTATGACACCTGGGGATTTTGGGGTCAAAGGTCAAGGTCATACTTGATATCATTAATTGATGGTACAAGAGTTAAATTGTTTCACAAACATTCCCTAGTTTTCAGCGATAGGTCATAAACTGCGTCATAGGAATGGAAGTGCCAGGAATAAAGTCTTTCAGACTGTAGTATGGCCGTAGTTTGATAAAATATTAAAAGACAAATCTTGCTGAGTAAGACGTGTTACTTACTTGACGACGCCGAATGAGCTGCAAAAAAGAAGAGAATAATTAGAAATAATTATAATGGGATCCCCATGAAGTCTTTGATGTCGTCTGCACGCAGACTACAGGAAATACTGGTTCATTCAGAACAGTTCTTCCTGGGAGTGTAATGGTAATACCTATCTTTCATGTCATTAAGTCGAGGACAGAAAGGTATTCCCTGATTAAGTTTCCATCAAGACAGAGAACAAGGAAATGTAACTTAATAGCAATTATTTTGAATCTGTTAGGTATCTGAAGTCGGCAAAAATATTTCTAATGCGGAACTAGCTTGACGAAGAAGTTGCTATGGGCGATGTACTTTAGAATTAAATATACCGATTCGAAATAACATATAATTTGTATTAGGAAGGATCGAGTTTTGGTAGCCCCTTTAACTACAGGTTTGCATTTAGGTCGTGAAAACGAACCATGAGTTTTGTTGAATGTCGTAATTTGTTCAAAATGCTAAATACGTATGAATTTCTGAAAGCACTTGCCTTCTTGTTTGTCGTTGACTGCATTATTCCAGGCATTGGAGGTTTTCTCGGAGAATTCGTCCCTGCCTACAATATATCAAGAATGAAAATTTGCCCCTAACGGGACGGAAATACCCCCCGCAGCAATATTTTTGAAAAGTTCTCGTGGGATCAAGGTCAAACGTCACACCTTTACGTCCTAACGATTATTTCCAAATCAATCCACAGGGGAAGGAGTTATGCTCCGGACAAGGTTTACTAATGATGTCTATCTTGACCTTTGACCTTGGTTCAAGGTCAGGACACACCCTTAGGTCCTAAGGAACATTTCTTTGAAATATTACTGAAATTCACATGGGGAGGAGTTATGCTCCGGACAAGGGGTGATGGACAGACTGACAGGGTGATTCCTATATACCCCCAAACTTTGTTTGCGGGGGGTATAATTAACGAAAACTAACGATTAATATCTAAAATCTCGACTTTAATTTGCAAATGCGATTCCGATGTTTTGGGATCATGAATATTAACAAACATTCAAGGAAGCATAGGTATACAGAATCGTGCCTCACCAGACATAGCGGCATTCCACGAATCCATCGCCTTGCTATTGGCATCATTTTTACCTAAAATGTATCAAAGGTTTTATATAGAATATGACCCATCGCCTTGCTGTTGGCAGCATTTTTACCTAAAATGTATCAAAGGTATTATATAGAATATGACGATACCATCAAAGGAAAACATGAGTATTGTGAATTTCATGGTTTTGGTCGAAACAGGGTTTACCCATTTGGGATTCATATGCCAACTGGAAATATTAAAACAACAATCAGACATCCACCCTAGAAACTACGTGAAAGAACAAAATATTTTTTTAAAAGTTTAGAATACATAATTGTAATACTATACCTGTCATAGCGTTACTCCAAGATTGGGATTTCCTGTCGTCTTGATTTTGACCTTTCGAAAAAAAAAGAAATAATAATAATAAAGGATATCAATACGGGTTCTTGCTCCATTATCATCCCATAATTTTGGATAAATTGACAATGTATATATGACCTTTAATTTTCGCGTGTGTCAAATTTCGTGGCGATTTTAAGGTAAATGTCTATCTTTTCACGAGTACACATTTTGGCGATATGATGAACGAACATGTCGGGTTTTCCATTTTGTATCAATCTTCTCAGATTTCTCTTGTCATTCTTTATTTGATTTATGATGTATAAACATGTATAATATCGTACAAAGTCAATGAGTTTTTGTCCATGCTCATAAAAGTAAGCAACTAAAGGCGCACTCTGTCAAAATTCTTTGAGGTACAATTTTTTTGCGAAGACTTATTTTCACGTTTTCAATTAGCTCGCGAAAATAGCCAAAATGAGTACCCCGCAAAAAATTCTGCTGAACGGTTATATATCAATTACTATTGCAATCCACATTTATGATGACTAAGTTCTTAGAAAATCAAATGGCTACAGGAGTATATTTTAAGGTATCCGATGTACAATAGGGCACTTTTCCATGCCTGGTAAGGTACTATAAACTATATATTTTCTGAAAGGTTATAATGCCCACTGTTCAGAAATAATAATATTTTGGGGCCAGAAAAACAAAGGGGAATAACTGTTGAAGCATTCAAATTGTCTATTTTCTCTATATAAAATATGCAAAATAACAAAGTTATACAAGAGTTTTTCCCCTTTGATTTTTAGGACCTGGGAGTCTTATATCTGTACTCAGTGCATCATTACCTTTCAGAAAATATATAGTTTTTAGTACCTTACCAGGCATAAAATTTACCATACTTTACTATGGAGATGATTAAAACGCTATGTAAAATGACTCTATTGTACAACGGATACCTTAAACTTTACCTACCAGGCCAAGATCCGTCCCATGAAGCCTCTGTACGGGCTGTCGTCTGCTCATGCTCCATACTGTTTATACCAAAGCCCGGACCTGCATTTACTTCTATGGGAACTTCCAACTTTCCGACTTTCTTTGATTTATCTGCTTCTAAATATGAATATTAATATAACCCTAAACCGCTAAAGGTCATTGGGTCAAAACCAAGGTTTCATATGAAAGGTCAAGATTGTGTAATGAATCTACAAGTAAATGTGGAAGACGTACCCTGATTACGGTTCAAAAGACATAAGGTATGTCAAACTTCAAGGTCAAGGTCACTAGTCCAAAAGTCAAGGTCAAATGGAATGTCTTGTCACAAGAAATCCACATGTGAAATGTAAAAGTCCTACTCCTTACGATTCACGATATTTACTGAAGGTTTCGGTTTTCAAAAAGTAGATCAAAAGGTCGAGGCAAAATTGTTTGCACACAAGACATTGCATCATGCGTAATTGTTATGTTAAGGTAGATCTACCTGTCAATAATCCTCAGTTTATTGGCTAAACACAAATTCTGGTTATTTTTTTCTATCCAAATGTCAAGGTCAAATTTTGTTGCTGTGTTTGATTTGCCTTATCATGGTGTAATTTCAAGTTGCTGCTCCAAGCAGATCTTTTAAAACGCAACTGACATTAACCAAATGCTGTCACATTAACGGACGGACGGACGGGCAATTTGCTTCGCAACCCGGCCAAAAAATACTAATGTAACTTAAAGTTATAACTCGTCTGTAAAATATTCAACTCTGTGACAGGAAGTCTACCCAATTTTACCGTGGCAAACCAAGTGAGTACATGAATCTGACAATTTCTTGTACCTCTAGTGCTTTTTGATATATAAAGCAAGATAAATCTAGAAGAGAATATTACCTTTTTTCTTTAAACAAAGTTGCGTGTTTTTCATAACATAAACCAGGTAAAGCTGTACATGTTCTTATTTTGTTTCTCATTTTAGCTCTATCAGATTTGTCGCATACTTCTAAAGTTATTGAAAACGCATTACACTTTAACATTGATATCCGACAGAATGCATTGCACTTGACACACAATAGAATTTTGACAATTTGTAAAGTGCAATGAGTTTTCAATAACTTTAGAAGTATGCGACAAATCTGATAGAACTAAAATGAGAAACAAAATAAGAACATGTACAGCTTTACCTGGTTTTTGTTAAACACGCAACTTTGCTTACAGAAAAAAGGTAAATTAAATATTCTCTTCTGAATTTGAAGACGTTTAACATTAATATCCGATAGAATGCATTGCACTTGACACACAATAGAATTTTGACAATTTGTAAACGTCTTCAAATTCAATAGCATCATTTAGGAACAGATAAATTTGCAGCATGGACCAGACATGCACGTTTCGGGTACTTAACCCTCGTCAGTGATCCTCAATCTAAACAATGTAATATGGCCAAAGAGTGTGAAAATTATGGTCAAAAATGTACCGAAAGACGTAGCAGGAAAGGTTTGATATGATGCAACAGGACCCATTTTTAGACATTTTAAGAAATTTTGATAACAGAAATTTTCGAATGCTGTAAAGAGACGATCAACAGAAGTTGATCGAACTTGGCTATATGTGCCCTCGGGGACTCTTGGTCCACCAGCAGTGACACTCACCAAGTAGTTCAAATGTTAAACGTCTTCAAAACACGCTAAACACAAAGAACATACAACACAATGGGGAACAGTGAGCAAAGAAACAGATTCGAGTAATGCGTTTTTCTCAGTTTTAAAATGTTACCTTTGTTTGTTGGCCAGGATCCGTCCCAGTTATTGTTGATTGGAGATTGAGTTATTCCCATGAAATTACTGGAGCTGAAACCTATAGAAAAAGCAAAAAATTCAGGAAGTCTTTTGTCATATGCGGTAAACAACACGTGGTAATTAATGTCATTGTTTATTTCATAGACTATATATATAAGAAGGTATTTTTAATGTAAAAATGATAAGAGATACACACAGACAAATTTCATCATCATAAGCGATACAGATCTAGATGCATTACTAAATCGGGAATTGAATGAATAGAAATCTTCGTGTTGGAATGATTTTGCCATTTACCTCCAAAGTTCATGTTATTAGGGTTAAACACTGGTTCGGGTTCCTTTTTCTGATTAAACGTTATGGAAGCGGCCTCTTTAGGGTCAAAAGCCGGCATAACAAACTCATTTGGATCGTAGTGGTTAGTCCTCTCCCCGTTTGGGTTGTACGACGCACTTGGTACTTTTCGTGGTGAGTTGGGATCAAATACATGTACCTCTAAAATGAAATCATCAAGTTTTATTCACGTCAGATGGACTAAGCTCACCTCGTGGTAGCAAAGTTCAATTTAAGCATATTTTTAAGTACCTGTATACTGGCTTTTAAAAGCAAAATCATTCAAGCGGGAAAAGAAGGTCAAGGTCATGTTATGAAAGTTTGAGCATAGATACATCCAATATGCAAGTTTGGTACATGTAGGACTTATACTTTGCCCAATACTGGCTTTTAAAGGCAAAATCACTCAAGCGGTAAAAGTAGGTCAAGGTCATTTCATGAAAGTTTAATCGAAGATACATCCAATATGCAAGTTTGGTACATGTAGCGCTTAAACCATGCTCAATATTGGCTTTTAAAAGCAAAATCACTCGAGCGGGGGCAAGCGGAAAAAAAAAAGAATTTCAGAAGCTGTGTCCTATGCTTGGGTCCAAAACAGCATCCCAAGATGAACCACTGCAAGTTTGGCTACTGTGGCATCAGTACTTTGCCAAATACTGAGCTACCCCAAACTTCCTACCAGGACGCGGACGCGCGTAGCTCTGTCTGAAAAAGTGGAGGGGCACAACATCCCAAACTTTCTAACAAGCCAAAAAAAGGGGGAGGGGGGAGAAGAGGGAAAGATTAAACAAGAGGCCCAAGGGGGCCACATCGCTCACCTGAGTTGCAGACAAAGGGTTAAAAGTCACAAAAATACTTCTACAGATCAAAGCCCTTGACAGCCATATTTGTTGACCTATCGACAAGAAAAACACGAACTTGGCAGAGGACCTTGAGTACTTGCTTGCTGCAAGGTTTCGTGAAATTCTGTGCAATGGTTGCAGAGGAGATTTCGAAAATGTGTCAGCCAATCAGAGTCCTCGGCGGCCATATTTGTCGACCGATCAGCACAAAATACACAATCTTGGTAGAGGACCTTGAGTACTTTCTTCCTGTAAAGTTTCATGAAATTCTGTGCAGTGTTTTTTTTTTTGCACAGAAGATGTTGAAAATATGTCAGCCAATCAGAGCCCTCGGCGGCCATATTTGTTGACCGATCGGCACAAAAAACACAAACTTGTTGGATGACCTTGAATACTTCCTTCCTGTAAAGTTTCATGAAATTCTGTGCAGCGGTTGCAGAGGAGATGTCAAAAATGTGTCAGCCAATCAGAGCCCTTGGCAGCCATATTTGTTGAACGATCGGAACGAAAAACACAAACTTGGTAGAGGATCTTGAGTACTTCCTTCCTGTAAAGTTTCATGAAATTCTGTGCAGTGGTTGCAGAGGAGATGTCAAAAATGTGTCAGCCAATCAGAGCACTTGGCGTCCATATTTGTTGAACGATCGGCACGAAAAACACAAACTTGGTAGAGGACCTTGAGTACTTCCTTCCTGTAAAGTTTCATGAAATTCTGTGCAGCGGTTGCAGAGGAGATGTCGAAAATGTGTCAGCTAATCAGAGCCCTCGGCGGCCATATTTGTTGACCGATCGGCACGAAAAACACAAACTTGGTAGAGGACCTTCAGTACTTCCTTCCTGTAAAGTTTCATGAAATTCTGTGCAGCGGTTGCAGAGGAGATGTCGAAAATGTGTCAGCCAATAAGAACCCTCGACGGCCATATTTGTTGACCGATCGGCACTAAAAACACAAACTTGGTAGAGGACCGTGAGTACTTCCTTCCTGTAAATTAAGTTTCATGAAATTCTGTGCAGCCGTTGCAGAGGAGATGTCGAAAATGTGTCAGCCAATCAGAGCCCTCGGCGGCCATATTTGTTGACCTATTGGCACGAAAAACACAAACTTGGTAGAGGACCTTGAGTACTTCCTTCCTGTAAAGTTTCATGAAATTCTGTGCAGCGGTTGCAGAGGAGATGTCGAAAATGTGTCAGCCAATCAGAGCCCTCGGCGGCCATATTTTTTGACCGATCCGCACAAAAAACACAAACTTGGTAGAGGACATTGAGTACTTCCTTCCTGTAAGGTTTGGTGAAATTCCATGCAGCGGTTGCAGAGGAGATGTCAAAAATGTTAAAAGTTTACGCCGGACGACGACGACGACGACGGACGACGGACGACGGACGGCGCGCTATGACAATAGCTCACTTGAGCTTCGCTCAGGTGAGCTAAAAAGAGATATGGAGGTTTCATGTTCTGTATGCACAAATTTTAACATTTCAGGTGCAATTCTTAATTTTAAGTACATGAATAAATGTCTGGCGAGCGGTAGCAAGCCAGGATTTTTTTTTTTAGTAAAACATTGACTTATCAGAAAATACTTTCTATACCCTCTATCATTTATGAGTACATGTAATATTTTCTATATAGTTTGAGTTAAATGTCTTCATGTACATTGATAAAGTAATATGTATTATAATAAAGGATGGATCAGAATAGCTAAATTATTCAGAAAGTCTATAAAGAACTTGCGAGTGGTAGCGAGCCAAAGAAAAATTTTGAAAATTGACCGAAAAATTGTAGATTTATGGTACAAAATGTTGCTATTTCAAACAATGTTAAATTAATGCATCATAAAATTTTGTGACTGAAAAGTGGGGAGGGGGGGGGGCATGTGCCCCCGCTGCCCCCCTTCTCCTACGCCCTTGCATAAGCTCACTTAACTTCGTCGAGGTGAGCTAAAAATTCGTGATGTGGTGTTCCTCTACAAGATGTAAATTCTGAGCTCCCCTATGCCCGAAATAGACAAAATTACACAAGGCAAAGTCATATCGCAAAACAAGCTAGAAGTGGCGAAATCTATGATGGGTTAGGCACGGTCCATTTGATATTCTGGGGGGGGAGGGGGGGGGGGCGGCTTGTGTTTTTGTCGAAGCAAGTTTATTTTTTTCGCCCCGGACCAGGGCAAAATTATTTTTTTCTTGCAAAGTTGGAGCAAGGAAATGTTTTCTAACAATTGATGTGTATATTAAGAATGTTTGTGTTTTTTCAACAGAAATTCTTTATTTTCACTTAAATTACTCTAAACATTACTAAATTTTTATGTAAAACTTGTATATAATTCACTTCTAAACTGAGAGAGATAAAAGATTTTTACAATATGATATAAAGTTTTAAATTTAGAATTGAAAACTAGTGAAAAACTTAATTAAATTCTCCTTCCAAGATTGTATATAAATTTTAGACTCTATGGTGATACATGTACTATCTATTGATAGTAATAAATTATATTGATAACGTATTTAAGCAATTTTTCAGTCACATGTATACGTTTGATATTTTTAAATATGAACTTGCCATTAAATAAGAAAAGTATGCCGAGCGAAGCGAGCCCAAAAAAATTCTACAATATAAAGTGAAAACTGTGGCGAGCGAAGCGAGCCGAAAAATTTTCAGGAATTTTATGGTTATTCTTCAAGGTCAGATTATTTGTAAGAACAAGATTATTTTTTTTTTGTCACACCATAAGCAAATTTATTTTTTTTCATCAAAATTCAGAGCAAAATTTTTTTTTCGAAAAAAACCCAAGCCCCCCCCCCTGAATATCAAATGGATTGTGCCTTATTTGATTATGTAGAATGAACGATTTCAGAAATAATATGTTTCGCTGTACATAGCACTTGGACACCGCAAATTTTGTTAGTGAAATTGTCTTTCATGATGAAATATATTTAAATCCACCTTGTTTATGATCTTGTCCTGGATATGACACTGACATCGTGAAAGCGTTGGGATCAAATTTTGACACTCTCGGTACATGTTGATTGTATCCAGCTTCACTGGAACCAAACGCAGATCCGCTGGATCCAAAAGACGCTCCAAGGAATTCTTTGTTGTCGTTTTTAGGAGCTGCAGTTAGAAACGTTTTTCAAAAAAAAAAAATGATTGATGAAGAACTAGTCAAGAAATGGCGTAGTTTATTCCTGAAAAGTCCAGGAAACAAGAGGTTACAAAATCATCCCAAAAATAGTGTCCTCAACGACATGAAATCCTATTACCTTGTTGGCACATGGAATGAAACATCAGATGAATCACCGACACAGTTGGACTTGACGTAAAATTCTTATTTTAACTTTTTTAACTTTGGTCACCCTAGAGCCACTTATTGGCCATATCAAACAACACAAGTTAAGTTGATGTAGAACTTATAGTAAGCTTTGAACGAGGTATCTCGTCGCCGGCACCAACGACGGGATCATCACATACCCCCCCCCCCCCCCCCCCCCCCCCTTTCTCTTTCCCTTTAGTTCTTCGAGGTCAATTAAAAAGTAAATATTCCCATATGTCTCCACCTGAACATCATATATTTTTTCCCGTATATTCTTGCACATATCTATCCATTTTCCAAAGTAATGTCCATGATGAAAGTCTTCTACTTCTTCTTGGAAAGTATGTGGAGTTTGACTTACCTTGTACAAATGCATTTGGATCAAAATTTGTAAAAGAGTTGATACCAAATATGCCTCGTTTTCTCAGATTTCTGTATACTAAATGACCTTGATTTTCTGCAAAATGAAAATAATAGAAGAACGTAACCTAAGTAAAGTCTCATAATAGTACGTACATATAATCTGAAAAAAAAATCTGAAATCCAAGATGGCCGGCATGGGCTCTGATTGACTATAACATTTTTGACTTCGCCAAACTTCACAGGAAGTCAGTTCTTAGCTTCATAATGAAATATCATAATCAACTTAATTAACTATTTTCCTTACCATGAAGTGTCAAATCTTTAGATAGAGGAAGTCCATCACAGAAAATAAGATTCAACAAAACACAAAATAATAATGCCATCTTATTACTTTAGGAGATTAAAGTACTTGACTAGAAAGGAAGATCACGTTTACGCTATCTCGTATTACAAAATTTCATTTTCATTATCTTACTTAATATAGACTTCAGATGAATTTTTATCATTTTTAGCTATATTCTGTTTCTACGTTTTCGACATGCATGTTGATAAAGATTATCGTAGTTACACCCCTTATCTTGAAATGAAGGTCGATCGGTGAAGTCGTTAACTTATGAGTTTATCTTTTAATAATACCAATTGTCAAAAATGAAAGAAAAGTCGTAAGTTGGTTTATATTTTTAAAATAAAAAACATAGTGTTATAAGAGAAGTATCTCCTGACCAGCATTTGTACGTACATTGCACCAAGTATTTTTAGATGCATCATCCAACTATTAGTTGATAAAGGACTTAAAGTAAACTGGAAATGAAGATTTTCAATTTTACTTTACCTGTTTACTCAAGCGTAAAATATGGGTCAGACACAGCATCCATACTAGAACAGCGGTAAGCATAATTAGATCCATAACCCACGCAAGTTTGGCTGATCTAGGAATTATAATAGGCCGGATATCAACGTGTCCCATTTTACTGAACCTGGTCATTCAAGCATGAAATGTAGGCCAGATGCAGCATCCGTACAATGTATTGCAGTAAGCATCCTCAGGTGCGCCACCCACACACGTTTGTATGATCTAGGACTTACAAAAGGCTGGAAATAGACCTGTCCCGTTTTACTTATAATAACCTGGTTGTTCAAGCATGAAATATAGGTCAGATGCAGCATCCGTGTCATGCATTGCAGTAAGCATCGGATTCCTTAAATGCATTGACCCCACAAGTTTGGTTTATCTAGGGCTTATATTAGACTGTAAATGGATATGTTCCATTTTACTTAAGCTGGTCGCTCGAGGGTGAGATATGGGTCAGATGCAGCATCCGTATCATGCAATGTACAGAGCATCCATAGATGCTGTATCTATGTATATTTTGTTGATATAGGACTTACAGGAGGCTTTGAATGGACGTAATTTTAGTGCAGACGCCGACACCAAAGCCGACACTGGGGCGATGTCATATAAGCCCGCCTCTATTTCCTCGAGTTGAGCTAAAAATTAATTTGTCAATTAGTGCCTGAAAGTCAAATCCAAAAACGACAATCAGAATCAATTAAACTAGAAAAATTTAGTTTGTAAAACATAAGTCTCCTCTGAGCAGTTTGACTGAAGACAACAATAAGTGACAGAACGAAATGACCTTGCGTAATCCGAATAACTACATCGTTTCCTACTTGCGTGGCAGATGGCCGTCCTGAGTCGGCACCGGTTGCCCATTGGTCTCGTTGGTTTATGTGTGGTCTTTTGTGTTTCATGTTTCTATGGTGTGAGTTGTTCTCGTTGGTTTATGTGTGGTCATTTGTGTTTCATGTTTCTACGGTGCGAGTTGGTGTTCCTTGTCCCTTTTGTGTCTCTTTCTGTGGGTGTCTGCTCTGTGTTTTTGCATTCGGTGTTTGGAGTTTTGCTGTGGGTGCTGCAACCGAGTGTTGTTGTAGATCCCCTCCTTTCTATCGAGCGTAAAATCTGGATTCGTGAAATGATGCTTGAGGTATCATCTGGAAACCCTAATTTGAGGTGTTTTCCCCAAACAGCGACCATGACCTTTAAACTTCTTAATAGACTTCCTCTTCTTCAAGTACATTGCAAGCATACAGTATATATCTAAATTTGGTTTGGATAGTGTTTCTTGAGCTATCACGAGAAAACCATGATTTTAAGAGTATTTTTCTTAACAGTGACCTTGAGTTTTGATATATTGACTCTAAAAATCAAAATCTTCCCCCTTTGACAAGGATTATTTATTCAAAGCATATAACAATTTGATGTGGATCTGTGAAAGGGCTCTCGAGTTATCATCTGGAAACAATGTTTTATGTGTATTTTTCTTAATAACGATCTTGCTCTTTGACCTATTGACCCAAAAATAGTTGCCAGAGTCACCTAATGCTCGACTGCATAGCATATTGTCTAAATGACAGTCATTTTCTTAAAGGCAAAATCTCTAAAGCGGAAAAAATAGGCTAAGGTCATTTTATGAAAGTTTGATGAAAAATACATCCACCATGTAAGTTTGGAACATGTAGCACTATACGTTGCTTAATATTGGCCATTAAAGGCAAAGTATTGCTATCTTAACATTTACCTTATCATCATCATTTGAGATAATTTAAAATAAGCTTAAAGTGCATCAAAGATGCAAAGTGCCGAGTTACAAAACTTGAATGTAAGTATGAATATTCAGACTTTAACTAGAACTGCCCTTACAGTGACGAATTATACCCCCCGCGGGTTGTTTTTCTCTTAACGGATTCATTTATAACATATATAGGAATCTATATGTTAAGCATCATAGCCATATCCCTTACAGTTTAAAAGTAAGTCAAAGGTCAAGGTCAGTAGGTCAAAAACCATGACATCAAATGAAAACTCTGATTGTGAGGAATCTACATGTGAAATATCAAAGCCCTATCCTTTATAGTTAAAACTTAGGTCAAAGGTCAACATCAAGGTCACTAGGTCAAAAGTCATGATATCAAATATAAGTTCTCATCATGAGGAATCTATCTGTGAAATATCAAAGCCCTATCCCTTATAGTTAAAAAGTAGGTCAAAGGTCGATATCAAGGTCAATAGGTCAAAAGTCATTATCTCAAATGAAAGCCCTCATCATGAGGAATATATATATATGAAATATCAAAGCCCTACCCCTTATAGTTTGAAGGCTAAAGGTCAAAAGTAGGTCAAAGGTCAAGGTCACTAGGTCAAAAGTCATTATCTCAAATAAAAGCCCTCATCATGAGGAATATATATGTGAAATATCAAAGCCCTACCCCTTATAGTTTGAAAGTAGGTCAAAGGTCAAGACCACAAGGTCAAATTTCACTTATTATCATGAATGCGTGTATGAAATATTAAAGGTGCAATACATGATCTATAATATGGTCTTGAAACCATTTTCAATAATCACATTCCTGTGACCTTGACCATTGACCTTTTGACCTCAAAATAAATAGGGGTCATCCTTGATTCATGGGAAACATTTCTGGCAAGTTTCATGAATAAAGGTGCAATACACGCTCAAATATGACCCGGAAACCATTTTCAATCATCCGAGTCTTATGACCTTGACATTTGACCTTTTGACCTCAAAATAAATAGGGGTCATCCTTGATTCATGGGAAACATTTCTGGCAAGTTTCATGATCACAAGTGCAATACAGACTCTAATATTATCCGGAAACCTATTTCAATCATCTGGGTCCTGTGACCTTGACCTTTGACCCATTGACTTGTGGTCCGGAAACCAATTTCAATCATCTGAGTCCTGTGACCTTGACCTTTGACCCCAAAATCAATAGGGTTCATCCTTGACTCGTGGGGAGTAAGTATATGAAGTTTCATTGCGCTAGCATGTATCGTACTTCACTTAAAGTCCGGAAACCAATTATTGACGCCCGCCCGCCCATCTAACATCAAATTAAGAGCCGAGTTTTGCAACTCGGTTAAAAATTCCAACCCCAGGGGGCTACACATCCCCATCTGGTAATATTAAACAAAGTATAATTAAACATTAGGTAATTGTGTGATCTTAACATTTACCTTATCATCTAGTTCGGACGACGCCGACTAAAGTGCAGTCGAGCTAAAATGGATAGGTTTTTTCCCGTTTGATAAGTAAGCATATTTGTCCAAAGTATTATTGCTTCTTCTGCAGGATTTTCAAACCATTATTCTACTGTTTGCTGCTTTGTCTACAGGAGCAAAGATATACTATTAAATAGAGTAAATCCTTCGGTTCAGATCTATAAAATCAAAATGGATGTTCATAAAGATGCTGACATTTGCGAAATTGTCTATTCGAGAATAAAAACCGCATAAACAATTTTTTTCAAATGTTTAGAAAGTGCAATTTGAGTCCTAAAGCTGGCAATCTTTCAACGATGAAGACAGAGAAATGCCATAATATTTCATACTTACAATATATCATCTACCAACCAAAAAAAAAAAATGGTTGCAGTGTCGATTCATTGAGTAAAAGTCAAACATCAAACACAAAATAAAATAAAAAATTCCCAATCAATGACCTACTTAAACCTTGACTAAGAATCCAATGACCTACTTAAACCTTGACTAAGAATCCAATGACCTACTTAAACCTTGACTAAGAAGAATTAAAGTGAATCACCAAAAGGAGATGATATCAGATGTCCGGGGAGAGTACCGTCACTTCAGTCGAACAGAAAATGTCAATAGTCAGTCGCTCACAAATAACATTTGGTTCAGTGGTCGCTCACAAGTAATATGTGGTTCAGTAGTCGCTCACAAATAATATGTGGGTCAGTAGTCGCTCACAAATAATATGTGGGTCAGTAGTCGCTCACAAATAATATGTGGGTCAGTAGTCGCTCACAAATAATGTGGTTCAGTTGTCGCTCACAAATAACATATGGGTCAGTAGTCGCAAGTAATATGTGGGTCAGTAGACGCTCTAGTCCGACTTGCAGACCTACGACGGTGATATCTGTTTTTTTTTTTTTTCGCCTTCGGTCTGACTGCTATGCATAGGCAAAACTTGAGACTTTCGGTGCGAACATTTTTTTGAAAGTCGTCCTTTGTTTTTGACAAATTCCAGTCTTTTCAACCAAAAAATAAGTCACCCAGTCCTCCTGCCCCTAAAATATCCCCTTTAGGCCTGGTTTCACCTCTGTGCGCATGACAAAATGTCTTCGATCAGAGGAAAATCGGAAGAGAAGAAAAGTAAGTAAGTAAGTAAGTAAGTAATCTTTATTTAGAGTCGGATATATATATACAGATAACAGATAACATAAGCTCTGTAGAGCTTTTTAACCGACTATAACCTTAATTAAGATATGCTAAGACATATTAAATAATTAAAAGTACAATATATATAAAACATGCTAGAAAAGTAGGTATTCACCTTCCATAAGAGTTCATACTAAGACTATAAGGGATTCATTAAGAAGATACCATTGAGAAAGTAAAACTACCATTGTCACTAAAAATCATAGATGAGTCACTGATAAATACTCTGACAAATAACTAAAACTAGCTGGAGAGAATAGCACTAAAGCACCAAGATCACAGTCATGCAAATTTATCACAGGCATTCACAGCATTACTGGAATCACTAAGCTAAAAGAAGACATGCATACTGGCAAATTATGTGATGTACACAAGCAGTAGCTACCTTAATTAAAACAAAACAACAAATGAACTTAAAACAGTACATTGAGCACATCACAACACTGAAACAAACAACACCAAGCATAGCATAATATATAAGCACCGTCAACCTCTCTCGGGAAGGGACACGCCTAGAGAGGTATCGGGTTAGCTAAAGAGCCAACATATATAAACTTAAAAAATAGCAGCAAAAGGCAGCACCAAGCATAGCATAGTATATAAGCACCGTCAACCTCTCTCGGGAAGGGACACGCCTAGAGAGGTATCGGGTTAGCTAAAGAGCCAACATATATAAACTTAAAAAATAGCAGCAAAAGGCAGCACCAAGCATAGCATAGTATATAAGCACCGTCAACCTCTCTCGGGAAGGGACACGCCTAGAGAGGTATCGGGTAAGATAAAGAGCCAACATATACAAACATAAAAAATAGCAACAAAAGGCAACACAAGCAACATGCAGCAATAAATAGATAAATAATAAATCTAACTCAACTACTAAGGAACTAAGAACAAAAAAACTTCAGATCACATGGCAGGAAACCTGAGGAACTATGATGCCCTACAGGCACTACATTTACAAGTAGGTCCATTCCATGTTTCGATGTAGGACCGAAATTGGTTAAAAGAGGTCATGTTTCTAAGAAGAGGTGAAACCAGGCTTAGAGGGGAATTTTTAGGAGCAGAAGGACTGGGGGTGTTATTTTTTGGTTGAAGAGACTGGAATTTGTCAAAAGAAGGAGAACTTGCCGAAATTTTTTCGCATCGAAATTCTCAAGTTTTGCCTTTGCATAGCAGTCAGACCGAAGGCGAAAAAACAGATATCACCGTCGTAGGTCTGCAAGTCGGACTATAGACGCTCACAAGTAATATGTGATTCAGTAGTCGCTCACAAATAATATGTGGTTCATTAGTCGCTCACAAATAATATGTGGTTCAGAAGTCGCTCACAAATAATATGTGGTTCAGTAGTCGATCACAAATAATGTGGTTCAGTAGTCGCTCACAAGTAATATGTGGGTTAGTAGTCGCTTTCCTGTCAGAACGAAGTTGTCGCAGTTTTAGCTCGCTCTTGAATAGCCAGCTTCGATCATATATATATTTCTAACAGTGACCTTGACCTTTGATCTATTGACCCCAAAATCAATAGAGATTTTCCCCTCTTGATAAGAATGCATATATCCAAATTTGGTTCAGATAGGTGAAAGGGTTCTAGAATTATCGTTTGGAAGCAATAATTTTATATATATGTTTTCCTAACAGTGACCTTTATTATAATTGCCTTTGACCTTTTGTCCCCAAAATCAATAGGGATCTTTCCTTCATGATAAGTAAGCATATATCCGGTCTGAATAGGTGAAAGGGTTCTGAAGTTATCTGGAACTTTGGAAACTGAAAGTGTGATGGGCTGACGAAATGACAGATAAAGCAGACTCCTTATATGTAATTTCAAATAAACAAATACTAGTATATAAATTTGAAGTATATTCTTACCTCATAAGCGATGCCTTTATCGCTTACTTTACTTTACACAGAACAAATATGGGCTGAACTGGCTTTTAGACATGTTAGATATTATGAAAACGGGCATGGCCAAAAACTCGGACAAATAAATCGTGCTTTTTCGCCGGAGTGACCACATGTCCAGTAGAACCAGTCAGTCTTCACAGTTCATTGAACTGAGGCTCTACACGATACATATACTTGTACATGGTAATGTGAATGAGAGTCTAGAATGAATATTGAAAGTCAAACTAAAGTCAAACTAAAATCCCAACAAATGAATTCAAAAATCACAAACAGCAGACATGATAAAACAGAACCAAATGCAAAACCAAATAAAACAACCAAAACAAAGGGGCAAAAATGGTATCCGAAATAGAGATAAGATCATACAGGTGCCCGGGGAGAGTAAGTATCTACTACTTGCAAACACTAACAGAAAACCGATGTATGTGTATAATATGGAACGCCATCGCTGTCTTATGATAAGATATTTCAATATATTGGATGGTTTAATCAATATATGCGGTGGTAAGTACATTATATGCGGTGGTAAGTACATTATATGCGGTGCTAAGTACATTATATGGAGTGCTTAATACATTATATGCGGTGCTAAGAACATTATATGCGGTGATAAGTACATTATACGCGGTGCTAAGAACATTATATTCGGTGGTAAGTACATTATATGCTGTGCTAAGAACATTATATGCGGTGGTAAGTACATTATATGGAGTGCTAAGTACATTATATGGAATGCTTAGTACATTATATGCGGTGTTAAAACATTATATGGGGTGGTACGCACATTATATGGGGTGCTAAGTACATTATATGCGGTGCTAAGTACATTATATGGGGTGGTATGTTCATAACACGGGGTGGTTAGTACATTATATGCGGTGCCAAGTACATTATATGCAGTGCATAGTACATTATATGCGGTGCTAAGAACATAATATGGGGTGGTGAGTACATTATATGCGGTGCTTAGTTCGTTATGTGGTGATTTCGTTATGATAAATATTCTGATGACCAAGATTAAACATTTGTGAGACTCGGTTTATCATTAACCCAAAAGGGCACATAAACACAAAAGGATTCAACATTTTTCCCAGCTCTATCATGGGGGGGGGGGGGGGGGGGAGAAAAGACCGGTATTTGGGTCAAAATAAGCATTTTTACACAGAAAACAATGGAAAACGGAAACGCTTTTACACAACAGCGTCCCCCCCGCTTTACAATGCCACATTCACCAAAGGTGTATATCAATAAGACACATTTTCTGGACAAGTGGGGTTCTGAAGCGAGGGGGAAACAATGTCCACAGGCAAAAACGAAAAAAAGGGGGATGGATGACTATTTTAAAATTTTTCTCTAGAGCGATATTAAAAGTAGGTTATAATTGCCATCTTTTTCTTTTAATATCATGGAACAATCTATTCATAGTGTGTTCCGATCAAATATTTAACCGTTTGGAAGGAAATAAATTTGTCTATATCTACACCGTGTGTATTTCGCGCCAGAAAGCTACATAAGTGGCCGAGAAGAAAGAAATACAACCGATTTTTTTTTCAGTTTCTGGATTTCAGAGATTGCCGATTACATTGATATTCTTAAAACAGGGTGACGTGAAAATTCTATATCATTATTTTTTTAATTCTAATTATTAGAATAAAAAAACTAATGATATAGAATTTTCACGTCACCCTGTTTTTTTTCTCTCTCTCTCTCTCTCTCTCTCTTAGACCACGTAAATTGAATATCACAGGCTAAAATAAAAATCATAATTTATATATTAGTAACGTAGTGTTACAGAATTAATCCACTCTTTACTAATATCACATAATTTATCTGTACTGTACAAAGCTCTTCTAATAAGTAAATGGATATACAATATACGGAAACAATGCCTATTGATATCATGGTGCCTCTCACTTTAAAAAAAAGCAAGAATTTTGTAAAAATTTTGAAAAATAAAATGTACCCGTGGCCAGGATGGAAATCGCGACCTTGTTAGTTGCAGTCCTGCGTCTTCACCACTACGCCACCGCACCCTTGCGTGAACGTGATGAAATTGTAAAATAGATTTCACTGATTGCCAAAGGTTTAATCTTTTCACTTTTTTGAATAAAATACAATGAAATATACCTCAATTAAACAACATAGTATTTATTTTATCTTCTCAGATAAATATTTGTGTTTAAAGGCCACAAAAAACGTAAAAACGAGGAGTGCCTTAACGTAGCTGCGATCCGAGTCTCAGAAATGTTTAATCTTGGTCATAAGAATGTTTATCATAACGAAATCACCACATAACGAACTTAGCACCGCATATAATGTACTCACCACCCCATATAATGTTCTTAGCACCGCATATAATGTACTATGCACTGCATATAATGTACTTAGCACCGCATATAATGTACTAACCACCCCATGTAATGTTCTTAGCACCGCATGTAATGAACATACCACCCCGTATAATGTACTTAGCACCGCATATAATGTACTAACCACCCCATGTAATGAACATACATGTACCACCCCATATAATGTATCTAACACCGCATATAATGTACTTAGCACCGCATATAATGTAATAACCACTCCATATAATGTACTTACCACCGCATATAATGTTCTTAGCACCTCATATAACGTACTTAGCACCGCATATAATGTACTAACAAC
Organism: Pinctada fucata; assembly: GCA_028142955.1. Lineage (NCBI taxonomy): Eukaryota > Metazoa > Mollusca > Bivalvia > Pterioida > Pteriidae > Pinctada > Pinctada fucata. The sequence continues at coordinate 570,065 of AP027107.1, forward strand.
CGCATATATTGTACTTTCCACCGCATATAATGTACTTACCACCGCATATAATGTACTTACCACCGCATATACTGATTAAACCATCCAATATATTGAAATATCTTATCATAAGACAGCGATGGCGTTCCATAGTATAATACTGTTTCTTTGTATGTATCTAACCTTACATACTTTTAACATTGTGGACTACGAGATTCTATAGTGTCCATATTGTCCTTGCGTCATTCGCTCAAAAATCAGTAAATTCTCTGTTTGTCGCCTTAACCTCAGAATACAGAATGATGTGGAAAAGTGCAACTATTAATTGTGATATGAATACACCGTAACTGGCATAAGCAGGGGATGAAGGAATATTACTACTACGGAAGGGGGAATCGTAATTTTGAAGTTGAAGTCACGTTTGTCTTATGTTGAAATATTTAGGAACAAACACAGGCACACAAAAGACGTTATGCGAGATATCGGCATAAACAATTGGACGGAAGTAGGCAAAGTTCTTAGTGTGAATACTGCAGTTTGTGCTTAGCTGTGCTCACTGCTCACTACAAAGTTCCTCTGCAACTCACGTGACCAAAAATGAAGAAAAGGGTGTTCGTTTTTTCTTTATTAAACTATATACAAGATAAAAGAACATTTGAACATTTAAAATTTACTCAAGTTCTTCCAAAATTGATTGGAAAACCTGAAAGGTAAAACATATTTTCTGAAAGGTAAGAATACCCACAACTCAGAAATAATCATTTTGGGGCTAGAAAAATAAAGGGGAATAACTTATGAAGCATATTGTAAATGTAACAAATCTTAAAACTTCTGTCACATGGATTGTGAACAGAGGTGAAAGGACAACAAAATCATTTGGCTGATAGTACATATTCGTGTATCCAGAGGGCTCAAGGGATGTATTGTCCCTTCCGCTGGGTTTAAACACGTTTAGTGTCGTGGTCGCTTGTACCTTTTTTTGTGCTTTTATATATATATATATATATATATATCGAATATCTATCAAAAGACTGAGAGCAGGGTTAATCAACGTGGACTTTGTTTTGTGAACATATATGCGTCTTTTTGAGCGCAAAATCTATGATTTTACTCAAACTTAAAATTTCTCATTTTAATTTTCTTATATTAAGATAATATAAACGAGACAAACCGTTTTCCAAAAAGCACTTTGGAACTTCCGGACAGCATCTTTAAATAGAATATAACCCTGAATGTTGGTAGTAATACATCTCGGGGAATGCATATGTATATACATGTAATGATTTGAATTTTTTTTTCATAGGTTCCAGCACTTCAATAAAAATCCCTTTCTTTATTTCAATTTAAAGAACATACGGAACAGTAGTATAAATCATTTTAAACCATTTTAAGAAAATGTATATCATAACGGACTTACCAATTGATCGTTTTCCTGGAAAGAAATATTATCATAATCCGATGAAATAGATGCAACAATTTGTTCGTGAATAGTTTTTCTAGGATTCCCAGAAATTCCAAACGCGAGAAAGCAACGAGCAAAATAGTGATGAATATCAAACAGAAAAAATATTTGTTTGATTCAGTTTGATATAGATATAATAATGTATCATCACCGGGAATGCAATATCTGCATAGAAAAGCTAATGAAATAAAATATGTTTAAACTAAGAAAAGCTTCGGTAATACACAGACATTTTACTAAAGCAAGACATTTGAAGCAAAGGCAAAAAAAAAAAAAAAAAAAAAAAAATGAAATATAAAAAAAGTCTCGCAGACACTTACCAGATGAGACTGAAAAACTGTTTCCAAAATTACCCGTCAACCCGCCACCTAAAATCAGTGAATCATAGACTATTTGGACGGTATTCATTTTAGAATCAAGATGCCCGAAAATACAATGCATTGTGGTATTGTATTACATACACATGTATTTCGTCATCAAATTCTAAAATATCAATATTAAAGGGATTTGGTATCATAGCAACCTCCCCTCATGATTTTTACATAAGCATCTATTTGACCCTCAATTGTACATAGACCCGCTCACTCTAGGTGAATAACTATTTGAATTGTAGGTGGCGCCAGTGTATCTGACAAATTATTTTAAGGTTTAATACCTTCATTCAAACCATCATCTTTCGTATAATAATGATTAAACAATGCAATTAAGAGAGGTAAAGCAAGCATACACTAGCAAATACATGCAACCATATATCGTGTAAAAATGGTTCTTGTTCAGAATTTCAAGCTGAAAACTTTTATGTCAAAATTTATCAGACCCAAATAACTGTCACCTTAAAATCATTTTGAATACACTCTCTGCATTTGGAAAATTGGAAAAAATGACCGATGTGTATAACAAGAAAAGATAGGAAGTACCGTTCATAAAGCCTTTTGGATCCACCAAATTATTACCTCCGGTAAACTTGGCAATGGATCCGCCACCTGTTACAATAACGCTTTTTAAACTATTTTCTTTTTTATCTCTTGCGTAAAAATTCAAAAAGATGCATTATGTGGATTCAAAATCAAAACGTTTTGAACATTTTGAAGGTAAAATTTCTGAATTGAAAGTGGTAAGCTAGTTACCGTTCATAACACCCATGGGGTCAAGAGGATTTCCGCCAGGTGGCGTTCCTCCGGGCATCAAAGGATTCATACCGGAACTGCTGGCTCCACCTTTCAGAAAGTCAGATGTAAAATCAAAATTTTACGAGAAAGATAACTCTATAGGGTCTTCTTCGGATTTTAAACATTTTACATGTGAACAATGAAGAAATTTTAGAATTGTAACAGATTTCAAGTTCTGTTTACAACCATTGTCAAATTTATGTACCCTTAACCATACTACGCACAATTCATAGAGCATTCTAGCAAATATTACCCACGACTTTACACCTTTTGAACATGTAAATCTTATTCATTCTCTAGCACATAACAAAAATTAACCTAACACACAAAAAACCAATGCGAGAAGCAAAGCAAGCTCATGGTTACCTGATGACTGATCGCCTGTCCGTGTCCCTGGACTTGATGACCCCATCATTGAGTTCATCATGTTCATGGGACCGCCCGTTCCCCCAGGAGACCCTCCTGATGTGCCCCCACTCAACATCCCCATGGGATTAAACATGTTGGATCCGCCACTGCTCCCTCCAGAAGACGAGGATCCGCCTCCTCCATTGACCTGGTTGGCCCCTGCCATCATACCGGAAGCTCCGGACATCAGCGACGTGGCGTCCATTTTGTTTGGATCTTTGCCACTTCCAGCACCTGCAATCAGTCAATTTGAAAGCAAAAATGCTTGTATCATGATCATATGACTCAAAGCCTAGGGAAAATTCTTAGATTTTTTTTACATATATTGCAACATAAAGCGTTGGGAAAATATTAAAAGACGATTAGAAGAATCCATTGATGTAATCGAATTCAAAGCTTGTTTTACCTCCAAACATATTTAGGCTTGTTCCCATTTGAGCCATCTGTGTGTTGACTGCTCCTGGGTTGAAACTTCCACCAGAGTTTACTAAAATAATTTCAGCAACAATTTAGATACATTTACATGTATAATGTACAAAAGGCATGCTTTCTTTTGATGAAAAAACGGCCAAAAGACGTTATATTCTATTTCCTATACTTACGGCCAGCTTGTGGACCCATGAAACTTTGAACTTTCCCTATAATAAATGAAAAAAGTAATTACACAGTATACTAATTATTTGTATTACGCTGATACGCGACACGAAAAGTATACAATTAATGAAAAATGTAATTATCAAACATATATTGAATACATGTATTTATCTGTACATAATTATTTTTTTATTTCGGTAAACTCTTACCTAAAACTGGACTAAGTGGATTGAAACCAGTTTGAGTCAATTCAGAATTAGTTTTTACAGGATCATAACCGCTCCCTCCGCTGCCACCACTTTGCTGCATATTCCCACCGCTGCCACCACTAGGCTGCTGCATTGCCCCACCGCTGCCACCACTTTGCTGAGTGTTACCACCTGGCTGTTGCTGCTGCTGAGAGCCGCCACTGGAAGAGCCGAATGAATTAGCTCCGGAGGCAGGAGCACTTGTACCAGACGAACTTCCGAAAGAGGCGGCACCTGAAGATCCAGAGCCTGATGGGCTTCCAAATGAAGAGGAACTTCCTCCGAATGACGCAACGCTTCCTCCAGATGATCCTCCTAAGTTATTAGGGTCTGCTCCGGGTGGTAGGGCAGAACTACCTCCACCCATTGAGCCTGATCCTCCATTAGATGATCCGAAGGAATTAGATCCCGATTGAGGCTGCGTCCCTCCCGACTGCTGTCCACCTCCTAATTGCTGTCCACCACCAAGTTGTTGTCCACTCCCTTGTTGACCTTGTGCTCCTCCGCTTCCAGCACTTGATCCGCCCTGAGGCGTCTTCTGTTGTGCGTTAAATCCCATACCGTTGGTAAAAGCTGGAGCATTACCCCCTGTTCCCGTACCCATCATGTTAGAATTAGCGGCGTTTGGATCGTACTTTCCAGCAGTATTTACAGCGTTGTTAGGATTGTAGCTTGGAATCAAAGAACCTCCTCCACTCGACGATGACCCTCCACTACTTTGTTGTGAATTCGCACCACCACCATTCTGAGACATCCCTCCACCGGTCCCCATACCGCCACCATTTTGGGACATCCCTCCCCCTGTCCCCATACCCCCTGTTGACTGTCCAGACATCTGGCTGTTAAGTTGATTAGGATTAAAACTGGCTGACTGAGATCCAGAACCTCCTCCAGTTGACTGACCACCGCCCATCTGACTATTGAGCTGATTAGGATTAAAACCTGATGATCCTGATTGCGATCCTTATCCACCAGAGGATTGTGTTTGCATCTGGTTATTTAACTGATTAGGATTGAAACCGGCTGACTGAGATACAGATCCTGTACCCGATCCAGAGCCAGATCCTGTACCGCTCATTGACTGACCAGACATCTGACTGTTTAATTTATTAGGATCGAATCCCGATGAGCCAGATTGAGATCCAGCGCTACCGCCAGTTGACTGTTTAGGGATCTGGCTATTCAGAGCATTAGGATTAAAGTTAGCGGACTGCCCACCAGAACCCCCGGATGGCGACCCTCCACTTGATTGACCGGACATTTGACTGTTGATTTGATTTGGATTAAAATTTGCCGACTGTCCTCCCGACGATGACCCTCCACCTGATTGACCACCCATTTGACTGTTGAGTTGGTTTGGATTAAAACTAGCAGAGGATGACCCTGCCCCCGATCCAGCTGAGGTCTGAGGCTGATTCTGTCCTCCTGTAATTGGGGTTTGCCCGCCTCCCGCTTGGGAGGTACCGCCTCCAGTTCCGGTTCCTCCATTAGAGCTTCCGGCCAGCTGACTGTTCAAAGAAGTAGGATCAAAATTACCAAAAAGACCTCCTCCGCCGGAACTTACTCCAGAACCTGAGCCAGAACCGCTAGTTCCAAGGTTATTTATTGCGTTGGGATTGAACATGTTCATGTTAGAGCCGCTGTTCAAGGCATTTGGATTAAAACTCCCAAAAAGACTGCTTGAACCGGAACCAGAACTTGACCCTGAACTTGATGATGAACCTCCCGATGAGGATCCGAACATAGCGTTTGGATCGAATGATTGACGTCTCTCCACATTCTTGAACAAAATTCCTAGAGTTAGAAAATACTGAAATTGTTGTTGTTGTAGGGAAACCAACTTAATGTTTTTTTTTTAAATTTCAACTTTTGTCCAGAAGGTTACTATCTGGTGACAGAGTTGGAACGCATTGTAATTCTACTTTAAAATCTATCAATGTTTCTCCGAGTTCCGACCCTATACTTCTGAGGTGGGGCCCGACCTCTTCCAAAACAAATATAGCTTCACCTTTACCTTAAACGCGTGATGGTTGAAACTCACGTGTTGTGAAGTAATAATATCATTATCGAAAGTATTTTACATAGACATTACGTATTTTTGTCAATAGACATAAACTTACCCTGTGTTTCGTGACCGTAATAAAGGGAAAACCCAAATAGAATGTACAGAATTCTGGTTAACATTGCACTTATTTTCTACAGCTTTGTAAGAATTGAGGTCAGAGGTTATCGTATAAATTTTCCAAAATAATTCCGTAATGGAACCGACATTCTTCTTGCTTATCGGTAAAGTCGTGACCTCAAGAGGAATGGTCATTCATACATAAAACGTGATTAGAATATTAAACATTTGAAGATTCATATTCACTTGGAACATTAGACATTAATTAATTTAAAACGTAATTACATTGACTTTATTTCTAGTCTCTGAATGGAGGACTCTTCTGATAAGATTAAAAATATTTCTCAAATTGGGTCATTCTCGTGTCAATATATAGACCCACTGTTTTGTGTAACTGAAATTTTTGCGTACGGAATAAAAGTGCCTGAGGTGCACGAATTTGCTTTTCCATGAATATTTTCCATATTCAAGAAATAATTTCGGTCGAAAACTGCCTTTTCAGCTCTTATGTAATGTTCAAATTGTTTGTTTACAGTTCTCGTAATAGGCATCTTTCTTGCATTCCACTTTTTCAGAAGATGAGTCGGACTCCGTAGCTACAAACAATACGTTCGATTGGTTGCAATACCAAGGATCCCTCGAATCAAAATGCGTGTTACAAAAACGACTATATTCATTGGTTGATATTCCATGTATACGAACGTCAAGCCTTTTTGTGACAATCATCTTGATTGACTGATTGTGCCATAAATCAAAAAGGGGCTTATAATTTACCCAATGCCCTTTATATCTTCAAAAGAGAAAGGCTTTTAAAAATAAGTCATTAATATTCTTTCGGGCAAGTTTTCGGCTCTCGCTCCGTGTGTTTAAATGTTCTTTTCTCTTGTCTATGGTTTCCCCGCCCACGCAAGTTGTATACCGTATATTGTTGTGATGAATTCATTTTTTCATTAAATTTATAATCGCAGAAATATGCTTCAAAACATTTTATACGAGGCAAAGACATGTGACTGTAAAAATCTGATGTTCATTGATTGGTGCTTTATACTATGATATTAAGTGTGAAATGGTATTAGACATTTAAAGATTTTCCGTATGCAGAGCGCTGACTGTCTACACTATACAGATTGAGGGGTCGTATCAAATCATATACGTATATAAATTTTCAAGAGGTGCAGTTTACCCTGGTTTTACTGCAGTGTCGTACATTTTCGGACCTTTCCGTCGCATGCTCGAGATAACTGAAATTGTACCCCACTCCGCCAAAAGGAGCGCTGTTAAAATATCTCTCCGATCATCGTTCAATAAAAAAAAACCCAAAAGAAAACAAAAGTAACCAGATAGATATAATCATCATAGGTCTTGAAATTATGCTTTACGGTTAAATTGTTTTGTTGCAAGACATTTTTATCGGAGCCAAATTTTTGTGACCCTTATTTTGGAGTCTGAGTTACTTTAGAAATAATTTCATTGGCAAAGAGATGTGACTTTCATATTTTTTTCACGTTTTGGCCAACACTACAGGTATTTAGACATGGTACAGACAATAGTATTTTAGGTATATCTGCGGAACCGCGATTCATCTCAACTATTTCTACTTCAAAGCAACAAGCTCTGTCAAGCTTCAGTGGAATAAAAAAAATAATGATAAACTTTCCTTTTTTTGGTAGAACAGTAAAGATCAAATTTCAGTGAAAAATCCAAAACCTCCACTGTATAAGAACTCTAAATTTTGAAAACGAATCTTATTGTAGATGGCGCAACTGAAATTAATTGTTGCGGTGTCGTACAAATTCAAAATTTCATATTTCAACGGCGAACTATCCCTTTCAAGCGCAGATCTAGAGGAGAGATGGGGTTACCATAGTCAGGGACAACCTGAAAATTGACAAAGATGTATTGATAAATAGTCTGAAATTATGTTCAGGGCGTACCAATGACAAATATGGATAATTACCATATCCCTAAATACAGCACAAAATCGATAATTCAGAAAATCGGAAACCGAAGGCATACAAAATCAGGATAAAACAGAAACCAAAGCAAACAAACAAAAACCTCCACCACATGAAAAGAAGCGAAGATATGCACTGTATTTAAATTATTTTACGAAAATTTTCAGATTGGTTTTAATGTCGAAACGTACTACTCTATATACTTCAAAACATTTTTAAAATAGTCATTTTGCAAATGAAAAGCTTATTTATTATGCAAGAAAATGCTTTATAATATATATGATTAACCCCCCTCTTCCGTTTGTGTTGTCACATATTGGACAATTATTTAGGATTGTAGAATCTTCGTCGTCGTAAAAAACGATATCTGCCCCTTATTTGCAATTTGTGATAATTTTTTTTCAAATGTATGTATTTTTGTAAACAATCCGTACACTGTATAAAACATGTTTATTTCAACTAATGCCCTCCGTACACAACCATTTGTACTCTGCGGGGTAGGTATAATAAGAATCTTTAAGGTGAAGTCTACATTGCTATGATATTTTCACACTTAGCCGGATACGACGAACGGTCAAGTAACGGATAAAAAAATATTTTCGTTAATTTTCCGTTTTACCCGGTTCTGATATGTTGTATTTTCATTTTGTCCGTTGTTTCTTCGTCACACTTACGGTGAAGTCCGTTTACACATTCGTTATTTTCCGGTAGACTACCGGTATGTCTCCCTTTCGTAGTAGTCGCGAGAGCATCTGGCAGTTGCAATGACGATTTTTAAAGCAATTGTATACAATTTCCACATATCAAATCAATTTTTCCGCTTTCAATTTTCTTTCGCCACTTTCAAACTTTTTGGCAAAAGGGCGATCGAAAGCGCGAAACCTGATCTCGTCGTGATCGGGAGGCGAAATTAATGCCCGTGCCCAAGTTCTTCATAAAGCTAATAATTATGACAAATTAGATATCTGAATTTCGTATTCGTATACCGCCCCCATATTCTGTAGGTGTAGACTGTCGAGCGTCTGCATACGAGAAAACTTTAAATCTCTATTTACAGGTTGTCGTCAGAGAAACGGGGATAAGACAGTTTTGAATTTGTAAAATTTGTGTATTAAACGCACTCATCTGAGCGTCTGATTCATATGAACGAGTGTTTGCTTATATTTAAAAGAATCAATGTTCGTTTGAGACTCAGAGTGGAACGAATAAGAACATAAACTACAGCTGCATTATTATCGAATTCAAAATTCAGTATAATTATATATCAACATTATCTTCGGATGTTGCTTGTGCCATGGATATGCTAAGAAGCACTTATGCTAATATCGATATATTTCTGGTTAGAGTACCTTTTTTGACTCATATCTGTGCTGTTTTGGCTTATATCGGTACATTTTATACATGTACTGATATCGGTACCTTTTTTGGCGGAAATTGGTACCTTTCTGGCTGATATTGGTACAATTTTATACAAGTACTGATATCGGTATTCTTTTATGACTGATATCGGTACTTCATTTGGATGATATCGGTACCTGTTTTGCTCATAATTATCGATAACTTATGTAAGTGGCTGATATCGGAACCTTTGGGGCTGTTCTTGATACCTTTTTTGCTGATATCGGTACATCTTTTGACTGATATTGATACCTTTTTTGCTGATATCGATAACTTATCTAATTGGATGATATAGATTCTTTATTTGGCTATTCTTGATTCCGTTTTTCACTAATATCGGTACATTTTTTCACTGATATCGGTACTCTTTTCTGGCTGATATCGACGTACCTTTTTTGACTGATATCGGTACCTTTTTGGCTGATACCGGTACATTTTTCCATTGATATCTGTACCTTTTATTGCTAATATCGGTACCGTTTTGGGTTGTGATCGATACCCTTTTTTGCTGATATCGATGCCTAATCTAATTGACTGATATCGGCACCTTTTATGTCTGTAATTGATACAGTGACTTGCTGATATCGGTACAAGTACCATTTTAGCTGATACCAGTACCTTTTTTGGCTGATATCGATACCTAATTTGGCTGCCACCGGTACTCTTTTGCTAATATCGGTTCTTTCGGCTGATATCGGTTCCTTTTTTGTGGCTGCTTAAAATTATCGAAGTGATAATAACACATATCTAATTTTACATAATAAACAACACTACAACCACTAGCGGACATTTTCATTATAATTTATATAACTTGAATATATCATTTGGTAAAGAAGAAGCAAAAACAGTAAATAGTAAGAAACTCTGTACTATGAGTTTATTAACCAAGAAGGTTTTTAGGATTGAAAAAGTTAAATGCTTGTGAGTTGAACTGGTCGGGATCAAACCCCCCAGCCGCCCCGCCGCTGGTACCAAGCTTTGAGGATGATGGATCAAGCATGTTGGCGTTGATTTTATTGACCGAATTTGGATCGTATTTTGGAATATTACTGCTACTTCCTCCACTTCCGCCGCCACTGCTGCCACCACCGCTTCCGCTGCCACTGCTTCCACCACTTCCGGCGCCAGAACCACCACTCCCGCCGCCGCCACCTCCGGTCATGGCATTGGGGTTGAAAAAGTTGAATTTCATGGAATTGAACTGATCAGGATCGAATCCACCGCCACCACCTCCCCCTTTTCCGAGTTGGGAGTTTGAGGGATCTAAGAAGTTGGTGACTGGTTTATTGACAGCGTTGGGGTCATAACTAGGTGGAGAGGAGCCTCCGCTGCTGCTGCCCCCGGTTTGCGACTGACGACGCCCTGTAATACAACAAGGTTTATTTATGGATAAGTTATATAAAAAGAAGAGTGGGCAATTATTTTTTCATCAACTCTGTCTCAACCTAACCCCTACGCCTTCCTTCTTTTAGGGAAAAAGAAATCTTTGCATTCTATTGGAATAATTGAATGGTACATAATTACAGATATGATCAGTAAGAATTCCAGATTCCAGGGATGAACAGTATAGAAAAAAAAACCAAGCTAACAAGTAAATTAAATGAATAAAAAAGATACAAAACTCATTCAGAATGACATAATGCTTATCAAACTTATAAGAAATATTAGAATTGTGGATGGATTACTCTTAATTAAACGATGAGGTAATTATGGAAAATATGTACCTACTTCTTCCAAGTTGATTCGCAGGATTGAAAAAGCTGAATGACTGGGAGTTGAACTGATCAGGGTCGAATCCGCCCCCTCCCCCACCGCTAGCGCCAAGTTTAGAGGTGGAGGGGTCTAACATGTTAGCATTGATCTGATTGACCGTGTTTGGGTTGAATTTTGGAATGTTGCTGCTGCTACCTCCACCACCACTTCCTCCCCCGCTACTTCCGCCGCCATTACTTCCGCTTCCGCTACCACCACCACTTCCGCCACCACCGCCTCCTGTCATAGCGTTGGGATTGAAGAAGTTGAATTTCATGGTGTTGACTTGATCAGGATCGAATCCTCCACCTCCACCTCCCCCCTTCCCCAGCTGGGAGTTTGAAGGGTCCAAGAAATTGGTGACTGGTTTGTTCACTGCATTAGCGTCATATTTTGGTGGGGAACTTCCGCTGCTACTCCCTCCCGTCTGACTTTGCCTTCGTACTTTACGGGAAAAAAAGCAATAAACATTTTATTTTATCATTATCTTAATATGTCTTTAGGCATTGGTTAAGCTAATGTTTCTGATACACAACGTAGAATTAACAAAGCGTTCTGCTGATAAAGCAGTGCAAAAAATCGCTTTATTTTGTCATTTTAAAGACATTATAAAAATCTTTGCTTTTATAGTAATAAGGGTACAAAACAGCTGTCAGGTAATCAAATCAAAGAAATATATCCTTGAGATTAATCTCCGAAATGCGAAAAGTGGAATTGATTGTCTGATAAAGAAATCTTAAGAGAAAACGGTCTGGTTATTTTATCTACGATCTGCATTGGAACATGCCTCATAGAATACTATATGCACAGATATAAATTTTAAAAGAATGACAAATAAATCAGATGGTAAGTGTAGTTTATGTAAAATCATGATTGAAAAAAATGATTATTTGATAAAAATCCATGAAATATTTTACACGTATGTTTCTCATATTTTTTTTGGATGTAAATACCAGGAGCCAGGATGCATATGTAACATAATTATACAATATTTGGATTTCAGTCTGAAGAAAAAATTACAAATATTTTCAACTATATTTCACTGTAATGGAAAATGTTGGTAGAAATATATGAATGCAAATTTCATATCAATCATTTCTTGCTTGATAAGTGTGGTTATAAAATTTTGAATCGAATAAATTTGATATAGATATAAATGCTTCAGAAACAATTACAGAATATTTTTCATATCATTTATATTATGCATAAAGTAAAAAAAATCTTGATATTAAAAAAACAAATGTGGAAAAATGAATAAAAATATCTTCTAAATTCGAAAAATAGAACAAAAGACAACAAAAACTACAGAATTGATTAACAATAACTTCTTAATGTGCCGACAGAGGGCGTTTCCTTGGTTACTACAGTAGAATTTTAGATCGCAAGCGCATCATTCCTAAAAACAAGAACTTTCATTATACATGTATATGTGTACAGATAATTTTCAAAAGTTGTATTTCATCAATCAGTACGAAAATCCTTCCTGTACTTACATCTCAAAGATCTTCTTCCGGTGGAGGCACCGCTGCTACCACCACCACTTCCGCCGCTACTTCCGCCTCCACTTCCGCCTCCCATCATGGCACCAGGGTTGAAGAAGCTGAACGATTGTGAGTTAAACGTGTCGGGGTTAAACCCTCCTCCCCCTCCGCCTGACTGACCGAGCATACTCTTGGACGGATCCAGAAAACTGGACTGAATGTTATTTACTTTATTTGGGTCAAACTTTGGAATTTGTGGACTGTTACTTCCACCTCCACTTCCGCCACTGGACGGAGAAGACATTCCACTACCGGATCCGCTGCTGGATCCTCCTCCGGAACCACCGCTTGAGCTTCCACCGGATCCACCAGAACTCGGGGATCCGCCACTGAAAGGAAAAATAAAATGACATTTTGTTGAGAAGATATTTAACGTTTTTCACCATTCAAACTTATATTTTGCCAAATGGATCGGAAAAATCGAATTGTATGTTGGTGATACGGAAAAAATTTTTCAAATACCTGCTGCTTCCTCCCATCATGAATTGAGCTGGATTGATCAAGAAGCTGGGAGGCTGTACGTTCTGAGATATCTGACTACCACCACTGCTTCCTCCGCCACTACCACCGGAGCCACCTCCGCTAGGTGATCCACCTGAGCTACTTCCGCCGGGAGATCCACCCGAGCTACTTCCGCCAGGAGATCCACCTGAGCTACTTCCGCCGGTAGAACTTCCGCCACTACTGCTGCCACCTGATGGTGGTCCCGGCTGTGCTTGTCTTCTCACTACAGAATGAAAAAAAAAACATTTCAAAAACAAATGGTAAACGACTCTGAGTAGGGGGGGGGGGAGCAACAAAACTAAAATACCTTTTTCTTGTTCAGAAATTTTATCATTTTTTTATTCAGACTCACCAAATCGCTTTCCTAGAAGATTTTGAAAGAATTTGTTTGGATCGAAATTTCCCGCCCCTGACATCGCCCCGGGGTTTTGATTGAGTGGGTTACCACCATTGAATCCAGCTGTGCTTTGCTGGCCTGACCCTGCTTGTGCACTAAATGGGTTTAGTGCTGAACTACCGGAAGGGCCGTTCAAAGAGCCCGGATTACCGGAAGTAAAGCCGGAAGTACTCATTTGACCACTTGCGGGATTGGATGAAAATGGTTTCCCGCCAGGCTGATTAGCGGATGTTGAGTTTGAGTTTTGAGTCTGAGTTTGGGTTTGAGAATTAGGCTGGGAGGAAAACCCGGCTGTGTTCATTTGACTTTGTGCTGCGAATGGATTTAGAACTGTTTGGCCACTTGGTCCCATGGGTGTTTTAAAACTTAGAGGATTGAGTGAACCCGATGTTTGTCGCAGCACTGTTGATACAATATGGAATGTTTGGGTAAAAATATGCAAATATGTCGAACAAATTTCTTCGCGATCAAATTTAATTGCGTTCATCAAAGAGAAATCTTTAGCTAAACTGAAAAACAAACGACAAAATATAAAAGTCTTAAAAAAAATGCATTTTTTTACATCAAAAAGAAATGAATGAAAATATTTTTAAAAATCAAATACAGATAAGAAATGCGACTGAAAAAAAGATAACCAAAGAGAGGTCGTACAGAAGAAAAAATATAGTTAAGAAAGAGAAATGAAGGAAAGTAAAGGAACTTATAAAATGCTTCAATAAATACCCTTACTTCTGAAATTTGCAGCATTTCCGGTCCCAATTAAAAGGAGTACACAAAATATGTGTACCCTCATCCTGACTGCCCTCCTCTCTGAAGATCGTTGGTCCGAATTTCGTCCGGTGCAATTCTTTATAGTCACGTGATAGTTTCAAGATTTAAATGTGTTTTCTACATGAAATACCGTTTTATGTCCTAGGCTTGTTATCTTCTTATCTCAGGTATGAAATTTTGAGAGATACGAGGAAATTCGGACTGAGGGAAGGGACTTAATTCGTCCCTATACAGCTGCCCTTGTTTGCTATCTTTTCTTTCCTCGTCACGATCAGATATTGGGGGCATTACTGAGGAGATAAGGTCGGGACCGACATATGTCCAGGTGCGGATCCAGAATTTTTTTCAAGGGTAGGGAGTTCAAGGACTAAGTCTGCGGATCCATAATGAGACGGTTATGGGATCATGTCCTCAGTCAGTCAAGATTCCAAACTACCCGGAAGACATTTCCCTTCATTATAACTTAGAATGTGTAACCAAGCATAAGGGGAATCAAAGAGTATGTAACAGAGAAATGAAGGGTCCCGATAGTTCTGTCAGTGATCATACTTCTGGACAACATAATCGCCGTTATACAGGACACCAAACTTACATGTGGCGGAAAATAAGTCATCATCATTGGCAATCCATGTCTTTGTTAAAGTCACATCTTTGTTAATTGTTTCATACATGTAGTTCTTTTTTATGATAGATTGATACAGTGGCATCATCAACCATTAATTTTGCGAACGCATCCAAATTTTCCAAAGGGCCTAGCTAAACAGAAGCGCATTTAAAGATTAAAGATTTAAAAGCATGTTCATGATGTTGTCAAAAGCTAGGCAATCTCTAAGTATATAGAGGAAGGATTAAAATGTATTCTTGCATCAGTTTTATCAATATACAAACAAGTTGGACCTGTCCTCGGGTCTAAGCAATCTCCTACAATTATGAATGTCCAAAAACTTGACTTTAAGAACCGAAATTTTGACATTTCATATTACAGAAATATAATATGTTTACACTAAAACGTTCTGACATTTGTGTGAAAAGCTGCATATTTCTAAAATGTGTCATTCAACGTTTTTTAGGAGGGATTTTCTGTGAAAGGAGCATGAACCCACCTTTCCGACAAATAAATCCAAAATTTTGCAATATGCCGTACGCAATATCATTCGTGTGGCTTTCTATTTCAGGCAGAGTGATTCTAAAACATTGTTCGATCTATATTTTAATTCTCAGAACAATGGTTTTATGAGGTAAACGATGGCTTTGTTTGTTCATATACTTTATTATTTACAGTCTTTCATTTTACATTGCTGTTTTGGCGATAGTTTTACGCCGAATCGTCCTTGTTTCCACCTTGTAACGTAGGAACATTGTTCACCGGAAGTGCATGATTTGTATTAAACTCCTGAACCTGTCCACTAGGTGGCGCTTGATTATTATTTCCGGGTGTGGATAACTGGTGGTCCAAATTATTACCACCAATCATTTGATAAGGATTATAATTCATTTGCATGTTATTTACAGCAGTTGGATCGAAGGAAAGAGAATTATTAGCAGGGTTGATTAGACTTTGTATTTGGTTTGTTTGTGACATCGGATTCATCTGCAAAGTAATGTTATTGTACTTATTTGGGTCGAATTTTATTCCTTGATTTCCTCCCCCTGACAGCATGCCGGGATGAAATTCACTCGGCTGACCAAATGAATCTGCTTTCGTTTTGTTGTCTGTGCTTCCAGGTGTACTCTGTCCCTGGTTTTGACCTAGAAACGGTGGAACTACATTCTGACCTTGCATTTGGTTGACCTTATTTGGATCAAAATTATAAGTACTTGCAACATTCTTATCGTAACCTGGATTTCTTTCTAGCATCTCACTAGGATCAAAGTGAATACGGATTTTATTGACCTCATCTGGATTAAATACCGCATTATTGACTCTGGATGGATCAAATGATCCACCAAATCCAGAACCGCCACCCATTCCAAGATAAAACGATGAGAAATCCCCATCGCTGCCACCATTTGTGCTATTTGAAGGTCCATTTTCAATCTTCCCGAACAAAGCTTCATTTAGTGCGTTTGGATTGAATGGCTTCATGAAAGCATTATTTCCCCCTCCATACTGGTTCATGCCTGTTTTAGACGAGTTTCCGTTGGCGGATCCAGGGGTGAACGGGTTCTGCAATGCCATTAAGTTGGTCTTCATTGGATCATATCCACCAGAAAAAGCTTGAGATCCGGAAGGAGATCCATTTGGATTTCCCATAATTCCAAGTTGTGAATTCATATCGAAATTCATATGGATTGAATTAAATTTTGACGGATCGAAGTTGGCGTTCATATTCATTCCGAATGGATCCATTTTAGACGAGCTATTTGCCAGTCTCGGGCCGAGCTGACCAAACTGCATTCCAGAGAATGCGGTAGCGGTCATACCCGGTGACATGGCTGGATTAAAGCCGGTATTCTTATTTGCCGAATTCGGATTAAACCCGGATGGATTTCCGTATGCAAACATTGATACCGGTGCTCCGCCCTGTTGAGCTTGACCAGCATTCACAGCATCGGGATTAAACCCTCCGTTTGACGAGCTTTGTTGTTTAGTTGGGTTTACTTTGATTTTGGTTGATGTGTTGTTGGTTGAGGTTACATTTGTGATGACCATTATAGTTGTAGAAGAAGGCAAAGTGGTTGTGACCTGAGCCGTAGTTGTTGCTGGTTGTACAGTCGTCATAGTTGAATTGACAGTAGTCAAGTTTTGACGAGAGTCTCTGTTTACGGGCACCTGTGATTTCTTTTCCTCAACTTGTTCTTGGTTGGCCACATCGTGCCGGAAGAATTTTTCAAAGAATTTCATATTAGCCATAAGGGCTCTCATGACATTCTCTGCTGAAATTTTCTTACTACGTCCTTCTTCTTTTCCTGACCTCTTTTGTCTTGAAGGGACCATTCTTCCTGGAACAAATTCGAAGCTTTCGTATTCTGGTTCTTGGCTGACTTGTTCGTCATTATTGTGGAAATAAAATGGATTGGATCCACCAAAATTACCCATGAAATATTTGGGCAGTGGATCTAGCTGAGCGAAACTGCCTTGGTTCGTGTTGAAAGGCATAATCTGACTTTGATGACTTTGCGTTTGTTCCTGCTGAGCATGCGCACCGGATTTTTGTTCACTCTTGGCCTCTTTGTCGTCATGTGACTCTTCATTCTCTTTATCATCTTTCGGCTTATCAGATTTTTCTCCGTTGCGTTCAGAACTTTCTGCCTTTGGGCCATTTACAGATGGCGCAATCTGACCCGGTCTGAATGTTCCGAAAAACTGGTTAATCTTGTCCGGATCAAAACTGAATTTTAGATCACTCGAATCTATTTGAGCGCCACCTGGCAGCATCATATTTGTGGGTACAAAATTCATTTTAGCATTATACTGGGTTTGGGACATCTGTTGTTGCATACCATGGAGTTCTTGTTTAGGCTTCTGACCTCCCGTAGGACCGGAGTTTTGTTTACTTTTGTCTTCTTTCAAAAACATCCCGCTGTAACCCGTCGGCTTTCCCGCATAAGGACTGCTCCAAGAGTTCGTCGATACATAAGACTGTGAAGCAGTAAATTTGTCTGGGTTAAAAGATGATGCATCAGAGGATAACAAAGAATTCATCAATTGATCAGGGTTAAATACAGCATGTCCTGTCATTACTGGTTGTTGTACTTCAGGAGCTTTGTCTTTCTCACCTCCAGTAGATGGGTCATTCTCGTTCGTTCTTGGAGCCATCCCGCCTGTAAGCATCACTGCTGGATTAGTATACTGCTGCGCATGGTTGAACGTATTAGGCTGATATCCCGTACCCATCCCGATACCCAGCATCGTCTGTCCTTGGGGAGGCTGTGCTGCCATGCCGTTAGGGGTCATAGATGCCCTTGAGGGTTGGCCGTTAGATATACTAGTAGGTCTCTGCTGATTTGACAAGCTGTAGTATTGCCCATTTGGTACTTGGTTAGGAGTTTGGACTCCCATGTAACCTGGATTCATTCCTCCCTGGGATGAAAGGGTGGATGCGCTACCAATATTTCCTGTCTGCGCCTGTCCGTTTGCAGATGGCCCTGTTTGAGGTTGTTGATTGGCTGATTGATGAGTCTGCTGCTGTTGTCCTGTCGGTTGACCAGGCCTGACAATCTGGCCGGTTTGTCGTACAGGCTGAGCAACGGCCGATTGGCCTGAGCCAGTATCCTTAGGACCAACTTTGTTTTCACCATACAAAGCTTGCTGCAAAGTCTCTCTGTTCACAGTGCTACTGGTACCAAGAGCAAGTAGCCTCAGGAACTCGATGGCCGACATGTGTTGAAGGAGGCTCGTGATGTCTGTGTGCTGGGATATAGCAGTGGATTCTGACGGACGTGGTGGTGGTGCCTTTGTAGCTATCTGTGGTAACATTTCACCTCCTTCTAGTTGTTTATTTTGATATGGTACTTTTGTATTTTCGGGAGTCATAACGGGTATCTCCAACCCCGGAAGTGGAATACCGCATCCTGAAAAATAAATCCAACGGATTCTGTATTCGATTTAAATTTATTGGCTGGTTAATGTAGGGTATTTTTTTTATGATAAAATCAGATAAGACGACAATAACTATCGACAATGATGAAATAAATCTAGGAAAAAGTCGTAGACTGTAAACCGTATTTATGTATTACATGTAAAGGTTTAATGAAAAAGAATTTAGACCATATAATCAATGATCCTCCGTTACCACTTCACAACAAGGGAACTCTCTATATTTTATTATAGTTTTCCTCTGGCCAGAGAGCTAATTTATATGACACAGAGCACTAAATATAAATATTTAGAAGAGTCATTTTAAAAATCTGCATCACTGCTCTTGTACTTTCAGTCGAAAACATGGATAGTGTTACGTTAGATTTCATCTATTGATTCTATACGCAGTTCTAGAGGGGACAATGTGTCCACTGCCCACCCCCTAGTTTGTTAAAAAAAATGATCAATTATTTTTCTCATGCAAAATCATTGGCTAACATCATCCCAGAGCCGGACTGAGCCCCGCCCCTTCAATTTTTTTGTAGATCTGTGCATGGATTCCTAAATGACAGAAAAGATCTCCATGGAATCCACAGTGCACCACAAACAGCAAGACACCTCTAGCACAAGAGTTATCTTCTCATAACCACTTGGCGACTGTTTTGTTCTAAGAAGAAACATCAAAATAAATCTCACCTACCTGTTTGAAAAATAAGAAAACAAATAACAAGAGTTAGTCCATTTTCTGCCATATTTCCAAATTTTACAGATTTTTTCTCAAAATATGTTTGTTTTTACTTCTCCTTATTTTACGGCCATGCAGCTGCCATCGTGACCGGAATAAAATTATCAATTTTTATCACAATACAGATATTGGTTTTGTCTATGATGAGTTATAATACATGTCTTATGAAGAATTATTTTGATAAAGGAATATTGGATGAACATATTCTTAAAATATTTGTTTTCAAGTGTAACTTTGAGAAAAATATTGAAATACGATGGAGGAGAAGAAGAGGAGGAGGAAGAAGAAGAAGAATGTCAACAATATTTGCCATTGC
Organism: Pinctada fucata; assembly: GCA_028142955.1. Classification (NCBI taxonomy): domain Eukaryota; kingdom Metazoa; phylum Mollusca; class Bivalvia; order Pterioida; family Pteriidae; genus Pinctada; species Pinctada fucata. The sequence continues at coordinate 589,948 of AP027107.1, forward strand.
CATAATTTTTTTTCAAAATTATATCTGAATCAACTTTCAATGTAAAGCTACAATAAAAATCAGAAAACAAAAACAAATAAATACATAATAAATAAACAGATAGAAAAAATGCAAAAAAAAAAAAAAAAAAAAATCAATTAAAAAAGTCAAATTTTAAGAATTGTATATATGATAGAAATCATATGAATACGGTACTAAACGTGTCACGTGTTACATAAAAGTTACAGCGGCCTGAATTATAACCTCAATTCTTTATGACCTAAAATGACCTGGTTAAAAGAAACGAAAAGTTCATAACTTAAAAAAAAAGATAAAAGATAACAAGAACACAAAAATAGAAGACGAAAAGATAATCCCTATCTTTTTTGTTCAGTCTGAATTTCTTCCGTCGAATTCATTGTAAACTCAGCACGATGACCCTCTGGTCTCTCGGATTTTGTCTTTTGATTTTGCCTGCTCTATCATTCTGTAGACGTAAGTAGGCTAGTAACCTGATTTGCATACATAGACAATTTCCGGCTGACCATTATATTGTTTAGATTAATAATGTTATATAAAACTTGACATTTTGATTTATCTTGTCGTAATTTCCGTAGAAGTATTTGACTTTTTTTCTCTGAAGAAGAAAGGGGATTTTCAATTAATTTTAAGAAAATACATCATAATTGCGCAAAAAAAAAAAAAAAAAAAAAAAAAAATACTGTGTATATACGCAATGTTATTGCGAATAAACTCAATATCATTGCGTATAATTTTGTGTGAAGACAATGGACTTCCGTACAATATAGCTTGCAGTATAAAACTAGAAAAAAGAATGTGGATGATCGTCTGTCTACATAAATGACAATCTGCTTTTGTCACTACTATTGAAACATTAACGAAAATACTGTTACCATGCCTCATACTTTGAAAGAAAAAAAATGTCCATGACATTTTAGCACAAATTTAAAGATTCAGAATTCGAGAAAGTACTATTTTATCATTGCATTTTCATTTTCACGACAAAATGATTGAAAAAGAACTGTTACATTCATTTTACTTCAGATATTCATGACGAAAGACGTTCCTCTTCCAATATTGGTTTTGGATCTAGTAGTTTTGATGCTTTTGGAGGAGTAACGGAAAAGATTCCAGAAAACACCAAAACCCCAGGTTTTGGATCTGGATCCGGAGGCCAAAACACTGGCTTTGGATCCGAGACTCAGTCCACTGGATTCGGCAGCTCCAGCCAGAATTCCGCATCTGGTGGATTTGGCGGGAACAGTGGTGGCTTCGGAAGTCCCAATCAATCCGGCAGCTCTGGAGCGAGTCAGCTTGGATGGCAAAGCAGTAGCTCCGGTAGCTCTGGAGGCTCCAAAAATCCTTTTGGAAATGGAGGATTCGGTCAGCCGAGCGGCTCTCAGTCTGGGGGATTTGGAGGGGGAAGTTTAGGAGGACAAGGAAATAATTCAAGTAATCCGTTTGGAGGTGGCGGATTCGGTCAACCCAGCGGATCACAGTCCGGAGGATTCGGAGGTGGCGGCTTTGGACAACCAAGCAATGGTTCAAGTAATCCATTTGGAGGAGGCGGATTTGGTTCGCAAAGTGGATCGCAGTCCGGAGGATTCGGAGGTGGTGGATTTGGTCAACCTGGCAATGCTTCAAGTAATCCATTTGGAGGTGGTGGATTTGGTCAGCCTGGCAATGTTTCAAGCAACCCTTTTGGAGGCGGTGGATTTGGGCAACCGAGTGGATCACAGTCCGGGGGATTCGGAGGTGGTGGATTTGGTAAGCCAAGTAATGGATCAAGTAATCCTTTCGGAGGCGGTGGATTTGGTCAATCTAGCGGATCACAGTCAGGAGGATTTGGAGGAGGTGGTTTTGGTAAACCAAGTAACAGCTCTGGTTTCGGAAGCGGTGGATTCGGACAACCCGGATCAGGAGGTTTCGGAGGAAGTGGATTCGGTCAATCTGGAAATAGTTCCGGTTTCGGAACTGGAGGATTCGGAAAACCAGGTGGGTTCGGTTCCGTTGGATTCGGGGGTAATGGATCCGGGGAATTTGGAGGTAACGGTTCCGGGGGATTTGGCGGGAGTGGATTCGGAAAACCCGGAAACTCTTCAGGATTTGGAGGCAGTGGGTTTGGTTCCGGTGGATTTGGAAAACCAGGAAATTCCTCTGGCTTCGGTAGCGGTGGATTTGGAAGCGGTGGATTTGGAGGGAGTGGATTCGGGAAATCGGACAGTGATAAAGGACAAAATGTGTTTGGTTGAAAACTAAATTTACCATGAAATAATGAATATTAATTTTTCATATGGTAACTAATTTGAATTGCATCAAAAGTTTGATGTAAATAGATAGGTTTAAGACTGAAAAAAACTATAATTAAAAGGATAGAAAGATACAATTTTGATTTGTTTTGTATGGAGGGGGATAAGGGTCACAATGCTATTTGACTTGCTTACATGCTTCATGCTATGTTTCTTCATTCAATGTTTGATTATTCCATGTCTTGCTTTCATTTCAAATTGACTTTATTGCATTTGTCTTTCTTCTTTATGCAATGTTGCTACCGCTCGCCAGTTCTTTATAGACTTTCTGAATAATTTAGCTATTCTGATCCATCCTTTATACATATTACTTTATCAATGTACGTTAAGACATTTAACTCAATCTATATAGAATATTATTACATGTAATGATAGAGGGTATAGAAAGTATTTTCTAATAAGTCAATATTTTGCTAAAAATAATTCCTGGCTCGCTACCGCTCGCCAGACATTTATTCATGTACTTAAAATGTTAAAATTTGTGCATACAGAACATGAAACCCCCATATTTTTTTTTAACCCCCCCCCCTTTTTTTTATTTTTTTTTTCATTTATTAACTTATTTTTTTGCTTGTTAGAAATTTTGGGATGCTGTGCCCATCCACTTTTTCAGGCAGACCAGGACTACGCCTGCTCAGGAACGTGGCACAAAAACAGTTCAGTGTCATTCACAGCCTTTTTCGAAAATGGCCAAAATTTAGACCTTTATTGTGTTCCTATACTCCGTGTTAGGAGCGCAAGGAAGGTATAATTTTAATTAGATTTCACTATGGCAAACATGTCAGATTCTTCTTGTTCAGTGGCGGATCAAGCGCCCCCTTTGCCGGGGGTCAAGGGGCGAATTTTGCCGATTTTACTGATGTACCTGTTTTTGCCGGGAAAATATTGGGTCTGTGCAGGAGCATCCCCTAAATCCACCACTGTTGTTCCACCCAAGATCAAGGTAAAGATTGAAATGCAAGCGTATGATGCTTTCAAGGATTGACCTTGAACTTTGACCTTCGTAAGTCCATACTTCAAAGTCAATTATTATAGAAGTTTTATCTTTTTATGCAAGAATCAACCGATTTATGGTACAGAAACGACACTGACGGGCATATAAAAGGCAAGTAATTAAAAATGACTTTTCATAGATGACTTGCAAGCGACGATAGTGAGCCAAAGAAGCGTTTGCAAAGTTTTGTAATAAAATGATTTTTTATTTCAACTGAATAATGATCATGTACAGTTGCCCGCCATATTTTTTTCCAAAACAATGACCGCTCCCCCCCCCCCCCAAGAAAAACTGGAAAAAAATGCATAAAAACATTTTATTTTAATAAGTACCCCCAATTTTTTTCTACATCCTCTACTGGGCAGATGGACAACATGGACAAGTTACATTATACTTAAAATTGACAAAAGGAAAAAAAAATGTATCATCGTCCGAGATTCGAACCCACTCGGAAAGGTGCAAAAGAACATTTGGTAGCAAGTGTGATAACCACTACGCCACAGAAATTCTTTATATTACCTTTTTATAGTTATTGTTAAAACTTACAAAAATCTTATGCATACAAAATCAAATATTTACTAATTACTTCAAAATATTTTTCAAATATTCATACAGCCAATCTACTTCCGTCCTCTCGTGCGATAATATAATTACTTTTCGAACGATACTGTAGTAGAATTTATAAAAAATTTCTAACGACAGGGGATGTTCAAGGAACAGGCACATGCGGTCGCGCAAAGCGCCATCTGGTATCAAAATTGAAGTTAGCATTGACGAAGCAATAATAGCATTAAGACGAAAGGATAATGGCAGAAAGAAGGATGTCATAACGCATGGTATAATGGCAGTTATGCATTGATGAAGGACGAATGTAAAATGCAGGGAAGCAAAATTACACAAAGAAGAAAGATAAAGTCAATTTGAAATGAAAGCAAGACAAATGAACATGGAATAATCAAACATTCAATGAAGCAACATAGCATGAAGCATGTAAGCAAGACAAATAGCATTGTGACCCTAATCCCCCTCCATAGTTTTGTGTTCAATTTGCATTTTCTGAGAATCTTGAGTTAAAGAAAGTAGTAAGAATTACATGTGACCTTAATGAAAAAAAACAAAAAAAAAAACCCGAAAATAACTTAAACAATAAAAGTTAATGCACTGAGTAAATGTTGGAAAGCGGAAAATTAATTAATTCGGTAGATTCTGGAGAGAACTCCAGAGATTGGAAATTGTTTCCTCAATCGTTCCTCAATTTCCTCCCTTTCCAACAGTTTTCCTTCATCCCAGAATCAATTTTATTGTTTAATCTCCGTTCATTTTTTGCAAGATCGATGGTTCTCAACACATGATGACCATTAGGTCAGTGTCCATTTGCTCAGTGCCCATTGGTAGCAATACCATCTGATATAAATTCTGACACTTTTGACGCCTTCTTTGATATGGCAATATGTTTCTGAATGAATCTGATGATATATCCTTTAAATGCACAGTCAGTGTCCTCTTCAAACCTCGGCATTTTACTATAGTGTCAACAAACATAATGACCGTTCTACTCTTCGATTGCCTTGCAAAATAACATATAAAGTTCAGATAACGTTTATTCTATATTGTCTTCTCAGTTCTAAAATCGCACATTCGCGGGCCTCTTCGTTTTTCCGAGTTTGCGGCGGAAAGGCCCGAGAATATGCGATTGCTTCAAAGATGCGTATTTTCCCGATGCACTAATCATCCCAGTTTGCTGAATACCTTAGCACTTATTCGGTTTCGACAAAATATTCTTACACATAAGAGATGATAAATCGTTATGAGAAAGAAAAAGTCAAGAATCACAAACATATCACATCACAAGCAGAAGGTGCACAAGTGAAGACATTGGCCACCTCAGACTTCTTTTTTCGATGCTGTCAAAAAAGTAATTGGAGTTACATTCGTAAATAAAAATGAATCATAGTGTTTTCACATTATCTTAATGAATTCATACTTTATTCAAGAACAAATTGACGTGAAAGTGTTGGTCCGATCGAGGGCGTGTAGACAAGCCTCTCAGCTACAATTAACAAACTTCTCGTTTATAACCAATATACTATTTTGACAATGTAAGTTTACATAATTGTCTAAGACTCCCCAACCTGACTACTTGTATATAATATCAATAACGGGTGTTGTTGGCAAGCAGGAGATACTTTCTCTCCCTGGGACGCTCAGATTTCACTAAGAATTACGATGACCATCGTCTGTAAAGTAGACGAAGATTTATTTTGCTTTTTGTTTTCCCTCTTTTGTTTTTGTTGGACTTCTGGTCCACTTCGGTATTTTTATCCCCTTAAATATGCAAACATTCACAAGTTCATTGACAAATTCATTTAGCCTTAAAAGTAAAACAATGGCACATAGAGTCACAAATGTAATACAAGTAATCAGACAATAATAGGTCTCCTGTGCTGTCTTATCTTTGGGGACAAAATAAGTGTGGTCTGTTCCGATCATGATCTTTGAACGGGACATCTAGCGGTTTTGATCATTCATTGTTGAACGACGCTGTTCAATATCCAAGATGGCGGCAAAGATACTCCTCATATTGTGCCTTATACCACTGTCGACAATCAAAGGACAAAGTAAGCATTTTATTTCTATATCTTTATCTGTGTTGAAGTGCACTACGATTCAATTTTCCCATAGAGTTTAACTTGCTATATTAATCGCAAAGGAAAGGAATCTCCAACAGCACTAGGTTGCAGCACCCACAGCAAAATCCCAAAACACCCATGCAAAAAACACAGAATAGACACCCAGAGAAAGAGACGCAAAAGGGACAAGGAACACCAACTCACACCATAGAAACATGAAACATAAAAGACTACACATAAACCAGCGAGACCAATGGGCAACCGGTGCCGACTTAGGATGGCCATCTGCCACGTTAATAGCAGAAGGTGTGGTTATCCTGGATTACGTGCGCACAACCCTCCCACTTTTCCGATTTCCCAGAGGTCTCGAAGAACGCACAATTTTGGTGTAAAACAACCTCCTCACCGTTAGATGACCACACAAAAACAAGACCGTAAAACACAGGGGTCCAAGCAACACAGATGAATATGTAAATGGATATAAGTTTTCTTTTTACATAGAAGCATCATTTCGTTTATTTCTGATAAATACTCCTTTACTAAAACATTACAGCAACATGTTGTATTAAATATTACATATCTGTTTCTGTACATCAATGCTGGTGTTTACTAATAATAAATGCTTCAGAGTCTGTAATCTCTTCAACAGTGTCTCAGAATCAAGTTGTACTTTCATCGAGTCCATTCGTGGTCGCTGATTATCTGTTCCTCTTATTTGATTACAAAAGTGTTACCTATCCACCCTTTCCCCCCGTTCTTGTTGGTGTTTGAACGTGCAGAACTAATGTGCAACTACCAGCACATTATTCACATCATACTGTATGAAATACGTAGATTTGTTCATTGGAAAATTATCTAAATTTTGCATGTGTTAAAACAAAACTCGATTTCCGTATACCTTACAGGTTTTGACCCTAATGCTATAGGCTTCGGCTCCAGCGGATCCTCCAGTGGAGGTGGCAGCAGCTCGGGAAACACAGGATTCAATACAAACGGTGGATTTGGCGGAAGTGGTGGTAGCAGTGGAGGATTCGGCAGTGGAAGTGGATTTGGACAATCTTCGGGAAGTAGTGGAGGATTCGGTAGCGGTAGTGGGTTTGGACAGCCATCCGGAAGCGGAAGCAGCACTGGAGGATTCGGTAGTGGAAGCGGGTTCGGCCAATCCTCAGGAAGTAGTGGTGGATTTGGTAGTGGATCCTCTGGCTCTTCTGGAGGATTCGGTAGCGGAAGTGGGTTTGGACAATCTACAGGGAGTAGTGGAGGATTTGGTTCTGGTGGAAGTGACCCGGGGAGTGGAGGATTTGGTAGCGGAAGTGGATTTGGACAATCATCCGGAAGCAGTGGAGGATTTGGTAGCGGAAGTGGATTTGGCCAGTCGTCCGGAAGCAGTGGAGGCTTTGGTTCTGGTGGAGGTGATCCGGGTAGTGGAGGGTTTGGTAGCGGAAGCGGCTTTGGGCAATCTACCGGGAGTAGTGGGGGCTTTGGTAGCGGAAGTGGCTTCGGACAGTCGTCCGGAACCGGGGGAGGATCAAGCAGTACCGGGGGTTTTGGAGGAAGTGGCTTTGGTCAGTCATCTGGATCCGGGGGAGGATCAAGCAGTACCGGAGGTTTCGGAGGCAGTGGCGGGGGAGGCAGTGGAGGAGCGTCTTTTGACCCTAACGCTATAAACGCCAACTTTGGACAATCTGGTGGTGGATTTGGGTCCGGATCCGGAAGTGGTGGATTTGGATCAGGATCAGGAAGTGGTGGATTTGGATCCGGATCCGGAAGTGGTGGATTTGGATCCGGATCAAGTGGTGGATTTGGATCCGGCGGTTCAAGTGGAGGATCTTTTGACCCAAACTCTTTCTCAGGATAAATAATAGGTTCCAAACATTTGTATTTATTCTTACATATAGACTTTACCACTCAAAACGTTTCGTTGTCTACATTGAGATTTGCATCATTCAAAATGCATCTTTCATACAGCAATTTTTCTATATCATATGATATCATTCTGCCGGGGCTCCATCGGCGAAAAAAAAAATGATGTCTTGTAGTTATGTTATTTTTTTAATTCAAATAATCAAGACTCTGTGATATCAAAGCAATTTAAATTATTGGTTTCATTGTACTAGTCTGTACTTCGTACAATCAGGCTCAGTCTTCATTTGAAGGAAAATGCTTGTGGGTCAATGTTGTTTTACGAAATAAATTCAAAATAAAGAAAAGTTTTTTTCCTTATCTCAAATGAAATATTAAAGATAACCGATGTTACACGTAGGTTATCTTGACTGTATAATAGGGCGATCTCCATCAAGATAACGTGGTTGTGACGACTGTAGTGAAACATACACGCATGAGACGGGAAAAGGGAGACAGCACATAAAAGCACAAGGGCGAAGTATCATAGCTTGGTCACAAACCAACCATTTCCTATACAAGTCTGTAATAAAACCCCCAAGGGTGGACAATCTCTTTGTAGACGATCATGGCTTTTTAATTTCTCCTTCATACAGGCTGATCCCACGGCCAAATTGGTATAAATTTTGGTTTGATACCTCAAGATGAATGAAAAAAGAAAGGAATCCAGATCGAAAATTCATCCTAAAAGTTCCATCAGTCGAATCCAGATTGCTAGAAGTTGAAGCCACGATCGTGTTCAACAGAGAAATACAGCTTTTATATAGGAAATGTCCACCCTTGGGTTTTATTGGGGAGGGTTTGTTTTGAGGCAAGGGTTTGTGATTAAGCTATGATACAACAACAACGATCAGATAAACAGAAGTTATCAATTCTAATGAAATGTCTCTATAACAGCGAATGTCATTGGTTGTTTGTTCCTTAGTTACGGCCGTAAAACGAGAACACAATAGGCTTTGACGTTGCTTACCTCACATTTCGCCTTATTTTCAAAAAAATATAGATTGCATTAGAATGGGAATAACTAGATACTGGCGTTATGTTTGCGGACGGTAAGGCTATACCAAATTAATTAAATATTCTTTGGATTTTCTTGTGAAAAAAAAAGGTGCGAGCGGGCGAAAATATAATCATTTTATTTTTTGAAGTTTTGCAGTTTTTAAGGTACGAGCGAATGAAATAATTTTATTTTTGATATAGGTTACCCAAGAAATGCATTTCTGATGTTTTCCGTACTCAAAAAGGAATCCCAATAGGAATCTGGTGACTAGAAAGCCTGGCACATAGCAGTATGGAAAAGATTTTCGAACATTCCCCCCTCCTTGACGGGACAACAAATTTGCTCCCAACAACAAATTTTTTTAAACACAAGAAGTATCATTTTCTTCGAATTTTGCACAACCTGAGACTTCTAAAAACTTTAAGATTTGCAGAAATCAGAACCGACCCTAAAAAATTCTTGAGCCAGAAATTTAATGGTGCGGGCGAGCATTTCATTTTCATATATTATTTTTAGAATTTTGAAAAATATGGTGCGGGAAATCCAAAGAACATTAAATTGATTTGGTATGGCCTAAATTCTGATTTTACGGTGCAGACATTCGTTATTCTGGCTCCGCTAAAGAGTCGCCAGAAAAACTCAGTTTGCAACCGTAAAATCAGCATTTACCGTCCGCAAACATAACGTCAGAAGCTATTTATTCCCTAAGTAAAACGACCAACGAAAAAGGCAAAATTATCTCTGAAACACGAAGAACATCAACTAAAAAGGAGGAATACAAGGGCACAATCTAGAGGATGCATCCTTTCGATGGGATACAATTGTTCATCAAGATATACGGAAAGCAAATGCGATTTCTGTATGGTTTATGAAAACTGACTGTTATCACGGAATCCTGATAGTCAATTGGCAACAACGGAAATGACTATGGCAGAAATGAAAACACTCAAATACACAAATTTTCGGCCCCTTGGCCTTTATCCCATGTAAGAAATGTGTATGAAAGTTTGTGTATGAGTGTTTGTGTTTTATTTTATTTATATCATCCCTTCCCTCTGCAAGAAATTTTCAAGCTGCGACTATGACACAAACCAAAGCATCGTCGGAAACCCACGCTCGGTCACGCAAGCTCACATCGATGTACATCCAGTACCGACAGTACATGTGTAGTTGGGTGGATTTACACCGGATGCTTATTTGGTCATATTCCTTGTTGGTTTTTTGTACAAATTTACTTCAAGTTGAAATCAGGCGCGTAGCCAGAAAAGAAATGATGTGTACTCAAATCAGTCTATGCAGGGGGTCTGGGGCCGCCTTGAGGCCCCCAGTGGGTCCAGGGCAAAGCCCTGGTAGGGATCCAGGGGGGAAGCCCCCGGAAGCTCGTGAATTATGGCAATTTGAAACACCCAATTTCCACTGTAAGATTGGCTTATATTCAAGTATAAAGCAAATGACGAAATTCGATTCAATATAAATTATATCTATTTGTACATTATATCTATTTGTACATTTTTTAATGTTCATAACATGTTGACGTAATTCTTCTATTTCCTCGCTGTTCAAATCATCTCGTTTTTGTGAGTTTTACTTTTCCTTCTTTCTTTCTATTTCGATTATTTTCTTAACATTTTATTTTTATTAATAAATTTATTCATTTATTTATTTTTTGGCAAAATGATGTGTACGCAGTTGCGTACTTGCCTATGGGCAGCTACGCGCCTGGAAATTGATAAAAGAAAGCCTTCATGTTTGTTGGTTGAAAACACATTTCAAGATATCAACTGAAGACAAAAAAATGAGCACCAGACTATTTCATAGACTAAAAATAGGCGTAAAAGGAAAGGAGTTAATTACTTTTATATACTAGTTAATACGACTAATCCATTCCTTCTCCATCGTGATATCTAAACAAACGACCAACACTTTTGATACATGTATATATATGTATAGATACAAGGATGCCAAAATGGTTGAGCATCTTGAATTAGAAAAATAGAATAACAATCCGTAAGATATTGGCAGTCTTATTATCTAATATGAGTTCTAATTTAAATAGATCTACGAGACCTATTTTTGAATTGATAATCAGGTAAGCAGTATGATATCGTAAGATTTCAATAAATCTGATACGGAATAGGGTCATAAGTGGAATATGGTCACGTGTTGACTTTTGTCTTGATAATCAGAGTTCAGTCCACTTCGGGAGTCATGGCGGCTTGTATTCTCGTCTTGTGTATTCTTTTGCCATTCTGTTTTGCAGGTAATATATCTAGTTTTTAATTCATAAAAAAGCAATTATGAAAATTCGAAAGGATTTTTTCTTCTCAATTGAAACTCAGGTGGATGAATCTGAAATAACACCATCAGTAATTTCTTTAAAATTATAGCCAAATCCGTCCTCAAAAGAAAAGTTTATTAGATAACATATATATAATAGTTCTAAAATGTACAAAATCGAATGCAGTTTTTGACATATGCGATATGAATTAATCGAATAAATCAAAACAGCAGTACATAAAATCCCTCAAATGGTTCATAGAAATAGATTCTGGCAAGAAATTCAGCAAATGCTATGAAAACTCGCCTTTATTTCTTCGATGAAAGACCCAGAACCCCCCCCCCCCCCCCAAAAAAAAAAACCCCACCACATTCTCCAAATACATTCGTAATGCCCCCCCCCCCCCCCGCACAAAACAACAAAATAAAAAACAACCTTTATACAAGTCAAAAGAATGTTTTGAAAATATGACGAGAGAGAAATACTGAAAGTTTGTGCCATAAATGAAATGTTACGAAGAATGCAACACGCAAGATTTTTTTGATAAAGAAAATGCCTTAAAAAATTCTCTTCTTTTTTCCACAAAGCACCTTTTGATCCGGATCAGGTGAATGCAAATTTTGGACAGGGCGGGTTCGGCACCGGAAGCGGAACTACTGCTCCAACATCCGGATTCAACTTTAACCCGGATAAACTCAATCAGAATTTCGGCAGCGGTGGTTTCGTAAGTGGTGGATTTGGGAGCGGAAGTGGAACCGGAAGTGGGAGTGGAAGCGGAAGTTTTGGTAGTGGAGGTTTCGGAGGTATATCGGTTTTTAACTTCTTTAAAAACAATGAAAAATTTTGTTGTTTTCCTCTTCAACATGGATAAAATAATTATAAATTTCATTTTATCTTATTTTAAAATAATATTTTATCTCCCCCCTCCTTTAATCCGGTATACCTCTCATATTTGATGCATAAAGTGAAATCCATTTAAACGGCGTCTTGGTAATACTGACAAACAAACGAAATTGTTGGCACAAAACCGTATTATTCATTCATGTTTGATTTATTTTACATCATTTTTCACTTTATAATCATTTTCATTTCAGGTCAACAAGTAACATCTCCAAAATTCGATCCAAACTCTTTCACGGCTGGAACCTTTGATCCTAACAAACAAAATGGTTTCGGAGGAAACGGATTTGATCCAAATTCTTTTGGAAGGAAATAAATAACGCAACTTGAACGGATTTCAATGTTTTGAATTTTATTCCTTCAACAGCCTTGAAACTTGGAGCTGTCTTCGCATGAGACAGGGGCTTAAAGGGAGCCATTGTCGTGTACATGTCTAATTAGACTGAAAACACGAATGGATTTGACAGGAGCAAAGTGGATGAAGTAGTTTGAAATATTTCATCCAGAGACGGGATCATAACAAATAAAAACACAAACATTCAAATACACAAATTTTCGGCCCCTTAGCCTTTATCAAGTGTTAAAAACGACGATCTTTAACAATGCTTTAGAAGTGAAATCCACCCTTGCTAGAATTTTGCAATGAACGCCAGAGAAGCAAGGATGGATTTTACTTAGAATTGTTATACACGTACATGTAGATCGTCGTTTTTTTAAAATTTGATAAAGGCCAAGGGGCCGAAAATTTGTGTATTTGAGTGTTTGTGTTTTTATTTATTTTCTAAGTGGATGGTTTATGATTTTCGGAATATCGATTTGTATTTTATCTAAGAAAGGTTTTGTAAACTAAGATATATAATCCCTTCCATTCCTTTTAAACCTAAACAAACCAATGAGGGGGTGGACGGGGTGAAAAGGAGGGGCGGGAGGAGGGAGAGAGGGGAGGTAGGGAAGGGGAAGAAAGGAGAGGGAAGGGGCGAGAGGGGGAGGTAAGGGAAGGGTAAAAAGGAGGGGGGGATAAAGGGGTGGGAGGGGAGAGAGGTATCCCCTATCGCCCCCCCCCCCCCACCAATAAACAAAGCAACAAGAGGCCCAGGGGCCACATCGCTCACCTGAGAACACTGGGTAATGGGTATGTTGAGAGAAGACAATATGTATTAAAAGTTGTCATTTATGAAAACAGGTTAACACAAGACATAAAATAACATATAATTAAACAAAGCACACAAGACTGAACAAAACAACAGTTAGTAATATGACATAAAAAATGCATGCACATAAATTAAGGCAGCATGAGAGAAGAGAATAAGAAAAAAATCAGTTTTTGCATTAAAGTAATTAAGGCCATAAAGACGTCAAAATTAGTGATTGGATTTAAACAAAATGAACAAACTTGAATCATACATCCTTCTAGATCACTCAGATACAATTAGTTTTTCAATCCTTGAAGCGGTTCTGGAGAAGAAGATTTTTAAAGACGGGTACCCTCCTAGACCTATATGACCCTGCCCTGGATCCACCCCTAAAGGGATCAAGCCTAAATGAGCAAACTTTGTAGAAGACCTTAAGTACTTCATGACAACAAAGTTTCATCAAAATCCTCCAAGCGGTTTCAGAGGAGGAGATGAAAATGTGAAAAGTTAGCCTTTGGCTCAGGTAAGCTAAAAATAGAAGTTTTTGCATGAAAATAATGAAGGCCATAAAGATGTAAAAAACACGTCAAAAATTGGTTATCGCATTTTAATGAAATGAACAAACTTGAATCATATATTCTTCTAGATCACTCAGATACAATTAGTTTTACAATGCATGCAGCGGTTCTGGAGAAGATTTTAAAAGAGGGGTACCCCACACCACCTACTGGACCCCGCCCTGGATCCATCCCTGGAGGGATCAAGCCAAAATTAACAAGCTTGGTAGAGGATCTAAAATACTTCATACAATACAAAGTTTCATCAATGTCCTGTAAGCGATTTAAGAGAAGATGAAAATGCGAAAAGTTAATGGACGGACAAATGCCGGACGATCCGGTATGACAATATCTCAATTTGAGCCTTTGGCTTTTTATGAAATGAACAAACTTGAATCATACATCCTTCTAGATCACTCAGATACCATTAGTTTTTCAATACATGCAGCGGTTCTGGAGAAGAAGATTTTTAAAGAGGGGTACCCTCTGGGACCAATTTGATCTCGCCCTGGATCCACCCCGGTAGGGATCCAATTGAAATGAACAAACTTGGTAGGGGACCTTTAGTACTTCATGCTTACCAAGTTTAATTAAAATTCTCCGAGCGGTTTCAGAGGAGAAGATGAAAATGTGAAAAGTTAACAGACGGACGGACGACGGACGCCGGACAATCCGGTATGACAATAACTCCCTTTGAGCCTTTGGCTCAAGCTAAAAAGACAATATTTTGTCCGGTTCCTATCTTCTAATTGAAAAAAAAAAAAATTGACAACAGATGTTGTTATAGAAATTTTGAACCCCCCCCCCCCTCTTTTTATAATCTTTGCAATAAAAGAATTATTATAAATTCAAATTGTACATGTTGTAAATCAAAAATGCTATCACACAAACATTTATTAATTTAATTTTACCTAGAATATAGCTTTTAATATATCAATATGAACCCAAGGGGAATTAATATGGAGATAATGCCAAACTTCATAAAAAATGCCGAAGTCAAAAAAATGGCCAAATTGGCATTAAAATTATTCAGAAAAGTTAAAAATTGCATTCAAAGCTTAAAAAGTGGAGGAAAAATGAAAAATAAAGAAAAAAAAATTATGCCCCAGTTGGGATTTGAACTCGCTACCTTGGGACTCATTGACACACTGAAAACATACCTATTTAAAGTAATAAAAAAACATTAAAAATCTAAAAGTCAAGATATTGAAAAAAAATCATCACTGTTACATTCCTTATAATAATTCTGATAAATGTTAGAACAATCATTCATGGGAAGAACCATAAAATGCCAAAAATGATGAAAATGACCATCCCCCCCTTCCTTTTTTACAGTGTTAAAAAAATCATTGAAAATTCAAATATAAACTTTTCAGCAAAATTCTTTCACTAAAGCAATCCTCTGCTTAAAAATGGCTAAATTAAACTAAACTGGAGCAGAATTTTTCAGTAAGAAAGAAAATATTAAGAGAAATATCAATTTTTGCATTAAAAATACAATGTCGAAAAAGACGTCAAAAACGCGTCAAAAATTAGTTATCGGATTTTAACGAAATGAACAAACTTGAATTATACATCCTTCTAGATCACATAGATACAATTAGTTTTTCAATCCATTCAGTGGAACTGGAGAAGATTTTTGAAGAGGGGTACCCTCCGGGGCCTATTTGACCCCGCCCTGGATCCACCCCTGAAGGGATCGAGCCGAAATGAACAAACTTGGTAGAGGACCTTTAGTACTTCATGCATACCAAGTTTCATCAAAATCCTCCAAGCGGTTTTAGAGGAGAAGATGAAAATGTGAAAAGTTAACGGACGGATGGACGGACGGACGACGGACGGACGCCGGACAATCCGGTATGACAATAGCTCACTTTGAGCCTTTGGCTCAGGTGAGCTAAAAAAGGATAAGAAGTTAATTATCAAAAAATGAATTAATTTGAAAAAGGACATAATTATATACTTCAAAATTTCACCCGATAGATTACAATAAAGATATCAAATACATGTACATGTCTCAGATAAGAACTGCAGCAGGTGTAGAATGTAACAGTTCCCCTACTTGCACCTTAAAGATTGTGGCACCAACAGACTTCCTTGATCAAATACAATGGTCGGAAAATATTGTCTCCTTTTAAGCATTCAACTTTGTTGTGGAGGTAAGTAAATGTAAGAGTAAATTTTCCGGGGTTTTTTTTGTCTAGAAGGATGTGATGTGGCAAGATAGTTGAAGATCAAACACTGTTACAGTAACTCCATTTCTTTTGTATCTTACTCATTTTAACTTTGTATCATAAATCACGTGAAGGTTCAATAGAACTTTTCATATTGCTTTCGATACAGAGTTTGAAAAAAAAAAACCATGAACTTCTACGCTAAAAGAAACTTGTTTGTCCTACTTCATAAAGGCAGAACTGCCAAATTTACAATAATTTATTTTGAAAAGAACTACCATTGAGAACCATCTTTTCCAACTAATTTGAAGAAAATGGCACGCTGTCTTGTTTATGAAAATGTCTTTGAACATTGAAATCATTAATATTTTTCATGTTTGTAATAAATAAAATGTTTACTGTAAGACTGAAAAGAAGGAAACAAACATCCAACCCTCGATGGAAGAAATTATTTTTATTTTACAATATATATCTTAGATTATATCTTTAAACAATTCTTCCCTCCAGGAATAGTAAGGAGACAGGACTATTCTCCAAATGCCAAACCTCATTTCGACCCGAACGGTATTGGTGCTGGACAATTTAATCCAAACGCAAACAACTACATAAACGGAAGTTTTGTCCCTGGTTCCGCCGGAAGTTACAACGGCGGAGGCAGTTTTCAGCCTGGCGGTCAGACCGGAAATTTCAATCCTGGAGTGATGCCATCTGGGAGCTTTTCTGGCGGTAGTGTAGGAGCCAGTTCCGGCGGAAGTTCATCGTTCAATCCAAACTCCTTCTCTGCTGGGAACTACGATCCCAATAACCAGCCCTCAGGACATTTCGACCCGAGCGTATTTGGCTAAAACTTTTAAAGTGTGTTTCTATTGTAAAGATGGTTTTAATGAAATAAAAACAAGCTGAGAATAATTTTTTCCTCGTTTTAATTCTCCAAGATTATACATATTGTATGAAGGCATTCTGTATTTCTTCTGAGGAAACTAGAGAATGTGATTTTTGTATCATCTGCTTTCTGAAGTAATTCTTGATTTTCTTTAGAAATCTGAAAAGGTAATATGAGTTCCAATTAGCGAAAAATATATGATGAAATTGTTACAAAAAAAAATACAAAGAATGTATCAAAAGCTTTTTGAAGAGTTAAATTGACATCTTATAAACTGTGAAATAATCCTGTATCAATGATTTTTTTTTTGGAAATAATTAAATCGGATCAAGTATAATTGATCTACATTTTCTTGGAAAAAATAAATAGCAAGTTCATAAATGCATTAAAACCATGCCAGAAAAGTAATCCAAAATCTACCTACACTTATTCAATATAATAGATGCAACATTGTTGGAAAGTCCAACAAGTGAGCTGAAATTCGTAGCAAAGAAATAATCGGGATCTGTAGCGAGACCGGTCTCAGTAAGCAGATGACCCAAGGTAACCACGTTGATTCCAGAATTACCAATCTGACTGACTCTCGTTAGGGCGTCGGTCTCGGCCCCAGGGTGATCGGTCACTCCTATTATAAAACTTTTATATCCCGATCGTCTGGATACGATGAGGTAATCGTAGGCATCTTCCAATCCTCTCTCGTAGTTTGAATTTCCTCCAGAGTCAACAGCAGCATCTATTGCAGAGAGAACGGAAGTGACGTCATAGTATGATGTCAGAGAAAACACCTCTGAGGCATATGTATTAACACCAAAAAGTGCCACGTTATCCCCATGTAAAGATATCTGTAATTCTAGAGCCACAGATTTTGAAAAGTCCTGCTGCTGTGACCACTCCTCGTCACTGACGCTTCCAGAGACATCCAAAAGGAAGAGAACATCCGAATGCATGTGAGGTATAGTATCTAAAAAAAAATTGACGAACCGATTATATATCCACACAAAGATGTAGACTAAGTCCATTCATCGACTCTGATTATTCAATATCTGCCTAAACGAATTAATTGAATCGATAACTGAACTAGTATATTACAGGAAACATTAATTTATCAAAACGCGACGAGGTTCTTAAACAATCAACATTGAAATTTTGAGATTTCAAATTAATTATCTTTTTAATGCCCCATCTTGTTCCTAAAAAGTATTGTATCAACATATTCTGCAATGTTGCATATCGACCAAACCATGTTTAATTATTAACAGAGAAGACAAATTCTTCTATTCCCCTTATACAGGATGGTAAATAGAGACAACCAAATCACATCGTTCCAGTGATATAATCAAAATCGATTTTTTATTAAATTAATTTTCTTAGCTTTAAAATATGTAGTGTTTTTGTTGCATTCCCTTTCGTCGAATGGGCTTTTACATGTATATATACGGTCTTTTCATTCGAAACATCCAGTTTCCTAATACAATGGAAATCCCACGTGGATGATCCGGATAACTACATCCTTTACTAGTCATATTGATTTAATTTATTTCTGCATATTGTTATCCAAAGTGTTTCCAGTTTGGGAAGGGGGGGGGGGTTATTGTATGATTGTTACCATTAAGGCTCTAGGTTCTATTACAATGTTAATGGTTATTAAAGCTTTCGACAAAAGTTTTCTTTCCTGGTTGCGCTTCATTATGTTTGCACCATTTTTTTTTAAATTAAAATAATAGAGAGTGTTTTAATTAAAAAAAATAGAAGTAACTCAGTTTTGAAATTCACCATCCTTGTATTGTTCTTCCATAACCATGATAACGTGTGTCTATGACATTAACTTGGGCTTTCTAATCAAGCAGAGACAAGACCTAAATTATTTTATACTTCCCTGTTATTAATGATTTTGAATCACAAGGAAGTGCTTAATGTAAACAAAGGAATCCTTACCGACGCAGACACTTCCGGAATTCTTTAAGGCAACGCAACGGTGATCAGCAGGACACGAGGAACATCCGTTTGATGTCAGCACATCCTATCAGAACAAACAAATATCGACATGTATTATAATTGAACGTCTATTTAGTGGAAACTTGAGAGATCTTTATTCAAAGTGTAGATCATGGTCAAACGCTATCTCCTACGCATGCGTCCGATTTCAGTTCCGCTTTTATTCATTTTGAATCTTATATTGAAAACCTGTGTCGCCTATGACCTTGTGTGCGAGTTGGGTCAAATGATCTGCTAAGATGTGAGAAATACGTTAATGAAGAATACTCATTATGATGATTTCCCTAGTCCTATAGTCTGGAAAATACGATTTGTCAAATAGAAGCAAAAACATGGTTAACACTGCCTTGTCGACCATCTTTATTAAAAGACTTTCTGTTTTAAGTGACAAGGGTTTCGTTTTCCAAGTAAACGATTTTCATACAAATAAACCTGTATTAAGAAACCACCTGTCCCACGTGACCTTGAAGTGTCTCTTAAAACAGGTTTAACCTTAAAAAATTAACCTTGAAATACAAAGCAATTTAAGTTGTTCTTGGGATAAATTCGTTATTAACAGAGATTGTGCAGATCAGTCACATGAACAAACATCCGGTGAAAACGACATAGAGATATCATTCACTCCAAAAGAACCGCGTAACAGGCAGTGTGAAAAAATGAATGGCAACACATTAACGGAGGGAGAACAACTTTGGACGGTCATCTGCTAATAAATACGGATTACGTACGCATAATCCTCTCACTTATCCGGATATGCAAAGAATTACCAAGAGACGAACAGTTACACCAAAGGGACAAGAAATACTAAACAAACTCCGTCATGACAAAATTTGGTTTCGAAATGCCAATGAGAGCTGATATTTTTAAAAGATTTTTTTTTTTTACTTTTTTACATTTAATTTCTCAAACGCTAAATATTTCCGAGAATATTTTGAACATTAAAAAAAAGTGCTATTGTTAAATACTCACATCTGTGAAATTTTCTGGAATGTCTACATACTCCCATCCTTCTGCGGTTTCCATAGTAACGGTTCCTACTGCCTTTTGAGCATTTATTGTACAGCTCAACTGAATCCGATTGTAATTTACAGAATAACAGTTGTCATAGTTATAACATCTCTCCACGCATTCACAAAATCCACTTGGCTGGAACCACTCGATCCCGTAACCTAGGAGACGGCGGTCATAGTAAATTTGGGATCTAATAGAAGAACTAAGGGTACATTTTTGGAAGGTAGTTACTGTACTGAAACATTTCGGAAAGTGCACTGCAAACAAAATGTAGAAGCTTATCGTATTATAAAACATTTCCTTCGGAGAACAATCAAAAAGTCTCCAAAGCCATAATCCGGACGGTTTAAATTGTTCGTAAAAATAAATCAAAACACAAACAAAACTATGGGTTTTTTTCAAATATCTTTAAAAGAACATTTCGTCTACGAATTGCAAACAAATTGAACTTCAAAACGGTACAAAATTAATTCAAAACACATCCAAACTAGGTTTTATTTTTCTCAAATAATTCTGAAGAAAATTTCGGCTTCTAGATGTGCGCACAAATTAAACTCCAAAACTATTATGCATAAAAAATTCTGATGATGTAAATGGCATGAAGATGATATCCAC
Organism: Pinctada fucata; assembly: GCA_028142955.1. Classification (NCBI taxonomy): domain Eukaryota; kingdom Metazoa; phylum Mollusca; class Bivalvia; order Pterioida; family Pteriidae; genus Pinctada; species Pinctada fucata. Next base: position 610,329 of record AP027107.1, read on the forward strand.
TATCACGTTACTAGTATTGACAGAATGGTAAACAACACTTCAATAGTCTTTTATAAAATCCGATTTATATTAATTAGTATGTAAATAGCGTCCATCCACTGGAAATATTTTTACAAGAAATATCCATAAATTCAAGATGATCGTTTCTAGCTCTGATGAATATAATTTTTGAAATTTCATAAACTCTTTTTGGTCAAGAAGACATCATGAGGATGGCGCTTAAAAATCAGGATTCGTGTTTTGCATTATTACTTAACTAGAAATGATTATCCAAAGTTTAAATAGTCTAATTAGCTTAATTGAATAAACCTGTCGGGTCAGTCATCCCAGCGTAGAACATTTTCATTTTCCTAATTGTTATTAATTATGTATGTTTAGAATAAAGTGAATAGAAGAACTAAGGCATCTGGGTAACGGGTACTTTTTGCAGAATGCCGATGCACATCTTAAAAAAACTCGATGAGTAGGTCAACTTAGAAATACAACCTTGTGATTAAAAAAGATGATCAATTGGTATCAAAATTACATATGGAATGATTACTTTTCAGAATTCAGATTTATTTTCAGTAAAACAACTCTAGTACACGGTTTAAAGTCGGTGTAATGTAAAAAAAAAAACCAAATGTATAATTGTACTGAATATTAATTAAATCAATTTTATTGAAACCATGCACAGCATATATTAAAGAAGGGATGGTATCTCCAATAAGACCCTGGTGCAGCACCAACAGCAAAACACTAATACACCCGATGCAAAAACACAAGAGACGAGAATACAAAGAGACGGAAAAGAGACATACGACATGTAAACAAGAAACACAAAAGACTACACCCAATAGGCAACCGGTTCCGACTTTGGACGGCCTTTGCCACGCAAGTAGCAAATGGTGTGGTTATCCTGGATTACGTGCGCACAACCCTCTCACTTCTCCAATTACCCAGAGGTCTCGAAGAACGTACACGTGTGGTGTAAAACAACCTCCTCACTGTCAGATGACCAAACGCAAACAAGACCGTAAAACGCAGAGTCCCCAGCAACACAGATGAATATGTAAATGGATATAAAAAGAGGATGTGCGTATGTCCGTGTTCTGCCGGCTGTAGCGAGCTCATGTATATAATCACCCGAGAAGTCCGACTGACATTCAGAGAGGACAGGTGATCGGGGCCCTGTCTTCTCTAAAGAGGTTTGGACAGGGCCCATCATGGAGTCCCGTCATCACAGTCAGTCAGAGTGCAAGTCTCAAGAATGCGCTGGTACACGACTGTAGATGGGTAAAGTACCAAACTTAGTCTCCGTCTTGTGATTGTGTTTAATGTTTTAATGCCGTAATTCTGACGCATTTTCGATGGTTATGCTGTCTACCTTTGATCCTTCTTATTTTGTTTATCATATCACCATAAAAGAAAGGTTGTGTATCATCATGGAGTCCCGTCATCACAGTCAGTCAGAGTGCAAGTCTCAAGAATGCGCTGGTACACGACTGTAGATGGGTCAAGTACCAAGCTTAGTCTCCGTCTTGTGATTGTGTTTAATGTTTTAATGCCGTAATTCTGACGCATTTTCGATGGTTATGCTGTCTACCTTTGATCCTTCTAATTTTGTTTATCATATCACCATAAAAGAAAGGTTGTGTAATACCGAAGTAATGTACTCTCTTGCCTGTATAGATTCGAATTTTAAAAGTAGCTGACTGTAATTTTTGTAAAATTTCCAGAAAGCCTTAACTAGCTTATGGAAGCGGAAACCTTGACACTCAAAGTAGCATTCCTTAAAAAGTGAATCGGATGCTAATTTTGCCCTACCATTTACCATATTATGAGTACATATGATTGTATCGTATTAATTAGTCATATTGTATGACATGTCTAATGTAAATTAGAGAATATCGAATTTGCCCCCCCCCCTCCAGGAAGAGTAGAAAACTCTATCGAAATGTTGCTGACAAAAGGAAAAAACATATGACAATGGCGTAGCTCTGCTTGAAAAAGTGGAGGGGCACAACATACCAAAATTTCTAACAAGCAAAAAAAAAAAAAAAAAAAAAAAAAAAAAAAAAAAAAAAAAAAAAAAAGGGGGGGGGGGGGGGGGGGGGGGGGGGGGGGGGCGGAGGAAGAGGAAGAGATTAAAAAATAAATATTGGGTTTTCATGTTCTGTATGCACAAATTTTAACATTTCTGGTGCAATTCTAAATTTTAAGTACATGAATAAATGGCTGGCGAGCGGTAGCGAGCCAGGAAATTTTTTAAGCAAAATATTGACTAATCAGAAAATACTGTCTGTGTCCTCTATCATTAACATATACATGTAATGATATTCTATATAGTTTGAGTTAAAGGTAATTTGCAGTTTTTTTTATATCTGTATAACCAAAATTTACGTCAAAAAGTGGGGGGGGGGGGGGGCACAAACATACTTATGCCCCCCACTTTCAAAAGTGGGGGGCACGTGCCCCCCCCCCCCCCCCCCCCCCCTGCCCCCCCTTGTCCTAAGCCAGTGTATGATTAAAAATGGTGATATATTAAGTAATCGATTTACTGAAACTTGTCCAAATTTATCCATAAAAATTAGCTGGTAAATACTCTATACGAATGGCCTGAACAATTAAATTCCCTAATTATGCCAAGTACAAATACATGTATATGTAAATATCGTATCTATTCTACTCGTTAATTACTCTACCACGCAGTCCAATACACGGAATATTTACAGAGATACCATTTCTGGTGTGTATTGATTGTTAAGCTATCATTTTTCATGGCCTATTTTGTTTATGATCACTTGATAATGCCTTGATATGGACCATAATTGATCGGGATCGACAGTACACTCAAACTACTGTCATGTCGGCTGGACTCAGATTTTCACTTTCCGTGTATATGTTACTTGATGTGAAGTTACACGAAGCTTCAATCAAGAAACGGCAGGACAATTTATTTTAATAGGTTCATAATTGATTATGTTCGTTAATAATAATAACAGTATAATGAAGGTAGATATTATTTTTGATAGAAAAATTGTTCCTTACATGTTGAAAACAGTGCGTTATATTAACCAGAAAGTGCAAAAGAGTAACAAAACAGCGAAATCCTTTTGGCGGAGAATAAAGGGAATGTCGGGCAAAAGTTTATAATTAACATAAAAATACTTAAAACGAAAACAGATATTTACATAAAAGCAGGTCAAAATTCAAGGTTGAAGTCAAAGTTATTGCATAAACATCAAAGGATTCCATTTGTGAACGTTATTGTCATGGAAATTTGGTTTCAATCAAAATCTTAAGTCAAAAATTTGCCGGACAGGCGGACGGATATTGTACATTAATAAAATGACAGAAATTCCTGAGACTTTTTTTGTAATAAATTGTATGACGTCACGTTGCTCAGAAAGTTGAATAATATTCCTATTCTGACAAAAAAATAAAAATAAAAAATAAAATCTGCACTTTCAAAATAATTCAATCACTTATTTGACAAAATCTGAGGAGCTAATGAGTGACATGAATTTAGTCAACAAGCAGGTGGATCTTACTCTTCTAAGGCACCAGTTCTCACTCGATCTATTGGAGAGAGGAAGGAGGTGTTGCTTTTGTACTAAACGAATGATTTTTTCTTAAGTTTATGTAGTAATGCAATGTTTCTGTAATTATAAACACTTTGGTTGTATGATTTCTTTATTGACTATAGAGAGTTTATCAACAACACATCGAGTTACAAACGTAGATATTATATAACGCAAAAAGTCGGTTAAGAAAAGCAGCGCTGGACAATGCTACCCTCCTTTATACACGTATTTTTATTTATAAGTGTCCCATTGCATGTCCGACTTTCTGTGAACCTTCTGTGAACTTAGGTATCAATGACAATCTTCGTCAAGTTGGTATGACCACCTCCCGCATCGTCTGCTGTCATGTCACTTCCGTATTATGAACGTCAAAGTTTGTCTGCTTCTTGCCTACATCATCACCGGAAGCATTGGGGAATATAACAAAGCGCACTAAAATCATACGGCGTAAAAAGTTACTGCATCACGGATGACAGGTAAGCACTGTCTTAGTAAATTTGCTTATTTTTTTTTTATTTTTTTAAAAAAATTTTTTTGAAAATCTACCAACTCAAAGCAGAAACAAGATATCACAATACTAGTACTTGCTTTTTAATTTTGATTTGTCACGTCACTGAAACATAAAACACATTCCATCTATTCACATGTATGATAACTGTGTACACATAATCCTGATAACCACACTATTTACTGTAAATATAACAGATGTCCATCCGGATAACCACACTATTTACTGTAAATATAACAGATGTCCATCCGGATAACCACACTATTTACTGTAAATATCCGGATAACCACACTATTTACTGTAAATATAACAGATGTCCATCCGGATAACCACACTATTTACTGTAAATATAACAGATGTCCATCCGGATAACCACACTATTTACTGTAAATATAACAGATGTCCATCCGGATAACCACACTATTTACTGTAAATATAACAGATGTCTATCCGGATAACCACACTATTTACTGTAAATATAACAGATGTCCATCCGGATAACCACACTATTTACTGTAAATATAACAGATGTCCATCCGGATAACCACACTATTTACTGTAAATATAACAGATGTCCATCCGGATAACCACACTATTTACTGTAAATATAACAGATGTCCATCCGAACTCAAATTGTCTTTTCTTGTTTTTTTTGTGCTGGTCCTCTTGTAGTTTGTGTTTTGTCTCCGGTTGATTGTGGATTTGGTTGTTAATAGTTGTCTCCTCTTGTTGTTTGTGTTTTGTCTCCGGTTGATTGTGGATTTGGTTGTTAATACTTGTCTCCTCTTGTAGTTTGTGTTTTGTCTCCGGTTGATTGTGGATTTGGTTGTAAATACTTGTCTCCTCTTGTTGTTTGTGTTTTGTCTCAGGTTGATTGTGGATTTGGTTGTTAATACTTGTCTCCTCTTGTTGTTTGTGTTTTGTCTCCGGTTGATTGTGGATTTGGTTGTTAATACTTGTCTCCTCTTGTTGTTTGTGTTTTGTCTCCGGTTGATTGTGGATTTGGTTGTTAATAGTTGTCTCCTTTTGTTGTTTGTGTTTTGTCTCCGGTTGATTGTGGATTTGGTTGTTAATAGTTGTCTCCTTTTGTTGTTTGTGTTCTGTCTCCGGTTGATTGTGGATTTGGTTGTTAATACTTGTCTCCTTTTGTTGCTTGTGTTTTGTCTCCGGTTGATTGTAGATTTGGTTGTTAATAGTTGTCTCCTTTTGTTGTTTGTGTTTTGTCTCCGGTTGATTGTGGATTTGGTTGTTAATAGTTGTTTCCTCTTGTTGTTTGTGTTTTGTCTCCGGTTGATTGTGGATTTGGTTGTTAATAGTTGTCTTCTCTTGTTGTTTGTGTTTTGTCTCCGGTTGATTGTGGATTTGGTTGTTAATAGTTGTCTCCTCTTGTTGTTTGTGTTTTGTCTCCGGTTGATTGTAGATTTGGTTGTTAATAGTTGTCTCCTCTTGTTGTTTGTGTTTTGTCTCCGGTTGATTGTGGATTTGGTTGTTAATAGTTGTCTCCTCTTGTTGTTTGTGTTTTGTCTCCGGTTGATTGTGGATTTGGTTGTTAATAGTTGTCTTCTTTTGTTGTTTGTGTTTTGTCTCCGGTTGATTGTGGATTTGGTTGTTAATAGTTGTCTCCTTTTATTGTTTGTGTTTTGTCTCCGGTTGATTGTGGATTTGGTTGTTAATAGTTGTCTCCTTTTGTTGTTTGTGTTTTGTCTCCGGTTGATTGTGGATTTGGTTGTTAATAGTTGTCTCCTTTTGTTGTTTGTGTTTTGTCTCCGGTTGATTGTGGATTTGGTTGTTAATAATTGTCTCCTCTTGTTGTTTGTGTTTTGTCTCCGGTTGATTGTGGATTTGGTTGTTAATAGTTGTCTCCTCTTGTTGTTTGTGTTTTGTCTCCGGTTGATTGTGGATTTGGTTGTTAATAGTAGTCTCCTCTTGTTGTTTGTGTTTTGTCTCCGGTTGACTGTGGATTTGGTTGTTAATAGTTGTCTCCTCTTGTTGTTTGTGTTTTGTCTCCGGTTGATTGTGGATTTGGTTGTTAATAGTTGTCTCCTCTTGTTGTTTGTGTTTCGTCTCCGGTTGATTGTGGATTTGGTTGTTAATAGTTGTCTCCTTTTGTTGTTTGTGTTTTGTCTCCGGTTGATTGTGGATTTGGTTGTTAATAGTTGTCTCCTCTTGTTGTTTGTGTTTTGTCTCTGGTTGATTGTGGATTTGGTTGTTAATAGTTGTCTCCTCTTGTTGTTTGTGTTTTGTCTCCGGTTGATTGTGGATTTGGTTGTTAATAGTTGTCTCCTCTTGTTGTTTGTGTTTTGTCTCCGGTTGATTGTGGATTTGGTTGTTAATACTTGTCTCCTCTTGTTGTTTGTGTTTTGTCTCCGGTTGATTGTGGATTTGGTTGTTAATAGTTGTCTCCTCTTGTTGTTTGTGTTTTGTCTCCGGTTGATTGTGGATTTGGTTGTTAATAGTTGTCTCCTCTTGTTGTTTGTGTTTTGTCTCCGGTTGATTGTGGATTTGGTTGTTAATAGTTGTCTCCTCTTGTTGTTTGTGTTTTGTCTCCGGTTGATTGTGGATTTGGTTGTTAATACTTGTCTCCTCTTGTTGTTTGTGTTTTGTCTCCGGTTGATTGTGGATTTGGTTGTTAATAGTTGTCTCCTCTTGTTGTTTGTGTTTTGTCTCCGGTTGATTGTGGATTTGGTTGTTAATAGTTGTCTCCTCTTGTTGTTTGTGTTTTGTCTCCGGTTGATTGTGGATTTGGTTGTTAATAGTTGTCTCCTCTTGTTGTTTGTGTTTTGTCTCCGGTTGATTGTGGATTTGGTTGTTAATAGTTGTCTCCTCTTGTTGTTTGTGTTTTGTCTCCGGTTGACTGTGGATTTGGTTGTTAATAGTTGTCTCCTCTTGTTGTTTGTGTTTTGTCTCCGGTTGATTGTGGATTTGGTTGTTAATAGTTGTCTCCTCTTGATGTTTGTGTTTTGTCTCCGGTTGATTGTGGATTTGGTTGTTAATAGTTGTCTCCTCTTGTTGTTTGTGTTTTGTCTCCGGTTGATTGTGGATTTGGTTGTTAATAGTTGTCTCCTCTTGTTGTTTGTGTTTTGTCTCCGGTTGATTGTGGATTTGGTTGTTAATAGTTGTCTCCTCTTGTTGTTTGTGTTTTGTCTCCGGTTGATTGTGGATTTGGTTGTTAATAGTTGTCTCCTCTTGTTGTTTGTGTTTTGTCTCCGGTTGATTGTGGATTTGGTTGTTAATAGTTGTCTCCTCTTGTTGTTTGTGTTTTGTCTCCGGTTGACTGTGGATTTGGTTGTTAATAGTTGTCTCCTCTTGTTGTTTGTGTTTTGTCTCCGGTTGATTGTGGATTTGGTTGTTAATAGTTGTCTCCTCTTGTTGTTTGTGTTTCGTCTCCGATTGATTGTGGATTTGGTTGTTAATAGTTGTCTCCTCTTGTTGTTTGTGTTTTGTCTCCGGTTGATTGTGGATTTGGTTGTTAATACTTGTCTCCTCTTGTTGTTTGTGTTTTGTCTCCGGTTGATTGTGGATTTGGTTGTTAATAGTTGTCTCCTCTTGTTGTTTGTGTTTTGTCTCCGGTTGATTGTGGATTTGGTTGTTAATAGTTGTCTCCTCTTGTTGTTTGTGTTTTGTCTCCGGTTGATTGTGGAATTGGTTGTTAATACTTGTCTCCTCTTGTTGTTTGTGTTTTGTCTCCGGTTGATTGTGGATTTGGTTGTTAATAGTTGTCTCCTCTTGTTGTTTGTGTTTTGTCTCCGGTTGATTGTGGATTTGGTTGTTAATAGTTGTCTCCTTTTGTTGTTTGTGTTCTGTCTCCGGTTGATTGTGGATTTGGTTGTTAATAGTTGTCTCCTTTTGTTGCTGCTTTCCCCTATGGTAGCTACCATATGGTTTTGATGGAGATCTTTTTGTTCATTCAGGTGATTGAAGGACTTGTATTGGTCTGTCTTAGAAAAGGAGATGGTACGACAGTGGCGTAGCTAGGCCAAAATTAAGTGGATGCTTTTCATGATATAGGGGCGCGGAGGAGGGGGTTATTGGGATCCCACATAGTCTTATGTTCCAGGACATTGCACTGAAGGAGGCCAATAAATAGGGGTTTAGTCTCCAGCAGGTCTGCATGAAATATTCTGAAGAGAATAAAAAAGTACAAAATTCGGAAATTTTAGAAAAAAAGTGGATGCTTTAGCATAAAAGCATACATGTACATGGTGGCTACGCGACTGTACTATAGTGTAATACTGAGCTATAAGGCCCCATCATGATTCAATAATTCTCCTTTGTATGACAGATTTAGCAATTTCTGTTTTTTCCTCGGCGATTGTCCTCTTGTAACAATCACCTTACTCATCATATCGGATGGAGCTATTTATTCTGGGCTTGACAGTTCCTGTAGATACATCCGCCAAATGAATTACTTGTACGTGTATGTAACACCAAAGTGAACTGTATAGCTTTGTCAATGAACACAATAACTGACACCTTTTTCAGATTCTAGTTCCTACATCTAATAATAAATTGTTCAATGAAACATCAGATCTTTCGATCACTATGCTCATATTGAAGAAAGGAAAAGCTCTTAAGTTCAAATATGTTTCGTTTTTTTATGAAATCCCTTCTCCTTTCAAAATGGTAACTTTTATAAGCGTGATAAAATGGAGAGGCAAAATAAATATCTGAAGTTCAAGTAAATTTTAACTTTATGTAACATAAGATTCTTGTTACGAGGTCAAAAGCTTTGGTTGGCCGAAAGGTCTCGACACAAGGAACTCACGTGACATATGAAAGTTTCATCATTTATCATCTTTTTACCATTCAAAATTATGACAAAATGTTAAGTTTTTGCCTCAGGCTTACAAACGAATGTACAGATCGAAGGACAATCCAAAACCTATATGATGCGATATCTTTGATTCAGGTTTTAAAAGGAGAAAGCATTAATTAACCATTAATTAACCATGTAAGGTATTTAGATAAAATCACCAGTTCAGATGAATCATTCCTAAATCTAGCAAAACTTGTAATTTTGTTATTTACAAGAAAACATTAATGATAAATATCAAACATCATCGTCGGGAAGGAGAAATTAGGACGACATAACGAGTGTAAATTGATTCGATCTTACAATTTACTTAGCGTACAAAACTGATATCCCGTTTCTTTTTACCGGCAATCTTAATAACTACCGAATGATAAACGTAAAGATCTTTGATCGCATTGACTCGGTTATCATTAATTCTGATAAATGACCAATGTTACGTCTCGATAAAATTGTGATTGATTGTTTTGCCTGCACCTAGAACCCGAATTCACTCTGTTGCTCGGCCAGGACATTGTTAGCTGAAATCTCAATTACTGTTCCTTGGTGTGATATGCAGCGATACCAAAGACAGATAAGTTTTACCCTACACTAGTAAAGGAAAACCCTTCTCTGTGCGTTTTTACCACCACCGCCATCATCACCATAACCGCCTCCCAAGGACTAAAATTCTACTTAGCAGGGGAAATTTAATATTTGTTCTTGATAATTTGAATTTGCCCCCAGTGTCGAAATTATGGAAAAACCTATCTGTTTGAGAAAAAAAAAAAATCATCGACAACAATTTAGGAACAGGCCATGTATGAAGTGCGGTAGACACTTGATGTAATCCTCTGCAAAGGTATGACAAAAATTTATTTCATTTTTTAATTTATCAAAAATTAAAAATCAAATGTTTCAAATGTAGCAAGTTTTGGTATTTTTTTCTATATAGTACCTTAGATACTAAACTTTGAATAACATATATACTTTTCCGTATCCGATTTACTTAAACAGGGAAAAATCGAAAACGAAAAAATAAAATTGCAGCCTTTTACATTTCTTAATCACATTATATGCCAATTGTGAAGTAAAATTGTTTTAAACTTAATTTTGTCTGTAAAGTACACAATTCAGAGCCGACTATCGTTCATCTCAGAGTTAATATTATAGTCTACAAGATACGTTTAAGGTATCCGATGTACGATAGGGCATTAGACTACAATTTCCCATGCCTGGTAAGGTACCATAAACTATATATTTTCTGAAAGGTTATAATGCCCACAGCTCAGAAATAAGAATTTTGGGGCTGGAAAAACAATGGGGAACAACTCACCAAGCACTTCATTTGCCCATTTTCTGTATATAATATATATAAAAATCTAAGTTGCACAAGAGTTTTTCCCCTTTGATTTTTTGAGACCTGGGAGTCTTATATCTGTATTCTCGGTATCGTTACCTTTCAGAAAATATATAGTTTATTGTACCTTACCAGGCATAATTTACCATACTTTACAATGGAGATGATTAAATCGCTATGTAAAATGACGCTACCTTAAATCTACTTGCATGTGAAATTTTGATAATATGATCAATATCGATAGAAATATTGATTATTAAAGATTCTGGACAATATTCTTCAACTGACACACATATCGATGAGGAAATCATGATTAAGGTCATTTATAGACAAATTAATAAATAATGGACTTGGTTTAATAGCTATAGTTCATATCCTCCATCATTTTATTGTATCAGAATTTAATGTCATATTTTACTCACCAGGGTCTTTGTCCACAAGGTAGGTTAACCCTGAATGTTTCAAGAAACTTTAAGGTAATAATACAGAAGTGTTCCAACTCTTTACCTTCTTGGAAGAAAATTTCAAACAAATTGTAAATGCACCAGACACGTGTTTCGGTTATTCAATCCTCATCAGTGATGCTTCCAGCCAATGTGATTTTCAGACATAGCCAAAATTATTTTCAGTAGCGCCCTCTGGTTTTACATTTGTATTCTTTGAAATTTAAATTTGTGCAGAGAGTACGCGGCTCCAAATTTCCTGTAGGATCGATTCAGTAGTATAATTGAATAGAATCGATGACCAAAATAGGATTAGAGGGATGGTGCTACTACTATAATTTCGATGTTCCATTTGGATGAAATGTTGGTCGTTTCTTCAAACGCATTCGAAAATTTCTGATTACAAAATTTCATCAAATTTCTGAAAACTGGGTCCTGAAGCATCATATCCGAGCCATCTTGCTACGTCTTTTGATATATTTAGGACATACTATTCACAGATTTTGGCCATATTTCATTGTCTGGATTGAGGATCACTGACGAGGATTAGATACCCGAAACGTTCATGTCTGGTCCATGCTGAAAATTTATCTGCTCTTAAACGACGCTAATGAATTTGAAGACGTTTAACACATGAGAAGTTTTCAAAATAGCAAAATAATATATATGATGTCAAATCGATAAAGAGCCAAAACAAAGCTTCTTTCAGTCGACAGAGCTGGAAAGAGGTAATTATTACACTTCAAACATCAAGTCACGGGGAACGAGTTTAAGTGTTCCACACTGCAACAAGAAATACATGTAAGTGTTTATAATAATAATACGAAAGTGTTCCAACTCTTTACCTTCTTGAAGAAAATTTCAAACAAATTTTAAATGCACCAGACACGTGTTTTGGATAGTAAATCCTCATCAGTGATGCTTCCAGCCAATGTGATTTTTAGACACAGCCAAAATCCGTCCTTAAGTTTCATCACTGAATACTCAACGACAATCTTAGTCCAGTCAGATTAAGTACAGCATATAGGGACCCAACCTAGAACAAATTGCAACACAAACTTTTCTGTTGATTTGATTACCTTAATGTAGTGACTTTCGCAGGAGAAATTGTCTATCAAAATCAACCCCATGGAAATTGGATTTTTTTCGGAAAATATGAAAATTCCACTTAAAAATTACGAAAAACTGGCAAATTCAACTTACTCATTTACAAAAATGTATTTCTCATCTAAATTGGACCAAACCAAAGCCTAGGTTTCAATAACGTAAAAACGTTGTTCTATGAAGCGATTTGATGATTTGAAAAACCGTATTTCATGCGTTATTTTTGGGGGAAAAGACGAAAATATTTGAAAACTGAAAAAAAGAGCTTTCATACATAATGGCTTAATGTATTTATAATAAGTTTTATTTTAAACTTAAATTGAATATGGGTACACGAACAAACCTTTCATAACCTTTTAATTTTGAAACCCTAAAAACCAAATAGGCCTATTTAGCTAACCCTAACCTGAGGATGTGTATAAAGTGCAATTACCGTACATTTTCAGAAAATTCTAATGTATTTCTCTGTTTCATCTTTATTTTTGCGTACATTGGAATGGAGAAAATGGAATAACTTTCTTGTTTAACAGAAACTCTGATTTAAGCCAACTTTCATGTGTGGATCTCGGGGTTGTAACGATAAAAAAGTGTTATTTCATAAACGGCTTGACCCCCTTTCTCTTTTCAGAGGGGGGGGGGGGGGGGCAACCCGTCGGGGGGGGGGGGTGTAAAGATTTAAAGGGCACATATCTTCATTCCCTCCGCATTAGCAATCTATTCATCTAAAAACAGTATGAAATAGGCCGGGAGCTTCGTGAAGAAATCGCTGACATTTCATGATATTATATATAATAACATAAATTCTATAACTGTTTACTTTGAAACATTGAAATACATGTTTATAGTGTTGTAAAACAAAATAAAAAAACTAAGTCGCCAGGAAATTATTGGTTTATTTTTCAGTACTTCGCTATTTATTTATAAAATTGCACATTATGCATTTCCTTCATCACAAATACCATTCTATTTGAATTGACTCCTAGTTATCGCAAGAGAAACAAATCTGTCATACTAAATGCAAATGAACACAAGCTTGTTTATTAAGGTAAAATACCAATAAGAAACAAATTATCCACACAAATTATGTGTCAAAAAAAAATTTCACGTCTGAAATAAAAAAAAATCATACAAAATTTCAGTGCTTCCATACAACATAATAACCCGAAATCCGGATATCGTATTCATGTCATAATGTCTGTTCTCTGTACTGCATTTGAAATGAGGTACAGAGAACAGACATTATGACATGATTTCGTGTTATCATGTTGAATGGAAGCACTGAAGCGTATTTACAAATAATGAAACTTTGAGGGTGGATATCAATGTGAACCACGCCAATATTTTTGGTAGACTTGCTAATTACATATTTACTCGATCATGTTAAAACACATAAAACACAAAAAGTTTGTGTTGCAATTAGTTCAAGGTTCAATATTACTTTGACTGGACTATCTAGATCTATGACGAGCCATCTTGCTAATCTTATGAATATTGATGATAGTCGTTTATTTAGACAAACATTTGCAGCGGCGCAGATATCAAAAGTTTTGATAACTTTGCTCAAAATGGCAAGGTCTATCTAAACCATTTGAATAAGACCTTATATAGATTTTATTAGAAAAGCAAGTGCCCTCGATTCAGTGAGGGGGATTGTTCAGTGGGTAAAGATGGGGCTTGATGGGAAAGAGGGTTGGAGCTAATGATAAAGTCATTATGATCCATGAAATATATATAACGATTCGTCGAAGATGGAAACATACAATGATGTATATATATATAGATAGAAACGTTTAAATCATGTCATTTGTGTAATTCGTACACAAAATGCAACCTATGCGAATTCTTGAGTTACAAAAAAGAGGTCAAAATTAGTCAAAGGTATAAACCGACTTTTTTTTTACGATTTCGCAACGAATAAATAAAGTACTTGTTAAACTCCGTCTAGTCTTAAAAGTTAATTTTGAAACGATACGTAACCTGTAAAATAAATTAAAAAATCCTTTTGAATTAAGTATGACGATTGCCATAGCTAATAAAAGACAGCATTTATTGAATACTAACTGTTGTACACTGACATCTTATATATAAATCAGAAAGTTACAACATATTTCCCGGTACATGTTACTGGGGAAATCACATCTCTCCAAAAATAGGGGAATGATTAAAGGATTACTATAGCAGTGATAAAGAAAAGCAATTCATCGACTCGAAGTAACAGAATTTGACGGTATACAAGTTCCGGATCATCCTTTGAGGACCCGAGTCTGTGATTTAGTGTTATAAAAAGACATTGAAGTGTCGTGACATTTGATTGGTCAATTTGCTTCTGCGGAAAGAGTATATTCAGTCAGGCTCAGCCTCATTTGTTCATTGTCATTCTCGTAAGAAGAGAGGAGAAATTAATGGACGGCGACACTGAATAGAGTAAGTAAGGTGTTTATTACTTCAGATTCGACGCTTAATATCAGGGCATTCATTAATTTGTGAAGCGTCTGCGACGGCCAGCAAATATTGATAAATACATCAATCTTGCCTTGGTAAAACAATTCCATTAAAATCTTGATCGTTCGTGACTTTTAATAAGAATTTTCTATTTTTTCGATCTAACTTTAAAAGTTTTTATCGGAAAGATCCGAGAAGCTGACACGTTTCTTTTAATTGTTGTTGACTTTTTTGTAATTTTGACTGCCAAAAACAAATGAAGAAATGTAACGCTAGTAATTCCTTTTTGTGCTACTTGGCTCAGTTGGTTTTAGATCTTTAAAAGATAAACAAATTTGTAAATGAATAAAAATTATGTAAATAAAAACATCGAAAATAGATAAATGAATGTAAAAAACTAAATAAAATCAAACATTTATTATTCGAATCGTCGACATGCATTCTTATAAAATTCTATGCGTTTGAATAACTATTTACATGTAAGTTTCCATTACATGCACATGCTATTGGTTGCATTTGGATAATTCCTCTTATTAAAGTTGATCCTACATACAAAAATTCATATTATTCAGGTTACTACAGAGGCTGAAAGAGTTCAATTCTGTAATTTGTTTTTTTTTTTCTGGTTACAATCTTTAGTCGTATGGACAATAACGTAAATATTTGTCCTACACTTTTCAGTTGCTCAGAAACACAATCTTGAAGTTTATTCGAAACTTCACGGACTTTTTTTAAAAGTTTTAGGCTATAGTTTATTTTTCTTCTTTGAAAAAAAAAGAAAGAGAATGAAAATTGATGATCTTCATGAAATGCGAGTGAAAAGTTTGTATACACCTTTGATAGCTAGCTAAATTGGATGAGTCTCAGATGAAATTCTTCAAATAAAGATTATAAATACCTCCATTTTATCAGTAGTAAAATTTCTTTTAATCAGCGCATTCTTCAAACTACTATTTCTGTTAGTATTTCTTTTAAATTACTTATCACTTAATTGTTTATCTCAAGACTTGTCTGTTTAATTTAGAGCGCCAAGGAATCTCTGTCACGGCGGCGCTTTAGTGAGGGTAAATAAACGTTTGAAATGTAAATTTACAACCGGCGTAACGCAAGCTAGGATCACTTGATATTCAAAATATACGTAAATCTCTCCAATCAGCACAGACATTTTCACCAAGGATCTTGTTTGCTATCTTTGAGCGATTTTGAGTGATGACAAATGAAAGTGAACATAAGAAAAAGGGAGATAATCTATGAAAGGCTAGTTATGTGAAACAAGATGTGATAAATCGGCACTTATAGCCTCTTAGGATATGTTTTATAACTTAGATTTGAAATTCGATAAATTCGAAAGGGAACGGATTGCATATTTTGACAAGCTTGATGAAATCTGACATATTGTAAATACTGCATTCGTGTCATCAAAAGGATTTTCAAACATTTTGATGATGGTAATTGTAATGAGTAAGCATATTCTGTGCGTATTTATATACGTTTGGGCACTACCGTCCGTCCGTATGTTTGTCTGTCCATATGTTAATTAAGACATGCTTGCAAGGATATTCAAACATGTCACAAGGGATCGTCATGACAAAGAAAGAAGTATGATGTTTATCAAGCTAACGTGATTACAACCAATTGTACCAGTTAAACCATGATGGGAATTTACTTTAGCCAAAGGACATTCAAACTTACAATCCTAAGAAATAGAACCTTGTTAATTAAGAAGGTTAGAGGTCAAAGGTCAAAGTTACTTCACGAGAATGGTCCATGATTGACCAGTGTATTTTTGTGTCGGTCGTTGTTCTTTTATTTTGAGGCAAGAAAAAATATTAGTAAAATGATCGCAGAACAGTAAATATTCAATACATCTACTTTCGTACAGAGAAAATAGATTGTTAGGCAACTTGAAAGCTCCGTTTGTATGCATTTGTCGTGAAAATAGTGAATTATATGTATGTATATATTGATAAAAGGAATGTTTTATGCATGGTTAATTGTCCTGACGTATAATCAATATATATGACTTATAAAATATGCCTTCCTAAACTGTTCAACATGTTTATGGTAATCTCAGACTCTTAGCACCATTCCGAAAAAGCGGATATTTTTTTCTTACTTTAGAACAAATCACATCAATGTCTACTGTAGTCCACTGAATTTTGGTCGAATGAAACTATCTTTTTCTATTTCCACGCATGACCATTGTTCCAACATAAAAATTTATGTCTTAGAGCAAAACCATGTATAGTCGATGAAACCATAAAATTATCAATTGATAATAAATCGCCAATATCAAGCCTGAAAGATATGTATTCCTATTTTGTTTTCTTTCGAAAGTCTTTGTAGTAATACGGAATGCAGTTATCGTTCTCTTTCAAAATACCCACTAGTATTATGTCTATTTCACTTCCTTCGAATCCTTCAGCGAGTCCGTCGGACGTGTTCAAGTCAACGTCAAATACTAATGGTATATTGTTCATTTCCAGAAACAGAAAACCCACGTCATACGTATAAAACAGTGATGAACAAATATCAGGGGACGCATTAATTCAGCTTTACCAAAGTAAAGGTTGGAACCGGATCAAGACAAATATGTTCCGGTTTTTGCTGATTTTACTCTACTTCTCCAAGTCTGTGGACACGAGTAGCTGCGGGACAGCATGCGAGTGCCTTCACGAGGACGGAGTGGTAGAAGTCACGTGCAGGAGCGCGCGAATCACAGAAGTTCCTACAGATTTACCGCGTAACGTCACGGAATTGTAAGTTGTACATGTATAGTTAGCGTTTGTATGCAGCTGAATATTTTTTTTAAATGCACGTGTCATTTCTCTTCAAAAATTCATTTGAAATCAGAAAAGTAATATTCAAGAAAAGGAAATTTGATACAACTTTAAAATTTCCCTTTTTTCGATTTCGCTTTTATGTTTTAGTTCAGAATTGTACTATATGTAAATCTAAAGTAAAAATTAAATGTTCATTGCACGAAACAGCTCAATTTATCCACAAGATTAAAAGCTGTATTAACGGGAAGACTCCTACAAAAAAAAAAAAACGAGGAAGCCACAAGTTAATTATTGGTACAGATTCAGAAATTTACGTCATTTCAGTTAGAGTCTTCAGTGTCATCAGGTGTTTCCATGTCTCGTCTAATTTGTCTCTTTGACTTGTGTATTGTCATTTTTATTCAGCATTGTCATGCTTCGATATGCTTGCATGTCGTAATGTGAATATTCTATAAGAAATGTGAAAAAAGATAATCACGTGAAACAAACCTAAACAGATAAAAGAAAAGATAATATTCTTTGAATTGATAGTTCCTGCTTTTTCTTTTCCTCGAATTTTTTTCTACATTGTTGGCACTGGAAATCTCGCCAATCTACTTTGATAGATTCTGTTTTATTGTCCAGTTTGTATTATTGAGAGCTTTCTTTGCAGGATGAAGTATGCATTGTTTTGACATTTTATGCTTGTTGTTTTATATTTATTTTCAATGAAAAAAATTTGTAGACATTAAACTTTTTTTTTTTAAATTAGTAAAACAAAAAATGTACTGTCTCTTGGTGGTTAGTTGATTAGATACATTGTAGCAGAAATGAAGAATATATTGCGAAATGTTGTTGAACTACGTTGTGAACCAAAGCAACAAATAACATTTGAAACGGCTTTTTTTCTACCAAGGTCTGAAATACGATGAATCAAGTTCTGCGATGTGACTTTAACATTCTAAGTAAACATGTACCGAAAAGGTTCCACACTGAGACGACAATGGCAAGCGAAGTCATTTCGTTATATTGCCTAATTTCCGCTGCATCTGTGCTAAAATGACGTGCAACATTTTGTAGTTACGAAAATACGTTATCTCGTTGTTTCCTTCGGACAAATGACGTCATCAGTATTATGGAATATTTTTTGATTATCGGGGTCCAAGAGGAACTCATTGTTTCGGTCCTATTAACTGGGGGTATTAGACAGATTGATCACTATTCCATGCCCTATTCATGTTTACCTAAAGCGGATACAGAGAGATTTAACGAGGATTGTTATCAACAAAAGGCCCACGTCCGGAATTGATCGATTTAATCTTATTGGCTATCGAACATAAATACCAATTTAATAACAATATCAAGTTGTTTATTGGAATATCGTATTTACAGCAAGAGATAAGCTGACTTAACTACTGGAACTCATCAACATGTTTGTAATTTACCGCATCAATTACTATAAAAGATAAATCAGAAAACCACGCGCGGTATAAAATTTTCCGTAAATACGACGCCGAGTAACTTTGGGAGACTTCAAATTTAGAGTTATGCATGCTTGACGTGACATGTATCATAAAGTCAAGAATCAAAATAAAAACCAATTATAACGTAGAAAGAGGAGAAGTGAGAGTATCAATGATATATATGAGTTGGAACCCTTCGACATTATTCATAGAGCCGAAGAAATTCTGCAAGCCAATTCTATTGTCATGCAAGCGATTGATATTGACTAAGTTTTTGATAAAACTTGACAGGTATCTAAAATAATAATCATACTGTAGACCGAAATGCAAATGCGTCCAAATTCAAGCTATGGGACGATACATGAACAAAAATCAAAATACAAAAGCACATAAAAAAACCTTCCATAACACAAGAGATTTTACCTGTATCGTCTGCATACACACACAAAAAATAATTTCGTACCTTCAGGTTTAATATCAACCGTGTTAGTAATTAGATATTTGTGGATTTTCAAATGATTATGATGGAGGAGAAATAGTTTTTTTTGTGTCGCCTGCAAAGCATAGCGACTCTTAGGGGTCACTTTGTCCGTCTGTCTGTCACACTTGGATGTCACACCCTATGTAAAAGTGATTCCTACGTGTCGCTATGTTTCGCATGCGACACATGCATTCATTGGAATTATTTTTGAAATTAACTGAAATAAAGAATGTGAGTGAATAAACCAAAAGTAAAAGGGGCGGGTGAAGTCTTTCAATATTCATCTAAAGTAATATTTTACCCACAGGCTAAATAATATATGTGTCAATGATACAATCAATCATTATTCACGGAAATGTCTGATGGATTGATCAAATTAATACACTATGCCCTTCGGTATTCCCATATAAGCCAAGTACCATCTTAAAGTTCTTGTTTGAAGTGTCAGAAGTACTTTAACAGGGGCAAATGACGTCACAAGTGTGAAGTTATGTTAAAGACGGTAGATGAAGAGTTTGGCTAATTTGTAGATTCAGAGATTTTTGCATTTTGATTACATCGTTACTTAAGTACTTAATATGCCAAGAAATAAAGCTGTAGGCTAAAACTTTAATATAACCAATGCATGCTGAATTTGATCATAAATGATTAAAGTCTTAAGACGAGGGAAACCCCATAAGTCTGAAGAAAGCGAATTTCTTAATTCTTAACGAATCGTATGAAAATTGCCAATTAGAAGAGATCTCGAAGAAATTTTATAAGTCTTCATTCTCATGTTCTGAATATAGAATCTAGATAGATAGGGGGATCTTATGAGGGGGAGACGGAACTATACAAATGAAAGGAGATCTCCAGCATGACGATGTTATGCGGTGGTCACAACCCGCCGTTACGTGCAAGTGCGTGCTGTCTACATACAAAATCGTGGGCAAACTTTGGGGATCCGTTCGCGGTCGGTGCGTAGGCAGTACGTGTTCCGTACGACCTCCTTGCGTATTTAGGAGCACGCAGACAGGACGTAGCAGTTTTAATGTAAGCAGGACTTTTGCTGCGTTCGGTCGACGGATCCATCAAACTTACGAGACGCACGTTGTAAGAACGTACACCGCACTTACCACGTAAGGAAGTAAGGACACCGTGCGTAAGCAGTACGTGTGAGTGTGACATCCTCACGATCACGCGGAAGACCTACGGGGAATGTACATTGTCAGTAAGTTGCACGCTTGTTGTCAGTACGCACAGCTCACTTGTAACCACTTAATATATTACCATACGTGCAACGTGCGTTGACGCACTCCTTCCGTACTCATGCCACCTTACGTCCTTTGAAAAAAGTAGCTCACGTAGCCTCCCCAAACACGCACGTCCAAAAAAGCACCCACGGCGGGTTGTGACCACGGCTTTACAGTGATCACAGCGGAACACACATGGGAGAAAAAAGGGAATGTCAAGTAGATGGACACAAGGAAATATTTAAAACATGAAGGACAGCTTTATATATACTGCATACATGTGGATAATATTCACGGAATCAAAGTGTAAGAATTCGCTAGCCTAAATGCTGGCATTTTTTTTAAAGAATCAGAAGTTTATCGAATCTGCCTGCCTGACCGACCAAACTTGTCCTATCACATGTAACAACTGAAACAAAACTGTGAAAGCCACATCATGAATTCATTTTATTAGTTGGCTTAAATTTTGATCTCTTAGGCACAAGAGAAAACATCACCTTAGTGAGGATTTTCACAGCTTTATCTTTTGAGAGACATTTTCGTGTTTTCTTCTCTCAATGTCGAAACGACATAACCCCAGAGGAGCTATGATGTTGACATATGCGCGTTTTTAAGATTGACAGACTAGTTTAAGAGGGATTATATAACGGGGATCTCTCTACGGTTAACTCTCTATGATAGGAAAGATTTATGGAAAAAGTAAACGAGTAATAACAAACTTGTTACAGCAGGTGCGAATCGGTCGTAAAGCTAATCGAAAAATAGTTCCCAAAGAGAAAACGTTTCATTCAAGTTGATTGACGATCCACAGTTCATGGCACAGACCATCGAACCAATCAAATTTGTTTATTGTTCTTGCACGATTGAAATGGATGTTTTCATTTTGTTTTACTAACATAGAAAATTGGACGTCAAATTTCGGAGATTAATACGCACCACTGGGTTTAGAATCTATGTCTATTACAGTAGAGAACCATCAAGCTGATTTGTTAGGTCAAACAAACACAGATCAACAAGAAAGTCCGACAAATCAGGTTTCGTAATACTATATTATTTTCAAATAATATATTATTTCGACATTAAATCTATTTTGTGTATATGACTCTCTATCATAAAGGAGGAGTTTCTTTTTTGTAAAACTACACTGTGTTAGCTTTGCTCTGTTTGCTCTCAAGCATCTGGAAAGTCGACGTGTTACGCGCAAGTATTCCGTTTTCCACCTTACAGACTGCCGAAACTCAGTAATGTGGTCAAGACGTATGTATCATATATGGTTTCTTTAACCATGAGAATGAATATTGTTATATTCAAACTGATTTTCTATGCATAGAAAGTTCTATCTTACGTAGCGCTTACGTGAAATGTTGATGCATCGGAAACAAAATTTTGCGTTTCTAATAAAAAATCTCAGTGAGAAATTATTTTAGTTTTTCACAAGATTTGTTTACCAGCGCTTATTATTGACAAATGCAAGCATTTGATATGTAACAAAATTTGACCAGACTAGCACCAAAGGTCGTCTAATTCTGCCTATCTGCAGATCCTTCGTCAACAGATCCCAGCACTATTTGATCTGCTTCCTGATTATCTGATTATCATACCCATAAAAGGGACAGTAATTATGTTTGACTGGGTGATTAGGAACAATCCAAAGTAAACACTGCCAATGAATGTACATGTTCTCGGCATCACAATCTAATGAAAAGTGACCAAAACTAACAAATCATTTTCTGCTAAATTAGGGATGATATTGAGGGATGCGTAGACTACTCGGTCCTAGGGGAAATCATATTGGTTTCATATACATGGACGGTGGTGTTGCTTTACTTTTATTTGGGTATAATTGAATCTGACATTTATTAGACGTATTCTATATGCAATGTGTTCAAAAGTTCACCTATTGAAACACAATTAACCGAAGAAAGAAAGTGAAAAGTCACAAAAATGTCACCAAGACACCCCCCCCCCCAAAAAAAAAGAATCCTTACAATCTTTGTGGTTGTCCTAAACGACCCCCACCCCCAAAGACATTGTGGTAAATTTGCAATGAATAATATTTAAGATCTGGAGAAAGTGTATTTATTTACAATTTTCTGTATTACATTAAAAAGGTATTTTTACTCTATTATAGATATCTTTAAAAAAGACAAGAAAACCTCTTTATAAACAAGAATATGGAAAATGTTACCGAAATATTGCAGTTCAAAGGTCAAGACCGGACCAGACTCTACTGTCTCATTTCGTAAATAAAAATAAAAATCCTCTAAATCATTAGGCACTTCTATTTATCAGTTTCATTTTTCTTTTAAGATTTCTACATTATGAACAATGAGTTTATTTTGGGAGTGCACTCTTCCTCCTAAATCAAGACTCTGACGTGAAGATTAGTGCTTTTGTGACAGTGAAATGAACGATAGAAGTAAAAGATCAACGGATGATGTCATTCTTATTTAACGTGTGAATTAATATGTCAAAGGGGGACAATTCAATGATAGTGTTTTGTACCCTATACAAGTGGGGGCGGCGGTGGGATGAAAAATTACACAGTTTAACTTCAATATTACAGGACATAATTTGTCATCAGAATATTTGGAAATTAATTCAATTGGATCTAGGCTATAATCTAAAGAAGAATTGTGTATATCAAAGTGAAATACGAGTATAGAGTTTGATCGTCCGTTTAAGATAGAAATGAGAATATCGTAATAAAACAATCTGATTAACATAAGTGTATATGTGAGAATTTTGTCGAGGCATTTTATATCAAAATAATGTCGAAGGGTTCATAGGAACAAAAACTGTTAGACAAAAAAGCAACATGAAAATAGACATGAAGACATAGGGAAAAAAGACATGAAAAATGAATGAAAAAATTATTGAAACAAGTAAAAATTGAAAAAAAAACCCCAAAAAACAAATATAACTTGGATTTACGCTAATGTTATAGTGAACCTCTCAATGTAGATGACAAATCTCTTAATGACAAAATGAAGGTAAATGCTTCAATATGAAAACGGGAGAGATTTGCTTTGACCTTTAGCCTCGGTATCATATTGCTCTACAAAGTTTGCATATACGTTACATACGATTGTTCCTACAATGCGTACAAGAAATCGATCATAAACCTTGACCTTTATCTTCAATTCTGATCCTAGATTACTTTTACCAAAATTAGACAAAAACATTGTTCTCTTAATGTTGTTGTCCTTTATTCGTGAGAAAGTGGTATAATTATTATGTTATTATGCCGTTATAACTTGTCTTCTTTTTTTCTAAATAAAATTTTCTTCGTTGATAAAAAAGTTCCAGTTATGCCCATGGTAGCAATAATGTGGTTAGGACTGCATTAGTTTGTTGTATTAAATAGAATTGGGCAATGCATCATCAGATAAACTTGGTCTGTGAGGACGGAGCGGAGGTTGGAAAGTTTTATCTATAGGAATTGTCGATAGAAATTACATCAAAAGTGCAGATAAAATGGATGTTTGTACCACAAAAAGATTGACTTAGCATCGAGAGAGGAATATATGGTGATGATGAAAAATTGATCGACTATCACAGACATTAAAATACATCATCCCATGACGTGATAGTGTAGTATTTAATGCATTTCATTGACACTGCCAAAATTCCGGCGAAGAGATCGGTCGGAAATCGACTGGAAAAATTCCTCGTTTTCTCCTGTTGTTATATATTTATTTCTTGAAAATCTGTCGAGAGATAATGAAAAATTACTTGAACTTCTCCCAAAAATTCATTTTCTATTTCCCTGGAGTTACATAACACTGCTTTATCGAGATTTTCAGAGTGCAGTATGAATATTGATGTATTCATACGCATAACGGGGAAAAAGAGCTATATTTGTATGTCTGTCATATAAATACTAGAACGATGATGAATTAATGTTCTACACTCTGAAGTTTAATTGTCTACATCCCCCTACGCTTTTACCATTGGATTTTTTCCCATTGGAAAGTTGGCCAAATGTAATTCCGAATCCCAAACTCTTTCACAGGGCAACGCCTCTTTCGTCCTTGACAGCATTTGGCAACGATTTGTTTTAATGTTCATACATTGATAATAATGGGATCACGACCTTAGACTATAACGAAATTAGGATTCTAGTATAATTGTAAAGACACAAGAAGAAGAAGAAGAAAAAAAAAAACCATATGGTGGATGTTTTTGTTTGTTTACTTCGGTTCTTGTTTTATCCTGAATTTGTATGCCTTCGGTTTATGAATTTCTGAATTTTGTACTAAGTATTGGAATATGGTCATTATCCATATTTGTCATGCGTTGAAAACAAGTGAAAACAAAAAAGTTTTTTTCAGTTATACACTCAACAAACTAGTACGCCATTTGAACTATGATATTTTTGTTTATATAGTACTATTTATTTTGGTGGACAGACAGTCTGAGAGACTGACAAAGTGACTTTAAGTGAGACATAACAGCAACAATATCTATATTAATTGAATTTCCCCTTTTTCAAGAAAAAGAAAATTTGAAGAAAACCCATCCCTCAACGAAAAAACACCTTATGGACTGTGACATAAGTGCTGACGTATAATGGTAAGCTTTCTATTATAAGATGCAAGTTATTTCTGGATAATTACCATCATTATGGCCAATATAGTCAACATCAGCACTCATCTTTGACCTTAGTCTAGAGACAGTCCTCCTCTCGGGAATGCTTTTTAAGATAACGTAAAGATGTGCAAGGTCTTTGTACGTGATCTACTTGAAGTTTTCCATGTAGAGTTTCCCCTTATAAAATACATATGTGGAATCCATTGCATGAAGTCGTAAAACCTGATGCTAAATAGATTTGGAATCAATCAATTATTCTCTTGACGAGAGAGAGAGAGAGAGAGAGAGAGAGAGAGAGCGTACCAAACATGAAATTACGTACTGTGTGCGTGTCTCTTATTTCACGTGTCGGAGAATTTTCAAATAAGTCTTGAAATAGGACAAGTAAGGTATTACAATTCAAATTCTATATTAATAATTCTACTTTTATTTCATTAAAATTCGTGCTTGTCCATCACGGGTAAAATAATTCACGTGACGGACTCATAAATCTACCAATGAAAGTTGAGCGATCGTATAATGCGTCCCCGGGTATGACAGAGAATGAATATTTCATTGAGTATTAAAATAATTTCTGAATAAGAAGAGATCTAGCCTGGCATCGCAACAATGGAAATTAAAGAGTTATCACCTCAATTTTATACATTATACATAAATCTAAGCTGTTGCATTATTCAGATAAATGCAACTGACCTACTATAATATGGTTCCTCTTTAAGGAATATACTTTGTATTTTGGCAAAAACAATGCTTACGTTTCTTACATTTTGTTTCTTGATACTTTTCTAAAAATTATAGGATAAAACTCCAAGCTTGGATCCCCCTCCATAATAAAATTCTGGATCCGCGCGTGCTCTTTATTTCTAGTACCTTTCATTGGTAAAGACGTGAAATATCACAGAAATGTCATATGTCAGCGATTTAATGAAATGAAACTTAGAAGCAGAGAGTTAATGGAAGGGAAAACGTCTTTCTGGACTTTGTAAGGGTTTGGACTTATTGAATATTGAAAAAGGTCGTTTTAACAATGTGAATAGGAGAGAACGTATTTGTACCCTATGTAATAGCTCTGATATAGAAGACGAATTCCATTTTATTCTGAAATGCCCAATTTATGCAGATTTAAGATTAAACTACATTAAGCCTTACTATTATAGAAGATCAAGCGTTTTTAAACTTGTGCAACTTTTAAGTGCTAATAATGTGAAAACAATTTGTAATCTTGGTAAATTTTTATATTTAGCTTTAAAAAGACGTGGTAACTTGCTCACATGATATATTATTACATGTAACTTTAAGACAGTTTGATTCATTTTCATATTTAGATTCTTATAGATGATTCCATAAGTAAATGTTTATAGACGATGTCACTTGCTCACAAAATTTTCAAATATTAGTGTATGTAATTGTATATATGTATATATGTTTCTGATGTGCCGTAGGGCATAAAGACAATAAAGAATCTGAATCTGAATCTGACTTACTGAGTGGGAGAACGGCGTAGATCAATAGACCACGACGGAAGCAGGATTAAGGGGGCTCTCGGTGATTATACGAAGAGTTTAATGATCTGGTCATTACGGTCCAATATCCCTTCTCATTGAACAGCTCTAAGAGCGAAATGTCCAGTATTCGATGTATTTTATTACCTTTGATCTGAGGATTTTAACGTTTCGCTGACAGAATGTTTCATTTTATTTTTTTCATTTTCTGGTCTAATTCCTTTTATTTTATGCCATTATATGCTGATGACCTCATTGTGAATTCTGCTAAGCTTGCCAATTTTCCCAGCGATGGCGACGTTAAGAGAGACGGTCTTTAATTATTGATAAGAATATGTATTGAATATTTCAATATATTTTGCTGTTTTGTAATTGTTAGGTAAGCGACGGGAAAAAAAATCTTTATCACGATATATGAAAAGAAATAACCAAAAGAAAAAAAAAATGTTCCAGTGGTTCTGAAGTTGAGGAACAATCAGATCACCGAGAGAACAAATCCCTAGTATTTCAAACAAAACAGAAGGTTGAAAGGGGACGGAGACAGCAGTACATTATCAGGAATTTAGTTAACATAAGATGGTATAAATCTTATAATTAATACCAACACAGTAAGTCAATGATATACATGACCAAGGGTTTGATCAAGTAGAATACATGTGCATATCCTCCAGATTACTGGGTCCCCTGTAAAGTGCGAAACGAAACAAAAACGAAACGAAACAAATCGAAACGAAACAGATCGAAACGAAACGAAACAAAATATAAAACTTACAGAATATGAGTAAAAGAGGAAAAGTCGCCGAGAACGAATATTTAAAGACAAGATGAGCATGTAATATTGCCTTAATCCAAGAGTTCTACATTTGTAACTAGTGCCGAGAGGGTTTCTTGAAAGAGTCAAAGTTGACAGTTAAAAAAAGTCAATGTCAAATGCCATTCATGTATTTAAGAGGAATAATGGGAAGGGGATAGAAAACCACGCTATGACACTGTAATGAGATTTCAGGGAAAAAATCTTACCCTTTTTCAAACGAAATGTGCCCCCCAGTATTTGTTCTCATTTTTCTGATAAAGTTTTCAAATACACATAACGGAACAGTTCCGTTTCCTCTGTACTAGACTCCTCCCTTATAAATATTATTTTTTCTGGCTATGACGAGATTATTCATCCCTTTCACTTTGCTTTAATCCTTTAAAATGCAATTGTGCTATGTACCGTATATATTATGTTTTAGTCGTCAAATTTGACCCTTTAAAAAACCCTCCAGCCACAAGAACTAATGGTTTACGGCAATAATATATGCAGATATTGACATCCGTGATACTTTTCTGCATTTAAATCAATTTTTCTCAAGTTCTTTAAGTTTTATGTTTTGTTTCGTCTTGTTTCGATCTGTTTCGTTTCGTTTCGTTTTGTTTTGTTTCGTTTCGATTTGTTTCGTTTCGTTTCGATCTGTTTCGTCTCGTTTCGATTTGTTTCGTTTCGTTTCGTTTTTGTTTCGTTTCGCACTTTACAGGGACCCCAGATTACTTAGGCAAAAATTGCAAACTGACGAACTGACGAACAAATAAATATACAAAGAGTCTTCGATAATGGTTTAGTTTCCATTCAAATTATTTTCTTGCATTGTTACCATTTGGCCATCTATCATTTATTGATACGAGTTGGTTTGTTAAGCAGCCTGTCCACACATACACGAAGACGGTCGAACGGAGCTACGCAACGACATCAAGATGGGTCGTTTTAGTATCTAAACACCATTATCATCCAATCAAAAGAGATTTGACTGTTATTATACCACAAATTGATGACTTCTAACCGACGACACTTACAACGATAATGAAGTGCACTACAATAATCTAACAGCACACGAGTCGTCTGCTTTTTGATAATTTTACGAGGCCTGCCTGAAGACTCCTCATCAGTTCTACTTAATTGAAGTCAAGTTCATTACAAGAAGGAATATGTGTCACCAGAGAGAGAGGGTATTTCCTAAATCAACAGACAATGAAGATATATTACGACACTAATGGTGTAATAAAGCTGTGGTATTGTCTAAAATGAGTTCGCCGAATCTCTGTCAGTGGTCATAGATAACAAATGAACTTTTGGATCTTCTTATTGCAGTCATACCTAGAAAAAATAAGTGTTCTTACAAAAGCACAAATACATTGTAAGTATACAATAGGTATTATTAGGGATTATTAATACGGCATACAAAACAATGTACTTCCGCCACAGACTATTTCAAAAGACCTTGACCTCTGACCTCTGGCAGTTATATTCAGTAGCTTACTTTGGCCATGGTGATACTGTGCAATCCATAAGTTTAATAAAGAACCACTACCTATAATTATAAAAGGTTCAGAACCCTGCTTATTAGATGGCTTTTTATTGTACAATCAGCATTGACCTTGACCTTTGACATTTAAACTCAATATGGCTGTTTCTTTTTCGGAATTTCCTGGTGATCCATTTCATTAGCATGCACGTTTTTGGTTCAGTCTATATCCACCAGATGTGGTAGCACAATACCCTCATCTGATGGTAGCCTCATATCTAAAGCTTTTTTATCGGGTACATGAGTACTCCATTCATAATCCGGGTAACCACGCCATTAGCTGGTGACGTGGCAGATGACCGTCCTTAGTCGGCACCGATTGCCCATTGGTCTCTAAGGTTTATGTGTAATCTTTTGTGTTTGATGTTTCTATGTTTTGTGTTGGTGGTTTTTGTCCCTTTCTCGTCTCTTTCTATGCTTGTCTACTCTGTGTTTTTGTGTGAAGTGTTTTGATGTTTTGCTTTGGTTGCTGCAACCGAGTGTTGTTGGAGATCCCCTCCTTTCTTTCATAGATTTTGCAGATTTTTAAAAATTCTATAAGCGATTGACATTCACATATTGACATGTACTGGTTTGTGGTTATATACGTACATGTATTTTCCGGCTCCAAATAGGTGCAAAAAATATAATTTGAGATCCTTTATTCAGTAAGTGATCATATCTATCACGGAACGTGCTTTGAGGAGCAAAGTTTGGTGCTATAATACATAATGTACCTTCTTAAGTATTTTAATGGAATACCTAGTAATCAAAGTTAAGGTATTAATAGTACATGCATCACATACGGAAAAAGAATATTTGATCGTATGATCACCGTATTCATCTAATATTGATTGAAATTGCTCTTTGCTTTCACACGAAATTAAAAACCGATGCACTTTCAGGAAATGAGATCTTTCAGAAGCAATTAAAGCTCAGCACGAGGCCAATCTGGGTATTTACACAAATCTTTGACAATTTCACATCGAATTAAAACGAGTTTAACGGTGACCTTTTTCTCTGTCAGAGAGACTTAGAAATGCATTGGTTTTAGTCTAGTAAAAAAATCATGAAAGTTTCCAAATATTTCCGAATTTCTGTCTCGTGCGTTAGATGTTATATAAAGTTTTCTTTTCATGAGTACAGCGTTGTCCGTGTACTGATATGGTATGGGGTATCGAACTGATAAGTGACATAAAACCATCATTTTTGAGTGAAAGCAAAAGAAACTTCAAAATAGGTATCTGTAGAAACGATCTAAAAGAAAAGAAACAATCATTGATAAAGACCAAGAGGCTAAATTTCTGATATGAATTTCCTTACGGAGAACTTTCGTTCATCAATCAAGTACGAGTGGTCGAAGCTTTTTCAAGTACAAATGTCATGATGGCAATAACATGTATGCTTGCTTTTTTGTTAATGTTAACCTTTTCAAAACATTTTTGCAAAGTCTGATCTTTAAAACTCAACTATTGCCAACATAAACTGTGCTATAAACTAGAAAAGACACCCATTATACAATTACACCAGGGGAATATAAAGGGACGATTCCCTAAACGATGTCTTTCAACGAGTTTCTTTGTATCCTTTTCGATCCAAAATAAGTCTTGTATTTGGTTTTGACACTTGACGTCATATAGACGTCTGCTTTGTGTGCTCATGGCGCGAAACATTCAGCGAACCACTAAAGACAGTTTTTGACGAAGAGCAAATTTTCTCTTGTAACGTTTCTGGCTTTTGATTGACAAATATGTTACACACAGAGCTATTTACATTTCAATATCCGTCTTTTGTGTTTATGGAAATAGGTCGCCGTAGTTCCGCCATTAGTGAACAAAAGGGGCAAATCCAGAATACTGTTTTGGAGAAAGTGTGTGATATAAAAAAAAGAAGGACGGACAGACGGACGGACGGATAGACCGACGTCGCAATGAAAATAGGGTGGGAACCAAAAAAAAAAACTATTCAGTGTGACACTATTGACTTTACCCAAACGAACAGCTAGAGCCAACATTGATGGTCATTTTCACTATTGATTTCATATGGTGTAGTTATCCGGATTACATGTTTATGAGCTTGAAAGGGGAATCCGAAGATTTCAACAAGTTCTCACTTGTGACGCAATAAAGAGTTTCTCATGTTTAGGAGATGTCGCTGAGGAATCCCAATCCCAACCCCAAATACACCCCTCTTGATCCGCGTACTTACACATGGGGAATCCCAACCCCAAATACATCCCTCTTGATCCGCGTACTTACACAATGAGGAATCCCAACCCCAAATACATCCCTCTTGATCCGCGTACTTACACATGGGGAATCCCAACCCCAAATACACCCCTCTTGATCCGCGTACTTACACATGGGGAATCCCAACCCCAAATACATCCCTCTCGACCCGCGTAATTACACAATGAGGAATCCCAACCCCAAATACATCCCTCTTGATCCGCGTACTTACACATGGGGAATCCCAACCCCAAATACATCCCTCTTGATCCGCGTACTTACACATGGGGAATCCCAACCCCAAATACATCCCTCTTGATCCGCGTACTTACACAATGAGGAATCCCAACCCCAAATACATCCCTCTCGATCCGCGTACTTACACAATGAGGAATCCCAACCCCAAATACATCCCTCTCGACCCGCGTACTTACACAATGAGGAATCCCAACCCCAAATACATCCCTCTTGATCCGCATACTTACACAATGAGGAATCCCAACCCCAAATACACCCCTCTTGATCCGCATACTTACACAATGAGGAATCCCAACCCCAAATACATCCCTCTTGATCCGCGTACTTACACAACGAGGAATCCCAACCCCAAATACATCCCTCTTGATCCGCATACTTGCACAATGAGGAATCCCAACCCCAAATACATCCTTCTCGATCCGCGTACTTACACAATGAGGAATCCCAACCCCAAATACATCCCTCTTGATCCGCGTACTTACACAATGAGGAATCCCATCCCCAAATACATCCTTTTGATCCGCGTACTTACACAATGAGGAATACCAACCCCAAATACATCCCTCTTGATCCGCGTACTTACACAATGGCAATATCATACGGAGGGTCAATGCTCAGATCTGTAGAAAATAAATCAACTTTTTTTGTGGAATCATTTCCGTTATAGTTTGGTATGAATTCGGGTTAGGAGGTGACAAGTGATTGACAAAGAAATCAGTGGCTGATGATGAACATTCAATATAGACGGAACAACATCCGGTTCATAGAACAAATTTACATACGAAATAAATTTGATACAATGACAAAAAAATTGAAAAACTCGAACCTGAATAGTTTTGTGTCACTGCATTTTATTTAGACTGCATGGATTTTAAATGAATTACAATTTTACTTCACGCTATTCATCCTAAAACTCATTATATACATCTGTTTTAGTCATTTCGTGAAAACTACCATAAAATACACTCTGGGATACTAATTAAATATGTATCCTTCTGTTCTTACTACAGTAATAAAAAGATAGAAAGGCAAAGATGTGACAATTTGTTTCCTTTATGTATAACAGAAGCTGATCAATTGTTTTCATTAACAAATTTGAAGGGGAAATTGCCATTTTTTAAGTCAAACGATTGTTCCCCTCATATATAATTAAAGAAGTATTCATGAAGCGTTGAGAAATAATAATACCGTACGAAGATAGACCAGACTGCCCTTTTTCAAAGACTTGAAATGTCAAGAAAATGTTTTAAAACTGCAGTGGATATATATATTAAACTAAAGATTGGGTATCTATTAATTTTCTTGGCTTTATTTTTAGTAAATGTCTAAATAGTAAACACTCTGTGTAATAAGTTGCTGAAACAGGTGAAGTCAGGATTTCATGATCTAATGGACACTACAAGACCACAGCATCGTGCATGGAGATTTCTTTGATTTTTCACCACATCAGCACGAATTGATTGGCGCAAATATGACATCTACTTCGACGTTGACCAAAAGCCGTTCGCCATTGGCTAATTAACAAACATTACTCTGGTGTACTCATCATTGCAAACGTCAGAGCAATCTCACACGGGATGTGTATCTTACAGATTAACACGATATTGACTGTCAAAATAATCCTGTCCGTTTCAAATCAGGAACCGGATTGAGTGTACTCCACAATCCGTTATTCGTCGGCGCAATAAATTTTCTAGAGAAAGGAAATGACCAGAGTTTATTTACATTAAGGATAATAATGAATCTAGATATCCAGACAAACAAAAGTCTAATTTACTCTTGAGACGATGTTTACTGATAAAAATGCTCATCCATGATATAATTATAAAGAAAAGGCTTAGCCTTATCTCTGTTTAGCTAAAGTTACATGTAAAAGTTTTCGAATTTGTTTCAAGGAACAATTTGAGAAACTTAACTTTCAATTGAAAAGAATACGTCTCAATTTGGTTAAGATAATTCTTTATCATTGAGAGTAAGGGCTAAAATTATTCTTGAAGTCTGACATCCGGAAATGACCCAATATCCGCCATGTATAATGGGAATGAAGTCTCTAGACCGTGCAGCTGCCCGGCAGGGGAAGCATCTCCTGCTTGCCAACAACACAATCACATTTACGTGTATAGGTGAACTTGGGGAATGGATCGGTCAATTTATAGGCAAAAGGC
This sequence comes from Pinctada fucata, assembly GCA_028142955.1. NCBI lineage: Eukaryota > Metazoa > Mollusca > Bivalvia > Pterioida > Pteriidae > Pinctada > Pinctada fucata. The sequence goes on from AP027107.1 coordinate 643,546, forward strand.
AATATAGCATGGATCTAACATTTCATTCTACACTTATATTTTTTTAAATTTTATTTCCATTTTTGTAACGTTTATTTATAACTGTTTTGATTGTTTTTGCAGGTATTTGAGTGGGACAGACATCACTCATGTTAAGAAGAACGCATTTTCGAGATATCCAAACATCAAAACTTTGTAAGTCATACGGTTTGTCGATGTTCGTATTATGGAATGTTACGATTATCTTTAAGATTCGGTAAAGAGTCATGTTCTGATATTTTTCGGCTCATTTGTCGAAAGTTTTATATACAACTGTCATTTCTAAGAAAATCCGTAACCACCGCTTGTATTTTGATTTTGATTCAAATAATTTTAGTTCTAATCTATACTAAACAAGTTAATACAGTTAAGCCTTTTCAGTAAGTCTGGAAACCGACAAGCTATCATTTCATTTACACTCTTCATTTTTTTTTCTCCACAGATTTTTCCGGGACTCCCTGGAGCATTCTTGTATGTTAGAATCCCTGGAACCAGGCGCCTTTAACGGACTGAATAAACTACAAGTTCTGTATGTACTTTACATTATATAGGTTTTCAATGAATTTAATTTGTTTTGTTGATATTCAAATTTTTCGGACAAAATGTGCTGTTACAGTATAAGAAAAGGTAATAAATAAGTGGACTTTTTTTTTTTAAATAATACGAAATATAACATGCACGAGCTCTGAATCATTTTCCAAGGTGGTCTTCAGGCAATGATTTTTAGAATTTTTAAGCAAAAAATGGGAAAATAACCAATTAGTACGGTGACCAAAGAGCAAAATTTTACAGTTTAGTCGACAGATTAGTACATGGGTAAATTATATGTCAAATGAAACTAGAAGAAATGTACTTTCAAAATATCAATGTCGTCAACAGGTTTGAATGTACAAACATTCCATTTTCAGGGGTCAAAGGTCAAAGGGGTCATTCAACATAGATTACGTATTTCTGGTCTTTTTCACAAAGGAAAGACATATTGATGAAAACAAAATTGAATTTTCTGTACAAATTGCATCAACAGAATAATAATACAATCTTATCCTTAACATATGTAAATCGCGATGACGTAAAATCTGTTTTGATGACGTCATTGGTAGCTATTTTTAGAACAAATTAAAAATGTGAATATTATAATTCCTTAAAAAATGAAATATACCTCTCCGTGTACAAACATGGAGGACAAATATTTGTCAATTTTATCTTCCATCATAGAAAACAAATGTTTGCTAATCATCCCCCGCAGCATAATTGCAGTGGGGTATAATGCGACCGTTGGTGAGGGTGCGTACGAGAGTGCGTAAGGGTTACTGTGTGGGAGAGGGAGGGTGTGTTTGTGCACGTCACGCTCTTTTATACAGCCTAGGAGGCACAATTTTAATTGGATCTTGACCAAACTTTATACACTTATTGCTCATGACAAGAGGAAAAACCCTATTGATTTTCAAAGTCATGGGTCAAAGGTCAAGGTCACCGGTTGAAAATGTTATTAATCCTTTTATACAGCCCAGGAGGCACAGTTTTTATTGGGTATTGACCATACTTGATACACTTATTGCTTATGACAAGAGAAAGAACCCTGTAGATTTTCAATGTCATTGGTAAAAGGTCAAGGTCACAAGTTGGAAATGTTAAAAATCATTTTTCTTAGCCTATGCACAGATTTGATTGGATCTTTACTAAGCTCCATACATTTATTTCTTATGACAAGTGAAAGAACTCTATTGTTTTTGAAATATAAGGTCAAGGTGACAGACTGGATATGTTTAAATTTAATTTTAATTTAAAATAATTACATACAGCCTAGAGGGTGCAGTTTGAATTTGATCTTCACCAAACTCAATACACTTGTTGCTTATGATAGGAGAAAGAACTCTTGACTATTGGTTTTCAAGGTAATGCATCAAAGGTCAAGCTCACAGATTAGAATTTTCTAAATCTTTTTAATACAGCCACGATGATACATTGGAGCTTACCAAACTCCTTACACTTATTGTTTATAACAAGAAGAAGAACCCATTTGATTTTCTAATGTCAAAGATCAAGGTCACTGAAGGGAAACGCTTAAAATCTTTATATACAAAAACCAAGAGGGCACAATTTTGACTAGATCTTTCAAATGCCCATACACTTATAGGAAGAAACCCATTATATTATAGGTCAAGGTCGCAGGATTAAATTCGTCAAAATCATTGAAGATCCTCTGTGTCATTCATCAACAGATCTTGGTCAAGCTCTTTAAAGTATACATTTAATACAAATGACACAAAGAACATTTTTTCGATTATCAAGGTCAAAGATCAAGATCACAGATATAGAGGAGGCTAAAAATGGGACTTCATCAATGTTGACGCATATTTGCATATGTTGTGAAGAATTTCAAGTCCTATTTTAAGATGACCTACGAAGTGGTTTATATCCTTGTCACGCCTTCACTTTTTTGGCCAACGCACGAATATAACGACCTTCAACACGCTGGTAAACGTCGGGGTTTGGTCTGAAAATCATTTATGAAGCAACGTTCTCAATGTGCGCATAGCGACCTTGTAGCGCATAAGGAACGTTCGTCAAACGACCTCAGCGTCTTCCAAACGCATAAAACTAGTTGACAATTTACCTGTTAACGTTCTATAAAGCGTGCCCAAAGATCTCGCAACGTTCGCCTAACGACTTGTCAACAATCTGGCAGCGACCTTCTCGCATTCTACAACGTTTACAGCAAAACTTAATTTTCAGAAACTATTTCGTTGTCAAGACCTGAAGCACACGCCAAGGACGTTAGACTGTCGTTGGACACACGTTGAGGACGTTAGACCATCGCTAGAATAGTGTGGCTGTGTACGCGTTAGACTTGCGCTCCTCTGTCGTTACACATTCGTTGCAATTATCGGCGCCCTCTCAACGTTTTAGCAACGACTGCATAGCGCACGGGAACGCATGCCAAGCGACTTCCTAAAGACTCCATAACTTACAATTGGACGCTGGAGAGTGGTCGGCGGTTTCGTGCATTCACAAAATTTTCCGACGACCACATTGCAAACCAACGTCCACACAACGACAAGCCAGCGACCAAACAACAACTTCAACGTTTAGCGACGTGTTTGCAAATTTACTTTGTCGTTACTCGTGCGTTGACCAAAAAAGTGAAAGTGTGACAGGGCCGTAAAGACTATTACAATGTACCTACTAGTGTGTGACTGCGAGTACATTGGTATTGATGCCGTCGTTATGATTAATTCAGCTAGGGTGTACGTACATATACAGCGTTATCCATAAAATTATGTCGATGTGTAGAAAGTCCTCTCTCCCCGATAAACCATCCCGGTTTATAAAATGTACTATATAGGTTATAAACCATAGTACATAAAGCAACTGAGAAGCGCGACAAATCCCTTGGATTCTGAAGTTTATCACAAAAAAATTTATCCAGTGACCAATTTTTGCCTGTAAATCATAGGGTACACTATATTTTCTTTTTTTTTTTCAATTGAAAAAGAAGTGCGTTTTTATTGGTACATACCTTCATTTTAGGGTAACGCGGAAGGAATGTGATATATTTTATTTATCATGAAGAAGGTTTAAAATATTTTGATTTTAATTAAACCAGCTGGTATCTATTATCAATAAATGATCAAATCTTGTATCCCCCCCCCCCAAAAAAAGAAAAATGAACGCATATTTCATAAAATATTTCTGTATTGTAAATAGAAAAAAAATTTTTTTATTTATTTTAAGTCAAAATAAATATTTTTGGTATACAATTCACAAATATTTTGTGACACATACATAGAGAAATAAATTGGTCCTTCATTTAAAATTTCAAAATAAGCAGCCCCCGTCTCCGTACCCGGAAATTATACTAAAAATAGGGCAACGGTTACGCTGCAACATACGCCCGTCATATGATTAATGATGTCAAATGAACTTGACCTTCTTTGACCCGTACCCTAACAATCAAGTAAGTCCTTTGTCTGGGTCTACTCAATCTTCATGGTAAGCCTGAAGCTTTTATATCACCATGCATTACCGATTTCTCTATTATACAACGAAAGATATTTAACATACAAATTGGAAATTCCTATTTCGATCAAACGGTTTGGTCACCATATCTTGTTACAGCATGTGTGCATGCAACCACCTCCCCTTCCGCATAATTTCTCAAATGTGCAAAAGGAGAAGATAAAACCCCCTTACATACATAAAAAATAATTTATATTTTATTCATCATGAAGAAGATTTAAAATAGTTTGACCCAAAATAGATTTAAATGATTTTTTTGAAAAATTTAACCAAAAACCTTTTTTAAGTCACAAAATGACCTTGACCCTGACCTTCAAAATCAATAGGGGTTTCTGTCTTTTTAAAGTCAATGTTCATGGTAAAAGAGACCTAGCTCAAATGACATTGTATCAATCGTGTTTGCAATTCCTATAGTTTTAATAAATAAATGTGAGTTTGACCCCCCCCCCCCTTTCCCTTAAATGTACGCATACACGTAATTTCTCTGTTGATGGAACAAAATATATAGAAAGTCCGTTACATATTTGAAAGATAATTAATTTTCCTTTAAGTATGAATAATTCCAAAACATACTGAACCAAAAAGAGAACAACAACAATTATTTCAATGAAATTTTAATCTATTTCTCATAAAAATCTATCTTTATCCTCAAAATGACCTTGACCTTTCACGCACGACCTTGAAAATAAAATTCTCTTACGTTCGTTAAGCTAAATCTACGTGGTAAATATGATGTTACAAGCTTAAACGGTTTTGTCTCTCTGTTTTCTAAAGGTGCAGGACGCGACGGTGCTGCAATACCGATATCTGTAACCCCCCCCCTTCCATAGGATAAAAGACAGGCATACAAGAACAGCCATAAAAATCCTAATCTTACCCCAGTTTAGAGAATAAAAATAAAACTTTGCTTGAATTTTGTAACATGATAGAAAAAATATGTTATAACTACTAAAGATTGTAATTTCACTGCAATGATATGATTATGTGAATTATATAGAAAATATCCAGAAATCCGTGATTTTTGAATGAAAAGTACAGTTCCCCCCCCCCCCCCCCAAACTGAAAATACAAATAATGTGTTTAAAACGTAAGTTATTATGCGAAAGAGCATAAAAGATCAGAATGGAATACATCCTTCAATTATCAAAATCATCAGTGATAAGGATGTTATGATTGATGTATAGAAATAATATTAATAGAAATTAGTATGCAGATGTAGAAAAACAGCAGTTTTGAAGTTTTTGCAATAAAATAATTAAATATATTTGATATCAATTGGAAGAGGAAAATGTTCAGATTTAATTTTTTGAAGAACGATCAGAATTCATTTAGTGGATCTCAGAGACGGGAAAAACTAAAATAGAATTTCCACAAAGTAATGCAATTTTTTTACCAAAATAAACTTTTTTAACCCAAAAACGCAAATTTTATGAGAAATTTGAATTCAAACTTATCATATTCGAAAATGTATTAAATATGTTATTTTTTAAGTAATTTTCACCTTTCAATCTTTATTGTTACTTTTCACAGAAAAAATATTCATCGATTCCTTTTTTCAGTGATTTTTCGGTATTTTTTTTAATACGTTGATGACGTCATTTCAACGTCATTTTTGAAGACGTTCTACAATGAAAATCATTTGACGACATCTTGATTCATGAACCATAGATAAAGAGCTTTCATTTGATACCAATATTTGCCGTGTACTATGCATGTCGACTAAACTCCTAAAATAAGCCACTTTTGGCGACTTGGTCAACCTACTAAATTCAGTAGATCTATGGCTTGACCACCATAACCGAGGCAACTCCCTTTCAAAAGAAACGAAGAGGAAAATTGATTTTGCGCTAAAGGAAACACATTCATAAGACCTGTATCAATCAAACTTTGTGCACCAAACAATCTTGTTTCCCGTAATGAATCCATCAGTGTTACTTCAAGCTGCAATATACAAATTTGCGACTTCTTTAATCTTTTCATGATTGAATACGATAAGCATGCAGCTCAAAAACGTTCTTGGCCGGTAAAGGATCAAATTGATATTTTGAGATTATGAGACGACGCCACGATGTTTATTCCAGTCTTTAGTCGACATTAAAAAGAAATAATCCTTTGAAATCTTTTTCTTTGTCGTTCAATGGGAGAAAGACTGCCCGAGTTTCTTCTATCTTCGTCCTCTTCAATCAACAAGTGAAATTTGATATTTTGCCTTTTGGCAAATATAAGAACAATTGCCAAAGATCTCCTCTGTCGTGTCCTCTTCTTCAATCAAATGTTTGCTCAGAATTGTGAATTTTGGCTATTTATGGACTATTATCATGCCATATTGAATTGTCGTCTGCAAAATAATACGTATTCGTTATTCCAATGGTGTTCTGATAGCACTCTCCGTCACTTCCTGTTCTTGAAGCTTGCAAATGAGAGCGATACAGACCCATTGCCAGCTTTACAAAACCATCAATTACTTTTGCCCTTTCTTGGTGCAGTGTTGATTTATCTTCAGAGATAACGTATTGAAGATTACTACTGGTAACTCCTAATAATTCGTTAGACATATTCTACCTCATGATTTCTCGATGGATTTCTATCAGGGTTCACTGACAATGTTGATTTCATTTTGTTATGACACTTGTCAGCTTCATGGCGGAGACAATGCTGTGTATTTTACATATTTTTTTGACATATGCGACAAAAGTGATTGGACAATACTTAACATCAGCAAAATGAAAGTATAAAATTTCTTTTTCGGCCAGACGTCGCTAATGAGACATAATTAGTTGAAATGCGCAAATGGTGCACTGAAATTTTAAAGGAGAACAGATAGACAAATATTGACAATGATACAAAAAATTCCCCAAAACGCATTGATATGATCTTTAATAAGCTGATATAATTTTCAGATAAATAATTCATTAGTTTTAACCCTTTTTAATTTGAATATTAATAAATCAATTGAAATTTTTACTACAAGTCTCTCCGGAATTTTTTTTTTCCAGGTGTGTTGAACAAAATGCAGTTCCCGAAAAATAATAAAAGCGCGTTTAGCCGAGGTTCTATAAATAAAAAGAGAAACGGAATTCAGACGTGCTCTATCTTTTTATGCAACTTTGTCGCGATCGATGAAGTTCCCAGAGATTAAACATTTCCTTGTAAGAATACTGTGGTCTTTGTTCCTTTAAAACTAATTTTCTTTTCATTTCTTACAGGGGAATTGTAGGCTGTGAGAGGTTAATGAAAATTCCAAAAGGAGTTTTAGGGACTTTCAATATCCTACACACTCTGTAAGTCGTATTACAAAAAATTCTGACAAAAATGTAAAAAAAAAAATCCCCTGAAAAAAATAAATACATGTAATGTACATGTATATAAGATGTTTTCAGTGTTGCTTTCTAGATGTCTCAGGTCTTTGAGTAAGTATGAAATATTGAGTAACTCGAGGACTATTATTACTTTTTAGTCCCCTACCGGCAACGCCGAAGGGGACTCTTATTTTTAGTCCCCTACCGGCAACGCCGAAGGGGACTCTTAGTTTCCTCTCGGTCTGTCTGTCCGTCCGTCTGTCCGTCCGTCCGTCCGTCTGTCCCTCCGTCTGTCCGAATATCAGTTTTCCGGACTTTTTTCTGCAAGGGATGGAGATATCAAGATGAAATTTGATACACAGCTTGGTCTTGGATAGTTTCAGTGCAAGTTCGACTTTCGTCACGCTTGACTTATTTTTTTTAGGAGTTCTGCCCCTTGATGACTTGGAAAATTCAGTTTTTGTCAGTTTTCCGGACTTTTTTCTGCAACGGATGGAGATATTCAGATGAAATTTGATACACAGCTTAGTCTTGGATAGTTACAGAGCAAGTTTAACTTTCGTCACGCTTGACCTATTTTTTGAGGAATTATGCCCCTTGATGACTTGGAAAATTCAGTTTTTGTCAGTTTTCGGGACTTTTTTCTGCAACGAATGGAGATATTCAGATGAAATTTGATACACAGCTTGGTCTTGGATAGTTACAGAGCAACTTTGACTTTCGTCAGGCTTGACCTATTTTCGAGGAGTTATGCCCCTTGATGACTTGGAAAATTCAGTTTTTGTCAGTTTTCCGGACTTTTTTCTGCAACGGATGAAGATATTCAGATGAAATTTGATACACAGCTTCGTCTTGAATAGTTACAGAGCATGTTTGACTTTCGTCACGCTTGACCTATTTTTCGAGGAGTAATGCCCCTTTATGACTTGGAAAATTCAGTTTTTGTCAGTTTTCAGGACTTTTTTCTGCAACAAATAGAGATATTCAGGTGAAATTTGATACTCAGCTTAGTCTTGGATAGTTACAGAGCAAGTTCAACTTTGATCGTCACGCTTGACCTCTTTTTCGAATCGATAAAGCTAAAGCAGATAAAACCTCAGAACTGAGCAGTAAGTTTAATTAAAACTCATTCATGTTTAATTGAAGAGTAATTCATACGCAGAGTTGCAGGACATAAATATATGCCGCCGGTAGGGGACTATATCGCTCAGCGATCATAACATTTTTGAACTTTATATTGGGGAAATAATAAATTGATAATTGTGACTGATCTCTCTTGCTCATATGGATAATGATGCCCCTATTAAGCGTCGTGTTTTTTTGCTGTATCAATTATACTGAAGACATTGATCACTTTGGTACCATCTTTTCAGACAAATTTTACGGAGTGGTCTTACCAGCGTCCCAGATTTCAGTCAGTTCAGAACGAGGCGCAAATTCATGGATGAAATGTGAGATTTAAAGTGTTTTTAATTAATAGCAATCTTAATATTATGATACATGCAATAAAGACGTTATATTTCTGATTGAATAATGTTGAAGATTACAAAAACTTACAGTGCATAGTGTAATTATATATATCAAAGATAAATTAAAGGTTTTCAATAAACTTGATGATAGTCTATATATACCTATACATTTATAAAGCGTATATATCTTAATCTCCTTCATATATAAACCAGACTTGTCAGAATGACAACATAGCTCGCCGGTGGCAACCATATGTAAATTGCAACAACAACAATAAAAAAGGTCTTATCACAAGGAATGCACATGTGAAATATCAAAGCCCTATCACTTACCAATCAAAAAATATGGCCAAGGTTAAAGTTTTTCAAAAGTAGGTCAATCATCTCCAAGGTCAAGGTCACAAGGTCAAAAATTTTGGTATCCATGGAAACGTCTTGTCACAAGGAATACACATGTGAAATATCAAAGCCCTATCACTTACCAATCAAAAAATATGGTCAAGGTTAAAGTTTTTCAAAAGTAGGTCAATCATCTCCAAGGTCAAGGTCACAAGGTCAAAAATTTTGGTATCCATGGAAACGTCTTGTCACAAGGAATACACATGTGAAATATCAAAGCCCTATCACTTACCAATCAAAAAATATGGTCAAGGTTAAAGTTTTTCAAAAGTAGGTCAATCATCTCCAAGGTCAAGGTCACAAGGTCAAAAATTTTGGTTTCCATGGAAACGTCTTGTCACAAGGAATACACATGTGAAATATCAAAGCCCTATCACTTACCATTCAAAAAATATGGCCAAGGTTAAAGTTTTTCAAAAGTAGGTTAATCTCCAAGGTCAAGGTCACAAGGTCAAAAATTTTGGTATCCATGGAAAGGTCTTGTCACAAGGAATGCACATGTGAAATATGAAAGCCCAATCTGTATTGGTTTAAAAGTTATAAGCAAGGTTAAAGTTTTTGTGCACGCGCACGCAGACGCAGACGCCAACGCCAACGCCAACGCCGACACCGGGGGTATGACAATAGCTCTCCGGACATTCGTCCCGGCGAGCTAAAAAATGTTCATTAATATTGATTTTTTGCGCCTATATATCTATTTATCATCACATTCAGAGCTTTAACATTAAAATGTAAAATAATGAAAAAAGTCATATCCCCCTTTACCAAAAGAATAATAAGTGCACCAATATATTTTTTTTTCCAGTGATCTGTCCAGTAACAGGATTGTGGATATTCCTAATAACACGTTCACTGGAGTAAAGACATTTAGATTGTAAGTATTCGTCATAAAAAGAGAAAATCTTGTAGCCTTTTAGAAAATCTTGTAAACAAAATTATAACGGTAGGAAAATCACAAAATTTCAATATTCAATATCAATATTATGGAAGAACAAAGAGCATAAAATATAATTATACTTTTCAATTAGGATATTTTCGTATCGAGATTTTCTCTATGTATTTGACATGGCCAATTATAGGAGTTCTCAGTTTCATTGATAGAAATGAAGATATTTCTATAAATAGTACTTATGTAAGTTTCGGTGTCAAAGACAGTGTTAGATCTTTGTTTTTCGTCTAGGAAGCTTGACAGCAATAGATTACGTATAGTCAGAGACAATGCCTTCATCAACGCCCGTATTGTGGTTTTGTAAGTACTTGTACCAGGAAACTTTAAGGTTAGGGTTGCGACTACAGGGAGATAACTCTATTTTCATATCACATAATATTTGAAACCGACATAAACGATACATGGTATCAGCTCAGATTGTTACATTCTTTTAGAAAAAATACTCCTTAAATTAATACTTTCATTGCTGAATGAATATTTTGGGGAAAAATGCATATTTTTCAATGAAAAATCGCCGAAAATAGGAAAAAATTGGTCATTGTCGCACGAGTTCTGCTACCAAAGATTCAAACATCAGAATATTTACTATCCATTATACTCTTTAAAAGTGAGATAATTAGAAATTCGAACTTCAAGTTAAACTCTACGATTTTGGGTTAAAATGTTGATTTTTTTGCATAAATTATTGTGCTATTTATAGAAACAGTCATACATATTGATTTGACTGCTTTAGGATAAAGCAATACCATAGATATATATATAGAAAAAAAATTGTGTAGCTGGCGACCTTCTAGCTATTTATAAAAATAACGAGTTATTGCCATGGCAACCAGCAACATAGTTTTTATAAGAAAATACTCTCCTTAGAACTGATTATTGTATCAGAGTTTCTCAAAATAGCCTTTAATTCATCCACAAGGTATAATAATCTTGAAAAATAAGGATATATATGAATTTTTAAAATTTCATGCATTTTAGAGGTATGTAAAGTTATGATGTGATATTCTCTAAAATTACAAAAAATGTTAAAATAAGCCAAAAATTGACGTTTATAGCCAAAAAAACGAGACGGGCAAATTTTGAGTTATTGGTCTGAATAGTTCGAGGAGATGTTCCTCTGCATATGAATCTATCCATCTTTCTTCTACCTCAATTCTATTAAAAGTCGCCACCCTGGCCTTAAATGGTGACTGTAAATATTTGATGTGTCGATAATCCATCTATTTACAATTTTTCCAGTCTGATTAAACTGCATTTTTCGAAATAAAAAGATTGCAATTTTTCATGACCCTGAATCGAAAGTCAGAAGTGCTATTGATAATTATTTCGAAAATTATCTGTGGCTGTGATTTTTCACTTGTGTTTACATGTTCAAGACTTGTCTTTTGATAAAAAATTTTTTGGTCCTAGGTCCTACTGACATTGGCATTTTACCTAATAGATTTATTAAATACTATATTCCCTTTTCCACACTTGTGACTATGGACAAAGTAGTAAAACTGTATGAAACATTGTATTCATTCCAGGAACATGGTAGATAATAGAGACTTGAAAGTTTTAGAAGAAAACGCTTTTACAGGAATCGAAAAATTGAGTGAACTGTAAGTAATGAGAAATCACTATATACCCCCACCATTTTATGGCGGGGTATAATGATTAAATAATCTGTTACAGTGGTATATATGAAGCACTTGCAATACTTAAATCATTTGTGACAATGAGATTCAAGCACAACCTAAAATACAATAAATCTATGCAAAGCAACGCTTGTGATTCCCACACACTACCGAAAACCTTTAAACAATTAAAGCAAATAATGTGAAATGTTTTCTTTCTAATTTCAGGAACCTATCGAGGACTTCAATCCAAAGTCTACCGGTCAAAGGCCTTGCTGGTATTAAGAAACTCTACATTAAGGAAACTAAAACTCTCATGAATTTTCCCTCCATTTTACAATTCAATAACATCAAAATAGTACAGCTGTACTATCCCCATCACTGCTGTGCGTTCAAAAATCCAGAAAAGCAATATCCCGCAAAATGGAAAGAATTTGAAGCGTTTCAAAGAAAAGTCGAAAAACAATGTTCTATGACAACTACCCAAACATCCATAAATACGACTCCACTCGATACCCCTCGTGTTTATTCAACACTCGCACCTACAATCACGACGTCATCAAAAATACGAAGGAGGAAAAGGTCTTTCGTCAGTGAATTGGTAAATTCCCATATGTCTCACTTCGTTGATTTTAAAGGGGAATTTGTTGATTTAGGTAATAAATCAGGTTCAGAATTTAACGAATTTCAGGAACTGAATATACCTTCACATCATGAATGGGGTGAAATGAAGATCCCTGCAAGCAATGACGAACAATGGGGAGATGTGCATATATTTCCGACAAAATTCGAAACGCCTAAATCCGACTTAGAGGGAATAATTTTTCACGAAAAATCAACAGTTTCTACTAATTCTACAGTAAGACTTCAAGCGTTTTGTGGCGAAGTTTTTATCGACTACACAAAAGTAAGCTGCACACCGGAACCGGATGCATTCAACCCCTGCGAGGACGTTATGGGATACAAATGGCTGCGCATATTCGTATGGTTGGTAGTAATGGCGGCTTTATTCGGAAACCTCGTGGTTCTTCTTGTCCTGATTTCGAGTCGTAGCAAGATGACGGTAGCGAAATTTCTAATGTGCAATTTGGCCTTTGCCGACTTCCTAATGGGGATATACTTACTCCTGCTGGCGTCTATAGATGCTCATACGCTAGGGGAGTACTTTAACTACGCCATATTCTGGCAACACGAGGGAGGATGTCAGGCGGCTGGATTCATCACCGTGTTCTCCAGTGAGTTATCCATATTTACACTGACTGTCATAACGTTAGAGCGCTGGTACGCCATCAGTCATGCAATCCACTTGACGAAGCGTTTAAAACTGCGGCAGGCCGTGGTAATAATGGCGTGTGGCTGGACCTACGCTGCCATTATGGCACATTTGCCACTGGTTGGCGTCAGTAACTACGGTAATGTTAGTGTTTGTTTACCTATGAAAGCCGAAACCGTCGCCGACTTGGCTTTTATAATATCGCTTTTAGTTGTAAATGGCTGTGCATTTCTTGTCATATGTGCATGCTATGTGAATATGTACTTCCGGGTTCGAGGGAGCGAATCAACGGCCAATAGCTCAGATGCTACTATTGCCAAAAGAATGGCCATGCTGGTATTCACAAACTTTATTTGTTGGGCGCCAATCGCCTTCTTTGGGCTGACAGCGTCCGCTGGCTTGCCCTTGATTGATATCACAAATTCAAAAATTCTGCTTGTGTTCTTTTACCCGTTGAACTCTTGCGCAAACCCATATTTGTACGTCATCATTACGAAACAGTTCAGAAAAGACATGTATGTGATTCTCGGAAAATATGGTATATGTACTGAAAGAGCGAATAGATATAAACTTTGTAGTATCACAAACTCTAAAACCTGTACACATTCCACAAGAAAGGACAGTTTTGCCTTGAATAATGTGATACATCCTGTTGATGGATCTTTGACACAGTTTACCGGTAGTTTTCGCAGCTCAAAGGATTCCAGAAATGGTACACCAAGCATTACCCCGCAGAGAACTCCATACTTAGGTGCTCATTCACCTAATCCGAGTGTTCGATTCAGGTCGGATTCAGATCTGACCAAGAACAGTGAGAATAAAATGGGCGATAGAAAACTGAGCATTGTTCCCGAAATAAATCAACTAACCACTAAAGAAAATTCACGTGTAGACCAGCCTGTCAAGAGCGCTTGTGACTCGAAAACAAAGTGCTCTAGTGATTATGTGGTCTTTTATCCACCAAAGGAGACTAAAAGTTTTAAACATGTGTATGAGCGCCAAACCAGCCACTGTACTCAAAATAGTAGTACTAGCTGCACCACCGAGAGATCGTCCATTAGCGACGGAAGCCTTGACGATCCATGGGTGCAACAAGGGACCGTATCAAAGGAAGAGGATGAAAATAATATATCAAGAAACATTATTGCAGAGGAAGAACATAGCTTTATCGACTATGACGACCAAATGGACGAAGAAAGCGAAGAAAGGAAAGACGGTGATGATGAAAATGACGACGACGATGATGATGATGACAAGGTTCAACAAACCTTGCTTAAACATTGTACTATGAGAGATTCCCCGGCGGCTGAGAAAAGCTCTCGCGGTACGAAATGTGACATAAATCTCAATGCGTATTTTACTAAAAGCCCTTCCGATTGCAGCTTGGACGAATTTGATGAAAACAGTAGTTTATTCAATGAAATACGACTTTCGTAAAATCGTCATGTAAGATGTTTTGTTGTTAGTTCCCTACCGGCAACGCCGAAGGGGACTCTTAGTTTTTACAATGTTGTTTTAATGTCTGAACAAACCATTTTAATTTTTCATGACTTAATCATTGATTTTTTTTATTGATAGAAATATGAATGATGATTTATTACACTGTTAAGTATTACAAACTTTATTTTGTTGTTGCTTTTTCGTTTTGTAAAACTGCTGAATAAATTTCGAAAAATTTGGAAAGCATTTGTCAAAAGTGTTTTGATAGCATGAAACCTTGCTAAGTGAAAGCTACATGTTATAAATAGTCTGAATAAATACTGTCCTGTTCACTTAATCCAGAGCACCCTGTTTTCCCGGTTTTCTCTAAAATATGATGCTGTCATCTTCAAAAAAGATATCAATTTTATAGTACTCCTTCAGTCGTAACAGAAAATACAATTGTTTTGGCTGTACGTCAATTAAGTTAGAAATAGGACGGAAAATAGAAAGTCTACGGGGATTTTCTATAGTAAAATCGCTGAAAATGTGTGACGTCGGAGGCTTTGACGTCACTGTTTTCTATTGTTGACACGGAGAACAATATGGCGGCGGCTTGAAATTAACCATCTTGGTGCACCAAGGGTTTCATCGCATTCCGCGCGACGCTTCATCGCAAAGTACCCTTGGATTCAAGGGTCCCCAGTTTCGACAGGATTTCTGTCGGCGGCCCTATTATGACGTCACGTCATTGTAGTTTAATGACGTCGGAAAACAACAAATGCGATTACTTTTAATTTTTGGCGCCATAATTTAGAACAGTTATTCTAACTTTATCCCTATCTTCAATCTGAATTTATGTAATTTCCTTTTTAATTAATTTGAAAAATACATGGGACCTAAGGGGTGAAGGCAAGGTCATATTGAGAGTGGAAAGTAGTGGAAGGAACCTATGACGTTGCGGTGGAAGACGGAAATTAACATGGAAATTTCCCGTAGACATTTTATTGAGTTGGCAAAGCCAACTCTCATTGCTATGGCTTTCAACTTTGCACTTGATAACCCTGCACGGGCCAAACAAAGCACAATGTTACTGGTGCAGTAAGAAATAGGACCACTACGATTTGACAAAAGAACATATTAGACGACAGACATTTAAGTTCAAGTTGTAAATAATGGATTAAATGCATTATGAGAATGCAAAAAAAAAAAAATGCTACAAGGAACGTTGCTACAGGAATAGCGATCACTTGTTGATGACAGTGCATTTTAAAATATGGCGCATCTTTTTTCTTTGTACTTCCCTCCTCTGTATAAGGAGCACCCCATATTTAGATAGATAGGTAAAAGTATTGTATTTAGGATAAAAAAGACCTTAGATTTTAAAAAAAAAATTGTGGATGTGTAGAAGACTAAAGACAAGAAAATAAATCAATCAATCAATCAATAATATTTATTTAAAGTCAGACATAATTTATTACAATCAATATTAGCTCTGATGAGCTATTTACCGACTAGGAAAAAAGGTTTTTCAGTTTAATACTTAATCAACCTAAGATGTTGGTTTTAAGTTGGTCAAGAAGTTTCAAAAGCAAAATAGTGATAGGACATTATACTTCATACATACACCCATAACAATTGCAACAAATTTGACATGATCATATTGACCTTGAACTCTGACCTCAAAATCAGTTACTAGTATTTGGTTAAGAAGTTCTATCATTTTATATATCTATTTATATATCCAGACTTTTTTTTAGATTTGAGACAACTCTTGAATTGTGAGAATCACTCATTCAAGTATTTGAGGCATAGATTTGGAGTTTGATTTGTGCCAGTTTTATACTTGCCTTCTGTATGTTCGTCTCAATGTTACTTTTGCCAACTCGCAGGACTTTCAGTCCTTTGATTTTTCATATTGCGGTTCGAAGGCAGCTGATAGGGTATGTTGAAGTTAATTTTCAGTTACGACTAAAGGTGGTCAATTCTCGGAAACTATAATTTTTTGGAAAATTCTTCAGATGACAGAATAAATCGCCAAAACAGGGTGCTCTGGATTTAGTGAACAGGACAGTAGTGAGAAAAGTCGTACATAAAACCCAAAATCAGAAACTAAGAATGATAAAACGTAAGCTAATGGCATGTAAAGTATACCATAGATGACGTACCAATCGTACTTCAGGACAATGCGATTTCCTACGTTTAACTTATACGTGTACTTGTATTCTGAAACGCAATTATGACGTCATCATTTATTGCGTTTGACTTTATTTGTGCTACAATCTCCTACGCATGTCCGCTTTTCTTCACTTTGAAATCTACATATTGTATTGCAAGCATGTGCCTCCGATGACTTTGTTTGCAAATTTGGTTACACGTACGTCGCTACTTCTAGATATTTATCCACATTATACTATTTAAAATAAGATGAAAGGGTATGCAATAAATTCAAAAGTTTCCATTTCAATATCAATTTACCGAACTTTACGCTCCCTTTTATAATTTAACCCATTCGAACGCCAATTTATATTCACATAGCTTTTACGATTACGCGTTGGGAATCTCAACCTCTCTAATCGTCCAAATCAAAATTGCACCTGACATGTGAGAAAGACATATATTGTTTACATCGGATAATGAAGAAATGAAAAACAAAATGTTCCAAGTTTTGCCAGATCTACGTTAAAAATAAATCATAATCACTGGTTTTTTGCATTCCGATCTCGGCATGGATGAATTGTTCGAACAATTTAATTTCAACGATTTGATAAATCACAGAAGATACTAGTACTCAAAACGTATAAGTGATGTCGAAATACCCAAACATAGGGTAATAAAAGATTGCATAGCTCGCCTATACAGGTTTTTGTTATACGTATAGTACTTGTCTAAACTTGTAAATCACTAAGTGAAAATGAAACAAAAAGCCAAACATTCAAAGGCAAACCACAATCTATGGACATATAAAAGGCACAAACCACAATCAATGGACATACAAAAATTCTGAAAAAACCCAAAACACTGCCCTGGAAAAGTAATAATGTCCTGTTTGCTGGCAACACCCGTCTCAACATCACTAGTATTCTATGTAAAAAAAAAGTGAACAACACCCGTCAAAATACACTTGTATTACATCAAAAAACACAACAAGAACAACACCCGTCAAAACATCACTAGTATTACATGTAAAAACACAACGTGAACAACTGCCGTCAAAACATCACTAGTATTATATGTAAAAACACAACGTGAACAATACCCGTCAAACATCACTAGTATTACATGTAAAAAACACAACGTGAACAACACCCGTCAAACATCACTAGTATTACATGTAAAAAAAAACCGTGAACAACACCCGTCAAAATATCACTAGTATTACATGTAAAAAACACAACGTGAACAACACCCGTCAAACATCACTAGTATTACATGTAAAAAAAAACCGTGAACAACACCCGTCAAAATATCACTAGTATTACATGTAAAAAACACAACGTGAACAACACCCGTCAAACATCACTAGTATTACATGTAAAAAAAAACCGTGAACAACACCCGTCAAAATATCACTAGTATTACATGTAAAAAACACAACGTGAACAACACCCGTCAAACATCACTAGTGTTACATGTCAAAAACACAACGTGAACAACACCCGTCAAAACATCACTAGTATTACGGGTAAAATACACAACGTGAACAATAATGTCGAAGGGTTCCAACTCTATACCTTCTTGAAGAAAATTCCATGCACCAGACACGTGTTTCGAATATTTAATTCTCATCAGTGATGCTTTCAGTGGAGCCACCAAAAATAATTTCACTAGCGCACTCTTTAATTTTTTGAAGTTAGATTTTTACATTTACATTACAGAGAGTGCGCGGCTCCAAATTTCATGTAGGGTCGATTCAGTAGACCCGTCAAATTATCACTAGTATAACATGTAAGAATACACAAAGCGAACAATACCCGTCAAAACATCACTAGTATTAAGTGTAAAATACACAACACTAACAGCACCCATCAAAACATCAATAGTATTACATGTAAAAAATACAACGTAAAATACATCCGTCAAAACATCAATAGAATTACATGTAAAAAAACACAACATAAAAAACAACCGTCAAAATATCACTAGTATTACATGTAAAAAAGACAACGTGAAAAACAACCGTCAAAACATCACTAGTATTACATGTAAAAAAACACAACGTGAAAAACAACCGTCAAAACATCACTAAAATTACATATAAAAAAACACAACGTGAAAAACAACCGTCAAAACATCACTAGTATTTTATGTAAAAAACACAACGTGAAAAACAACCGTCAAAACATCACTATAGTTACATGTTAAAAACACAACGTGAAAAACAACCGTCAAAACATCACTAGAATTACATGTAAAAAAAACGCGAACTACAACTGTCAAAACATCACTAGTGTTACATGTACAAATGCACAACGTAAAAAACAACCGTCAAATAATCACTAGTATTACCTTTAAAAAAAACACAACGTAAGCAACATCCGTCAAAACATCAATAGAATTACATGAAAAAAACACAACGTGAAAAATAACCGTCAAAACATCACTAGTATTACATGTAAAAAACACAACATGAAAAACAACCGTCAAAACATCACTAGTATTACATGTAAAAAATACAACGTAAAAAACATCCGTCAAAACATCACTAGAATTACATGTAAAAACACAACGTGAACAACACCCATAAAAACATCACTAATGTTACATGTAAAAAACACAACGTGAACAGCATCCGTCAAAACAGCACTAGAATTACATGTAAAAATACACAACGTGAACGAGATCCGTCAATACATCACTAGTATTACATGTAAAATACACAACGTGAACAACATCCGTCAAAACAGCACTAGTATTACATGTAAAAATACACAACGTGAACAAGATCCGTCAATACATCACTAGTATTACATGTAAAATACACAACGTGAACAACATCCGTCAAAACATCACTAGTATTACATGTAAAAAACACAACGTGAAAAACAACCGTCAAAACATCACTATAGTTACATGTTAAAAACACAACGTGAAAAACAACCGTCAAAACATCACTAGAATTACATGTAAAAAAAAACGCGAACTACAACTGTCAAAACATCACTAGTGTTACATGTACAAATGCACAACGTAAAAAACAACCGTCAAATAATCACTAGTATTACCTTTAAAAAAACACAACGTAAGCAACATCCGTCAAAACATCAATAGAATTACATGAAAAAAACACAACGTGAAAAATAACCGTCAAAACATCACTAGTATTACATGTAAAAAAAACAACATGAAAAACAACCGTCAAAACATCACTAGTATTACATGTAAAAAATACAACGTAAAAAACATCCGTCAAAACATCACTAGAATTACATGTAAAAACACAACGTGAAAAACAACCGTCAAAACATCACTAGTATTACATGTAAAAAACACAACATGAAAAACAACCGTCAAAACATCACTAGTATTACATGTTAAAAAATACAACGTGAAAAACAACCGTCAAAACATCAATAGAATTACATGCAAAAAAAAAAACACAACGTGAAAAACAACTGTCAAAACATTACAGGTATTACATGTAAACTACACAACGCGAACAACACCCGTCAAAACATCACTAGTGTTACATGTAAAAATGCACAACGTAAAAAACAACCGTCAAAACATCACAAATATTACATGTAAAAAAAACACAACGTAAACAACAACCGCCAAAACATCACTAGAATTACATGTAAAAAACACAATGTGAAAAATGACCGTCAAAACATCACTAGTATTACATGTAAATATACACAACACGAATAACAACCCTCAAAGCATCACTAGAATTACATGTAAAAAACACAATGTGAAAAATAACCGTCAAAACATCACTAGTATTACATGTAAAAAACACAACTTGAACAACACCCGTCAAAACATCACTAGTATTACATGTAAAAAACACAACGTGAACAACATCCGTCAAAACATCACTAGTATTATGTGTAAAATACACAACGTGAACAACATCCTTCAATACATCACTAGTATTACATGTAAAATCACACAACGTGAACAACATCCGTCAAAACATCACTAGTATTACATGTAAAATACACTGCGTGAACAACACCCGTCAAAACATCACTAGTATTACATGTTAAAAACACAACATGAACAACACCCGTCAAAACATCACTAGTATTACATGTAAAAACACAACATGAACAACACCCGTCAAAACATCACTAGTTTTACATGTAAAAAACAAAACGTGAACAACATCCATCAAAACGTCACTAGTATTACATGTAAAATACACTGCGTGAACAACACCCGTCAAAACATCACTAGTATTACATGTTAAAAACACAACATGAACAACACCCGTCAAAACATCACTAGTATTACATGTAAAAACACAACATGAACAACATCCGTCAAAACATCACTAGTTATACATGTAAAAAACAAAACGTGAACAACACCCGTCAAAACATCACTAGTATTACATGTAAAAATACACTGCGTGAACAACACCCGTCAAAACATCACTAGTATTACATGTAAAAATACACAACGCGAACAACACCCGTCAAAACATCACTAGTATTACATGTAAAATACACTGCGTGAACAACACCCGTCAAAACATCACTAGTATTACATGTAAAATACACAACGCGAACAACACCCGTCAAAACATCACTAGTATTACATGTAAAATACACTGCGTGAACAACACCCGTCAAAACATCACTAGTATTACATGTAAAATACACAACGCGAACAACACCCGTCAAAACATCACTAGTATTACATGTAAAATACACTGCGTGAACAACACCCGTCAAAACATCACTAGTATTACATGTTATAAACACAACATGAACAACCCCCTTAAAACATCACTAGTATTACATGTAAAACCAGAAGTCTCTGACGAGACTGTAGCTCTCCTGGTTGTTTTTTCTAAAACATCAATTATCTTTCTTTTTTTTTAAACCAAGACCATAGGGAGCAGGCGCTCTAACAAATTATAAGAAGCATGACAAAACTACATATCCATTATACTGCAACTATAATAGCACTCATATGATTCATAATATCCGAGATAAAGTATTTCTAAAAAGAATGCCACACCCATTTTCCAAGATCCTAGGGGCCAAGGGCTGCTAGCTCAAATGAACTATCAATGACACATCAAGACTACAGATCCATAACATCGGATAAAGAATTAACTCCCCATCATTAATTGCTTTAAACGAGTAGAGAGCACAACTATATTGGAAAAATTACCACACCCATTTTCAAAGACCCTGGGGTATAGGGCTAAAACAAAATATCAGGTGCACAACTATGCCACAGACCAATCATTGCAAAAAGAATTAATTCTACATCATTTATAGTGTCAGAGGAGTTGCAAGCACAAGATTACATTAACTTATATAGGAGAAAATGACCACACCCATTTCTGAGACCCTAAGGGTCAGGGGCTAAAACATAATATCAGGTGTACAACTAGACCAGAGACCCATAATATTGCAATGAGAATTTAGTCTCCATCATTTATAGTGTTAGAGGAGTTGCAAGCACAAGATTACATAGAGTTATATAGGAGAAAATAACCCCACCCATTTCTAAGACCCTGGGGGTCAGGGGCTCAAACAAAATGTCAAGTGCACAACAAGACCACAGACCCATCATATTGCAAAAAGAATTAAGTCTCCATCATTTATATTGTCAGAGGAGTTTCGAGCACAAGATTATATAGAGTAATATAGGAGAAAATAACCACACCTGTTTCTAAGACCCTGGGTGTCAGGGGCTCAAACATAATATCAGGTGCACAACTAGACTGCAGACCCATCATATTGCAAAAAGAATTAAGTCTCCATCATTAATAGTGTCAGAGGAGTTGCAAACACAAGATTACATAGAGCTATATAGGAGAAAATGACCACACCCATTTCTAAGACCCTAAGGGTCAGAAGCTAAAACATAATATCTTGTGCATAACTAAACCAGAGACCCATCATATTGCAATAACAATTTAGTCTCCATCATTAATAGTGTCAGAGGAGTTGCGAGCACAAGATTACATACAGTTATATAGGAGAAAATGACCACACCCATTTCTAAGACCCTGGGGGTCAGGGGCTCAAACAAAATATATCAGGTGCACAACCAGACCACAGATCCATCACATTGCAAAACGAATTAAGTCTCCATCGTTTATAGAGTCAGAGGAGTTGCGAACACAAGATTACATAGAGTTATATAGTAGAAAATGACCACACCCATTTCTGAGACCCTAAGCGTCAGGGGCTCAAACATAATATCTGGTGCACAACTAGACCAAAGACCCATCATATTGCAATATCAATTTAGTCTCCATCATTAATAGTGTCAGAGGAGTTGCGAGCACAAGATTACATACAGTTATATAGGAGAAAATGACCACACCCATTTCTAAGACCCTGGGGGTCAGGGGCTCAAACAAAATATCAGGTGCATAACTAGACCACAGACCCATCATATTGCAAAAAGAATTTTAAAGTCTCCATCATTTATATTGTCAGAGGAGTTGCGAGCACAAGATTACATACATTTATATAGGAGAAAATGCCCACACCTATTTCTAAGACCCTGGGGGTCAGGGGCTCAAACAAAATATCAGGTGCACAACAAGACCACAGACCCATCATATTGCAAAAAGATTTAAGTCTCCATCAATTATAGTGTCAGAGGAGTTGCGAACACAAGGTTACATAGAGTTATATAGGAGAAAATGACCACACCCATTTCTAAGACCCTGGGGGTCAGGGGCTCTAGCAAAATATCATGTGCACAACAAGACCACAGACCCATCATATTGCAAAAAGAATTAAGTCTCCATCATTTATAGTGTCAGAGGAGTTGTCCGGACAAGATTACATAGAATTTAATGACCACGCCCATTTTCTAAGACCCTGGGGGTCAGGGACTGAAACTAAATGTCAGGTGCACAACTAGACCATGGACCAAGTAAAATGCAAAAAGAATTAACTTTCTATCTCCTACAGTTTCAGAGGAGTTGTCCGGACAAGATTACATAGAATTTAATGACCACGCCCATTTTCTAAGGCCCTTGGGGTCAGGGACTGAAACTAAATGTCAGGTGCACAACTAGACCATGGTCCAAGTAAAATACAAAAAGAATTAACTTTCTATCTCTAACAATTTCAGAGGAGTTGTCCTGACAAGAACTGTTTACGGACAGACGGACAGACAGACAGACGGACAGACGGACGGACGCCGGACAAAGGGTGATCGCATAAGCTCGACTGGTCTGAGACCAGTAGAGCTAAAAAAACACAACGTGAAAAACAACCGTCAAAACATTACTAGTATTACCTGTAAAATACACAACGCGAACAACACCCGTCAAAACATCACTAGTATTACATGTAAAAAAACACAACGTGAAAAACAACCGTCAAAACATCACTAGTATAACATGTAAAAAACACAACGTGAACAACACCCGTCAAAACATCACTAGTATTACATGTAAAAAAAACACAACGTGTAAAACAACCGTCAAAACATTACTAGTATTACATGTAAAATACACAACGCGAACAAGACCCGTCAAAACATCATAAGTTATACGTGTAAAATACACTACGTGAACAGGACCCGTCAAAACATCACTAATGTTACATGTAAAAAACACAACGTGAACAACATCCGTCAAAACATCACTAGTATTACATGTAAAAACAGACAACGTAAACAACACCCGTCAAAACTTCACTAGTGTTACATGTAAAATACACAACGCGAACAACATCCGTCAAAACACCACTTGTATTACGTGTAACATACACAACGTGAACAAGACCCGTCAAAACATCACTAGTATTACATGTAAAAAAAAAACAAAACGTGAACAACACCCGTCAAAACATCACTTGTATTACATGTAAAAAAAACACAACGCGAACAACATCCGTCAAAACATTACTAGTATTACATGTAAAATACACAACGCGAACAAGACCCCTCAAAACATCACTAGTAATACGTGTAAAATACACTACGTGAACAAGGCCCGTCAAAACATCACTAGTATTACATGTAAAAAACACAACGCGAACAAGACCCGTCAAAACATCACTAGTAATACGTGTAAAATACACTACGTGAACAAGACCCGTCAAAACATCACTAGTATTACATGTAAAAAAAGACAACGCGAACAACATCCGTCAAAAATCACTAGTATTACATGTAAAAAACACAACGTGAACAACACCCATAAAAACATCACTAATGTTACATGTAAAAAACACAACGTGAACAGCATCCGTCAAAACAGCACTAGTATTACATGTAAAAATACACAACGTGAACAAGATCCGTCAATACATCACTAGTATTACATGTAAAATACACAACGTGAACAACATCCGTCAAAACATCACTAGTATTACATGTAAAAATAGACAACGTAAACAACACCCGTCAAAACATTACTAGTATTACATGTAAAATGCACAACGTGAACAACACCCGTCAAAACATCACTAATGTTACATGTAAAAATACACAACGTGAACAAGATCCGTCAATACATCATTAGTATTTCATGTAAAAATAGACAACGTAAACAACACCCGTCAAAACTTCACTAGTATTACATGTAAAAAAACACAGCGTGAACAACACCTGTCAAACATCACTAGTGTTACATGTAAAAAACACAACGTGAACAACATCCGTCAAAACATCACTAGTATTACATGTAAAGGCAAGGTGATTCGGGACAGCAAGCAAATCTACTATATGAGGAATATCCGTCAAAACATCACTAGTGTTACATGTAAAAAAAAACACAACGTGAACAAGACCCGTCAAAATATTACTAGTATTACATGTAAAAATACACAACGCGAACAATACCCATTAAATTATCGCTAGTATTGCATGTAAAGGCAAGGTAATTCGGGATTGCCCGCAAATGCACAGCGCAAAAAAAAAAAAACATTTGTCAAAACATCGCTAGTATAATATACACCAAAATTCTGGTGTAGAATTCTAGTGCAAACACGAAATTCGTTGTTAGTGGTGCTTCTAAACTCATTTCAAGGGGTGCTTCTAAACTCGTTGTAAGTGGTGCTTCTAAACTCATTGCAAGGGGTGCTTCTAAACTTGTTGCAAGGGGCTCTTCTAAACTCGTTGTTAGCAGTGCTTCTAAACTCGTTGTAGGTGGTGCTTCTTAACTCGTTGTAGGTGGTGCTTCTTAACTCGTTGTAAGTGGGGCTTCTTAACTCGTTGTAGGTGGTGCTTCTAAACTTGTTGTTAGTGGCGCTTCTTAACTTGTTGTATGTGGTGCTTCTAAACTAGTTGTAAGTGGTGCTTCTAAACTTGTTGTTAGTGGTGCTTCTAAACTCGTTGTAAGTGGTGATTCTTAACTCGTTGTAAGTGGTGATTCTTAACTCGTTGTAAGTGGTGATTCTAAACTTGTTGCAAGTGGTGCTTCTAAACTTGTTGTAAATGGCACTTCTTAATTCGTTGTAAGTGGTGCTTTAAAACTCGTTGTAAGTGGTGCTCCTCAACTCGTTGTAGGTGGTGCTTCTAAACTTGTTGTAGGTGGTGCTTCTAAACTTGTTGTAGGTGGCACTTCTTAATTCGTTGTAAGTGGTGCTTCTAAACTCGTTGTAATTGGTGCTACTAAACTGGTTGTAAGTGGTGCTTCTAAACTTGCTGTAGGGGGTGCTTCTAATCGTTGTAGGGGGTGCTACTAAAGTTGATATAAGTGTTACTTAGATCGAACACCTTCACTTTGCAAGAAGCAAATGAGTATACATGAAAACCATTTTCGTGAATCACGGTGGGTAATCTCGCAACGCAGAACATTCGGTTTATCTAAAATTTCGTGTAATATAGATTAATTATCACAAAAAGGGCAATGTCATTCAGTATATATATTGATACCTTAGCTATGAGTTTTATCTAAAAGAAGATAATAAAAAATTTTTATGCGAAAGTGAAAGTAGAACGCCGAATGTGTTTGTGCGTTATAAAAGCTAATATTCCCCTTAATAGCTAAGGCATTTTTGTTATAAATTATCTAAATTGCACAAAAATATAGAAAACCCCATTGTTCTGCGTTGCGAGATTACCCACCGTCATAAACTAATTCCTATGCTTGATATGAATTTACATTTCAAAAATACATGTACACGCAGAAACACAATTAAGCGCCGAAGAACACTTGGTGTGTAAACACACTCCTGTAGTGACAACCAGGTGTTAACGAACGCAGAAACACAATCAAGCGCCCAAGAATAAATGCAAGGGATGCGTATGAAAAATTGAATGAAATAACAATGTACTTTGTAAGTCTACATAATATTATCTACCACATGCTTTCATCAGCATATCCTGTACTTAAGTCTTACTGTAATATTCAATATGTATCACAATCTGCGATTAAAGATGTAATTTATGATACTAGAAAATAAAAAAAAATCTAGACACCGTCGCGAAAGAAGGGGAATCCCATTACCCCTTGTTTGGTTAGCAACATTTTACAAATCTATATCTGCGAGCCGCACCTTTCATTCAAATAACTGGAAACCATATATATTCACATTTTTCTGTTGTAACTTGATATGGACACTTTTAATACTTCGTTAAAACGAAGGAGCGAGTTTGTTAGGCAACCTAGGAAATTCATTAAAAATGAAATGTCTTATACTCGAGTTCATCTATAGAGATATGACGGAAGCCATAGACTTGCAGCTTAAGGTTCTACTTTATTTCCGTTTTGCCATTTGAGGCCAAAGAAGTCGTAGTAAGTACAGAAAAGAGATGAAACATAGGTCAGATAGCTGACGGACGAATTATAATAATTTCTTTTCTGTTCTTTGAATGTATGTATTTCCTATTTCAGAAGAAACAAGGTATATAGGATATGCGACTTTTTACAGAAACCTTGCATTATATATTTTAAACAGTACTAAATATGTACATTATTACGATAATCATATGGATATGTCATTGCATGAACTATCAATCTAATTTTCACTTAAAGGGTGCAAGCTTTCATTTTCTTTTTCAATTTTGAACCCCCCCCCATGCACCAAAAAGACATAAAGAAGATCCTGATGACAATCTCAACAGCACTCATAATAGAGCACCAAATTGAGCATAGACGGACCCCCTAGATCAGGTGCCCGGGAGGAGTAAGCATCCCCTGTTTGGCCAGCCGCACCCGCCGTCGATGTTCACGCATGAGTCTACAAAACATGCACTGGCTGAGGTTATGTCCATAAAGAAAGGCTATGGCGACCATTTCAGGGAAAGACATTTAAAACACTTACTGTCAAACTCCTCGCGGGGAACTTGTTTACGAGCTCCACACAGCAAAGGGCATAAGTGTGACACAAATGAGATAAAGAAGATCCTGACGATAATGTATCAGACCCAAAGGTGCACAACTACAAGTCACGCCCTATTATGCGACACCATCATATGTTTTGTTACTATATAATCAAAGGAGAAGCTCGGACAAGATTTTCCATGCGCGGATCCAGCGGGGGGGGGGGGGGGGGGGGGGGGAGGAGGGGGTCAGGCATTTTCCCCAATTTCTGAGCTTAAAATTCCCAATTTGAAAAAAAATAAAATAAAATTCCAATAATTAAAGTATAAAAACCCTTTGAAATGACTGAAAATATATTTGTAATTATATCTGTTTTGCGATGTACACTATCTGAAATATAATATTCTTGGTACTACAGGTGTCTATCTTCATTAGTAGCAAATGTCACAAGATCTTTTTGCCTGTTTTCTCAATTTGTATAATTTTGTTTCCTAATTTCAACCAAATGTCGCTATTTTCCCAATTTTGAAGGCCCAGGCCCCTGATATCGAAGGGTAAAAAAATCCCTGTTATTTTCAACAGACCTTTTTTTTTTTTTTAAATATAGGATATCACCTTCTCATCTATTTCAAGGTTTTGACATTTTAACATATCTGATCATTTGGGAAAATAAAACATCTCTTTTCTACTAAATCTCATGAAATTTAGACAAAAAAATAATGTAAATTAATCAAAATTTTCACAATTTATAAGGAGTTTACTAAAATACTCAACGTCATTATTAAAGAAATGAGAGGGAGTTATCTTTCTTAGTAATATTCGATCTCTAAGATGTCTTAAAAAGCATTATTTTAAGAATAAAATCACGTTGTTTTGAATTTTTTTTTTATGTAAGTGTGAACGAACATAGTATTAAAAGTAACTAAAATCTTGTTTATATCATAAATGATCTGTAAAAGCTACATCATGGAAATTCTTCTACATGCTTTGAAATTCGCATAAAGCAAAACCGACCCTTAAAAATTTGAACCAAATTCTAAGGGTGCGAGCGAACAAATTATTTAAGTTTTTTTTTCAATTTTGAAAAAAAAATAATGGTAGAAATCCGAGGAACATTTTTGTTATGGCCTAACACCTCAGTGTTGTTTTAGGACGAGACGCCTGGGCACGATATTTTCCCCTCAGATCCCAACTTTTGAATTTGAAGACGTTTAACATTTACATGTAAACCCCAATTCACCAAGTTCTACAAGACACAACAAATCACATGAATCATCAAAATTGTGTAACCCCTATAGTCCGAGACAGACCCCGGACGGAATTCTGGGACCCCGCTCATTTAAAATTGCCTGCCCAGCCCACTTTGAAACCTTACAAGATTTAGTGACCCTCAGGTGCAGAAGTACGTACAAGTCACAATTTCATGTGACACCATCGTAAGTTTTGTAGCCCCTGTATAGTTAATGGAGAAGCTCGAACAAGATTTTTTACCCCGCCCATTATCCCAAGGGGTCAGAATCAAACTATAAGAGCCTGGTGCACAAACACAAGTCAAATCTCAGAATATGATATCACCATCAGTAACACACAAGTTTTTTTTTTTTTTTTTATTTTTTTTGTCAATCTCTCAAGTCATTCTACAGCAAATTATATGTAATCTTATAATACTATATAGCAATTTTGAGAGAAGTTTTTTTTTTTTTATGCAATACATTCACACATCATTTATACCACTTTCATACCATCATGAGTACTTTACTGAGATGAAAAATCAATGTTGTATGGTGTATAAAAGAAGTCATAGTGAAAGAAAGAAGAAGAAAAAATATTATGTAGAAATGAAAAGATAGGGAGAGAGAAATCCATCACAGCACAAAGACAATCCCCCCCCCCGCCCATACACACATACTCTTCATTATACATATTTCATAAAAGTCATTCAATGTTATTTCAAAATTGCTCATCTGCGATGATTAAAGAAATCATTTAAACCGTGCCATCTTTTTTCAAAGCTTGCCGTTTTATTCTTTCTTTTATAAAGATATTTTTCTGTATTATAATAAAACTTTAAATCTATAAGAAATTGCTGTAGTCTTGGGAATAATTGTTTACATCTTTGTCTATATATATGTGATTTTCCCAATAAAATAACCATATTCAATAACAATGTATTATTTTCAATGTTCTTTCCAAAGATAACATCTAAATTTTCTATACTTATTGGTATATGAAGTTGTTCCTGTAACCAGTTGGATACATCTTTCCAAAAATCTCTTGAAAAACTACATAGAAAAAACAAATGATTAATACTTTCCGTTTGTGATTTACAAAAACTACACAATTCTGAATTGATAATATTTTGTTTAAAAAGTAGAGAATTTGTACCTATACATCTATGAGTTATTCTGAACTGTGGCCATCTTTAAGAAGTATCTTCCGTAAGATAATTTGTTAATAAATGTACTTTTTTTCCAGTTCAAGGATTCTGGCTCAATGCCAAGATCAGAATTCCATTTTATCTTGTATTTATGTTCAACATTAAGGTTTTGAATAAAGACTTCATAAATGGATATATTATTTTGTTTATTTCTGATAAGAATTTTGATAAATGTTGGATAATGGGGTAAAATAATTTGATTATAAGATTCTTCTACCTTTGGCCAAGATTTTAAAATTGACATTTTTAATCCATAAAATACTGTAATTGGTGGGCAAAAACAATATTTCTCACAGAAACTTTCATAACTTAAAAAATGTCCTTCATCCATTATATGGTGAATATTATAAATACCTTTTTCTGCCCAGCTCTTATAGTAAACAACTTTACTATCAATTTTAATGTCATCATTAAACCATAGATCTGTATACAATAATTGAGAATTCTGTTCATTTCTCTTAATTATGAGTCTTAATTCATACAGGTCTTGTAAAACATCCTTCCAAAACTTGTTTTTAGTCCTACTAGCTGTGTTTTTAATGAATTCTTCTCCAAATGAACATAACCTTAGTTTATCTATCTGGGTAATTTCTTCAAAAATTGTACACCAAACTGTATCTGTAGTCAGTAATCTCTTTATCCATGTTAATTTCATAGACTTTATGAAAGAATTAATATGAATCATTTTCAAACCTCCTATTTCTGTTTTTTGTACAAGTAAATTCCTAGAAATCTTATCTGGTTTTTTTTCCCATATGTAGCTAAATAATATATTTTCAATTTGTTTAGTAAATTCTTCACTTGGATTTGGAAGAGTGATAAAGAGATGTGTAAGTTTAGATAACATGATTGTTTTAACTACTGTTATTCTTCCCAATAAAGTCAGTTTACGTTTATTCCATGATGATACTAAGTGTTTTAATTCTTTTATTTTTTTCTGAAAATTCAATTTTTCCATACAATCAAGGTCTACACTGAAAGTAATACCCAGGAAAATAAAAGGTTCATCAGACCATGATAATGGAATGTCTTCACAAAGTTTATCTGTACTATGTTTTTTTTTACCTATCCATATACATTTTGTTTTGTCAATATTTGGCTTAAGGCCAGAAAATTTAGCGAATTGATCCAAAAGTTTCAGGGAATTTCGAAGCGAATTTTCTGATCCATCAAGTGTGAGACCAGTGTCGTCTGCGTATTGTGTTATCTTTATTTCTTTATTTTTTATCCTTATACCCTTAATCTGTTTATTATGTCTAAACATTATACCTAAGATTTCAACACAGAGAATGAAGATATACGGCGAAACCGGGTCACCTTGCCTACAGCCCCTCCCAATA
Source organism: Pinctada fucata (assembly GCA_028142955.1). NCBI lineage: Eukaryota > Metazoa > Mollusca > Bivalvia > Pterioida > Pteriidae > Pinctada > Pinctada fucata. Next base: position 675,205 of record AP027107.1, read on the forward strand.
TTAAAGAATGGCGAAAAAATTCCATGCTGAATTACACAAAGTTTGAAATTTTTGTTCAGGACATGTATAAACTGTATGAATTTTCTCCCAAAACCGAAAAATTGTAAAACTTTATCAACAAATTTCCAAGATATAGAATCAAAAGCTTTTTCGAAATCAACCAAAAGAAGCAGCCCCTCGCAATCATTATCCTCCAAATAATTAAGAATATCATATAACTGTCTTATGTTCTCTCCTATAAATCTACCTTTTAAAAATCCTTTTTGGTTCTCATGTATAAGATACGGTAAAACAATCTTCATTCTCGATGCAATGCAACTAGATATTATTTTATATGTAGTGTTTAGTAAGGAAATGGGACGCCAATTTTTAAGATGCTCTCTAGGTTTATCCCCTTTAGGTAATATGCTTATGACACCCATTTTCTGAGTTATAGACAGCTCCCCACTTCTAAAACCTTCCTTTATTGATCTATAAAGAAAAATCTTTAAATCGGGCCAAAAAAATTTTAAAAACTCGGCTGTATATCCATCCGGACCTGGGCTACGGTCATTCTTTAAACTACGGACTGCATTTGCTATTTCTTGAATTGAAAAATTCTCATCTAACTCATTTTTGTCTTTGTCTAATAATTTAGGAACATCAGAATCTGATATCAATTCATTTATATCTACATCTACTAAGGTATCATCTTTGCTAGCATATAAGTTCTCATAGAAGCTCCTAATTTCATTTAAAATTTCATATTGTTTAGAAATAACCTGTCCATCATCTTTTATAAGCTTAACAATATTTTTATTTGTATAATTTCTCTTCTCTAAGGAACAAAAATATTTCGTTGGCTTTTCACCCAATTCAACCCACCGTGCTCGAGCTCTTAAAATCAATCCTTTTAATTCTTCCTTTCTTATAGTCTCACGCTCATTTTTCAGTTCTGATAGCTGTGCTTCCAGAGAAGTGTTATCAGAATCATGTATTTGATTTTCTATATCCTCTATTTTATGCTCAATCAATTTATATCTTTCATCTCTTTTTCCCTTTACATCCGCTGAATATGGGATAGTTATTGACCGTATATTCATTAATATTATATCAAAAAACATTTGATCAGTTACTGTCAAATCAAGTGTGTTTTCATCTATGTTTTCTATATGATCTCTATCATACACAAAATTTGCGTTTAGTTTCTTTTATACTTCTTTTTACTTTGTCTACATATACTTTATCCCTTAGCAAAGAATTATTAAATTTCCAAAAACCCTTTTCACGTTTAAAATCTGTAAGTTTTATTTCTAATACTATTGCAGAATGGTCCTGTATCCTGATATTATATCTGTATTTTCAACTAAAGTTAAAAGGGATTCTGAGATTAGGAAAAAATCAATTCGCGCTCTTTTTACAGGATTTTTCCTACTCCAAGTAAACATTTTTATATCCTCATTGTACATTCGCCAAACATCTGTTAATGCCAATTCATTTTTTAGATTATGAACTTCTTTCGCAGCTCTTGGGTTGTTTCGATTAACATAATTATAACAGTCTTTCTCAAAATCTAGCACTAAATTCAGGTCACCACAAAGTATGATGTAATCTTTTTGCATTTTAGAAATTTCATCTTTAATGGAGCAATAAAAATTTGGATTATCCTGGTTAGGACCATATATTGAGACAAGAGTAATTGCAAATTTTTTTTCAACTTCGATATTTAGTATAACATAATTGCCATGTTTATCTACTGAAGATTCTAAGATCTTGAATTCAAAATTATTGTTTAGTAAAATAGTAACACCCCTAGAATCTGAAGTTCCATAGCTTGAAAAGCATTCAAAGCCCCACTGACTTCTTATAATTTTTTCTTTTTCTTTAACAAAATGTGTATCTTGTAGACAATAAATGTTAAAATCCTTTCTACGCAAATAGTCAAATACATCTTTCCTTTTGTTTACATCTCCCAATCCCCTGCAGTTAACCGAAAGAATGCGTAATTTATCCATGTTTAAATTGGTACATTTACATATTTATTTTTTCCTTCTGAAGTCCTTTTTATCACCATACAACAATGAGGCAACAAATAGACACATACACACACTCACACATAACAAAACAAAAATAAACATAAAGCATTTCAAGAAATAGCAAGAAAATTGAAAAGTAAATTGAAAAGCCATTTCTGATATATGTGAATCAGACGTCTTCTTTCTTTTTGGTCCTACTTAGTTACGTAATACATTACTGTACTTATATTGTGAAAGATTCACGGACAGCCTGTCGCACCTCACTCGGTTCGCGTGTTATGATTTAACACGAGTTAGTTACATGTACATTCATTATATCATTAATATAATGTGAGAAAAATATCAAGAAATTACTAAAAAATAATAGGTATATACGCGAAACTCACTCAGAAGTCGGAGGTTTCGAAAGCATGTTTTCATTCCCTGCGGATATAGGTCAGAGACCACTAAAAGGCCGGTTCTGATTGGAGAAAAACCTGTAGGGTGAGGGGGCCTGTTATTTTAAATGTGACAGAAGATGTGATTGGCTATCAATTATATTTTCTTTCGGTATATTGTTTGAATATGATATATATAAGTAAAAAATAAGTGCAATTGAAATGTCGATACCCGGATTTTTTCCCTAGCTCCCGATCCGCTAAAGGGGACGGGCGCGGGAAAATTTGAAAATTCTCTGCGGGGTACCTTGTGACGCAAATAGCGCGAAAAAGAGCAGGTCATGCTATATTTTTTTATTTAGTTTCGTATAAAGCTTGAATCAATGAACAAATCGGTATATAACATGCATGGCCAGCAATGTTAGTATAGACGTTATAAGGCATTTCGTTAACATTACGGCCTATGGAAAATGATTTGGTTGTCTCTGACCTAGAGGGAAACACGTGTTTTACTGAAATAAATGCAAAATATCAACACCAGCCTTGTGTTAGCGTTTTGTTTTCTTGTTATTCGTACCATTTATGTACTTTTCTATATTTTCATGCCGAAAAGTGTTCAATAAAACAGTTTTCATGCAAAATTTATGAATATGACTGAATTTATGGACAAATTGGGATTTCGCGCCAAAAGCGCGATGTGGGCATTGTCATTATTTTTTAAATTCAACACGTTTTAACCACTCTGTATCGCCAAATATGCATTAAAACCATTGTTTTATGCACGGACATCTAGTTTAACATTAAAAACAAATTATTTCTTAAAAATTATTCGTCGGAGATACATGAAAGTATCCTCCATGGCATCACAGGCAAAACTTTCTATGATATTGCTACACATATAACCGTATAGAATTAGAGTCGGATGATTTTATTCTTTTATTTTCTGCATAAAATAACTTTTTATTTCTTCATTAAGGATTACAATCGCATTCAGATGCATTATATGTGACATTGTCATAATTAATGCGAGTTCACATTCCTACATGAAAATACGTCCTACGGAGGGGGGTAGGGGTCCTAAATTTCTCATAAATGCTATAATAACCGTGAAATTATAACAGATTTGCATGAATTGTATTCTTCATTTAATAAAAAATGTAAAATGAGTCGATACATGTACATAACATTAGACCCTTTCCTCTGAGAACGGAATAAAAGAGAAAAACTAGAAAAATCGAAATGCGAATTTTGGCGCCTTTTTTCAATGCCGACATACACGCATAAATCTCAAATATCTCCCATACCACGTACAGTAGAAAGCTGAAACTTCGGATAAATTTTATTGATATCAATGCCTTTATTATGCCAAAAAATTGTATTAATCAAAGAGGGGGTTATATATGTCTATAGGTCAGAGACCACTAAAAGGCCGGTTCTGATTGGAGAAAAACCTGTAGGGTGAGGGGGCCTGTTATTATTATTTTTTTTTTATTTTTATTGATACAAATACACTCTAAACAATACTGTTAAGAACATAGGATAATACATCAAAATATATCAAAATTCTCAACCCTTTGCAGTACCGTTTTCCATAATTCTTTATCAATTTTTGTTTTCTCTAACATCAATAATAAATTTATTTGTTCTATAACCAACTGCTGAAATTTATGAAAGGTCGCTATAATAGTATTACTTTTCTTTTGATATTTCATTTCGTTTCTTTCTAACCATATATTCCATTTAGCAAAAAGCAGAATAAAGTTAAAGACATCATAGTATTTTGAGCTTTGTTGAAAACCAAACATAACACAATGCATATTAGAAGAATCAAATCTTACATCTATCCTAAATTTTTGGGCAATATTTCTTAACAAGGAAAGGACATGATTCAAAAATTCTTTCGATTTTGTACACGTAAAAAACAAATGTATAATATCTTCATTTTCAGAACAAAAGTGACACTTTCCAGTTGACAAATTCATTTTAGATAATCTAACTTCTGTGTAAACAATACGATGTATAATTTTCCATTGTAATAATCTAATTTTCTGAGGAATGAAGGAACATTTATGCGTAAGGGACCAAATATTTCTCCAATCAAGATCCTCATTGGTTTTCTCTTCCCAATAAATTTGACATTTCGCAATTTTATTTTTTAAAAATATTTTCTTTATTATACTTACTTTAAGTTTGTTAATTGTTTTCTTTTGTTTTAACGTATAAAATGAAAAATCTCTATATTCTATTCCCAAACTCGTTTCTTCCTTATAAAGCCTCATACATAACTCAAAATGTTTTAATGCTGATTTGATTGTATTCCATTCAGAAATCCAATTTCTTCGATTGATCAATTTCGTGAAAATTTCTTCAACTGATAATAATCTAGACTTATCTGCCACATATAAATCTTTTATTCTTTTCAAGTTACTTTTACTAAAATTTGATAGGAAAACTGGCTTCCCGTTAAATGACACATTTTTATTTCCCATTATAAGTTGATTATACATATTTTCTTTAGAGGTTGGTTGAATTTCTGCAATAAACTTAGTCCATGTTTTAACCGCATTTAAATAAAAGTCTGACATATGTGAAAATTTTAAACCTGTGGTATCTGTACATTTACAAAGAAAAAAGGGTTCGTCGAATTCCTGGTCAAATTTTTGGAGCCATTTTCTCCCTATTATGTTCCATGCCTCTTTTTCAGAGTGCATTATTTTATGAATAAAGTTTATTTGTTTCGTTCTCAAGGTCATCTCCACGTCTATCATATTCATCCCCCCTTTTTCTCTATCAAGCATAATTACATTTTTTTCGATTTGATTGGTTTTACCATCCCAGAAGAAATTCCAAATAAGTGTATTGATTTCTTTCATATAAATACCTGGGATCCCTTTACACTCTATTTCAAAGCTAATAACTGACAGAATAAGAGATTTTATTATTAAAACTTTCCCTTCTAGAGACAGGTTTCGCGATTTCCAAACATGGATGCAATTCTTGATTCTAGTAATTTTTTCCATCCATATTTCTTTAGTATTTATTCTATAGCCATGTTCTATTCCTAGTGTTTTTACTGATGTATTTGTCCATTTAATTTCTTTAAACTGAGGTTGCTTTCCTTTCCATTTACCAATATATAAACCTGTGGTTTTGTTCATATTAACTTTAGAGCCGGACGCTTTTCCAAATATAGAAAGAATTTTAAAAGCTTCTTTTATTGAATTTTCTGTTCTTAATAACAACTGTGTGTCATCTGCAAAAATATTCAATTTTGTCTCATTAAATTCATCGTCAGGCAAAGATATGCCTTTGACATCTTTTGAAGCCCTTAATGTACACGCCAAAGGTTCCATTTGAATTATATAAATGATAGGAGATGCTGGACAGCCTTGTCTTGCTGAACGGCTAATCTCGAAGTATTTTGACATATATCCGTTTGTGACGATACTGGTTTTTGCATTTAGAGTTAACATTCTTACCCATTTTCTAAATTTAGTTCCAAAATTAAAAGTTTTTAGACATTCGTCTGTCCATCCCCACTCTACTCTATCGAAAGCTTTTTCTTGATCCAAAAATATAATCGCCCCCTCGTTTTGTTCTCTGTCAGTGTAATCAATAATATCACATAAAAGTCTATTTGAGTCATGAATGTTTCTTCCTGGCACAAAGCCTTTTTGATCTGGATGTATAATTTTATTCAATACTTTTTAAGTCTGTTTGCTATTATTTTTGAGATTATCTTATAGTCGGTATTTAATAGGGTTATAGGACGCCAATTACGAATATCTGCCTTATCTCCCTTTTTAAATAATAAGGATATTATCCCTCGATTTTGAGTTTCACTTAATTCCTCATATTTAAATATTTCTTTAATAAGCGAGCAAAATTCTGTTTTAATCAAATACCAATAATTTTTGTAGAATTCTGTAATTATTCCGTCCTCACCTGGGGAAGTATTTAATTTAGCCGATATAATAGCTTTTTCTATTTCATCTTCTTCAATTTCTCTCTCTAAATTTTCTTTTTCAGCATCATTTAATTTTATTTCTATATTGCGGAGAAGCTTTTCAGCGCTTTCTTTCTCCCAACCTTCACTTTTAAATAATTTAGAGTAAAATTTTACTTGTTCGTGTAGTATGTTATCTATATCGTTTGTTAATTGTCCATTCTCTTTTTTAATTTCAGTCCACAATTTACTTTTTGCTCTTTTCCTCTCTAAATTAAAAAAGAATTTTGTTGATCGTTCACCCTCTTCGTAATGTTTAATTCGTGATCGCACTCTAGCTGCTTCACTTTGTTTTTCATAAAATGTTTTAATTTTCCTTTCAAGTATTTCCATCATTTCATTATTATTTTCAGAAACATGACTGTCGTTTTTAAGTGATTCCACCTTTTTCTCCAGCATTTTTATTTCTTTTTGCGATATATTCATAGATTTACTCACTTGAATGGTTATAGACTTGATTTTTTCTTTTGTACATTCCCACCATTCCCTATAATCTTTGAATTCGTTTATTTTATTTTTCCAGTAATTCCAAAACGTTTCAAATGTTTCTTTAAACCTTTCAGAATGTATTACAGACGCGTTCATTTTCCAAAATCCTGGGCCTAATCTAATTTTTTCATTATGTACTTTCAACGACACTATATCATGGTCGCTAAAGGGACAATGTGAAATTAATGTATTAGTTATTGAATCAATTAATTCCTTTTTTATCAGGAAAAAGTCTATCCGAGACTTAGATTCTTTTCTGTGAAATGTATACCTAATAACTTTGTCATTTCTTACTCTCCATATATCTTCCATATCATTTGTTTCAATCAAACTTTGAAGTTCTTTATAACCTGAATCCGATTGCGTTTTATGAGGCTTTCGATCAATAAGATTATTTAACGTGCAATTGAAGTCTCCGCATATAATAAGATTTTCGTCAAACTTTTCGATGTAATTCTTTAATTTCATGAAAAAGGTTATTTTCTCTTGACCAATATTTGGGGCATAAACATTCACAATTCTGAATTCACCATTTTTTTCTCCTGTAAAACTAATTATTCTCTCGTCAACTTTACACACATCTTTTATAATAATATCTTTACTGTGTAGTATTGCCGTGCCACCTGTATTTCTTAGGTTATTATTCCATATACTCGTTCCATTACTTATATTTTGCCATTCTAAGGACCATAACTTTTCAACTGCATTATCACAATGTGTCTCTTGCAGACATATAATATCATATTTTTGTTTTGCTAACCATTCAAAAATGTTTCTTCTTTTTTTGCCATTTCTGATACCATTAACATTCAAAGATGCAATATACATAAGATACTAAATGTATATGATTCTAAATATTATTCCGTATCTTAATACATGCAATCAAAGAGAAGAATGCACATTTGTATGGAGTCTCAACATTTTGCTTTTTTCTCTTTTCTGATGATCGGAGATGGGACCGAAGAAGTGGAGCTTGCCCCACGCATGCGCTTTCTGTCATTTAGATCAAGCCTTGAACGGAAGTTGTGGAAGGCATCCGTAATGAGTTTTGCCCCAAGCGTGTTAATGTGGACCCCATTTGAATCTTGGGTATCGTAAAGCGATTGATTTGCTACCCCTTCCTTGGTAAAGATTGCACTTAAGTCGATGATTTTAACGTCATCGTCTTCCTCACAGACCGTTTTGATAAAATCGTTAACCGCGAGCGTCGTATTATTCAATTCCTGTATATGGACACTCCTCCCCTTCCTAGGTATTATCGTGCAAATTCCTATTTCCGCATTGTCGAACGTGTTTTTCACCACCTCCAAGGTTTTCGTTACATGGACGTTTATTTTGTCCGGTCTTGATTTGTTACGTGACACATCATTTGTTCCGAGACAAATGATAACCTTACTCACTTCCGCTGGGTTTTTTATTTCTGTGGTGGCGAGCTCCAAGTTTGGAGTTACGTTAGATATGGTTGATCCTGAGATAGACGCATTGATGACGCCTGCGTCAAGTTGGTCAAAGACACATCGTTTGCAATTTGACGCACCTAGGATCACAAGCTGATCAGATTTGGATTCTGCATTAGTACCTTGATCCGCATTGTCAAAGAATGCGTTTGATTCACGTCCTTCTCGTATTTCACCTGCGTATTCACCGAACTCACGTATGTCTTTATCCATGAAATTGGGACAATCACGTCGAATATGACCTAGTTCGTTACATTCATAACATCGTTTTTCTTTTCTGTTTCTCAATTCAGGGCAGTCTTTTATAACATGCTTTATTGGATAGTCTGTTTTCTTTCATTTCACATTTATACGATGGGTGCGTCGAATTTCCGCAATATTTACATGCTGTTCGGCCATTATCGGCGAATATCCGCACCGGAAAAGACCCAAATGTCGTGCTAGCTGGGAGACATGGGGTACAGTTAAGTATTTGTAGATATCTAGTGCCATTGTCAAACTTTTGATCTTTGAAGGTCACTTGACCATGTCGAATGCTCCCGGAGACTATCTCACCAAATTTCGACATAAAGGAGCAGATCGTCGCGTCTGCCATCTCGTACGGTGCATCTTTGATTGTGACATTAGTTATTTCTTTTTCTACACTGTACATTCTTGTGTGTTTTTTTTTTATTGTTAAACCGACTCTTAGAAGTCTTTCTTTTGTGTGTTGTTCTGAGACTGTAATAACACAATCCTTTTCTGTTATTTGTACCGATTTAACATCTTTCATATCTATTTCTTTTTCAATGCTTTCGAGAACTTCGTCATAGCGCACTCCCCCAAGGAAACGATGACCGAAGTGTAGAGAGAGATCTCTAGACAGCGATGCAATGTTAGACATGATTGTTTATATCGCTACACTTCACCGAATCCCACTGTATATTCTACACGGGTGGTCAGTTGGTGGTCAGTAGAGCGTACATATGTATACTCCCTATGTGTATATTTTGGGAAAACAGAATTTCCAAACAAAGTTCGAAAAATGTTTGTAATTCACAAATTTCTATCAAAAACTATTCTCAATGGTTAAATAAGCGATCAGTCAATATTTTGAAGTCGGGTATACCTTTTTCAAGGAGAAATATGAATATTTACCCGGAGCTCCAAGACACTGCGTCCGTTCCCTTCAGGAGCGATAACTTCAATTCCTGGGGCCTGTTATTTTAAATGTGACAGAAGATGTGATTGGCTATCAATTATATTTTCTTTTGGTATATTGTTTGAATATGATATATATAAGTAAAAAATAATTGCAAATGAAATGTCGATACCCGGATTTTTTCCCTAGCTCCCGATCCGCTAAAGGGGACGGGCGCGGGAAAATTTGAAAATTCTCTGCGGGGTACCTTGTGACGCAAATAGCGCGAAAAAGAGCAGGTCATGCTATATTTTTTTATTTAGTTTCGTATAAAGCTTGAATCAATGAACAAATCGGTATATAACATGCATGGCCAGCAATGTTAGTATAGACGTTATAAGGCATTTCGTTAACATTACGGCCTATGGAAAATGATTTGGTTGTCTCTGACCTAGAGGGAAACACGTGTTTTACTGAAATAAATGCAAAATATCAACACCAGCCTTGTGTTAGCGTTTTGTTTTCTTGTTATTCGTACCATTTATGTACTTTTCTATATTTTCATGCCGAAAAGTGTTCAATAAAACAGTTTTCATGCAAAATTTATGAATATGACTGAATTTATGGACAAATTGGGATTTCGCGCCAAAAGCGCGATGTGGGCATTGTCATTATTTTTTAAATTCAACACGTTTTAACCACTCTGTATCGCCAAATATGCATTAAAACCATTGTTTTATGCACGGACATCTAGTTTAACATTAAAAACAAATTATTTCTTAAAAATTATTCGTCGGAGATACATGAAAGTATCCTCCATGGCATCACAGGCAAAATTTTCTATGATATTGCTACACATATAACCGTATAGAATTAGAGTCGGATGATTTTATTCTTTTATTTTCTGCATAAAATAACTTTTTATTTCTTCATTAAGGATTACAATCGCATTCAGATGCATTATATGTGACATTGTCATAATTAATGCGAGTTCACATTCCTACATGAAAATACGTCCTACGGAGGGGGGTAGGGGTCCTAAATTTCTCATAAATGCTATAATAACCGTGAAATTATAACAGATTTGCATGAATTGTATTCTTCATTTAATAAAAAATGTAAAATGAGTCGATACATGTACATAACATTAGACCCTTTCCTCTGAGAACGGAATAAAAGAGAAAAACTAGAAAAATCGAAATGCGAATTTTGGCGCCTTTTTTCAATGCCGACATACACGCATAAATCTCAAATATCTCCCATACCACGTACAGTAGAAAGCTGAAACTTCGGATAAATTTTATTGATATCAATGCCTTTATTATGCCAAAAAATTGTATTAATCAAAGAGGGGGTTATATATGTCTAGAGGGAAACACGTGTTTTACTGAAATAAATGCAAAATATCAACACCAGCCTTGTGTTAGCGTTTTGTTTTCTTGTTATTCGTACCATTTATGTACTTTTCTATATTTTCATGCCGAAAAGTGTTCAATAAAACAGTTTTCATGCAAAATTTATGAATATGACTGAATTTATGGACAAATTGGGATTTCGCGCCAAAAGCGCGATGTGGGCATTGTCATTATTTTTTAAATTCAACACGTTTTAACCACTCTGTATCGCCAAATATGCATTAAAACCATTGTTTTATGCACGGACATCTAGTTTAACATTAAAAACAAATTATTTCTTAAAAATTATTCGTCGGAGATACATGAAAGTATCCTCCATGGCATCACAGGCAAAATTTTCTATGATATTGCTACACATATAACCGTATAGAATTAGAGTCGGATGATTTTATTCTTTTATTTTCTGCATAAAATAACTTTTTATTTCTTCATTAAGGATTACAATCGCATTCAGATGCATTATATGTGACATTGTCATAATTAATGCGAGTTCACATTCCTACATGAAAATACGTCCTACGGAGGGGGGTAGGGGTCCTAAATTTCTCATAAATGCTATAATAACCGTGAAATTATAACAGATTTGCATGAATTGTATTCTTCATTTAATAAAAAATGTAAAATGAGTCGATACATGTACATAACATTAGACCCTTTCCTCTGAGAACGGAATAAAAGAGAAAAACTAGAAAAATCGAAATGCGAATTTTGGCGCCTTTTTTCAATGCCGACATACACGCATAAATCTCAAATATCTCCCATACCACGTACAGTAGAAAGCTGAAACTTCGGATAAATTTTATTGATATCAATGCCTTTATTATGCCAAAAAATTGTATTAATCAAAGAGGGGGTTATATATGTCTATAGGTCAGAGACCACTAAAAGGCCGGTTCTGATTGGAGAAAAACCTGTAGGGTGAGGGGGCCTGTTATTTTAAATGTGACAGAAGATGTGATTGGCTATCAATTATATTTTCTTTTGGTATATTGTTTGAATATGATATATATAAGTAAAAAATAAGTGCAATTGAAATGTCGATACCCGGATTTTTTCCCTAGCTCCCGATCCGCTAAAGGGGACGGGCGCGGGAAAATTTGAAAATTCTCTGCGGGGTACCTTGTGACGCAAATAGCGCGAAAAAGAGCAGGTCATGCTATATTTTTTTATTTAGTTTCGTTTAAAGCTTGAATCAATGAACAAATCGGTATATAACATGCATGGCCAGCAATGTTAGTATAGACGTTATAAGGCATTTCGTTAACATTACGGCCTATGGAAAATGATTTGGTTGTCTCTGACCTAGAGGGAAACACGTGTTTTACTGAAATAAATGCAAAATATCAACACCAGCCTTGTGTTAGCGTTTTGTTTTCTTGTTATTCGTACCATTTATGTACTTTTCTATATTTTCATGCCGAAAAGTGTTCAATAAAACAGTTTTCATGCAAAATTTATGAATATGACTGAATTTATGGACAAATTGGGATTTCGCGCCAAAAGCGCGATGTGGGCATTGTCATTATTTTTTAAATTCAACACGTTTTAACCACTCTGTATCGCCAAATATGCATTAAAACCATTGTTTTATGCACGGACATCTAGTTTAACATTAAAAACAAATTATTTCTTAAAAATTATTCGTCGGAGATACATGAAAGTATCCTCCATGGCATCACAGGCAAAATTTTCTATGATATTGCTACACATATAACCGTATAGAATTAGAGTCGGATGATTTTATTCTTTTATTTTCTGCATAAAATAACTTTTTATTTCTTCATTAAGGATTACAATCGCATTCAGATGCATTATATGTGACATTGTCATAATTAATGCGAGTTCACATTCCTACATGAAAATACGTCCTACGGAGGGGGGTAGGGGTCCTAAATTTCTCATAAATGCTATAATAACCGTGAAATTATAACAGATTTGCATGAATTGTATTCTTCATTTAATAAAAAATGTAAAATGAGTCGATACATGTACATAACATTAGACCCTTTCCTCTGAGAACGGAATAAAAGAGAAAAACTAGAAAAATCGAAATGCGAATTTTGGCGCCTTTTTTCAATGCCGACATACACGCATAAATCTCAAATATCTCCCATACCACGTACAGTAGAAAGCTGAAACTTCGGATAAATTTTATTGATATCAATGCCTTTATTATGCCAAAAAATTGTATTAATCAAAGAGGGGGTTATATATGTCTAGAGGGAAACACGTGTTTTACTGAAATAAATGCAAAATATCAACACCAGCCTTGTGTTAGCGTTTTGTTTTCTTGTTATTCGTACCATTTATGTACTTTTCTATATTTTCATGCCGAAAAGTGTTCAATAAAACAGTTTTCATGCAAAATTTATGAATATGACTGAATTTATGGACAAATTGGGATTTCGCGCCAAAAGCGCGATGTGGGCATTGTCATTATTTTTTAAATTCAACACGTTTTAACCACTCTGTATCGCCAAATATGCATTAAAACCATTGTTTTATGCACGGACATCTAGTTTAACATTAAAAACAAATTATTTCTTAAAAATTATTCGTCGGAGATACATGAAAGTATCCTCCATGGCATCACAGGCAAAATTTTCTATGATATTGCTACACATATAACCGTATAGAATTAGAGTCGGATGATTTTATTCTTTTATTTTCTGCATAAAATAACTTTTTATTTCTTCATTAAGGATTACAATCGCATTCAGATGCATTATATGTGACATTGTCATAATTAATGCGAGTTCACATTCCTACATGAAAATACGTCCTACGGAGGGGGGTAGGGGTCCTAAATTTCTCATAAATGCTATAATAACCGTGAAATTATAACAGATTTGCATGAATTGTATTCTTCATTTAATAAAAAATGTAAAATGAGTCGATACATGTACATAACATTAGACCCTTTCCTCTGAGAACGGAATAAAAGAGAAAAACTAGAAAAATCGAAATGCGAATTTTGGCGCCTTTTTTCAATGCCGACATACACGCATAAATCTCAAATATCTCCCATACCACGTACAGTAGAAAGCTGAAACTTCGGATAAATTTTATTGATATCAATGCCTTTATTATGCCAAAAAATTGTATTAATCAAAGAGGGGGTTATATATGTCTATAGGTCAGAGACCACTAAAAGGCCGGTTCTGATTGGAGAAAAACCTGTAGGGTGAGGGGGCCTGTTATTTTAAATGTGACAGAAGATGTGATTGGCTATCAATTATATTTTCTTTTGGTATATTGTTTGAATATGATATATATAAGTAAAAAATAAGTGCAATTGAAATGTCGATACCCGGATTTTTTCCCTAGCTCCCGATCCGCTAAAGGGGACGGGCGCGGGAAAATTTGAAAATTCTCTGCGGGGTACCTTGTGACGCAAATAGCGCGAAAAAGAGCAGGTCATGCTATATTTTTTTATTTAGTTTCGTATAAAGCTTGAATCAATGAACAAATCGGTATATAACATGCATGGCCAGCAATGTTAGTATAGACGTTATAAGGCATTTCGTTAACATTACGGCCTATGGAAAATGATTTGGTTGTCTCTGACCTGCGGTGCAGCTAAAACAGGATATCACAATCAATAGATAGAAGTAGGGTTACGTAACGTGTCGACAAGCAATCCGGAATCTTCCAAAATACTAGCAAAAATAAATATAGAAGTATTTCAATGTGATTATTTTTAACTGTAAATTTTAATTACAAATACTGTCTACGTGAAAACATTATGTGCCGATAAATGTTATTTATTTTCCGTTTTTCCTCACTTTGTAGTCAATGTCATCAAAAATGTCGAATTTCAGTCTTTTTCCACTTGACTTCACTTTACCGAATACACCCCCGTTGTAGTACCAAGCCTGCTCGATCAGGTCATGGTCATTCAGGCATTGAATAAGTTGTGTATTTAGTTTTGTCACATCGTCGGATAGACGTAGGCCCTTTTGGCTGTTTTTAACTGCGGTTCTCCGCCTCATGATCCGCGATTTAACGTCCGAGTTTTTAACTTTAATAAGGATCGGACGTGGTACTCCTCGTTTACCGGGGATTCTGTGAACAGCTATAACATCAGCCTCTGCGAGCTCCACGTTTGCAACATCCTTTAGTAACTTACGTGACAGTTCCTTTGTGTTTTCATTTTCTCCTTCGCTAACACCGTGTATTTTAAAATTGTTTTTGCGCGAGTACTGCTCGTTGTAGTTAGCGTTCTTACGCGCCTCACTAGCCAGGTACTTTGTTTCCTCTACTGTGTCACGCAACATCCTGATGTTTTTTTCTTTCTCCGCTATCAGCTCCTTTAAGTGATGATTTTCCATTTCCAATGAATCTATTTTCTCGTTAACTTCTGCACTTTCTCTTTTTCTGGATTCTTCGATTTCTTCTATTCGAGAGTCTATTTCATCTCTATATTCTTTCAGAACTTCTTTCAGCATAGATTTTACCATTTCATCCAACTCTCCTTTTTTAACTGTGTTTTTAATTTCCGCTTCAATATCCTCAAGTTTTGAAATTATGTGCATTGTGGACTCTTCCGCACTACTATTAGATACCTCACTGAATGTACGTTTTGTGGGGGGTTGCGATCCCTTTTTTGTGTCCTTCCCTTCTTTCGTGGCTCCGAAATATTTTGATTTTGTAGGTACTTTGCTCATTTTTTCTGTGCAAATTCACGTTCCTGCTTAAATGTCAATGTGGCACAAAAAACAATGTACACGTGCGATATACCTGTCTATAGCTGTATATAGGTAATGTATAGCGTATGTCACCTGTGTATAGCCTGTGTTACCTGTGATTAAGCACTCAGAGTTTTTTTTTTCTTCACTAACACCGATTTAATATAGATTTTTACAGTAAATCTTCCGTACACAGATTCATAGAGACTTTTTGCACGATGGCTACACAGTTATGATCAATATAAATCACTAATAAAGATGTAAGATCCAAAAAAGACGGCGACGATTTTAATCACGACTGTTCTCACTCGACGCCATTTTGACTTTTCACACAAGTTGTTTTTTTTCTGACCGTATCATTTTCCACCATCCCTAGGTTACCCCAAAATTCTAAGTTTAGATCCTCAATTTCATACATGTATTATGATAACATTGTCATGTAGTACACACACACACACACACACACCCTCACACACAAAGAAAGTAGTAACCAATAGATTATAGAAAGCCGTGATTGACGCGCTGAAAATCTGTTATTTATCATCTCCATTGTAAATAATTAATAATGCGGAAGGGTTCCAACTCTTTACCTTCTTGCAGAAAATTTCAAACCAATTTTCATGCACCAGACACATGTTTCGAATATTAAATTCTCATCGGTGATGCTCCCAGCCACAGTGCTTTTCATAAGCAGTCCAAATTAATTTCACTAGCGCCCTCTTGCGTTATTTTTAGAATATAAATTTCTGCATTTTCTTTACAGAGAGTGCACGGCTCCAAAATTCCTTTAGGGTCGATTCAGTAGCACATCCAAATAAATAGCATTGGAGGGATGGTGCTAAGATGAATTTCGATGATATTTTTCAATGAAATGGCAAGTTTCCGAAATAGCAAAAAATATATATGATGTCACATTGATAAAGGACCAAAACGAAGCCTCTTTCAGGCGACAGAACTGGAAAGAAGTAAATTGCTTTATTTTCGTCAGTACCAATTTTCGTCAATTCGTTCAAAATGACCATTTCGTCAGTACGTAAATTCGTCATCCAAGGGTCCCTAAATTATAAATTCGTCTGTTCAAAAGCCAACTTAACATTCAGGTATAGGCCGTATGCGTTTGTTTTCATTGTTTGTTTAACAATTATTATCAAACAAACAATTAGAGACATGTATACCACATAGCTTGTTGTGAAAACATATCATTCGGTAATTAGAAGTACATTATATGCGACTTTGTGTGCGTATTCAGTTTTCAATGATTTATCATTTGCCTGTCGTATTAACACTTAATATTATTTTTTTCCTTTCTAAACTATCACGAGTATTTATATTCGTCGATACGTAATTTCGTCAAGGGAGGCACTGACGAAAATGACGAAAATTGGTACCTGACGAATAAAAACCAATTTACAGTAATTAATACACTTGACAAGCGTCATGTCACGGGGAACGATTTTAAAGCTCCACATCGGAACATGAAATGATAAGAAACGATAGGGAGTTATCTTTCTTAGTAATTTTCGATCAAAAGTATTATTTTGAGAAAAAAAATCACGCTTTTTTGACTAATTCTTTTAAATAAGTATAAACACATATTGTATTTAAACAAATTCTGTATCTTTTTTATATGATATAAAATCTGTAAAAGGTAATATATATACCATGAATATAAATACTTGTAGATAACCAAGCACTTTATGATTTTTGTCATTTCAAATTTGTTAAACATATCACAATGTTAAAGAAACCTAGAGTTGTTTAGAGTTCTAAATAAATACATTTTGGCAGGGAAGCTAATAATAGCTCCCATCGAAGAGTTAGGTAACGTAACACACAATTCATCCATAAAACGGAAGGAGACGAAGAAGATAAATAATTTTCGTAGTGTCTGCATAATAACGCCTATTCAAATGTACGGAGCGAAGATTTATCGATGTGTAGACAATGTCGCCTATTATGAAATCAATACATGTAACGTCGAGCGCCCCTACGTTAGGCCTGTTCAAATATTACGTCACCAGTTTTAAACTTGAAAATGAACAATGCTAAAATGTCGTCAATTGCAAAATGAAGTTGATAATTAAGAAGTAATTTAATTAAATTATAAGAAATGACTGTAATAATTTTTCTCTCTCGGTTTTTGTCTATACATCGATAGATAGAAACATTATTACAGTCATTTCTTATAATAAGAGGTGGGGGTTTGACCACCTCAATTCCCTAGCCCACATGACCTGTTTAAAAACTATGATTAATTTTACATTCCGTACATTCATTCATGTCTATCGAACATATTGACCGAGAAAGACCCGTCCAGTTGCACATCTTCACGTCATTGTACAATTATTTAAATTCTGATTCATTCATTCATTCATTCATTTGCTTTGTAACTTACGATAGTTTACATATATTTTGTGCCATATCCACATTTGTGATCATATTTTTCATGTATCAAACATTTCATGTTTCCACCTGTGTGTGTCCTCATTTTCCCAAACATTTATGTCTTGTCCAAATATCTGTTCATCATATTCATATTTACGGAAGCCCATTGGCTTCACAGAAAAAATAAATTTATTGCGTATATACGCAATACTATTGCGTATATTCGCAATACTATTGCGTATATTCGCAATACTATTGCGTATATTCGCAATACTATTGCGTATATTCGCAATACTATTGCGTATATTCGCAATACTATTGCGTATATTCGCAATACTATTGCGTATATTCGCAATACTATTGCGTATATTCGCAATACTATTGCGTATATTCGCAATACTATTGCGTATATTCGCAATACTATTGCGTATATTCGCAATAGTAATGCGAATATACGCAATAATTATTGCGTATATACGCAATACTATTGCGAATATTCGCAATAATTATTGCGTATATACGCAATAATTGCAATTTCATATATACAGTGATTGGGGTTAACAGGGCGGATCTAGAATTTTTTAAGGGTAGTCCAAGTCAGCGCGAGGGGGGGGGGGGTCAGTCTTGGGTGTCGGAAAGAATGTAAAACAATGCATTAATTATAATATATATCAAGATATTGCAAAACAGAGACAATCAGCCATTCTTGCTGATTGGAAAAGGACCGGGGGGGGGGGGGGGTCTCCGGACTATATATTCATTTTACATATTCAATAACTTCTCTAAACATAATTCTTTGCAAAATGTGGCTTAAATAGCTTTTCCTTTTATTTTTCTTAATGTATATTAAGAATGCTTATTAATCGTGCGCAGATCCAGATTTCCCGGAAGGGTGAACAAGATCAGCTAAAGGGAAGGGATAGGGAAGAATGTAGCCAAGGATTTTTAAGAAAATATGATATTTTTAAAAACAGTTTCGGCAAATTTAATGGAAAGGGTAGATCGAGGCATAAGTTGACCCCTCCCCTTGGTCCTATTCATTACCATAGATCACGTTTTACGTTTCTCTCACTTTCACCCAAACTCAATAAAGTGTTCAATGTTTCTATTGGTGGAAAAGGGGGGGGGGGGGGTCGGAACAAAATATATGAACCAATTGGAACACTTCAGCAAGCAGAGCCTCCTCTGTTTGTCTTTACGACATAATTCATTGACTCTCTCGTGGTGAATGGTTGGAAGAGAAAAGAAAAGGCACTAGGAGAAACCTTATTCTAACGGTTTACCATTTTAAGTATTTGCAAAAATTAATTTTTCGATATTAGACCATAGTAATTTAATATTCTGTTTTACGTCCCGATTTTTTTCTAAAAGGTACTCTCCCGCCAGGCATGAAAACATACAAATACACTATCAATAATAGGAATTTGGAGAGGCCCGGAAGACTGAAAAAATAAAAGAAAAACATTTTTTCTTCAAGTGAGAATCTCACTCGTCTCTTCAATTTTCAGATGGATATAATGCTGACTTATTATTTTTTTTTTGTATATATAAAAATGACTATTATCATTTAAAATTCAGTAATTGTACAGACATTTTGTCGAATTCGAATCAATATCATTGACTGATTTTTTACCTGAAAAATGTCTGTTTGTGTGCGTTTTTTTTTTCCTGAGCAATTTTTCAAAAAGGTACGTAAAACAAAATATTTGATTACTATGGCCTTATAATCGAGGACATTGATTTATTTATTCCTTGCAAATTGGAATAATACATTACAGAAAATTCCGACTTGCCTGCATTTAGAATTAAAACTGACTGATTTTAATGAAGTATCGTTTATTTCTTAGATTAACAGAATATGGAAACGATGTCTATACTTCATTCCTTAAGGATGTTGATATTAGATCAAAATAGAATAAAAACAAAACAAGAGGTCCAATGGGGTCATATTGCTCAACTGAGACTGAGGTTATCAAGGGAAGAGATATTTTTCTATGAGGTTTGGCTAAATTCTGTGCAGCATTTGAGATGGGAAAGTGAAAGTGTGATTGATTGCAAGGTGGCCATCTTAAATTTCGATCGGATCGATTAATAGAGAACATTGAGTACTTGCCTCCTGTAAGGTTTGGTGGAATACTAAGCAGCGATAATGGGGGTTAGTCGAGAATAATAATAAAAAAAAAGAGCTAACGACGGACGGATTATAGACAACGGATAAAAGACGGTGACCAATGACATAAATTCATGTGAGCTAATAGGAATAATTTTCATCATTTTTGGCGTTATCTACAGTAAGCAACTTGGAGCTGCAACTGGGGAGTGATGTTTTACTTTTTCACCACCGTTACAGCTGATTCATACATATTTTTAGTATGAAAATAAATGATTTTTCAGTTTTAACTTTCATGTCTGGGGGCAACATTCGTGTCAGACCGAGATGGGTATCACTTTATGCCCCCATCGACATATAGCTCACATGAAAAACTAGCCGTTAGTGTCATTTAGATAATTTTAGTCGTAAGCTTAATTATGAAATAATCAAATAAAAGAAATAATTTGAGAGTTATTGCAAATACAAATAAGTGCGTTTTACAACAAGATACTTATGAGAAAAGCAATTATAATCTGCTGTATTCATTCAAACTTAAAAAATCAATATCTGTGTACTGATTCTAGAAAAGTTGTCGAAATTATGTAAAAAATGAATTTATTAATAATATTTTTTTCTAGAATTTGGATTGCTACGCTCGCCGATATTATAGATACCTTATACATGAGGATCGAAATGAGACTTTTATCTTCAATTTTGAATCATAATTTGACTTAAAGTACCCAGGGGCGGATACAGGATTTGAGTTAGTTTAGAGGGGGCGTGGAATATATCAATAGGCCTCCACCCAAGAGGGGCCCGGGATGAAGTGCTAGTGGGGCCCGGGTTCCTAACCCACCTACCCCCCCCCCCCCCCCCCCCCCCCCTTACGATGAATGACCGTTTTGATTGATGAAGATAGTTATGAAATGTAATTTTGTCCATTCGAAATCTTGAATTGAAAAGAAGCATTTGTACTGATATTAGATATGATGTATCTGGCGAGCGAAGGGAGCCAGCGATTTTTTTTTTTTTTTCAATACTTTTTTTTTGTGGGGGAGAGAGTTACACACCAAAGCCAATCCCCTTTGCTATTCACACTGTTAGCTAGGGTACATTGACTTAAATGGTATACTTATCAGAAACAGTCCGTTCAAAAATTAAGTTGAGATGTGGAAAAATAAAGTTAGATGGCGAGCGGCTGCGAGCCAGCAAAAATTTGCTGAAAATTGACTTGAAAGGACCAGAAATTAAGTCTGCAGACAATAGTTTGAGCCCCAAAATACATTACTTTTACGATTTTAGGGGGGGGGGGGGGGGCGTGCGCCCCCCACGTCCCGCTCTAAATCCGCCAATGGTATCTCCAATAAAGATTCAATATCTGAAACATGCTGCTCCCTGGCAACAGAGTTCGAAACGACGATCGTTTTACTTCACAATATCGTCGCAAAGATGTAATTTAGTGTTGTACCCTTATTCAGAAACATTTCCTGTGAAGTGAAGAAGTTCCAAAGCTTCGGTCCCTGGACCCCAAATAAGACATCAAAATAGAATTATCACCACTATTACTGATTCTATAATATAATAGAATATGAAAGTATAGGATGGGACCTTTGTTTGTAGAGTCACTTCCAATGCCCCTTTTCTATTCAATTATAGGTCTAGGTATAGCTTTTCCAAAAAGCTTTCTGTATTCGAGTTTTATTAGATACAAACATTGCGAAAATGAAATATTCTGCAATACCTGTACGAGGGTTGATTAATATGTTGTGAGCCTCGTATTGATGGATTTGAATTTTATCCGACGTTTTGCATTATTTTTCTACATATAATCCCATTCAGTACCTATACACTTTTGCCACCTGTGTTTAAGGGCCTCAAAGCCACTTTTATAGAAATCCTTATCTTGATTGGTCAGAAAGCCAGCAACTGCAAATGTGACGTCATCATCGGACTGAAAGTGGGTGCAAGACATAGCTGCTTTCAGTTTTGGGAATAGATGAAAGTCTGCTGGAGCAAAGATCAGGTGAATAAGGCGGATGCTCAATAAAATTAAAGCCACAATTATGAATGGCAGCCATGACAGTGACAGACTTGTGAACAGGAGCATTGTCCTGATGGAACGACACACCGAGCTTTCCGCGGCGCTTAAGTTTACTATTTTCTCGTAAATATATTCATGTCAGAAGTGAAGCATAGTATGTACCATTGATTGTTTTTCCTTTTTGGAGATAATCTATCAGCAGAATATCTTCTGCATTCCAGAAAACCGAGGCTCACAACATATCAATCAGCCCGCGTATATTACCCTCTACAACAAAGCTTTTATTCAGTAAAAAAAATCTGGATGGCCGATAAAAAAGAATCAAAACTTGTACATTTTTCCTCATACGTGTATCCTACCAAACCTGTCTGAAAGAACGAAATTATACTCAGGTACTAGAAATGTCCAAATTCCCTGTAAATGGTGGATATGAAAGTAGGGAAAGGGGGGACGAGGTCATACTTTTTCAACTTGATTTTTATACCGATGAGTTTCATGACTTTAGTTTGAACCCCCTATGAGGTAAAATGCTAGATCTGCGCCTGAAATAACTTGGGGTATTGATTTAACTAAAAGGGAAAAGAATAGGAGAAATATTTTGGGTGCATTTAAACGGCGCCGTACAAACTCACAAAAAATAACAAAATAAACAAACATCAATCAAACATCATTCTGATCACTCAGATATCATTAGTTTTTCAATCCAAGCAGATTTTTGTAAAGATTGGTAGCCTCTGATGCCTATATTTGTTCCGTCCAGGATCCACCCCTGAATTAAATTCAAGAAATCGGGTTGAAATAGAGATCCATAAGTTAGATCTTTTTTCGTATATACTTTCATAAAAATATTTCAGAAGATGATAATTTTATGGATAGATGAAAGATGATACGATATGACCCCCCCCCCCCCCTTTCCAACATCACGGATGTTCATTTTAATGCTTATTTTGACTTTGATACATATTTTTGTGTCAAAGAACATTGTACTTTCAGTAGACAATAGTGAAGATTTTTAAAAACAGAGAATAAACAAGGTGATCGGAAGAAATAAAGCTCTATCACTCCCTCCCCTAGATCGTACTTTAATTTTCCATTTAACCCCCTAAAACGTTTAAAACAGACATTTAGAGCCGCGAAGAACATTCAATTTATTGCGTATATACGCAATAATTATTGCGAATATACGCAATAATCATTGCGAATATAGGCAATAATCATTGCGAATATTCGCAATACTATTGCGAATATACGCAATACTATTGCGAATATTCGCAATACTATTGCGTATATACGCAATACTATTGCGAATATACGCAATACTATTGCGAATATACGCAATGTTATTGCGTATATACGCAATAAATTTATTTTTTCTGTGAAGCCAATGGGCTTCCGTACATATTCGTTCTGTATTGTTTATCAAATCATTTTGAGTTATTTCTGGTGTCACATTACATACAATAGACCATTTTCCGATCTTGTCCGACTATATGAATTCACTAATAAAAGATGAAAAAGAGCGAAAAAAATTAATAGCAATTCTCTGTAACCATTGAAACATTTTCGGCACGCATGGTCTCCGATTTTCATGAAAATTCACACATAAGTAGGGACCAATGAAAAAGGGTAAATTTGACCAAAAATTTTATTTCTAGGTCATCTGGTTACCATAGCAACGGCCTTCAAAGGTGAGAAATTGACAAAATGAGCTACTTTGAAGCTCTATAATTTTGTCTGTATACGACATTAATTGAACATTTTTTATGCATCCTTTAGATTAGGACATAAAATTTTAAATAAGCTCACTAGTAGTGTCTTAAATTGTGAAAAAAAGGCTAGTTACCATGACAACATAACAAGCTAAATTAATTTTAATATAATCATTTCAAAATGCTGTTTGTATTTTCCAATTGTCCTTCACTCTTGATGGGTATATGATAAGGAAATGGAATTTATTCTATAAAATGAGCAAATGCAAGAAAAATCCACTTGTTGCTATGTACATAAGTTACCTTGGCAACGGTAACTATGGTCTATAATATTACCAATTTTGCAACTTCAGAGCTAATTTTAAAATTTTTGCATCATGATGAACAAATAAAAATTGTTGGGATATATCCAACACAAAGAGCTCTTTCAAAAACCGTGAAAAAATTATGGGGAACATATGTTACCATGGCAACCATTTTTTATTATTTTTATAAAACAGTAATGTTTATTCACAGGAAAGTTCAAATTCAATTTTAATAAAGATCAAGTAAGCCCTTATCAAAATACAAGAAAAAAAAAACTTTCAAATAATCAATGGTTGCTATAGTGATTTGGCCATACAATCTAAGAATAACCATTTTTTGCTGTTTTTCTAAGCCTTTTCCTCAAAAAACGGAACGGGCTTACACAACTTTTTTTTACATATATGATAAAGCAAAGTCTAAACTTTAATTTAGATTTAAAATTGTTCAGATTACTTAACTTTGAATGCCCGTATCCAAGGGCTCAAAGTTGGCCTATATGCAATTTTACACAATCGTTCCCATAGCAACGGGCTATTTCCTGAATAATTTTTTTAGAATTTTCTTTCATGTTATGAAAAATCTACTTGGATACATTCATTAATTATCATCACTTTGAATTAAAATTCAATGATCTACATGTTGTAGTAAAAAAAAAAGGAGTCTAAATATTGTTTAAAATTGCTTTCATTTTTGCGATTTGAGTTCATGTTGCCATAGCAACGAACACAAATTTTGTTCCAATGTGAATGTTTATGTTTTATTTGCATAAACAACTCAAAAATGTAAGTTATTTATTATTGAACTTTGAAAAAATGCCCAAAACACTATTGATAGGGTACCTCTGTTGTTGCTATGGAAACATAAAGGTAAGACCATAAACCCAACATTATTATTACTTAACCTGAAAGAGCAATGATAGGGTACTGATAATTCATCAGTGTTTGTTTTAGATTATGCTGCAAAAATGATGAATGTGACTTCAAAAATGCCCCAAAATGCATTTTTTCGATATTCAAGGTCCGTTTCCATGGCAACCGGATGTGGTATTAAGAAAATTTTAGCAATTTTTTTTACTTTTGGGTCAGACCCAACGTTATGTATAAATTTTATCAAAATCGGAGACATGCCGTGCCATGCGTCCTTCATAAAAGTGCAAATGCTTACAGAGAATAGCTATTAAACACCTCTTCGCCATCTTATAAAATGGATTTTGATCTTTCAATCCGGCCAAAAAGGATTGATTTTAAAAATAAAGATAAATAGCTTATTGACTGAGAATGTTTACGCTTATTTGTTTAAATTGTTTAAAAAAAAAAAACTCCCCAAAATTTGAACTTGTCGCTGAATTAGAGTTATCTCTCTTGTAAGATATCGGTTGCACCTTGGAATTTAGGGGAAAAGTAAGTGATTCATTGAAAAAGTAAAATACAATGTTTATTACAAAAGGTACTAAAACCAATTGTAGTTGTTTAAGTACATTTCTTTGTTATGTTATTAAACTTTCTTTCTTTTCATAAAATTTTGATTTTTGACGAAATAAGGATACTTTTACCTTATACAGATTGTCAATAATGCTTTATATACAAATTTATCACATCTTGAAGGTTAACTGAATAACTGATAGGTACTTTACAGTACTATTAATAGCGTATTAATTGAACTTTTTTAAATAAAAGGATGCAAGATAAGCATCCTTGATTCCATGAAGAAAATATAAACCACTGAAAGAAAAGAAAATATTATACTAGTATGTAGTTTCACACCTTTTTACCGATAAAATTTTAATGAAGAAAGATTATTTTTCTGATATAATACATGTCCTAAATATTTCACGGTTAAAGCAACTGAATAACATTTGTCACTATTTCATTATACCCAAGATAAAAGTTTTTGATAGAAATCAATGGTTGAAAATGAACATTAACCCTACATGAGACGAATAAACATTATGCCGAAAAGGTAAAGCGAAATCATTAGAATTTCCATCGGAACAGTTGCGAACGAAACAATACGATATGCACCATATGTATACGATATGATGAGATTATTATGACCTGTATTTATCACCGGGTACTTTATTCTCATGTTACTCCACAGCAGCAGCTGGTGATCAGTATCAGTATCAGTAAATAGGGACAGTGCGTGATGTGGCTATCGTCATATGCTTTTCATAATTCATATATAAATGCAAGAACTTCTCTTCAAAAGTTTTCCAGTCTCACGATGTTGTACATTAGGTTATTTGTTGGCGCTGTAATGATAACAAGTGTCTACACCTCAACACTGCTAAATAATTTTCAAAGTAAGTACAGTAACTCTTATTTCTCATCGATATGTCGTCTTGATTTATCTCGATTCAATATGTACAATTCGTTGTTTTTGTTTTTTGTTTGTTTGTTTTTTTTGGGGGGGGGGGGGGTGATTCTATCCTTTCAGCAAAGAGGACAACGAGAGTGTTTTTTCATTATATCGTCAACAATATTTTTGCCGTGACAGCTTGGTTGACTAGTTTTTGTCTCGCTGATTCCCATCAATTTTTTAAAAAGAAATTTCAAGAAATGTTGATGGCAAGAAAGGGAAAATCAAACAAGTAGTTTTAAAGTTGAAGTCGTCACGATTTACATATTGAAGTATTTAGGTGACCACTGTCGTCAAAGGATGACATGAGATCAGAATATTGGGCAGATTCAATGCTTTTATCTGTTCCCTCTAGTTTACCAGATTTTGCTTTCTTCATCAAGGTAAAGAGTTGGAACAATTCAATGATTCATGTGAACACTATTTTTCTTTTTCGATTTGGAGCAGTGAAACTCGTTCCCGATGGTTGATTTTTTAAAATGTAATTACTTCTTGTCAGCTTTGTCGCCTGAAAGAAGCTTTGTTTTTGACCCTCGTCAATTTGAAATAACATATATATTATTTTGCTATTTCGGAAACATATCATTTCATCCAAAAATACCTTAGCACCATCCCTCCAACGTTATTTTGGTCATAGAATTTCTTTAACTAACATGCTACTGAATCGACCATATAGGAAATTTGGAGCAGCGCACTCTTTGCAAGTACATGCACAAATTTAAATTCAAAAAATAAAAAATAGAAACACTACTGAAAAACATTGGCTATGTCTGAAAATCACTGATGCGGAATCACTATCTGAAACACGTGTATCTGGTGTATTAATATTGGTTTGAAATTTCCCCAAGAAGGTAAACTTTTAAGATGTTTAACGTCTTCAAATTCATTAGCATCATTTCAGAGCAGATTTTATAGCATGGACCAGACATGCACGTTTCGGGTATTTAACTCTCGTCAGCGATCCTCAATCTAAACAATGAAATGTGGCCAAAATCTGTGAAAATTATGTCCTAAATATACCGAAAGACGTAGCAAGATGGCTGGGATATGATGCTACAGGACCCAGGTTTTAGAAATTTGAGAAAATTTGCAAACAGACACTTCCATTATTATGCAATCAATGCATGCACGAAAGTCCGTTCCTCCTTTCTTTACTGAAATAAATAGACAGTGATCGTAACAGAATTCCGTTCTAACTTGGTCATTGTGCAATGCAACACCATACGAATGGTTAAATCATGACGACTTGTAGAAAAAGAACTGTTATAGTACTTTTTCTTAATGACAACAAAATTTACCGATAAAATCAAGCAGACAATCCGAAAGTCACCAGACATACCAGACAAACCTGGTAAAAATTGCTTCGGTCTGGTAAGATATTTCAAGTTTTTCTTAATAAACATATTTGAATTTCTACAAAAATTCAAAAATGTCTGGTTAGTTGTAAAAACTTTCTTGATATCTGTTCAAGGCCTTTAATATATCAAATTAAAAGTACTAGTAAATATTTTTCTTTTTAACATTGAAGTACCAAAACCATGCATGCTTATAATAATTAAATTGTCAAAATTGAAATATATGTTCTATAGTACCAATTTTGTTGTACTAGACACGTGTTTCGGATATTTGAATCCTCGTTAGTAGTACTTCATGTCAAACAGTTTAAATAAAGCCAAAGTGAATTTTCCTGGCGCCATCTACAATGCAGATCTTCAATTTCCTCCTGCCAAAATGAGCGACTCCAAATTTTGTGTAGGGTTTATTCAGAAGCGTATTTAAGTTAAAAATATGGTCAAAAATCGTTGGAGGGTAGGCGCAAGGAGCTTAAATCTAAACATGACCGAAAAAAATATGCCGAAACCCAGCTAAGGAAAGAGCTATGCAATGAGGGAGATACCCCTTACTTTTAGTTTAGGTCTAATTTGATGACAGGAAATTTAGAATATATTTCAATCCAAAGTCACACGAAGAAATCATTCAAACTAGTTTTAGATAGAAGATATGCATTGACACTAACCATCAATATGGATATTTGTTTATTGATCTCTCAAGGAATCTATATACGGATTCATCGATGACGTACTCTCAATTGATAATCCAAAATTTGCGGATTACCTTAGCACAATTTATCCGCGTAAACTAGAGGTGAAGTGACCACTGAAATCATTAACTGCGTTTCATTTTCAGATTTCGTGCTATTTTTTAAGCCAATGGTCACATGAATACTTGAATATATGAGGAACGTGATTACTTTCATCTTCAAAATTATATATCTTCCTTCCTGGTTAGTAACATTCTTTCGTCCCGAACCTGTGGTGTGTTCATATTTCAATTAATACGCTATACCAGATCAAACTACAACGACAAGGCGACTGACAGAAAATCTACTCAACGAAGGGTATATTTGTCAGCGACTGATTTTGTTAATGCATTTACGTTTTTGGACAATACAGTGATACTATAATGAATTAAAGAAGATCCTGACGATTATCTCCACAGCACTCAGAATGGAGCACCAAATTGAGCATCGACGGACCCCTAGCAAGCTAGAGGTGGGACCAGGCACCCGGGAGGAGTAAGCATCCCCTGTTGGCTAGCCGCACCCGCCGTCGATGATCATGCACGAAAATGAAAACATATGAAAAACATGAATTGCACTGTCTGAGGCCATTTCTATGTAGAAAGTGCTATGGCGACCATGTCAGGGAAACACTATAACAGTTCATTATCAACAATGTTGAAAGATATTTAAGTTAAGAACAATCCAAAACAACGAAATTGATCTGTTCTTAAATGATGCTATTGAATTTGAATACGTTTAACATTGATATATATGACGGTTCTGTTCTGACTGTGTTTGACTTTTACTCACTGAAGAGTTAGCATCTCCTGCTTGCATGCATACTTAACATCGACAAAAGCACCATGTCGTGTGCATAAACATCATTTCTTATCCTTTCTTTACTAGTTTTGACAGAAACAAAATTGAAACAATACTCTATATACTATAAACATTACAGAAGTATCAATTATTCAGTCTCATAGTCGAGAAGGCAAGGCAAATAATAAGATTTTCCACAGGAACGGAACTATCAAATATAAAATCTACAACTACGAGGAATTCTTGTTTTCATTTTCGCGCCTGAGCATCGACTGCGGGTGCGGCTAGCCAACAGGGGATGCTTACTCCTCCCGGGCACCTGGTCCCACCTCTGGCTTGCTAGGGGTCCGTCGATGTTCAATTTTGTGCTCTATTGTGAGTGCTGTTGAGATTGTCGTCAGGATCTTCTTTAACTCATTTCTATCTGACAGATTCGGGAGCAGTGGAGTATAATAGAAAGGATAAGGTTCAATGGCAACCAGACGGATCCCTGGTTTTATCCCTGTTATACAAGATACCTCCGTTTAACGGTAAGACGATTATCCAAAGATTGTATGTATAATTTAATTCTAATCGAAATTAGTGTTTAACGAACACTTTCATCTATCATCTTTTCTTTTAAAATTCCTGCTTTCTTTCAAAGAAAATCTCAAGCATGCAACGTGCATTGCATTGCAAAAAAAAAAAAATAATAATAATAAAATAAAATAAAAAAATAAAATAAATAAATGAATTATAAAATAAAATAAAAAACCGCCATTCATGCTGTTTTTGTGCTACATTGCATATTTTCTCTCAATAGATCAAACTAGGAGAAAACTAAAGAACCATACCTTCGATGACTGCACGGCCATTAAACACCTGTACCCGAAAAGTCGGACAGGGCTGTATACTATTCACCCGATAGGAGGGAAAGAGCTACTGGTGTACTGTGATATGTTAACGGATGGCGGCGGATGGACAGTATTTATTTTTCTAAAATTGATAACGATACTTATCTTCTTTTCAATTCGAAAAGTTGAAATGATATATAATTTCAAAATCATATTTACATCAAAATAGTTCCAATAACTTCTTGTTCACTTGGCTTTGAATGATGCCAGAAGAATGAATAATGAACTTTTTTCTTTAACGCATTCGAAACTTTAAACGCCTTCAAATTCAATAGCATCATTTACGAACAGATAAATTTGCAGCACGGACCAGACATGCATGTTTCGGGATCTTAATGTCAATCACAAAGAATCCATAAGTCGTAATCAATGGGCATTCAAACCTTGAAAATATAGAACGAAACAGAACAAAACAGAAACTAAACATTGTGCAAAAATGCTGAAGTCAGTCCCTCTGCTTCTATTCAGAAACGGGACATTTGAAATTTCGTTACATTTATCATATATTGAAGTATTTAAGTTACCATTGTGTCTCACTCCCATATCGGGAGTAAGCTTCTTTTTAAGTGGTGGAGGTTTTTGTTTGGTTGCTTTGGTTCCTGTTTTATCCTGATTTTGTTTGCCTTCGGTGTGTGATTTTCTGAATCGTCGATTTTTTAGTTGTGTATTTGGATATGGTCATTATCCATATTTATCATTCAAAAGATGATACAAAGTTATATAATTATTCTGGTTTCTAAATATAAAGTGTATACTTTTATGATCTCTTTCGCCTATGATCTACATGGACAGGTTCTGGTTTGGGTAATACAAAACCGATTCGCAAGAGAAATAATCTGCCTTTTTTCTATTTCTTTAATAAAAACATTTTCTTTTTATTCAAAAAAATATTTTATTTTTATTAAATAAAGTATTTTCTTTGAATAAAAACAATTCACAGGTGTTCCAAAGACGATTCGATGGTAGTGTTGACTTCGGACACAGAAAGTGGTTGGATTTTAAGAATGGATTCGGAAAGCTTGATGGTGAACACTGGCTAGGTTATTTTTATATTCACGTCTTCCATATTTGAAAAAAAGAGCCCCAGGGGGCACAACGCTCACCTGATACCCATGCACGCTCTAATTGACATACTGACATTGAATAATGATAGTTCCAGTGCCAGGATTTAAGCCCACAACCTTTCTAAAAAGATTTTCACCGGATGCGGACAAGTTTTTTTTTTCCAGACAACCTTGAAAAGTATAAACAAGAAGAAATAGTCACATTTCAAAACTTTATCTTTTTTACTGATTTGAAAAGACGGATGATGTGATCCAAAGTAATATGCCCAGCTTGTATAGTTCAATCATTAAACATCAAATAATTAAATCATTTTGTAAAATTCCACATTAATGTGCAGCAGGTGATGAAGAAACAGACGAAAAGAATATAACAATGATATAAACTTAATAAATTTTGTTTATTTAAAATTGAACACCAAACCTTTCGTTATTGATAGCTAGCATGCCAGAAAATAATAAAAAAAAAAAACAAAAAAACCAAAGATTTCATATTAAATTATACTGAAATCTATGAATGCCATCTTTTGAATAGTATTGATTTAATCTCAATACATTTGTACATGTAGCAGTCAAATTCGTGTTAATCCAATATTAATTCAAGAAATTTGTGCAGATATTGGGCCAATTTGTTTTCCAATAAGCAGTGTACGGTGTATCAAACCTCATGACCCAGTGAAGCCACTTGAACAAATTATTTTCTGTAAATGCTGAAATGCGGCGCTTCTCGCCGATGCATTTTAACAGGCGAGAAGATTGTTCACCAAGAAAAAAAAAATCAAAGGACTGAAAGTCCTGCGAGTTGGCAAAGTCTAATATTGAATAAAGCCTTTGTTTGTGAAATACGAATGCTCCCGGCGGAGTATAAACATCATTTTTCACCAAGTATATGAAAGGTCAAGGTCAGGGTCACTGGGCATAAAAATGTTGGTATCTATGGAAAAATTGTGTGACAAGGAATACATATGTGAAATATAAAAGCCATATAATTTACCATTCAAAGTTTTTTGGACAAACAGACGGACAGGCCAAAAACTATATACCCCCGAGTCTTTGATTCCGGGGTGCATAAAAAGTTTGTTTTTTCTTAATCTCTAAGCGGTATTAGTCCCCTACCAGCATAAATCTAAGTCATAACTTTTAAAGTGTGTCTTACATGTACAAGTACATGCTTATTTTTCTCACATTGTCTAAAAGCGCTTAAAATAAAATTTTATGTACCGGTATTCATTTTCATATGTTGATCAGCCAACGCAGCATTCATGAATGACATCATAAATGTCTGAATTGACATTACAGTTAAAAGGCACGTGAAAATGAAATCTTACCCCATAGGATTAAGACTTATAGAATCTACATGTATCATAAGGTGTGAGCATCGACAAGGAAATGCACTCCGAATGTCCAGAATTTGCTTGTACAATGACAAGACTTGCCGAGTCATGGACAAAAGCAAATCCCAGACAAGAGGTATAGATTTAAGGAATCATTCTTTTATTTTTTTTGGTTGATCGAGGTATCAACACCAAAAATTTAGGGAAAACTGCATTGTGCGCATAGCGCAAGATGCACAAGTTTTTCCTCAATTTTTGGTGTCGATACCTCGATCAACCAAAAACATATAACATTGATTACTTATCATTTCATTTTGTTGCTTTCCAACGTTTATTTGCGGCTTTGAAACAGTGTTGCTAACGACGTTGCTAAGCACGTACTTCCGTTTGGTGTTGATAAAGGTATCAACAAAATTTCTCGGCCAAACGGAATCGTCGTTTCTTAATAATAACAATAGAAATTAAATGATTTCCTCGTGACGTTATCAATGATCACACCCAAGCGATTGACATTCGATAAGTTTTCTTTACTTTTCTGCCATCTTTTGATCAAGGTTGAAGCGACGCAGTGTGTCGAATATTTTTCTCCTTACCGGTATGTGCAAAAACGTCAAAAATAGTACTTTTCCTATGCCTTATCAAGACTAAACGTCATAGATAACGTGGATGATCGATTTGCCATTTTGCTTTATATGAGTACAGTTCTGTAAATATGGGATAAAAGAATATTTTTTCCCAGCGTTTCCATGAATATCCAAGCCCACGGTAATAACACGTGATGAAGTGAGTGTGATAGAATACTACAAGTAGTACATGGACATACATGTATATACATTTATTGCAGTCATTAGGTGAAGATTTATTCAGCCTTGAAAAATTATATTCCTCGAGGACAATGCTCTTCTTATAACCCGAACTGTAATGTACATCGTTCATTCACCCAATCAAACACAACACAACCCCCCCCCCTCCTTCCCCAAAATCGAACTTCGATAAACAGATAACGACATACAGTAAATAGACGATCTAGTCTTTCGAATTGTGGTTTTTCATAATCCTTTATACAACAGATAAGAAAATATTCAAATATTCTATCAGTTATTTTCAAGAACTTACTACAAATCCAGTTCGCCGTTCATCGTATGGCCTTCCGAGTGTCCTCTGATCTTAAGACGCAAGAACCATAGCGATTTATATTGACATCAACAGACTATTTTATATCTATCTTTTCATCAATGAAATATAAATCGACATGGTTATAATAACTATCATTAGGCCTAACCTCTGATCATTCCCCCGGAAAAATACCGCATGGCCGGCATAGCGCAGTGCTACTTTGGACTACTTAAAAGTTGAATTCCTACGCGATACGAGAACTATACTCCGAATCTTCATTACAAATAGCTCTATAGACCATTTTTTACACCAATAATTGCATTGGAATCATCATTTACAACTTGCACTCATTGTGTCGTTTAAAATGTTTTTGTCCAAATAATAGTGGTACTATTTCTTACTAAAGTAAGACTACAGATTTTTGACCGTTGCACGGTTCGTGCAGGCCCTAACTGGGGCATTCGATTCCAATGAATAGTTGGCTTTGCCAACTCAAAAACCTCAAGTGGTTTCGCTAACTGAGGTCTCGCAGTTTGATGCACCATACTGTGTTTTTTAAGGGAAACACATTAATAATTGTTATCTTGTCCAACTAGCAGACCTACGACGTCGTTATTTACTGTTATTTCGCCTCGTCGTAGGTCTGTTACACGATCAAGTTATTAGTTGACAGAGTTCATGAAAAGTATCGATTGTATCGGATTTGCCGATAAAAAATTATATGGTCCGATAAAAACTCATGTTTTATGTATTATTTGGACAGATAAAAATTTGCAAATGTCTGACTACAGGAATCTGTCTTTTTATGAGAGAAAATGTTTACTATTCACACCCTTAAGCCCCTGTGTTCATACATGCAAGATGTTGAACACAGTTGATTAAGGTTGAGAATAATAATTTATTTTCTCTAGCAAAACAACAGTAACCTTTGGTCCAACATTTCATTGGAAGATTTCAAGAACTCTGAGCTGAATTATTTGGTTTTTTTTTTCAAGAATTTCAGATATATCAAATGTCCTATGCATTCTCAAAATCCACAGGAAGAGGACGCTTCTTCAAGAATTCAGACTGGTCCGTATATTGTAAACGACTTTTTATTAGCGAGAACTTTATTTTCGCGTAATTTCGCGAGCTTGATCAAACGCGAAAATAAAATCCTCGCTAATAAAAAGTCCGTCCAAAAGATTCAGAGTAGATCAAATTTGACAAAATTCAAAAGCGTCGTATTTTCTCTTTCCTTTAAATTAATTACCCTTATAAGACAACGGACAATCATACGCGTCGATGTTTAAAGAATGCTTGAATTACAAACATGGCAATTAATCAATTAGCCTTTTAATTGCCCAGACAAACAAGATACTAAAGAACTGTAAAATCTTTTAGAACAAATAATCATGGCGCATTTCTCTATATTTTCATTCATCCCGTTTTCAATAAATTTCAATAAGAGACAAAAAAGTAAACAAATGACGTGTTCATAAGATTATGACGATACGAAACGTCTAATTTCAGCTTATTTGAAATAAGAATTTCAGCCATTAACAGAGGATGATAAGGAAATGAAATATACCTACACAGAAAAAAAGGAACTAATAAAAAAAAATCTGATGATGAGCTCGCGAAATTAAAGTCACGCGAATTAATCTGTCGTCGAGTTTTCGCGAAAATAATGACACGCGAATATAAAGTCGTTTATTGTACTTCATCTAAGAGAGTCTAAGACAGAGGAAATTCGAGCTAAGTTTATGAATGAAAAGAAGTATGCAAGTTTTCCAAGTACATGCTTATGAAATAAAAATACTCAAATATACTATTTCGTTTGCACGATAGATTCTATTAATCTCCTGAAATGTAGGGGCGTTGAGGTATTGAACCAATCAAATCTGTAACACAAGATAGGGCGAGGAACCATATTTCGCCGATGACCATATTTCGTCATTGGTTATCGGAAAAATTTGTCAAGTTTTTTTTCTATATCCTATAAGATATTCCCGTAGCCGTCATGTTTTGATAAATTATGACATCTCCTGCACTAAATTTTTACAAAAAATACCATAAAATGTGGAAAATTTACTGAAAACACCCAATTTTAGACGTAAACATCCAAAATTTTGACAATAATCAAAAGCAGAAAACATTTTAGTTGGCATCATTTGTTAAAAGTAGTGACGACGAGAGATTTCATGAAAGGAAAATCACATTTTTTTCCGTTTTGTGTGCAACTAGGATTCTTATCAACAAAAACGGCGAAATATGGCCAACCCCGAAAACATGGAAACGAATATATTGACGCTTTATAAGGAAACGATTAAATGAGTAAAATAAATAAATTTGTAGCATTTCAATCAGGAATGGAGTTAAATCAAATTATAGCAAAATCAATTATTGATTTGGCCTCCAAGTATTGGAATTTTCTGAGAAATGTACGAAAAATACGGCGAAATATGGTCACTTGCTCTACATGGCGACTTTGCTTACTATAGATACAGATATAAAACAGAGAAAATAGTTATTAAACCGGGAAATTGTTATGAAATATGCATGTTAAAAAAAAGTCAACATCTTAAAAATAAATTCAGAGTGTATTTGATTGCGTATTTCGCCGAGTTATTTCGACGTACGAAAATAAGTACACAAAGCGAAACTAGCTTGTCGTCATGGAAATTTTGATGTAAACACACCCCTGTGCCGTTCTGCAGAGAAAAAAATGTTATGATCGCTGAGCGATATAGTCCCCTACCGGCGGCATATATTTATGTCCTGCAACTCTGCCTATGAATTACTCTTCAATTAAACATGTACATGTATGAGTTTTAATTAAATTTACTGTCTGTGCAGCTCAGTTCTGAGGTTTTATCTGCTTTAGCTTTATCGATTCGAAAAAGAGGTCAAGCGTGACGAAAGTTGAACTTGCTCTGTAACTATCCAAGACTAAGCTGAGTATCAAATTTCACTTGAATATCTCTATTTGTTGCAGGAAAAAGTCTGGAAAACTGACAAAAACTGAATTGTGCAAGTCATCAAGGGGCATAACTCCTTGAAAAATAGGTCAAGCATGACGAAAGTCGAACTTGCTCTGTAACTATCTGAGACTAAGCTGAGTATCACATTTAACCTGAAT
The DNA here is from genome assembly GCA_028142955.1 of Pinctada fucata. NCBI lineage: Eukaryota > Metazoa > Mollusca > Bivalvia > Pterioida > Pteriidae > Pinctada > Pinctada fucata. The sequence goes on from AP027107.1 coordinate 712,069, forward strand.
ATAGTATCTCTATTTGTTGCAGAAAGAAGTCTGGAAAACTGACAAAACTGAATTGTGCAAGTCATCAAGGGGCATAACTCCTCGAAAAATGGGTCAAGCGTGACGAAAACAAATTTTGCTCTGTAACTATAGAAGACCAAGCTGTGTATCAAATTTCACTTGAATATCTCTATTTGTTGCAGAAAAAAGTCCGGAAAACTGACAAAAACTGAATTTTCGAAGTCATAAAGGGGCATAACTCCTTGAAAAATAGGTCAAGCGTGACAAAAGTCAAACTTGCTCTGTAACTATCCAAGACCAAGCTGTGTATCAAATTTCATCTTGATATCTCCATCCGTTGCAGAAAAAAGTCCGGAAAACTGACAAAAACTGAATTTTCCAAGTCATCAAGGGGCATAACTCCTCAAAAAATGGGTCAAGCGTGACGAAAGTAAAACTTGCTCTGTAACTATCCAAGACCAAGCTGTGTGTCAAATTTCATCTGAATATCTTCATCCGTTGCAGAAAAAAGTCCGGAAAACTGACAAAAAGTGAATTTTCCAAGTCATCAAGGGGCATAACTCCTCGAAAAATAGGTCAAGCGTGACGAAAGTCGAACTTGCTCTGTAACTGCCCGAGACTAAGCTGAGTATCACATTTAACCTGAATATTGTATCTCTATTTGTTGCAGAAAGAAGTCTGGAAAACTGACAATAACTGAATTGTGCAAGTCATCAAGGGGCATAACTCCTCGAAAAATGAGTCAAGCGTGACGAAAACAAAACTTGCTCTGTAACTATAGAAGACCAAGCTGTGTATCAAATTTCACTTGAATATCTCTATTTGTTGCAGAAAAAAGTCCGGAAAACTGACAAAAACTGAATTTTCCAAGTCATCAAGGGGCATAACTCCTCGAAAAATAGGTCAAGCGTGACGAAAGTAAAACTTGCTCTGTAACTATCCAAGACCAAGCTGTGTATCAAATTTCATCTTGATATCTCCATCCGTTGCAGAAAAAAGTCCGGAAAACTGATATTCGGACAGACGGACAGACGGAGGGACAGACGGACGGACGGACGGACAGACCGAGAGGAAACTAAGAGTCCCCTTCGGCGTTGCCGGTAGGGGACTAAAAATAATCGCTAAACGGGTACATTACCTATGCTGATTTTTATACATATTAGAGATGAAATAACCGTCTATCAATGTACATAAGCTTCGACCCAGTACTTCTTCATAATACAAGATATACTAGGAAAACGCACAATGAAATATACAGTAAAATCAATACAGGTGTAACTACAGGAAACAATCCCCGTTCCATTTTGACTTGTGAACAGTACTGAATTTAAAGGAGTCTCATGTAAGCTAAAAAAGGAAGAAGTTTTATTTCTAACGATAAATGTAAAAAGAAAATGTGAAAAAAAAAACTGGAAAAGGGCAAAAAATTGGGGGGTCCAGCCGGGGTTTGAACCCACTCCCCTTGGGTCCATTGAGCATGGAAAACATACATTGTACCTATGTTTTATCTTAAAACCCTGCCTTAAAACTACAAAAGTGGATATCTTGACAAAATGCTTTCACTTGTAGGGAACCATGAGTACCTCATACCTACCAAGTTTAATGACAATCTGAAGAGTGGTTATAGAAAGAAGCAGAAAATGTATGAATATCAACCCCCCTTTTCCATTTTACTTAAGAAAAAAAAAAGCAAAAAATTAAAGTTTTAGCATAAACTACATATCAAAGCATTTTAACTTAAATATGATAAATATGCAGTATATGAGTGTGTAAAATCATACACTTATTGAGTGATTTAAAGGAATAGTGCAAAAACGTGCATTTCCGACTAAGTCCGAAAAGACGTCAAAAAATTGACTTCGGAGTGGAATCAAAATAACAGCACTTCTTAACTAAGACATCTCCCTAGATCATCCTGATGCTTTCGGTTTGTCGATACATACTTCGGTTCTGAAGAAGAAGTTTGTCCTACTTTTGCCTGTGGTGGCGCTACCTATTGGTGGTTCCGGACGAAAAACAACAACACTTGTAGAGAACCATTAGTACTTCTTGCCTACCAAGCATACGGAGAAATAATGCCACTCTGACATCGCGTCATGGCTCGCAGCCAGATTTGAAATTACTATTGTCGTATATGGGCATCACTGTAACTAAGATTGTTAAACAGCTTCCGGGCATTGGATATGATACTCCGCTATTTTCTGAAGAAGTTGATGTAAAAAACTTCATTTTCCGTCTTAAATTCGCGGTTCCCACATGAGTTGAAAATAAGTAAGATTCTGTCCATAGGCTGTACAGTAATTTCATAGGAAGACAGCATGATTTGGCGAGTTTTGGCATCTTCGATGTCCGTTTTCTTAGGTTTCTAGTTTAATAATTCGGGTTCCGGGCATCGCGACTGAAAGTTTATAACAAATACATGAAGTCAGGTATAGTCGTTTTTTCGGATAACTGATTTTGGCGGTTCCCACATATTTTAAAAATTCCTTCTTTCTACAAAATTTCCTCGATTTTCTAGTATAAAATCATTATGTTTTCTTATAGAATTGAAAATAGGTCATGAATCATCGTTACATAACAAATTGAAAATAATATGAATAACAGAAATTAAATAAAACGAAGATTTTACGGAGAAAAGCTACTAACTGACTTTAATGGGAGTTTCGCCGAACTTCGTCACGTGACAGAGAGAAGTGGCATCATTTCTCCACATGGTATCAATATCCCTTCAGCCGTTCTGGAGAAGAAGTTGAAAATGTGAAGAGTTTACGACGACGTACGACGGGTGACGTACGGCGGACGCCGGACAACTCGATATGACAATAGATCACTTGAGCTTGGCTCAGGTGAGCTAAAAAGAATAAATGAATTAATAGACGAATAAATAAATTAATAAATACAACAAACACAAACGAACAGACTAAATTAAAACAACACCACCAACAACAAGGATTAACTGTTGATTTAATCTTTAACCTTTAATTCTAACTTTCTGTTTGACTTTCAAAGTTTACTTATTTTTACAACAGGTAATGAAATCGTACATCAAATTTAATCGCAAGGAGTGTATGAACTCAGAGTTGAACTAGGGGATTTCGACTTCCATTATCGACATGCTGTTTATTCAAACTTTAAAATCGGGTCTGAAAGCGACGGATTCCGACTCACATACGATAAATTCGATCACGGAATTGCAGGTCTGTTCTAAATGTTTTTATATTCTGTACTTCTGAATAGAAAGCAAACTAATAAACGAATTCTAGACTCTGATGTTTTTTTTTAATTTGATCGAACTTATCGAGTGATTAATCATGAGACTGCTTCAGTCAGCAGAGCATACACTATTTTTTCAATTCATTTTGTATGATATAAAATGAAACTTTAAATGTTTGCTTATTTTCGTATGTAAATGCTTTACAATATTCTGTGTTTTTTAAGGTGACTCTCTGAAAACAGCCAAAAACATGAAATTCACCACCATGGACAAAGATCAAGATACTTACAATGGTGGTAACTGTGCGGGCAACCCAAGGAATCCGGGGGCATGGTGGCATAAAGGTTAGATAAAGTAAATCAGCACATATTGCGATATATAAACTTACGCACAAATTAATAACATGACAAATATCATTCTATTAAAGGATCATTTACGGAAAGAATCAAGAATATTGATATTGTTTTTGAACAGAATGCTTTGTGGGTCGTTTGACTGGAGCTTACTACAAATCACCCAAAGTAAGTGACTGGCATGGCATTATTTGGAAGACATGGCCGGGAAAGAATTATTCCCTGAAATCTACAAAGATGATGATGCGAAGAGTATTGAGATCTTATTGAAATCGACCAGGTTTTATTTTTGTATATAATGAATCAAATAAATATTGATCTGCAATAATGACGTCTTGCATTGTCAATTGTCAACAATAGACATTACGTGGACTCAAAACACGTACGAAACCAAAGAAGAAAGGACATAGCGTCAGACAGTGCATGGATTTTATATATTTTCATTTCCATGCTTCATTAACATCGACGGTGGGTGCGGCTAGCCAACAGGGTATGCTTACTCCTCCCGGGCACCTGGTCCCACCTCTAGCTTGCTAGGGGTCCGTCGATGTTTAATTTTGTGCTCTGTTGTGAGTGCTGTTGAGATTATCGTCGGGATCTTCTTTAACTCATTGGAATAGCAATTCCAAGTACATGTAGATGGAAGTGTTCCAACTCTTTACCTTCTTAAAGATAATTTCAAACAAATTTTATCGCACCAGACACGTGCTTCGGTTAGTAAACCCTCATCAGTGGTACTACATGCCAAAGTGATATTCAGACACAGCCAAATGAGTTAAAGAAGATCCTGACGATAATATCAACAGCACTCACAATAGAGTACCAAATTGAGCATCGACGGATCCCTAGCAACCTAGAGGTGGGACCAGGTGCCCGGGAGGAGTAAGCATCCCCTGTTGGCTAGCCGCACCCGCCGTCGATGTTCACGCACAAAAATGAAAATATATTAAATACAGGCACTGTCTATGGTTCTGTCTATATAGAAAGTGCTATGGCGACAATGTATTTTAGTAGCGCTCTAGTTTTTTTCAACTTTGAAAAGGGTGCGCGGCTCTTTTCCTATAGGGTTCATTCATAATAGAAATGAGGACCAGCAAGACCAGGTTACAGCACAAACAGTTAAACATCATAACACCCTAACAGTAGGGCGGCCAAGCCAGATTTGCGCGTGACGGCAACCGTTGCTAAGAACGGCGCATTAATATCGAACGAAGTTCGCGTCGCCGTTACTAAGCATTTTTTCGAAACACATTCACAGCAGAAAAATAATAATAACAGCGATGCAAATTGATGGCATCGGATTTTAAAAGATTAAACAAACTCTTTAAGATTTTATGTCTCTAAATATACCCAAAATGTGATGTTTTATTCTGTAAATTTGTCGAAAATCAGCTGACAAAATGACAGCAGTACTCTTAACGTTCGACTCCCATGCCCCCTTCCTCGCAAACAGGGGGATCGTTTTCAAAAATAATATGAACTATGGCAAAGCCATGAAGGGGACGTAGCACTGATAGAAAAGTTAACAGAAAGGAAGGGATCTCCAACAACACTAGGTTGCAGCACCCACAGCAAAACCCAATGCAAAAAAAAAAAAACAAAAAAAAAAAAAAAAAACAGGACACCCACAAAACTCTGCTACAGTCAATTTGATCATCGATGAACTATATATATCTTTGGCGATTCCCCACTGCTCCTTGTAGTTATGAGTTCACGTGTACACTGTGTGAGTAACCTAAATGTCAATGTGACGTAGTCAATGACGCACCATGTCAGACGAACTTCGAGGACTGGCTGTGCATGCACCGACTCTGTGTAGTGTGTACAGCACTTGTGCCAGTTGTGGGTACCCATGTGCTCCATTAGTTTTTAGGATGTATATTGTGCAAATTCGGGTATTAGTGGATCAGATTCGTTCAAAATTTAGGTTGAATGTTTGATCTACTATTGTCATTCATCTTCTCCAGTGGCAGTGAAATGTTATGTCGAGGTAGGTTGTGATTATCACACGTTTCTAACTGTAGTTTCGACTGAAATCGATCTGTTACATGTTGCGTGCAGTTCGGCAGTACGATCTGTACGATGGAATATTTCATTTCGTGTTTAAATCTCTGTTCAAAAGGCATCTTTTTACAAGTTTGTTAATGTATTCGGTTCACAAAACTTCACGCGCATTTACGTTTCAAAAAACGACGTCATAATGAACATCACAAGCTGCCGATGTTTATCTATTTAAAAAGTAAATAAAAAATAAAAGCTGACCGTTTGTTGTTCTTCTTTCCCTGTATGAGCGATAAAAAACAACAAGAGGTTGGTTTTTATTTTTTGATAGATAAATATCGGCAGCCTGTGATGTGCATTTCCATTCGTAACCTTTCTATCTTCTCTAACGTTCGCCGTTTCCGCATGAACCGTGCACACAAATTTTGAATCGAAGGTAATGGTAAAAAAAAAACCGGGAAAATTCATGCTTTTTTGCTTATTCATGTACACACGTCTATCTTGATGGCGACTTCGTCGGCGCTTCGCGCCGACTACGTCCCCTATTAAAAAGTGGTTCTGTAATTTTTTGATATGTTGTGGAGAATATATCCAAGTGTTCAATTCTCAAATTTTATGAAAATCGGTGAGGGACCATTTTTTGTACCTCATTTATGTACCTCGACATGCTGCACAGTTTCGACAATTTCGGAGAAATCGTCAATCGACCGAACGCTTCGACATCAGAAATTCACAAAGCAGAATATAAATTCGAATTTACCATTCTAGAAGGAAGGTTGTTTTGACCTTTTGATGAGCAAACATTTAAATTGTAAAAAATATCACCAGAATTCAACAGACCGAAGATTTTTTCATCGACCTTCCTAATTTCCTCTGATCAAGTACAAAACTGCCACGCACAAGGGAAAATGACATTTTCTTGGATATGCCAGCAATACATCCACAATTTGAAATATACTCATTGTATCCGAGAGAAATACATATAAAAATTCCAATTTTGTTCTGTTTAATGCGCAGGAGCTTTCAATAATTGGAAAACAAAAGATACAAATATGTGATTTTTTTTGCAAGGAAGCCTATATTTACTTTTTTTACTCCAGATAGTCACTACGAAAGAAATAACTATCATAATTTGATGTGCCCATGATCCATGACAGTTGAATTTAAATTCCTATATCATGAAGAAGAAATTTGATTGACCAATTCATCCTCTGCAAGAATTCACAAAAAATATTTATTTCATTATCTCACTATATCTGCCATTGTCCAATAAGATTCACAGTCATTAATCATGTTAATTGTTTTCTGAAATTTTGACAGGTCTTGAACTCTTCCATCTTCTGTGAATAATCCATTTGTATGGTATTTTTGCACACTCACAATTCACAAAGAAGAATATGATGGCAATATGCACAATCTTCAAACCAATTCGATGTAGAATATGATATCAATATAGTCTATAGTACACAATTTCCAATCAATAATTCCTTTTAAATGCATGCCTTCCATATAAAAAGCCACTTGGTGATTTTCAGACAGCAAGATTTCTTCTAACAAGTTTGACCTGAAAAAGTAATTTTACATTTTCAATTAGTTTTAAGTCATTCATTTATTATTTACTCATTTATTTATTTGTTTATTTTGATACAATTTTCACTAATGCATAGTCATAAACAGAAAAAATTCAAAATGATTCATTAATTGTACTTAAATTGTATTAATCCTTTATAACTATTTGATTGTATATGTTATTCATTTAGCAATCATAAATTTATCACTGGAAAGAATAGTATTGATATTAAAATTCAACACTCAACCGATGGATTTCATGAAAAATTATTTTTAATGACTTGAACTACAAGATAATCAAATTATATAATGATATATTATCTATCTAGAAATTCATAGTTTAAATTACCCATGTTGCATTTTGCATTTTATATGTTTATGTCATTGTGTGAATGGAAATGTGTGTAACCCCCCCCCATTCAATCTCTTTTCTCTTTTCACTTTATATTCTGAATAAAAAAAAAATACATTTATAATATCATGTATACTTGTGAATGATAGTGTGTAATTTTTTAAAATTTAAAAAATATGGCTTGGGGCCCAATGGGGTGGGGGGGGGGGGGGTGGGGGGGGGGGGGGGGGTAGGCTTGGTTAGTCAAAATAAAGGCACATAAATGAACTTAATAAACTGATCATTTCAGTGATTGAAAATTATTACATATCTTGGTAGTATTAGTAAAGTGTGTATATGTATGTGTGAGAGAAAGAACGAGAAAGAGAAAAAAGATATTTGTTTACAAATTTGTTTATTTACCTTGAGCTTGAGGAAAAAGTCGATGTTTTCAATGGTTCCTAGATTAATTTCGTCATCGAGGCATCGGCCTAGTATCCATTTCACTATATAAACAAACAGCTGAACTGAAGAAAGTACATGTATGTGAAGTACACAAGTCGTACCATGTTTTTGCGTCATCAAGTTTACATCACACCGACACTGGCACTGTACTGAGCTGACATCGGCCTTAGCTTCGTGACGTCGGGTTGGACAAAAACAGCTTGAAACCTTCATTAATCTCTTCTTAATTGCAATTCCAAGGTTAGAAATGGGTTCACGAGATAAAAATCATCCAACAGTTATACTTTTTCATACACAAAATACTTTAAACTCCGAATAAAGTCATTCATTCATGTTTACAGTGTGACACACGTTCAATGTGTATTGGGTGCAAAATCGTGATTCTGCGCATGCCGAAACGAAGCTAACACCAGCTGATTTCAAACGGGAATTATTTCAATATATGAAAAAGTGGTTCTGTAATTTTTTGATATTTGAAAGATGCCGATGTGAATGTCATTTTTTGAAAATATTATAAAAATCTGTGAGGGACCATTTTTTTGTACCTCATTTTTATTTTCCACTTTTTGGGGCATTTTTTCCCGGGAAAATTTAGCCAACTTCAATCATCGATTTAGTAATTAAAATGTCAGGTTTGTCTAAAATAAACTAATTGAGGGTAAAATATAAAGCTAAAAGCAAAAGTTTGACGATATTTTATTTGCTGAAATAAAAAATTGTGGTGTCTAGAGCTTTCGGAAAAGGGCCAAAATTCGGAGGCGTCCATATTTTCTCCGACGAGAAAGAGTGCGTCATGCATTCGCGGACTCACATTTTCCTTTTTACGCCGCACGTGAAAATCCGGCTTGGCCGCCCTACTGTAAGTGAAAACACAGAAAAGGCATACACAGAGAGGACATACACAAAGTAGACATACCGTTTTACATTACGTACGGCGCAGCATCATGTAATGGTGGTAAATTCGTTAACACAGCATCATGTAATGGTGGTAAATTCGTTAACACAGCATCATGTAATGGTGGTAAATTCGTTAACACAGCATCATGTAATGGTGGTAAATTCGTTAACACAGCATCATGTAATGGTGGTAAATTCGTTAACACAGCATCATGTAATGGTGGTAAATTCGTTAACACAAATTGAATTATTTCAAGAATCAAAACTGACGATGAAGAGAAGAAACAACTTTTCTTGAGGAGGCAATCTTAAAGGATCGATATAGCAAATTAATTAATTCATCTTAATTTGACGCTTGCAATCCTCGATTTTGTATTTGTTTGACTTACTTATTCAAAGGTTTCATTGATCACAGCATTTCGATTCCGGACAGGTTTATAAAACATGTTTCGTACAAAATAAAATGTCTCGCAAGGCCTATTTTTACGGGGTTTCCTTGAAAAGAAAAGTTTCTCCCAAAAAGCCTTGGTTTTCTGTGTGGGCGCGTAAAAAGTTATGTGGGCCCTTGAAATTAAAATTTCATGAGCACATATTGTTCGTTAAATGTTCAGCTGAGTTCATACCCTGATCTACCAAGTACAAATTAAACAAATACATATACATGTAATTCACAGCGTATGTACCTCTTTATCTACCCAAGCATTAATCCGATTTTCGATAAGTTATGAAAACAACAAGCGTTTCCGAATAGACCATGCCGTGGACACGGTGTAATGCGCTTTGAATAAAATGTCGAATACTTTATCCTTGAACTTCATCTTAAAATTTTAGCGCATAACTTAATTTAGCGCAACCAAACTTTTGCGCGAATGGCGCTACAATAAATCGAGCGCTAAATATTCTCGTTTTACAGTACACAGGAAGAGACACAAAAGGATAAAATAATAAAAACACGAAGACTACACATTAACCAAAGAGACCAGTGGACAATCGGTGTCGACTGAGAACGACCATATGCCTAGTAAGAAGCAAATGGTGTAGTTATCAGGATTACATGCGCACAACTATACCACTTTTCCAGTTACCAAGAGGTATCGAAGATTGGCTCACAGTATGATGACCACACAAACAAGACAGAAAAACGTAGGGGCCCAATCATCACACAGATAGATTTGTAAATGGATATAACAAACAGGGCATATGAAAACAATCCGTGCTCTGCCGGCTGCAGCGAGCTCATGAATGTTATCATCAAAGGAGTCTGAATGACACTTATAGAGGACAGGCGGTCGGTGTCCTGTCTTCTCTTAAGAGGTTTAGACAGGGCCAGTGATGTCCGGAGTCCTGTCGTCAAAGTCAGTCAGAGTGCAAATTAAGAGTGCAACGACACAAGGCTGTAGATTGGTTAAGTACCAATCCCAGAGGTACAAGTCTATTGATTGGACAAGTATCATGCCGAGTAGTACAAGGCTGTAGATTGGACAAGTATCATGCCGAGTGGTACAAGGCTGTAGATTGGACAAGTTTCATGCCGAGTAGTACAAGGCTGTAGATTGGACAAGTATCATGCCGAGTAGTAAAAAGCTGTAGATTGGACAAGTATCATGCCGAGTGGTACATTGTACAAGGCGTAGATTTGACACGTACCATGCCGGGTGTTACAATTAAATTGCGATGAAGAAATAAGGAAGATATTCCCAACAATCCCAGTTACGCTAGCCCCCCCCCCCCTCCCCACCCCATGGCATCACATCAATGTATGCAGGTGTGTTTTCATATATATTTCTACTGTCTTCTTCTATATTTGTTAATTTTCGTGATGTTACAATCATAAGCTAAAAGCTTCCGTAAAAAAAGTCCATATATATCTATATATTTGATAATTTTCGTGAAGTAACGATTTAAAAGATTCACACACAGTAGACATGATAAAAGATGTCTTATATAAGAAAATTTTTTAAGCAGGTGTGTTCTTAATTATCTCAGAATCATCCTTATGGGTATGGGGGATGATAGAGTTGGGGAGGGTTTTTAATATTTCAAATTTGTCATAGGACAGTACCTTTTGCATTTATTGCTTATGCTTTGGAAATATTTCACACGGGTTCCGTTTATTGAGGAGTAAATAGGATGCGATATTTTGGACTTTGGATGATAGAACCGTGACCGTAAATAGTCGGAATATATTTACAAAAAAAAAAAATAAATATATAAATAAAAAATCCGAAACATTAACTGCACGATCACCGCTAAGTCAATTCTCTTTTATATCGCAGTGTCGATAATTGTAATGTTTATTTACCATATGTATTATCTTATATTCATAAATATAACACCGTCCGACTGATTTTTTTGTTTGTTTTAGTTTCTAGTCATTATATTTTCAAAGAATGAAGTAGTGTCCTCCGTAGGGAAGTTTAATATAATAAATAACAATGAACATTCTATATCCACAAATTTTCGACCACTCGGCCTTTATCAAGTGGAAAAGCACGAATACCATAATATTTTCGTTTCGGTGGTCATAAAACATTGATACGCCCATGAATTTGACCATTTTAATTTTGGCGGATGTTTTAAACAATCCGTCGATTTTAAAAGCGCCAAAATTTCCAACGCCTGAAATATATTTTTTGAATTTTACTTTTTTAGCACACGCTCCTGTTTTAAGCAAAGTTCCAAAAGAGAGTTATCTTTCTTGCTAGTATATATTTTCTTTATGGTCGAAATACATTATGCTTACGTTCAATTCAGATAATGAATTATAAAGTAGTTTACGCTTTATTATAATTGAAAATATTTTATTATAAGAAAAAAACTTAAATTACACATAATTATCAATATTTTTGATTTTAAATATAAAAAAATATTTCCTCACCCAATAAACATTACATAAATTTTGGAATATAAACATTTATATATAAACCATCATATATAGGAGAATGTTCCTCCAAGTTTCATAAATAATTTTGGCCAGGAAGCTGCAACAGCACTTCCTTATTCGCAGTGAAATCTCCGAATCAAACGATTATTAATTATTTATTCTCATATGACTTGAAATGTTCTCACTATATGTACCAAAGAACTCGTCTGGTGTAACTTCCAGTGCGCTAAGGCATGGTCCATTTGATATTCTGGGGGGGGGGGGGGGGGGGGGCTTGGGTTTTTTGTCGGAGCAAGATTATTTTTTTCGCCACGTACCGGGGCAAAATTATTTTTTTCTTGCAAAGTTGGAGCAAGGAAATTTTTTTTACAACAATTGATGTGAATATTAAGAATGTTTGTGTTTTTTCAATAGAAATTCTTTATTTTTACTTAAATTACTCTGAACATTACTTTATTTTTATGTAAAACTTGTATTCACTTCTAAACTGAGAGAGATAAAAGATTTTTGCAATATGCTATATATTAAATTTCAGTGAACAATATGTATATATTAGGTCATGTAACATGCAAGAGGGCCTGAGGGATGGGTCTTCTAGACAAGATTTTACATGTAGAAATGAAAACTTATGAAAAACTTAATTAAATTCTCCTTCCAATTTCCAAATTAGACACTATGGTGATACATGTATCTTAAATAATAGTAATAACTTATATTGAAAATGTATTTAAGCATTTAAGGAAGCCCCTTGTTTCAGTCACATGCATACATTTGATATTTTTAAATATCAACTTGCCATTCCAGAAGAAAACTATGGCGAGCGAAGCGAGCCGAAAAAAATTCAGGAATTTCAAGCGATTAATTTTATGGCTATTCTTCAAATTCAGATTACTTGTAAGAGCAAGATTATTTTTTTCTGTCACACCATATGCAAATTAATTTTTTTCATCAAAATTTAGAGCAAAATTATTTTTTTTCGAAAAAAAACCCAAGCCCCCCCCCCCCCCCCCCAGAATATCAAATGGACCGTGCCTAAGCTCCACCCATTCACGTGCTATATTAGAATAGAAATAACAACTAGCTAGCCGTGATTCATTGTCCAGTAATTCCACTCGTCACACGAACCAATCAAATTATATAATAAAAGATAATTTGATTGGTTCATGCGACTCGTGGAATTACTGGACAATAAACCATGGCTAGCTAGTTGTTATTGTTCTTCGAGACCTCTGGGTAACAGGAAAAGTCGGAGGGTTGTGTGCACGTAATCCGGATAACAACACCATTTGCTGCCTAGCAGATGTCGTGTTTGGTGTTCCTTGTCCATCCCCCTCCTGCCTATTGCTATGTATCACAATAATTTTTTTTTGTACATATATACACGTAACATTAGATAATGGGCTCGATTCATTTTAATTTAAAATCATCTTCAGTCCTAGAATTTCTTCCAACAATTAATCATTGTGAAGGCAAATGTAAACACACGAGATATGAAGAAGCCCTATTATAAAGAGAAGAGATATTTGTTATTTGGATGTAAGCTTTCTACTCGTACTTATTTTCTTTTCGTTTCGCATTTTACAGACCAGTACCCCTCACTACAAAGTTCTAAAAGAGGGTTATCTTTCTTTCTTGTATATATTTTCTTATTGATCAAAATACGTAAGGCTATTTAGTAAATAAAATAATAAGTTTTAAAGTATTTTAGACATATTTAAAACAGAAAAAAATTTACACATTTAAGCTCTCATTATTATATATAATTATAACTTTTTTTTATTGTATGTACAGAAAGCATTTCCTAACCCAATATACATTTCTACAGAACTAAAGCGACACTATTGCGAAATGCCGTAGGAAAACATAGTATGTCAATTTAGGATTTTAAAGATTATATTTGGCTGGGAAGCTTTATCAGTGCTTCCTTATCACGGGGGATAGATAAAAATTATACACAAAAACAAGATCCAAAACCTCAACTGCCCCCCCGGGGGGGGGGGGTGAGCTTAAACTAATTTTGGATGAGTCACTGTCGAGGCCCGAAGAGCCTAGCGGGGGAGGGTATAGGGGAGGGGGAAAATCTTCCCGTTGTTGGGGGGTTCGGGGGGGCCTCCCCTGAGAGATTTTTGAAAAAATGAAGCAAATCGGTGGCTTCTGGGCCATATTTGAACTAAATTTAGAAGGTATCAAGCATATGATTTAGTGTCATTTTCTTCTGTATAACTACTCTATGTAATCTTCTGCCGGCAACTCCTCTGACGCTATAAATGATGGAGACTTAATTCTTTTTGCAATATGATGGGTTTGTGGTCTTGTTGTTCACCTGATATTTTGTTTGAGCCTCTGACCCCCAGAGTCTTTGAAAATGGGTGTTGTCATTTTCTTCTATATAACTCTATGTTATCTTGTGCTTGCAACACCTCTGAAACTATAAATGATGGAGACTTGATTCTTTCACATACCTTTTTCCTTTCTACTTAAGGTGGCTCAATAATCCAAGAATTCTTTGTCAGAGCCAAAAATATTATTCTGTTAATTTGACATTCATATCTGATGATTTATATTTGTAATTAAGATTACATATTATCGTTCATTTGATTGACTATTGGTCCTCTGAATATACATGTGTAAAACCAATTCCGAGATTTGTCGCAAAACAATGAATTTTGATAGATAAATACATGATATAGGGATAATAATTCCAAATTTGGACCATTCTTGTGATTATTTTAACCATGATTTAATCAAATATGTCTATTTCTTTATAGATTATGCTTTCAAAGGGTGAAATAGCTAAAAGTACATTTTGAGCACTCCAACCCAAAATGAAAATCGAAAAAAAAAAGTATCCCGTACGGCGTACCCTTATTTGTCATCAAAGTGATAAGAAGTCTTTGTCAAAAGTTATTTTCTTTTACATATTTCTCAACAACAAACTCTGTTCTTCAAAAAAAAAAAAAAATTATAAAAAAGTATATGTTATCGTTCATCCTGATTCAAAATACTTGGTTGTCATAGTAACGATTTTAAAAAGGGGGGGGGGGGGGGTTAGGGTTCTCAATAATGTTTAAAGGAGGGGCGATTCTGAAATAAGTAACACAGAAGATGAAATTTCTAAATACAATTATATTTTAAAAGGCGTTAACAATGTAAAATAAGCAGGGTACAACGATCGCCGGGTGTCGGAGATACGGAAATATGAAAAAGAGAAATAGAAAAAAGTAAACGGAAGCGTTTTTAAACATTTTGTCGTTCAATGTGAAAAAGTGGACGTCACTTACCTCCCTCGTTCTCGATAATGCGTGCACTTATCTGTAAAATGGATATATCTTTGAACAAAGCAGGATTAAAACTAAAATTTTAATTGTTTTCAGTCACATGCTTTTGATATTTTCAAATGTGAACTTGCCATTACAGAAGAAAACTATGGCGAGCGAGGCGAGCCAAATTTTTTTATAGAAAGTAAAAACTGCGACGAGCGAAGCGAGCTGAAAAATGTTAAGGAATTTTAAGAGAATTTTAAGGTTATTCTTTAAATTAAGATTACTTGTAAGAGCAAGATTATTTTTTTCTGTCACACCATAAGCAAATTAATTTTTTTCATCAAAATTCAGAGCAAAATTATTTTTTTCCGAAAAAAAACCCCCAAGCCCCCCCCCCCCCCCCCCCTCCCCCCAGAATATCAAATGGACCGTGCCTAAATCTCACTGCAAAGTACGAAAGTTGACAAAATTGAAGAAAAATTCTTTTAACAACAACAACAACAACAACAAAATTCGAGAAACTAAACTTGAAATATCTTATATATGATATCGCTAAAATCTCCAAGAAATATCCTATTTGATCATTGACCTAAATTTACCTGCTTCATTTTGTTCTTAAGCAACAAGCGGTTGAATTTCCGATGATGACGTTATAAAGATAATACGTTTAAGGCAGTAGCCAGGGTGTCTCACTTACGGGATATTTTTAATATAAAGACTTAACGATACATTTGACTTTATATCTATTACACTCAGATTATAGATGATAATTTTCTGGTCACCTGGTCTCACACCTAAATTGTGAGTTCGCTTCTTTTCATGTGGTGGAGGTTTTTGTTTGTTTGCTTCGGTTTCTGTTTTATCTTGCTTTTGCATGTCTTCGGTTTGTGATTTCCTGAATTATCGATTTTGTACTTTGTATTGGGGTATTGTCTTTCATTGTCCATATTTGTCAGTCATACTAATATGTATATGTAAAATAATTTGAAATTTCTGTTTCATTAAGTTCAAACATCTGACATATTTCATAGGTACGTGTAATCCAAATTGTCATAAAGAAACTAAAGAACTGTATGTACGCTGCTTACAAGAGTTATCCTTCTTTTAATTAAAAAGAATGTACAAATTAGAAAACCTAATAGTATTCGCAAATATAGAAAAGAAATGCTTATTTTTCTTAAAACAGAAAACAAAGTATCAGAATTATACTTAACAACTTTTTGGTATATTTTGAAGAAAAAATATTTGCATTTTTTACATTCATGAAACGTTTTTATAATTTTTTATGCAACACTTAGCTAACTTTTAATGTACAATGAAGAATAATATAGTTTTTAAAATCATTTAACGAAATGACAAACGTTACGATTTTAATTTCATTTTCTAGAGAAAGAGTCATGAGAAAGTCATGGCTGTAAAAGCCGATATTTACAATCACAATCGTGAAAGGATTGTCGTATATTATATATCATCACACACAAGATTAAGGATTAAAAATATGATGTTTACTGGGGGTTTAATCAGTACGCATTTTCATGTACGCTGGAAAAAAATATGAAGTAAACTTCCGCCTCAGGTAAGGTTGTTCGATTGAATTTTGCATTTTATGATATATTCAAGATAAAGAGAAAGATAATCTTATAATCATTCGGTAGCGAAATATATCACCTAATTATCTATTCTGTCACGGTCCTTCCAAGGTGCCTAATTTTGTCAGGAAGCCTGCAGAACCACGAGGTGACTTGTTTACTTTTTGAGGGCAACTTTCTTAAAAACTCATAAAACTCCATAATTCGTATATCCTGATTTCGTCGCTGTAGAACTATAAGGTCGTATCTTACAAATTTTCATTTTTCATTTTTCTGAGTAAAGTGAAAAAAACTGTTCGGCGCTGGTATTTTGATAATAGGAATGGTTTTCTTTGTATATAAGCATACTTCTAGTGATATATTGTCCGTTTAAGTTGTTTTCATTGACTAAATTGCATGATTACAACTTTTATGGGGAAAACAATCGAAGCAACCTTTTAATTCACAGAAAATGTGTCAATACACAAAGACATAACAAGTCGTATCTGCCACTTACGACGTTTTCATCATTTTGTCTATAATCAGTATACAAACATGAAGGTCATAAATGCCACTTACGATATTTAAAATGTATCAATGTGATATTAAGGGTAGTAGTAAGTTCTACTTCCGACGTTTTAAATGTATCAATATGATAATTTTATTAATAAGTGTAGTACTATCATTCATAAACATTGATAGGGTTTGTAATGAAAAATACGAAAGACCTGATGCGCTGTCGCTGTGACACCAACAACAGAGAACCACAGTGTGCATTCATGGACCCATGCAAACCAGGTGTGAGACCAGCTAGGTGCATGGGAGAAGTCAGTGCAACCGCTTGTGCAACAAAAAGCTGAATATATAAAGGCTGGTCACTGGATATGAAACTGCAACACACCATAAAAAAGATATAACGTTTGATTCGAACCCTTCGCAGGGAATTTTTCTTCCAGCTTCTAACGGAAAAGGGAAGAAGTTTGAAAAAAATGTAAAATACGGATGAACTGATGCACTGTCACTGTGACACCAATAATAGAGTGCCAGAATAGACATTCATGCAACCTTTCAAGACCAGGTGCCTGGCAGAAGTAAGTGTCTCTTGCTTTGCTAGTTA
The DNA here is from genome assembly GCA_028142955.1 of Pinctada fucata. Taxonomy (NCBI): domain Eukaryota; kingdom Metazoa; phylum Mollusca; class Bivalvia; order Pterioida; family Pteriidae; genus Pinctada; species Pinctada fucata. Next base: position 729,731 of record AP027107.1, read on the forward strand.
CACCCGCCATGGATTCCAGCGCTACAACAAAACTGATTATATAAAGGCTGGACACTTGGTATGTACTAACACTTTATAGAAAGTGTCACAGTCACACCACAACACTAACTAGTGTAATTTAATACTGTACTCAATCAATCATATCAAATCAGGATAAATTCAAACTCTTTATTTAACTTTTTAATCAACAGATAAAAATATCAATACGAATATTTCAAAACGACGATGAACTTCATATGAAACCTATCCCTAGTTAAAATTTACTATAGGACACTGTAGTAAACAGTATTTGAAACAGGCATTTAACAATCTTTGTAAAAAAAATTCTATATTGACTTAGAGATAGCCTGTTGCTTTTTAATGATAGACAGAGATAAATTGTCCTTGAATAGATAATCTCTTAGATGTTTCAATATGTATCTAATGTTGTGAGAAAAAGTAACTGTTTTCTATGGTATACTATATTAAATGTTCATTAGAGGTTTTTTAAAACATTAGATGCAGTTTTCATCTTGAAAAGCACAAGAAACCTCAGATACAAACTCCCAACAAGGCAAAAGGTCCATTAAAATTAATTTCGGGACCAGAATTATAAATCAACAAAATTAATATCTTTAATTTGAAAATGAAATGGCAAAAATTAATTAGTGTCAATATTTGACATTGAGATAAAATTTTCTTATTTAGGAACAAAAGGACTTTAGGAAGGCCTAAATCGCATTAAATATAATATCTATGCCTTGATCAGAAGCATTTTTAAAGTATTTGAATTTAAATGTGAAACACAAATTTATGCTCAGAAATACATGCGTTGTCTGTGAAAATTTGTGACATAAAAGTGTATCAGACGGACAAATAGACGTCAAATAATCGTAAGCACAACTTAATCATATTAATCATAATTGAAGTCACTGTTTGTGACATAATTCAAGATTTTATTATATCCTCATAGTAAAATAGAACTAGTCTTCCAGGGAAGACATCTGGCGCCAGCAAAAGCAAAGCGTGACAGACGGACAGACAGACCGACCGACGGGTGTACAGACAGACAGACGATGGACAAACTGATCCTTTATGGCGCTTTGCTTCGCTGGCGCCACAAAAATGTCTTTGAAATTCAAACATCACCATTCAGTCTTTCTATTCACTTCATCGATTGAAAATATATCAGCCACCAGTAAATGACAACAGTTTAATAGTTTGGAAAAGCTGAAACATGTTGCTTCATCAAAAATACTGCTATGAAGAAAAACTTCAAACAGTGGTTTACACTAGCATATTTAGACATCAATGTCAGATTCATCTGAACTATTTGGCTCTGGTAGAGATTCCTCGGCACCTTCATTGCATATTGCTGCTTTAAATCCTGTAAATTTGATATCTTGTATAGGACAAAGGATTTACAATTTAATCTCTCTTTCTCTCTCTCACTCATTCTATATTTTTCTCTCTCTCTCTTTAATTTAACCCCGATCTCATTCCTTCTCTCTTCCTCATTCTTCCTCCTATTTTCCTCTTTTACAACAGTAAGGCACGGTCCATTTGATATTCTGGGCGGGGGAGGGGGGGGGGGGGGGGCTTGGGTTTTTTGTCGGAGCAAGATTATTTTTTTCGCCTCGGACCGTGGCAAAATTATTTTTTTCTTGCAAAGTCGGAGCAAGGAAATTTTTTTTAACAAAGTGATGTGCATATATATTAAGAATGTTTGTGTTTTATCAATAGATATTATTTATATTTTTACTCAAAACTCTAGATATTAATATATACTTTATCTTTATGCAACTGTATTCAATTCAATTCTAAATAGAGAGATAAAAGATTTCTACAATATAATTCTAAATAAAAACAAAATTTATATAAGGTACATGAATATAAAAGGGTCTTTGGGGAAGGTATTCTATACAAATTTTAAAATGTAGAATTGTAAAATGGTGAATAACTGAAGTTCTCCTTCCATGCTAACAAGAACGTAAAATTGAGACTCTATGAGATACATGCAACAATATGTATTAATAATTGTACATAAGTATTGGTAATTAACACTTTTGATATCTTCAGATATATGAACTTTGACATTAGCAAGCAATGATTGATAGAAAATATGGCGAGCGAAGCGAGCCCAAAATTTTTTGATAGACTGAAAACTGCGGCGAGCGAAGCGAGCCGGAAAAATTTCAAGAATTTTAGCAAAATTTTATGGTAATTCTTCAAATTCAGATTATTTGTAAGAGCAAGATTATTTTTTTCTGTCACACCATAAGCAAATTTATTTTTTTTCATCAAAATTCAGAGCAAAATTATTTTTTTCGAAAAAAACCCAAGCCCCCCCCCCCCCCCCCCAGAATATCAAATGGACCGTGCCTAAGCTTTATCATCATATGGCTGCATAATTTGCAAGTCATTTCAACATTCAAGATCAAATTTCGTCATGTAGTAGTACTTTACTAATAACATGCATAATAGAAGCATGTACCATACTGACTCCAGGAGTTGGAAACAAAAGGTCGTATTTGCATGAGAGGAGAAAACGGACTCAATTGCATTCGGTGGTATTAAAGAAAAAATAGTAATTACTGTGCTCTGTATCCCAATACATGAATGTATACATAAATCTATATTTCAAGTAAGATAAAGATAATGCAAGATTTTGCCAGATTAGATATGGTGTTTTGGCATTTTGGGGCAATACTTTATGTATGTGGTAAAGGGTCGTAAGTACATGCAAACCATTTTTGTTTTTTGCAGACTGTCCAACAACACAGAAAGTTAAGATTTAGGAGCAGTTTAAATAATATCGAGCAACATACTTCCTTTTAAAAGGAAAATTACATTTAATCAGTACTTTGGAACCGCCGAAAATGCTCTTACTCACCCTCTGTCATGCTGCTGTTGTGTTTTGGTGTTTTTGTTCTCCAAAAGGTCGTAAGTGACACATACGACTTTATTACCAAATGCCTTGAATATGTTTATGGTAAAGAAACATCATAAGTGGTAGATACGATCTTATATTTCAATCAACTTTTTGAAAGTTTACTTACGACAAAATTTCAAAGGCAGTTACCATGGAAACGCGTCGGTGTATTTAAATCATTTTTTCATATCCTATGTAGAATCATAGGAAGAGTAATTATTTATTAAAAATCCTATTTTTGTCGTATCTACCACTTACGACCTTATAGTTCTACAACGACGATTTGTGTGTATACATATTTACTTACCTTACCATTAAAGGAGGCTAAAGTTTTATCTTCTGCCTTTCTAAAACCAGATTTCCACGGAAAAATTGAGAACAAGCCTGTTTTTGTACGCATTGCAACGGAATAAGACCCTTTTTGTACATTGCGCACTTAAAATACAAACATAATGTTCAATGCATTTGGGAAAGAGAAAGATTGAAACAGATCTACAAAAGGTTATAACGAAACAAGTTGACATATCTGATATGCATATAACGGTCAGAGACTCAGAATAAACTTAAAGAGCCGGACTTTAGTTGCTCATTTGTCGTTTACGAATGATTACTTCATTTCACAATGAATGATTTAACATAGTTTGCCGGATTGCAACGCAATTCCGCTCTATAGATTGTCGCTGTCTATCTGTCTGTTCGTCTGTCTGTCTTCCTTCAACATGTTGGTTACAGGTTATGGTTGAAGCAAAATGTAAGGAACTATAGAAACACGATATTTACAAATGGGTTGCCCCTGAGAACACCTTTTACACGTAATTATCTCCTCGCAACATACAGCCCCGACCAGTCGAAAGTTAAACGCCGAGATGACGAAATTTTGAAAGCTAAATGCGAAAGTTTTGTTAACTATTCGTCAGCTTTTTTGAAAGCTGAGATGACGAAATTTTGAAAGCTACCAATAAGCTTTCGAAAAGTAGATGACGAAAATTTCGTTAACTAATCTTTGTTAATGAAATTTTCATCAGCGATAGCTTTCAAATTTATGTCATCTCGGAGCGTTCAAAATATTTGAAAGCAATCGCTGACGAAAATTTTGAAAGATATATCGCTGACGAAAATTTTGAAAGCTTTTGAACGAGGAGTTATGCTCCGGACAAGGTGTGATGGGCAGACAGGGTGATTTCTATATAGCCCCCCCCAAACTTTGTTTGCGGAGGGTATAAATATAGAAAGTTGGAAAAGGAAATAAAAGTTGTTGAAAATGATTATTGCAATACAAACGAAGATCCTAACATGGATTGGTACGAAGATACCACATCACTGTTACACATAAATACTGTATGAAATAGAAACCTAATTTCATCGTTATTGATTGAAATAACGTCAAAATATTGATATTTCGACGTCTTTTCTTGCGAACGGCGCGTAATGTAACGTGTCATCAACAAAATATGAAATGGCGTCAAGTAAAAGAATAAAGGAGGTATAAAATCTTGAATAAAAATCGGCATCAGTATGGATTTATTAAGGGTAGTTCTTCCTAGTAAGAAATATGGATTGTTCCTATATCATGTATATATTGATAACTATTCTTGAAGTATAATTTTGGAGATTCTGTCATATGGCCTATTTGCTGCCATACTTGTTTGAGGACTGTTTTCATTGCTAATCTCTTACAATGCCGTTATATGATGTCATGTTGCCTTGAGAATGTCAGTAAATCTCCATTAAGTATCCTCTGTAATCGCTCATTTACTAGTGTTATACAACGTGCGATTTATTCATATTCCTGTATACAACGTACATTTCTGAACTTGTTCTTCACTTTATGTATCTTTTTATACATAATATAATGTATGTTTATTTACTATACATCATATTCAAATTTTTGTTACATTCAAGCTTTAAGAAATAGAGAATATTATATAAATTATGACAAAAATTGAATTTACCTAGTCAATAGTCATTCAAATGCGTTGTAGAGAGTTAGTTATGCAGCTTTCACGCTCGAATGGAAACATGGGTGAACAAAATTAATTGAGAAATCATAGGTTTTTTAAATCAAAGGGTCGAATAGACGACGAGGGAGTCCCGTCATATTTCAATTATCGTAGAAAAATGGGGAAAATATGGATATGTGAGTGTGTTTTGTAGGCAAAAAGGAGTATTTTTTTGCATACGTACACGAAGTGCCGTACTGATTAAACCCCCTGCTACTGCTGGAATATTAAATTGAATATCTGGAGGGGGTCGTCCTTAATAAGTAAAGTGGTACGTACCGCTACTGAGCCGTCTCCATGCACATCATGCGAAGCGGAACCGTCCAAGATACGATCATCAGAGGCCTTAAGTACCTTGTTGACGAAGCCTGCCGTACAGTAAAATATTCTGCGATACACCTTTGTCGAACATGTTGAAATCAACAGCTGATTCGAGGAAACCTCTATTGATTTTTTTCTAATAGCGATCTCGATTATTTTTGACTGGGCATATAAAATTTACAGAAGACGTACCATTATAAAACGGATTTTCGTGTTTTTGAGATTATTGAAAGTTCCGCCATTAAACTATCAACCAAAAGGCCCAGGTGGGCAGTATCGCTCACAGAGCCGTCCAACACAGGAACAAATTGAGGTCTACTAAAGGGGTCTAATAACTGATAGAAAATGAATACCAAAGTTTGTTTGTAGAAATTTCTGTATACGTTTAAGTAAAATTGACAACCTAATGTTTTTTTTGGATATAGCAATCATATGGAACTTTGCGGGTGGGGAAGGGGGGGGGGGGGGGGGTGTTGCAGAGAACAGACCTGGTTCATCTTTGAGAATATACAGCAAGATCTGTTTATGAAACACAATGACCCCGTCGGCAGCTTTACGTTCAGAACGAGAATATCTTTTGGGAGAAGAATTAATACAAGCGTCTAGCTTCTTTTCTAATACCACAAACTTGTACTTTAAATGTAATGCATTGTAACAAAATAAATACATGTATGTTTAAACTAAGAATGTCTAAGTGTATGATCAAGGTCACAAGTTTAAGTAAGTGTATTATCATCATAAAATTAGTCAAAATTAAGTGAAGATGACTAGATGAAAAATTCAAATGATTAAGATATTGCTGAATTTGTAATTTACATGTACATATCTTGCAATTAAAGATGTTACAGCGTTGGAATGGGGTTCTGTATAATAAAAAATTAACAAGTTATCATAATTAATTAACTAGTTATCAAGATTGATCAACTATTTATCATGGTTAATACTTGATAAAACCAAAATATTAATCATGATATTCTACATAAACATGGCAATTTGACACTCCGATATCCGAGTCTTGGTGCCCATTTTTACATGCATGTTTGGTGAATATAAAATGACAACACATGGCTATCATTGATGTTACATGTAGGTAGTATAGGGTTTAAAAAAAAAAACTTGTCTTGTATTTTGGATCATTTTCGTCGATTCATTTTTCTGTAATATGAATGACTGGTGCGGCATATTCAGATAAAGTTCTGTCTAGAAGACTGCTTATTTGGCAGCATTGTTGTAATACTTCGCTTTTCTTTTACTTTTTATAAGTAAAGTGAGATACTTGCTGTAAAAAAAACAAACAAACCGAACCAAAAATAACCCCCCCCCCAAAGAAAAGACCAAAGCAACAGCAACAAACATCCCCCAATAAAAACAAAAACAAAACTAAGCTAAAAAGAAAATAATATAGAAAACACACCCCCCCCGACAAACAAAAGTACAAAATTAAAAACAAAAAACCAATGAAATCAAAAGCCCGCACTATGGCCACAACACAGCGAACACAGCGGACACAGCGGAACACACAGAGTACTAAAACAAAGAAGGATAACTCGAAATACAACAACAGCAACAAACAACAAGAATCAAGAGAGTAGTCACCAGCAGAAGATACGAGCAAATCAGACAGAATGGCACAAAAGATAAATTATAATTGGTTTTTGTTTGTACAGTGATTGATTTCTATCAAATTGCGATTGATTCTGAATCACTGTCCTTAAACGTTTGTTCAACATGAAAATAATCCATTAATTTGATGGACTTCGTAATGATCATTGCATTCGATTGGTAACGTCATACAGCGTTGATGTGTCAATTGCGAGTCAGAAAATAAAAAAAAAAATGCCATAAAAGATAGTCACTGATTGATTTTCATACTTCAGAGATTCAAAACAATCTATTCAAAAAGCATTTACAATTCCTAATTTTCGTGGATTACGTGTATATATTGATTCAAAGAATCATTTGTTGCAAATAGACGCTAGATGAGAAATATTGGAAAGTTCCTCCACGGTTTCATTTGACATTAGGGCATACCGGATGTAACTGATACATTTGTAAGTATAGTAAAGTTACTAGAATCTAATTTTGAATCCACGTATCCATGTCCTGCAATTACATGTATATTTTTCGATACCTTTCATAATTTATATATACACAAACAATGTTATTCCTTGAGATGAACTATTAAAAAGAACGTGTTTGTTATTCGCATGAAAACGCTCGTTACGTCACAGTTCATAAGATCTAAAAAACATGCCGCGACCGCTGTTCCTACTTACAAACTGAATCCGCGTTGACCTGAATTTTAACGTCATCCTTTTACCTAGAAAAACGTGATGTCAGAAAACAAGATCGAAATAGACAACTGATAGAATAAATGTCATTAAATGCACTTTCTGTGTTGCATACCCGTAACAAAACATAAATTCTCATATCATTAGTAAAAAAAAAAAAAAAAAAAAAAAAAAAAAAACCACTGTAATAATAGTCATCTGCAGTCCGTGTAACACTTAACAATTCAAATTTCTAAAATGTTTTGGAATTTCAGATTTTTGATATTTTGACCAAAAACCTAAAATTTCAAAGTTTTAAAATCGATTTGAGTTTTTAGAAGTTTAGATTTTTGACTAAAATTTTAAAAATCTAACACTTTTTAACTTTTAGAATTTTAGATTTTTGAGTAAAAACCTAAACTTTCAAATATTCAAAACCGTTTTAAACATCTCAGTTTTTGTATATAGTTTAAAATATTAATACAGTCCGTTTTACACTTAACAATTCAAAATTTAAAAATGTTTTTAGATTTTGTCCCTTTTGCGTCTCTTCCTGCGCTTGTTTGCTCTGTGTTTTTGTATTTGTTTTTTTTTTTGGGGAGGGGGGGGGGGGTTTGCTGTTGGTGCTCCTTTGTTCCTTATTATTATCATTTTGTATGGATTTGCATATTCATATCGAATTCAATTTATGTGTGATTTCGACTCACTTATCATTAAACGAAAAGAAAATCAGAAAAAATACCATAGGCTGGGTTAGCGTAGTGGTAGCGCGCTTGCTTCTCACCTCTAAGGTCCCATGTTCGAATCCCAGATTCGGCGAAGGGTTTTATGTGGAAGGGTAGGTGGTCCCCCATCGGGGGGATTTTGGCTTTATCCGAATACTCCGTTTTCCTCCTGTTCCTTGGACCCCCTCACGCCAACATCTGAGCTAATAATATAAGTTGTGTAACTTGTTTATTAAACGTTGTAAAATAAATAAAGTTTAAATTGTTTTTAAATTTTTATATTACTATATTTATATGGAATTTTTGATTAGCCAATTCAATCTTGGAGTGCATTATTCCTTTCTTGTTAATTACTGAATTTATCAGAGGACATGACTATGTTTGCGATAGATTAATGTTTCTGCTGATGTATTAGTTTTTAAAAATATGTTTTTTAAATAGGTGTCATGCAAGATTTAAGCAGGAATACATGACTATCCGCTTCAATTACCTACACAAGTGGTTTACACCATCCCTTCGAGTAGAAAGACCAAGATGATCATGTCAGGGTTATTCCCATCTGCCCGGTACAGCTTTACAGGAGTAAACATGATTCTTCTATATGCCCTTTGTGCATATCTAACAAGTTCGCGTGTCCATGCCGAATGTCCTACAGCAGACGACACTTTACAGCAGTCCCTCTCAGCTATCATACGGCAGATCCTCACACAGCAAACCGACCAAAAACTCATGTGTAGTCTTCTGTGTAAAAGTCTGGATACATTTGGAGAGGATTGCTCAGGTGATAACAAAACAACACTCGATGGTCTGAGTGTTCAGAATATGACTTTCCTTTTCAGAAATTACATCGAAGCATTGTGTAACTGTAGTAGAAACTCTAAGGATAAGAATAATTTACTTATTTACAATGAGTTCGTGTTCCCGTTCCTGTGTAGCATGGTAGAGATGTTCCCTACTAACTATTTAGAGATGTTCAGTGCTATCAGTATGGACACAACCTCTGCTAACAATTTGGACGTACCGTTGTTTCCTTTATACATAACAGCTACGCTGATAGCGTTGGTTGGTGTCATTGGTAACGTTATAACTATATGTGTTCTCATGTGTAAGCCATCCTTACGTACTCCGACCTACAGAATGCTGGTTCATTTAGCTGTAGGGGACATATTTAGTATATTGATAGTGTTTGTCAGCTACTTTACAAGTCTTTCTCTCGTCATCATGTTTTGCTTTGATGAGAAGTACCTTTTACCGCTTCTTTATCTTTTTGTAGGTATTTGTTTGCATAACTCATCCGTCCAAGTCGTCCTGTTGTCGATCCTTAGATACTTCCTTATCGTTCATCCACTAAAATGTCGTAAAGATCTTACGTGTAAAAAAGTCTCATTTGCTTCCTACGTAGGATCACTGATCAGTCTAGTCATTGCCGGAGCTGTCTTAATTCCTCTGGGAAGGGAGTTTCTTTTTGGGAATTTTCTAACGTTATCAAAGAACATCATGTCATCTTCCTCAGACATTTCCTTTTCGTTCTTATTCTTTGACATATATTTGACAATTGTACCTACTGCATTGCTTCTTATCTTTAATCTCCTTAAGATAAGGCAAGTATCAAAGTCAAAATCTTGTAGCCAGTCAACAAATAACATGTATGCTGCAGTGACCGTAATTATAGTAATACATATGATACCCACGGCATCAGACCTCACCTTTTCTGCTGCTTCTTTGGCACTGGGATACGAGTGGTACCAGGAAAACACATTGATTGTTTACTGTGTGAAGATCGTTTGGCTGGTCCGGTTGAGCTCAAATCCCTTTATATACTTTTTTCTATCGCCACCCGGAAAGAAATTTTGCTCTGGTATTGCGAAGGTAGGGTCTTGTCTACGCAGACGTCCTTAGAAGATTGAATTGGCAAATCCAGGAACTATATAGCTATCAATTCAGATGAGTTAACAGTTCCTGCGATGTTTTTGTCGTACAATTGTTATTTGTAATCAAAGTATTTGAAATTTGTTTTTGTAGATTTTTCTTGTTTAAGATTTCATGGACAGCGCATTCTCCTAGGATTATTACTTCTGCTTCAAACAGAAGCTTTGGTGACTTGTGTTATTACTAATAAATTCCTTAATTTTTTTGTTTTCATTAGAAAATTTCCCTCAGTTCAGACTAGCGAGATGTACAGATCCAAGACCAATCATTATCTTTCGAGAAACAGTTTTCTCACTCCCATATCGGGAGTTCGCTTCTTTCATGTGGTGGAGGTTTTTGTTTATTTGCCTTGGTTCCTGTTTTATCCTGATTTTGTATGCCTTCGGTTTCTGATTTTCTGAATTATCGATTTTGTGCTGTATACAGGGATATGGTCATTATCCATATTTTTCATTTACAAGGATCTTTAGATGATATTTCCGTATATAAAGTTGGTCCATTGCGGCATTGGAATATCTTGATGGAGTAGCATTTTTGTATTACAGTGTAGAATATATATCTAGTTTCTTCGTTTCTGACGACACCACCTATAGTGCATTCCATACTAGCACTGGACTTTGGAGATTGTTCATGGGATCAAGTATATGTGGCTGTGTTATTGTGTCCGTCTTTTTGTCCAGTTTATGTTTCCTCATGAGAAAGTTCTGTTTTTTGTCTGACGACACCATCTAGAGTGCATTCCATACTAGCACTGGACTTAGGAGATTGTGCATGGGATCAAGTATATGTGGCTGCGTTATTGTCTCCGTCTTTTTGTCCAGTTTATGTTTCCTCATGAGAAAGTTCTGTTTTTTGTCTGACTACACCATCAATAGTGCATTCCATACTAGCACTGGACTTTGGAGATTGTGCATGGGATCAAGTATATGTGGCTGTGTTATTGTCTCCGTCTTTTTGTCCAGTTTATGTTTCCTCATGAGAACGTTCTGTTTTTTGTCTTTTTAAGCCATTTGATTGTGATTTTTGGAATCTGATTTTTATGTTTTGTGTCTTTAATTCACGGATTTAAGATGAATAATTATGTTCAAAAGGACCCCGGCTTGAATTACACACGCAGATTCGCATTTGGGTGAATCGGGGTTTTGCTTTTGATATGGGACCTGTTAGAGATACATGTATTTTATGTTTTTATATCCATGTCCGGTGCTCCACATTCAGACATGTTTGTTCAGTAGGCCACTCTCTTACAGCACAGTTTGACATTACCTTTTCAGAAATGACCATACGTGACCATTGTATGGAAGAATGGAGGAGATTTTCATCTAAAGACTCGGTTGCAGCCGCCACAGCAAAACATCATAATGCCCCAAGTGAAAAAATAGAGAATACATACACAGCCAGAGACGTTAAAGGGCGAGGAACACAAAATACGACATAAAGAAAAGGGGATGATCTCCAGCATGACCACCCTGCACCCACCCAGCGAAACAAACCCACAAGAAAGTGATACGTAAATGACATAAAACAAAAATTACAAACCACAAAAAATGCATGACAAAAATAACTAGAACATCATCCAAAACAATCGAAACAGACGTACATAAAACACAATACAAGAGACCGCACATAAAGTGACTAAACCAATGAGACAAATGGACAATCATCAAATGAGTTAAAGAGGACCCTGACGATAATCTCAACAGCACCCACAATAGAGCACAAAATCGGGCATCGACGGACCCCTAGCAAGATAGAGGTGGGATGAGGTGCCCGGGAGGAGTAAGCATCCCCTGTATGGCCAGCTGAACCCACAGTCGATGTTCACGCATGAAAATGAAAACAATATCTAAAAGACATGTACTGCCTAAGGTTATGTATACAATGTATATAGAAAGTGCTATGGCGACCATGTCAGGGGAAAATATTGATAACGCTTACTGTCAAACCCCTCGCAGGGAATTTGTTTACGAGCTCCACACGACAAAGGACACAAGTGTGACACAAATGAGTTAAAGAAGATTCTGACGATAATCTCAATAGCACCCACAATAGAGATCAAAATTGAATATCGACGGACCCCTAGCAAGGTGAAGATGGGACCAGGTTCCCGAGAGGAGTAAGCATCCCCTGTTTGGCAAGCCGCATGCGTCGTCGATGTTGACACACGAAAATGAAAACAATTTTAAAAAACATGCACTGTCTGAGGTTATGTCTATATAGAAAGTGCTTTGGCGACCATGTCAGGGGGAAATATTCATGACACTCACTGTCAAACCCCTCGCGGGGATTTTTTACGAGCTCCACACGACAAAGTACATAAGTGTAACACAAAAAGTTAAAGAAGATCCTGACGATATTCTCAACAGCACCCACAATAGAGCACAAATTGATCATAGACGGACCCCCTAGCAAGCTAGAAGTCGGACCAGGAGCCCGGGAGGAGTAAGCATCCCATGTTTGGCTAGACGCACCCGCCATCGATGTTCACGCTCGAAAGTGAAAACCATATCTAAAATACAAATACTGTCTGAGGTTATGTCTATATAGAAAGTGCTATGGCGACCATGTCAGAGGAAAATATTCACAACATTTTCTTGTCCTCAGTGGACGGATAATAAAATCAACTACGATTACTTCCTTTTCATGTATTTTCTAAATGCTTGAAGAAGTTCTAGAGTAGGTCTGAATATACTGTCAAACCCCTCGAGGGGAACTTTTTCACGAGCTCCACACGACAAAGGGCATAAGTCTGACACAAATGAGTTAAAGAAGATCCTGTCGATAATTCCAACAGCACCCATAATAGAGCACAAAATTAAACAATGCCGAATTAGGGTGGCCATCTGCCACGTTATTAGCAAACAATGTAGTTATTTCGAATAATGCACAAATAATGTAAAACAAAGGAGGCGATCTCCAACAACACCAGGTTGCAGCAACCACAGCAAAACCCCAAACACCCAGTGCAAAAACACAGAGCAGACACAAACAAAAAGAGAAGCAAAGAGACAAGAAACGTCAACGCACAACACAGAAACATCAAACAAAAGGGACTACACATAAACCAATGAGCAACCGGTGCCGACTTAGGACGGACATCTGCCACGAAATTAGCAGACGGTGTGATTATCCTGAATTATGCGCGTACAACCCTCCCACATTTCCGATAACCCAGAGGTCTCGAAGAGCGAACAATTTTGGTGTAAAACAACCTCCTCACTATTAGTTGACCGCACACAAACAAGACCGCAAAACGCAGGGGCCCAAGCGTCACAGATGAATATGTAAATGGATATAAAAAGAGGGCGTACGTAATGCAATCCGTGCTCTGCCGGCTGTAGCGAGCTAATGTATGTTATCACCAGAGGAGTCAGACTGATATTCAGAGAGGACAGGTGGTGTACCAAACATCATCATACATTTTATTTATTCCTTGCCACTTCATCGATTTTCAGATCAGCCATTCTAGAAGAATCTTAAAAAAAACCACGAACGAGTGCATCCTGTAAAAATGCTTAAAATTTGAGTAGCAGTTGCAGGATAGTCCAATATGCGCTATTGATTTGTTGATTGGTAAACAAGATAAATGTGATATAACCGGATGTGACAGTTCTACCGAATTGAAGCGGCGGGTGTTGCATGCAAGCAGGAGATGCTTACTCTTCCTTGGCACCTGGTCTCACTCCCATATCAGGAGTTCGCTTGTTTTCATATGGTGGAGGCTTTTGTTTGTTTGCTTTGGTTCCTGTTTTATCCTGATTTTGTATGCCTTCGGTTTCTGATTTTCTGAATTATCGATTTTGCGCTCTATACAGGGATATGGTCATTATCCATATTTGTCATACTTACAGAAATAACAGACAAACGGTAGGTATAACTTGCAAAAGCTTATTATGTTTTGCTAGTTTACCTTACTGATTTTATTAGTTATTCTGTTTTTATTTATTATGAAAACATATGCATATCATAATCTATAGTGATTGTTCAACATACAAGCAACGTACATTAACGCTGACTGAGTAAGTGTTTTATCTAAAGGTGGCAGAAGTTTATCTTTCCTCATTAAAGCAGACCCAAGCCATCTACATGCGGACTGATAGTCACCACCAGCATACCTGATAATGCCTACACACATTCTGGCGTGTATTCTGTCATCCTTCTCCTTTAAATCATCTATAACACTAATGAGGAAACCTATAGATTTTCTTAATTTCAATGGCTTTCGTTGATGCAAGTAACAAAGACTTTCTAGCATACATGCATATGAAGATGATTCTATGCTCAATGACTTTTCTATATGTATCAAAATCCTTAATTGTGGAGGAAAGGCATTCGGAACTGAGAACGGCAGAAAATAGGTTGGCATCCAAGCATTTCTTGCCTTGAAGTGTATTGTGTATCCCTTATTGCACATAGCTTCTATGTATGTTGCTGAACTTATGTAATCACTTTTACCATCTAAGGCATAAGGGGGATATCCAGAGTAGAGCTGTCGTATCACTGACAGTGCAGATTTTGTTTTTCCAACAAAGTACTCGTAAGAGGCCAATGTTAACTTCCCTGTGGTTAAGTCACAATTTTCCCCTAATCTTAATAATGTTTGAAGCTTTCTATGGAAATAATAATTCTGCCGATTTGTTTTTGTTGAAGCTTGGAGCAGATTCATAGAACACTTACTACAGCATACTATTGCCCTTTGTATAAAAATGTTTGATAGTTTGTTCTTCATAATGGTGCCATTTCTTCTGAATATATCGAAAATAGTATATAAAAGGGAAAAGGAGCTTATTTCAGTAGAATTTTTAAAGAACAAGCTGAAGTTTTCAAAATAGTTGAATATGAATAAAAGATGATAGGAAAATAGTATATTGGCATCCAGTTGAGCTTCCACGAATGACGACATCAGGTCTAAGTCCAAGCAATCTGCTTCACCACTTAGTATAAGAAGATCCGGAATATCTCTCTCAAATATACTTCTTATAATATCCAACATTTGATGCCGGTTAGATGGAAGAATTTTTCTCTTGAATATATTGTACTCTTGTATGAAATAGTTCGGGCATTTCATACATTCCACAAAACCATATAGGGTATTAAGACAAGATTTGAAGCATCTTTCTATGTTATTCACATGCCAGTTGTGAGGAGGCGTGCATTCAATCGTGTAGAAGAGTGTTGTTTTCATGAAGTAAGAACAAAAGACGCCAGAAGCCTGCTTTCCGATTATTCTCTTTAATGTTAATCTCAATAGATTGTAGGTCAGAAACTGGGCATGGTTAAAAGAATGCATCAATGACCTTTCTGCTAAAGAAAACGATATTCTCCATTCCACATTACAATGAGGGGAATCAGGATTACCTATCGGAACAACATGACATCCTGTTCTTATAATGCTTTGAATCAGTTGTTGCGAGGGCCATCCACAAGAGCGGCGTCTATGTATCCATTTAAGAGCAACATCAGGCCAAAATGAGCACAGGAGAGGAAAAGCAAAATCATATTCATAAGAACCATATACTCGTGAAAGGCATGGTCCATGAATAAATTGAGTTCCTGATACCAGCATCTTCTTCCATTGCATCGATGAAAAGAAAATATTCCCACCATGTAACTGCGTTAAAGAAATAGCCAAAAGTTTACAATAGCCAGGAGAGCACTCTGAAGGTACCATCAGAACATCGTCGTTTCTTATGGCTTCTTCCCAAGACTTCACTACCCGTGGAGCTTGACGTAGGATAATCATCAGGTCGTCATCAGAAGGTGGATATGCCACTCCCTCACCGACGCTGCCACTACATATAAGAGATACTCCATCAATATAATCATACAGCTTCTCTCTCAGTAGAGCAATTTGTCTTCTAACACTTACGTGCTCCTCTGTACCAAAAAGGTAACTCAATCGGCTAGGGAGGTCCATTCCACGAAAGAAGCGTTTCTGAAATAAAAGAAAAAATATATCGAGTGAGCCATTATAAGTATCTAGTAATCTAGTGACCTGGTTTGGGATGATACCAGGTAACTAGGTAATATTGGCCTCGCCCGTATAACACTTGTTTCATGTTCCTATGGTGTGAGTTGGAGTTCCTTGTCCGATTTGCGTCTCTTTCTGTGGGTGTCTGCTCTGTGTTTTTGCATTGGGTGTTTAGGCGTTTTGCTGTGGGTGCTGCAATCGAATATTGTTGGATATCCCCTCCTTTCTTTGCCATTAAGCTCCTTTCCATTAGGGTTAGAGATAAAATGCACGGCGTCACGTCAATGTTTTGAATGACATTTCATGGTCATTTGCGATAAATAAATTAAATTCAATGTAACTTTAAAAATACATACCTTTTCGTACTTTGTTCGTTATTGACCTCTGAAACATTAAGTAATACACGTCTACAATGGTTGTTTATACTTTCTGCTTCAAGACATAAACCACATTTCAATGATGAATTATGAAAAATTTCAATTTCAAATACAGGAAGAAAAAGAGAATCATCGAACAATCTTTCATATCCTGTTTGTCATTTTCCTGTTTCTTTACCATCTATCTTCAATGATTATCAATACACTTAAGAGGTACTTCAAATAGTCTCTCTATGCCATTGTCAGATTGCCAACTGCTTTAACACACATACAACCCCAACATGACTAACTAACTAGCTTTGCTTTTCTTTAGGGTAGAAAATGCATATGTTAAGAAACATCCTGCAAAATCGACGAGTTGTGGAATAAAATTACTTTTCCTGTAGATGGCTACGAAACAGTAGCAGGTCAACTCATACTTTGACGCTTTGAACAACAAAATAAAGCATTTAATAAGAGCATTTACAGCAATGATATCGACGTGACTTTAGTTGCTATCGAACAGTAGGAATGTTAAACGTCTTCAAATTCAATAGCATCATTTAGAGAAGATAAATTTGCAGAATGGACCAGACATGCACGTTTCGGGTACTTAACCCTACCTCGTCAGTGATCCTCAATCTAAACAATGTAATAATATGATAAAAAAGTATGAAAGTAATTATGTCCAAAATGTACCGAAAGACGTAGCAGGATGGGTGGGATATGATGCTACAGGACCCACGTTTTAGAAATTCCAAGAAATTTTGGTAACAGACGCTGTCGAATGCGTTGAAGAAACGATCAACCGAAGTAGATCGAACATGGCTTCATGTAAAGATAATCTTTCAACATGCCTTAGATTGATCAAAATCTTCATTATAAACTATACACACTTTCCTCAGGCGGAGGTATACTCCATGTTTTCTTGTGCCGTTCATGAAAGAGCTTCTGTTTAATCCCCCCTGATTGAGGTTTACTGTGGGGTAATGACTTTGACAAAAAATAGCGCTTTAGCATCCAAGCATACTTCCTGGCTACGCCACTAGAATATATGAATACGATGTACAATGCATGAGTCAAATAAAAATGGAATTTGATCAATATTTTCAATATTTTTGATAATAGAGTTTTAAATATACACCAAGGATGCATCGGACGAAAAGACTGAAGGTCTTTATCAGATTAGAGGAAAGAAAAATACATCAACAGAACCCATTTGCAGCATCCAGTACACAGAGGAGACTGGCACAGCAAAAGTCACCGAAGGGACAAGAAAATTTAAACATTTAAACCATTAACACCAAAGACGCAATCAAAACACTTTACTCAAAAACTACACATAAACTAAGGAAACCAATGGTCAATCGGTGCCAACTTATAACGGTCATTTGCCACGTTAGTAGCAAATTATGTTCTAATCCTGGTAACATGTGCACAGCCCTCCCACTTTTCCAATCTCGAACAACACACAAGAGGGAAGGCTGAGATACTGTCTACTCAAGTCCTCTGCAATGTCGACATCAAACCACGCCCACAATGTAAACCCTCAAAGGTTATAAAGCTGAAAATTGAAGCCAATTTCACGGAATGGAATTAAAATACAAATGACATTAATTGTACATTAATACTATCTAATTGCCATATATTCCAACTAAGTGACATATCAAACAATTTATGTATCATGAAACGACATAAAGGATCATTTCATCACTAATTGGATGGGCTTCGTGCATCAGATTCAAAATTGATGTCCTGTTTCAAATGTAACATATCATTGTTGTTTTAATGAGTAAAGAGATTAAAAAATTAACAGCAAAATACCATGATTTGTTTTAATCCTTCAGAGAATAAACTCAATCTAGCGTTATCTTTTAAAAGCATGCAATATGTCATTATCATGGGTTTTAAATTAATTCTGTGCTCCCACTGAAATCATTATTTCCTGCATGGAGTTGACAATATAAAGAAGTCCTTTCTGCAGTTGCAATAAGTGGGAAATATGTAACAGTTTACATACGTGAGTATGATTATTATTTTCCCATTATTTGGTATACTCAGCTGTTATGTGATCAAATTTATAGCAACATTAAGAATAGTTAAATTTGCAGCATTGACCGCATTTTGGGTACTTAACAGACATCCAATATTTCAATATGCTCAGCTCTGATCCAGAACCGATCCTTTTTACATTATTTTCTGTATTACTAAAACTTCAATGTTGCTTCTACAGGGAAAATTTTCATTGAATGAAAATGATTCAGGAAAATTTGAAAAAAAACCCGTCGATTTAAATATGCCATTCAATCATTAATCATAATCAAATCCCCATTGATTTTAACCACATATTTAAGTATCCATGGATTCGACTTTACATGACATTTTGAGTACACGACCCTCCAAAAAACCCCGAAAACCCCGACAAAATAAAATACAATTTTTTTAAAGGAAATATTTCATTAAGATTCAAAATGGATGAAATACTAGCATAGAATAATATGAATCAAGGCAAAGCCTTTTTGTGCGAGCGGAGAGAAAATAGATATGATTATATAAAATAAAAAAAAGATCTTTCTTTTTTATTTTGACTATGATGGTTTATCTTATCTTACAAAACTTTCTTTTGATGGTTGCCAAAAAAGGTAGTATAAGGCGAGTGGAAACACGGAAGCATTTGTAAAATTGATCTAGACCAGCAGATGAACATTTTAAGGGGGGGGGGGGGGGGCTTAAAAAATATGGTTCTTTATAATTCATTTTTATTTTGTAAGAATAATGTTTAGGCTAGCTGAAAATAAATTACTTAAGAACAAAAGAAAAAACAAACATATTCCGACTTCTGACAGTACGAAACCTGTGACCCGAGACGAGAAAAGCAATCAGAGCGAAACGTCTCGTTTAAAACCGGAAATGTCGGATTTCCCGTGGTTACGCCGCCTTGTTGATGCTTTATCGTTAACTGATTACCGAAAAATATTTCCAATAAATTCAACTTATAAACAAAAATTGAGTATAACATATATGTCTACTTGGAGTCGAAAAAAAATTAAATGGCAATATCTAGCATCTCCGCAGCAACTCTGTCTGCGAGGGGACGAAAGTTTTTGAAAGCATAGTAGTACATTCTCATTCTTTGATTCAGCAGATTTTCTCAATAAGATATGTGTATACGCGTTACCATAAGGGCGAGCTTCGCTCGCTATAAATTTAAGCATTAAGTTACTTACAAATGATATATATACAGTAAATCAGTTCATAAAATCATATATCTATTAAGTAATTGAAAGATGTAGTGCAAAAAATGAGTATTTTTGAAAAAAAATGCGAAGATTTGAATAATACGGAAGTGTTCCATCTCTATACCCTCATGAAGAAAATTCCAAACCAATTTTTCCTCCACCAGACACGTGTTTCGAATATTAAATTCTCATCAGTGATGCTTCCAGCGGAGCCACCAAAATTCATTTCTGGAGCGCCCTTTTTAATGTTTTGAATTTAGATTTGTACATTTACTTTACAGAGAGTGCGCGGCTCCAAATGTCCTGTAGGGTAGATTCAGTAGCATATTCAAATAAAATGTATGTTCAAAATAGCATAGGAGGGATGGTACTTAGATGTTAACCCCCTTTCATTTCGGTTTTAGTTTTGAAGTGAATGAAAAGTTTTCGAAATAGCAAAATAATATCTATGATGTCAAATCAATAAAGGGCCGAAACAAAGCTTCTTGAAGGTGACAGAGCTGGAAAGAAGTAATTAATATACGTCTAAACATCAGGTCACTGGGAACGATTTTAACTGCTCCACACTGCAACATGATATAAGTGTTTATGATAGTAATACGGAAGTGTTCCAACTCTATACCTTCATAAAGAAAATTCCAAACCAATTTTTCCTGCACTAGACACGTGTTTCAAATATAAATTCTCATCAGTGATGCTTCCAGCGTAGCCACCAAAAATCATTTCAGGAGCGCCCTCTTTACGAAATAATCGTTTCTTCTTAAAGTAATGATGCGAAGATTTGAAATTTGAAGTAATGATGCGAAGATTTAAAGAAATGATGCGAAAATGTGAAGATTTGAAGTAATAATGCGAAGATATGAAGAAATGTTGCGAAGATTTG
Source organism: Pinctada fucata (assembly GCA_028142955.1). Classification (NCBI taxonomy): domain Eukaryota; kingdom Metazoa; phylum Mollusca; class Bivalvia; order Pterioida; family Pteriidae; genus Pinctada; species Pinctada fucata. Next base: position 750,336 of record AP027107.1, read on the forward strand.
AAGAAATGATGCGACGATTTGAAGGTTTGAAGAGATAATGCGATGAATTGAAGAACTAAAGAAATGATGTTAAGAATTGAAAGAAAGGAGGGGATCTCCAACAACACTGGGTTGCAGCACCCACAGCAAAACCCCAAAACACCAGATGCAAAAAACACAGAACAGACACCCACAGAAAAAGACACAAAGGGACAAGGAACACCAACTCACATCATAGAAACATTAAACACACAAGACCACACATAAACCAACGAGACCAATTAAAGTAATGATACGAGGATTTGAAGAAATGATGCGAAGATTTGAATAAATAATCGTTTCTTCGCATCATTTCTTCAAATGTTCGCATTATTACTTCAATTCTTCGCATCATTGCTTCAATTCATCGCGTCATTACTGATGATATATAGTAGGGCAAAGATCTGAAGAAGCGATGTCCCCTAATGAACACCTTAAAGATCAATATGTAATTCATTTAAACTTCTTTTTTACTGAAACGATAAAGGAACAAAGCATCTTAATGAGTTAAAGAAGATCCTGACGATAATGTCAACAGCACTTTCAGGGGCTGTAATTCACTTTCAGGGACTGTAATGCTCATCCATTTACAAGGATCCAATATTATAAACATGTATATGCTATTTTGGTCATAAATTTAATTGAACTATAGTACAGAATTCGCACTCTACTCGCAAAGTTGATACACAATTTTAAATAAAAAAAATTATATGGATACGCAGAGGTCTCCATAGACGAACATTTGTTGTATAAACACAGAACTCCTAATTTGTAGGTGACATCAGAAACGAGATACTGTAGTTAAACACAGCAGCCTCTTGTAACACAGATTCAGATTAAATACAACTGAAACTTGATACTGAGCGATTAGTTGGAAATTCTTCGATGTTTATAGACTCATTTTGGATAATATAGAATTGTTTAACTTGACTCCTTTTTACTTCAAACGTTTCAAAGGAATCGAATTCATACTATGAAGATCGGATATGCAGCGTCTTATGTTGCCTCTAATGTCTGAGACACTCTGCAAGTTTAGTTGCTGAGTCTAGTTTTATTTCTTACATCATTTTTGACGATTTTTAAAACTCTTCATAAAGTCAAATGGATCTGCTGTATGAATGAGCATATGAATCACATTAGTACTTGATATATTTTTCCTGTGGATACTATAAACATCAAAGATGTACCTATCAGTCGTTCAGTCCTAAAGTTGAGAAGGGAAGGCAAAATCACTAGAGTTTCCATTGAAACAGTTGCTGATCAGGTGATACCAATGCCCGGGGAGAGTCAGCGTCTCCTGTTTGCAAACAACACCCGTCACAACAGTTCCATTAATACTTGTCAAATTCGATGGAACTATATAATAATTAATTCTTCTTCAGTTCATGTTTTTACAAGAGTCCATAAAGATTAAAGAAGAGCAACACGTTTCCAGCAGTACTTTACAGCAGTTTCTTTGGAACGAAGAGTAACATGGAATCTCCGAATTTATTCAGATCTGCGAAGCGACATCGAATCAACAGAACATTTATCTTTCTATTGTATTCCATTGGTGCAAATCTGGCAAGTTCGTGTGTTTATGCTGATTGTTCGACGGGGGACTCCGCTTTGCAGCAGTCTTTTTCATCTATTATAGAACAGATCCCAAAGTTGCAAGTCGACCAAGATCTCGTATGTAATCTTATGTGTAAACGATTTAATACCTTGGAAGATTGTTCAGTAGAGAACAGCTCAACACCTAGTAAAACAAACCTCAGTTTCATCTTTAGAAATAACATTCCAAAATCCTGTAACTGTAGTAGAAACTTTAAGAATGTGACTGATCTTCTTATATTTAATGAAATCGTGCTTCCTTTACTATGTAGTCTGGTTGAGGTGTTTCCTATCAACCATTTAGAAATATTTCACGTCCTTAACAACGGCAAGTCGTCTGTCAGCGATTTGGGTATCATTTTGTTTCTTTTATATATAACAGCTACATGCATAGCTTGTATTGGTGTTATTGGTAACGTTATAACGATATGTGTTCTCATGTGTAATCCATCATTACGTACACCAACCTACAGAATGCTGGTCCATTTAGCTGCAGGAGACATATTTAGTATACTGATAATATATGCCAGCTACTTCACAGGTCTCCAATATGCCATCATCTATTGTTTTATGGATAAGTATCTTTTACCGCTGCTTTATCTTTTTGTAGGCCTTTGTCAGCATAATTCATCAGTCCAAATTGTGCTGTTGTCAATTCTCAGATACTTTCTTATTGTCCATCCACTCAGATGTCGTAAGCATCTTACATGCAGAAAAGTCTCATATTTTTCGTGCATAGGATCACTGATCAGTTTAGGTATTGCAGGAGCTGTTTTAATTCCATTGGGTCGGGAGTTTCTCTTTGGAGATTTACTGTCTTTTTCCCAAAGGATGATGTTAGCTTCATCGGACATAATGTTTTCATTCTTATTTTTCAATATCTACATGGCAGTTATACCTACTGCATTGCTTCTAACGTTCCACATCCTCAAAATAAAGCAAGTGTCCAATTCTAGATCATGCAACAAGTCACGAAATAACATGTATGCTGCAGTGACAGTTATTATGATAATGTACATGGTACCTGCAGTAACAGATCTGACATTTTCTGCTTCCTCTTTGGCGTTTGGATTCGAGTGGTACCAACAAAATGGCCTAATTCATTTCTGCGTAGATATCATTTGGATGATCCGATTGAGTTCAAATCCTTTTATATACTTTTTCTTGTCACCACCGGGGAAGAGGTTTTGCTCTGGCATAGCAAATATAAGATCTTGCGCATGCAGACGCTCTTAGATTTTTCAAGTAACATCACAAAATCATGCTATAATTATTGATTATTGAACTTAATCCTTAAACTGTGATTTGAGTGTTTGAAGCGTAGTTGCATGAAAAAAGCTTTGTATTGACTCTTTATCAATGTGACATTATATCTAAACTTGTACCATCTCTCCAATGCTCTTTGGTCATAGATTTTATTCAATTTTGCTTCTGAATCGACCTACAGGAAATTTTAAGCCGCACGCTCTTAGTTAAAACACACACAAAAATTCAAAGAGAATGAGAGGGCGCTATTGAAAATCACTTTGTCTTGAAGTACCACCGGTTAGGATTTTCAATCCGAAACACGAGAACGTCTGATGCATCAAAATTTGTTAATGTGTTGTAGAATGTTTCACAATTTGACCGTTTCAATTTTCGAGATAAAAAAGTAACATCGCTTACAAAAATGTATTTGTGAAAGTCGATTCCGGGGACAGTTCATCTTTTTGAATTTTAAGTTATTCTAACAACAAATGTACATGTACTGTGATGTTAATGCGGAGTTGCTATGATTTTAGTAGCGCAACCTAAGATAATTTCAATTCTTACACTTGACTCTGTGGAGAATGTTAATTTAGAAAGTGTCGTCCTTAGTTTTCTTCGTTACGTGGTGTAATTGTCACTGTCTGTATGTCCCATTTTATCATCTCGTGAGAGTGTGTTCCACTGTATAATGTTTATCTCCGTGTATTTGTTTCGTTTTATTCCTTTCAGGAATTGGTATGCCTAATGATGCAATCTTTGTGTTTTGATTTTGTGTCTTGTGTTTGGTTTTCATGTCAAGATCGAGAGTTTAAAAAAGTAATTGAATATCTTGTCACAAAGAAAACACATATGGAATATGCATACCCCATTCCACGTCCCATAAAAAACAATGTAACTACTTCAGACATAGGTTAAACTCAAAGATCAAGTTAGTTGTTCCGTATAAAAGGTTTGCTTTGATCGATATTTCCGCTGCAGATTAATCCCCATCATAAGCGTCTTATAGGTAAAGGGCTGCATATCTTATGATTCTAGTTGCCTCTTGTGATGTCACGTTTTAGTTGTGAAAGTACGGAGAATTTACCAAGGTTAAGATACTTCTGACGTTATAACAATAAATGCGTTCATCATTTTTACCAAGTTGGATGTCTTTTAATTTCAGGTTAAATGGAAATATCAATAATGACTGTGGGTCTTCATGGTAGAATAATTATGGTTGTACATGAGCAAAATTTCCGAGGGTCGCTTCAGACAGACATTTCTTTATTAAACGATTACACAAATACATCTGTTCTTTGACGATACTTCGAATATATTTGTTTGCTTTTTTATAGCAATTGTAAATCAATGTAAACGGGTCTGGATTAGAGTGTAATCTTAATGGAGACCTTACGCTTATTTTTTTTTTCAAACGTTATACATGTGTAAGTGCGTCAAATAAATGATGCACAAGATTTTCTGGATGGTAATGTATTCTCTAGAAATAATATTTGAGGGATCGTTAATGGATTTTCGTTGATTCGCATGCACTATGTTTACATGTTGTTAATATTCAATAATATACAAAATAACGAGAACCTACAATTTGCCATAATTACTTTCTTGTCCTATGGTCTCAGAGTTGGAATGTTTCGAAGATAAGTCTGTCAACTATTTCCTTTGCTCTCTAGGTTAAGAGAGAGGTTTCAATTGCACTATCATTGTTTGAAATGACGTCATACTTATAACAGAGAAATCATTAAAATTGAATATTTCTATCTGGTTCCATTACTGATTATAGCATTCGAAAAGTGTATCTATACTTGTAATTTGCATAAACTGAATAAAATATTGGTAATCCCCTTCTAGAAATAACTTCTGACAGGGGACTCGCTGATACCTGGTCAGCAATTGTAAAATAAACACTTGCTAACCAATAAATGATACAACGAAAGTAAACTATACTTTAGTGAAAATATATTTTAACTACAATAACATCGTCGAATATAGATAAGTCAATAACATTCAATTATTGATACAAGGATATGCAGTTCATTAATGTCCTGTAAAATCAATATCAGATGGGCATAAAATGACGATTGCAGATGCATTCAACATATTGTATTACATTTGTACAGAACAAATTCTATAATTATCATTTTACTGTAGTTTTTTTATTTTCATAAAATAAAACAATTGTCTTTTTATCAAGAACTCTGAAACAAAAATGTCATAAATTCCTAAAAGAAAGAAGAAAATATTCAATCAGACTCGGTTGCAGTACCCACAGCAAGGCATCAAAATAATGTATGTAAAAACACAGAGTAGACTAGCACAGCTTAAGAGACGTAAAAGGTACATACGACATAGAAATATGAAGCACAAAAAAACCCCATAAACCAACGAGACCAATGGGCAGTCGGTACAAACTTAGGACGACCATCTGCCACGCAAGTAGCAAAGGGTGTGTTATTTAGATTATGTGCGCATAACCCTTCCACTTTTCCGGATACCAAAAGGTCTCGAAGAAAGCACAACTTTAATGAACACTAACTATTAGATGACCAAGCAAAAGAGGCGGCGAAACACAGGGACCCAAGGAACACAGATTAATATGAAAATGAATATAAAAATGGGGTCCGTTGGAAATACAGTCCATGCTCTATCGGGTGTAGCGAGCTCATGCATGCTGTCACCCAAGGAGTCCGACGTCAATCAGAGAGGACTGTAGGTCGAAGCCCTATCTTCTCTAAAGATGGTTATCTAGGGCCCGTCATGGAGTTCCGTCGTCACCGTCAGTCAGAGTGCAAGTCTTAAAAATAATTTGGTACAAGTCTTTATATTGGTGAAGTATCATTGTCGATATTGAAATATATGTTCTATAGCACCAATTTTATTGTACTAGACACGTGTTTCGGATATTTGAATCGGAATTTGAATGCTAAGTGTCCGTCTGGTGAAATTAGCATCATATCTACGATGATTCTGACGCATTTACGATGGTTATGCTGTCTACCTTTGTTCCTTTTAATTTCGTCTATAATGTCACCATAAACAACAAAAGTGAAATATCATGTTGCCGTATAGGTCCCAATTTAAAAGGAGGCTGACAGTTATTTTTGTAAAATTTCCAGGAAACTTAATAAGTTCACGAAAGGGGAAACCTTGACATAATTTGTAAATTTAGTCAAGGTTTGTAAATTAACCCTAACCCTCAATTTGTAAATTAACCCTAGCCCTCCCCGGGCACCTGACCTCACTTCGGGATTTTATCAATTCCGAGGTACGCAACCATTCCTATGGAAAATCTAATGATTTAATCTTGCCTTCTCGACTTCGAGACTGAATAATTGATAGGTACTTCTTTAGTGTTTTTGGTAAATTTCTACTATGAAAATGCAAAATATTAGTACATGTCTAGCGTACCAGATGAGCTGTTATATGTAAATGCTATAATGCTATATAACGGTAGTCTGGAAACGTAACAGTCAAGCCAGAGGAAATTTATTATGTTGAATCCATAATTATCTCTTTTGTCATACACAATTGTATGAATCTTTCCGCCTACATCTTGAAACATATTGAATGATGAGAGCATTAGAAATTGGTGGTCAAAATCCTATAATGAAAGTACATACAAAGGATGCAATAGAAAGGAGGTGATCATCAATTGGACTCGGTTGTAGCACCCACTGTAAAAGTTGGAGAAACCCAAATGCAAAAACACAAAACACAGAGTGGACAAGCACAAAAAGAGACACGAAGGGGGCAAAGCATCAAGGAGGACATTAAACGATTAAATACAAAAAGACCACACTTAAACCAACGAGACCAATAGGCGTGCGTTGTCAAATGTTAAACATACCAAATAGCATCATTTAAGAACAGATACATTTGTAGCATTGACCACACATGCTTGTTTCGGGTACTTAACCCTAGTCAGTGATTCTCAATCTACGAAACAATGTAAAATTGCCAATGAGTGTGAAAGCTATTATGTTCAAAAATGTACCGAAAGATGTAGCTGTATCGGTGGGATATGATGCTACAGGTCTCATGTTTAAGAAATTTCAAGAAATTTTGATAGCATAAAATTTCGAATTAAAAAAGCCATCTGCCATGTCAGTAGCAGATGTTATTGCTATCTAAATTACGTGCGTATAACCCTCCATCTTGTCTTGATTGCATAATGTGTGTGTAAAAGAGCCCACTTACAAACAAGACACCTACACTTTGCGGACAAGGCACATTCAGAAACAAAACTAAAATATCCTTCGAAAGCATGCTGTAGCATTGACTATACTGGAGCAAAACGCTTTCCCAGGCGGTGACAAGAAGAAGTATATAAAGGGATTTGCTCCATACCTAATCATCCAAATTATATTGACACAATATAGGATTAATATATTTGTTTGATACCACTCCTGTCCTAATGCCAACGACACAGCCGAAAAAATTAGATCGGTTGCAGCGGGAATAAAATATATCACTGTCACTATGGTAACAGCAACAAACATATTATTAGCAGACTTGTTGCACGATCTGGAATTTGAAACCCGCTTTATTTTTAGGAGATGGAATGTAAGGAGTAACACAGTGGGTACAACCGTCATATAGATATTGAAAATTAAGAATGAGTAGTTCATATCTAATACAAATATCTAAAATATTATCTATGATGTCAAATCGATAAAGGGCCGAAACAAAGCTTCTTGAAGGTGACAGAGCTGGAAAGAAGTAATTAATATACGTCTAAACATCAGGTCACTGGGAACGATTTTAACTGCTCCACACTGCAACATGATATAAGTGTTTATGATAGTAATACGGAAGTGTTCCAACTCTATACCTTCATAAAGAAAATTCCAAACCAATTTTTCCTGCACTAGACACGTGTTTCAAATATAAATTCTCATCAGTGATGCTTCCAGCGTAGCCACCAAAAATCATTTCAGGAGCGCCCTCTTTACGAAATAATCGTTTCTTCTTAAAGTAATGATGCGAAGATTTGAAATTTGAAGTAATGATGCGAAGATTTAAAGAAATGATGCGAAAATGTGAAGATTTGAAGTAATAATGCGAAGATATGAAGAAATGTTGCGAAGATTTGAAGAAATGATGCGACGATTTGAAGGTTTGAAGAGATAATGCGATGAATTGAAGAACTAAAGAAATGATGTTAAGAATTGAAAGAAAGGAGGGGATCTCCAACAACACTGGGTTGCAGCACCCACAGCAAAACCCCAAAACACCAGATGCAAAAAACACAGAACAGACACCCACAGAAAAAGACACAAAGGGACAAGGAACACCAACTCACATCATAGAAACATTAAACACACAAGACCACACATAAACCAACGAGACCAATTAAAGTAATGATACGAGGATTTGAAGAAATGATGCGAAGATTTGAATAAATAATCGTTTCTTCGCATCATTTCTTCAAATGTTCGCATTATTACTTCAATTCTTCGCATCATTGCTTCAATTCATCGCGTCATTACTGATGATATATAGTAGGGCAAAGATCTGAAGAAGCGATGTCCCCTAATGAACACCTTAAAGATCAATATGTAATTCATTTAAACTTCTTTTTTACTGAAACGATAAAGGAACAAAGCATCTTAATGAGTTAAAGAAGATCCTGACGATAATGTCAACAGCACTTTCAGGGGCTGTAATTCACTTTCAGGGACTGTAATGCTCATCCATTTACAAGGATCCAATATTATAAACATGTATATGCTATTTTGGTCATAAATTTAATTGAACTATAGTACAGAATTCGCACACTACTCGCAAAGTTGATACACAATTTTAAATAAAAAAAATTATTTGGATACGCAGAGGTCTCCATAGACGAACATTTGTTGTATAAACACAGAACTCCTAATTTGTAGGTGACATCACAAACGAGATACTGTATTTAAATACAGAGGCCTCTTGTAACACAGATTCAAATTAAACTAAAACTGAAACTTGAGAATGAGCGATTAGTTTGAACATCTTCGATGTTTATAGATTCATTTTGGATAAAATAGAATTGTTTAACTTTACTACTTTTTACTTCAAACGTTTCAAAGGAAACGAATTCATTTTGTGCAGATCGGAAATGCAGCGTCTTATGTTGCCCCTAATGTCTGAGACACTCCGCAAGCTTAATTGCTGAGTGTAGTTTTATTTCTTACATCATTTTTGACGATGTAACTCTTCATAAAGTAAAATAAATCTGCTGCATGAATGAGCATGTAATTACATTAGTACTTGATATATTTTCCTGCGGATACTATAAACATAAAAAGGTGGAACTATATAATAATTGATTCTTCTTCAGTTCATGTTTTTACAAGAGTCCATAAAGATTAAAGAAGAACAACACGTTTCCAGCAGTACTTTACAGCAGTTTCTTTGGAACGAAGAGTAACATGGAATCTCCGAATTTATTCAGATCTGCGAAGCGACATCGAATCAACAGAACATTTATCTTTCTATTGTATTCCATTGGTGCAAATCTGGCAAGTTCGTGTGTTTATGCTGATTGTTCGACGGGGGACTCCGCTTTGCAGCAGTCTTTTTCATCTATTATAGAACAGATCCCAAAGTTGCAAGTCGACCAAGATCTCGTATGTAATCTTATGTGTAAACGATTTAATACCTTGGAAGATTGTTCAGTAGAGAACAGCTCAACACCTAGTAAAACAAACCTCAGTTTCATCTTTAGAAATAACATTCCAAAATCCTGTAACTGTAGTAGAAACTTTAAGAATGTGACTGATCTTCTTATATTTAATGAAATCGTGCTTCCTTTACTATGTAGTCTGGTTGAGGTGTTTCCTATCAACCATTTAGAAATATTTCACGTCCTTAACAACGGCAAGTCGTCTGTCAGCGATTTGGGTATCATTTTGTTTCTTTTATATATAACAGCTACATGCATAGCTTGTATTGGTGTTATTGGTAACGTTATAACGATATGTGTTCTCATGTGTAATCCATCATTACGTACACCAACCTACAGAATGCTGGTCCATTTAGCTGCAGGAGACATATTTAGTATACTGATAATATATGCCAGCTACTTCACAGGTCTCCAATATGCCATCATCTATTGTTTTATGGATAAGTATCTTTTACCGCTGCTTTATCTTTTTGTAGGCCTTTGTCAGCATAATTCATCAGTCCAAATTGTGCTGTTGTCAATTCTCAGATACTTTCTTATTGTCCATCCACTCAGATGTCGTAAGCATCTTACATGCAGAAAAGTCTCATATTTTTCGTGCATAGGATCACTGATCAGTTTAGGTATTGCAGGAGCTGTTTTAATTCCATTGGGTCGGGAGTTTCTCTTTGGAGATTTACTGTCTTTTTCCCAAAGGATGATGTTAGCTTCATCGGACATAATGTTTTCATTCTTATTTTTCAATATCTACATGGCAGTTATACCTACTGCATTGCTTCTAACGTTCCACATCCTCAAAATAAAGCAAGTGTCCAATTCTAGATCATGCAACAAGTCACGAAATAACATGTATGCTGCAGTGACAGTTATTATGATAATGTACATGGTACCTGCAGTAACAGATCTGACATTTTCTGCTTCCTCTTTGGCGTTTGGATTCGAGTGGTACCAACAAAATGGCCTAATTCATTTCTGCGTAGATATCATTTGGATGATCCGATTGAGTTCAAATCCTTTTATATACTTTTTCTTGTCACCACCGGGGAAGAGGTTTTGCTCTGGCATAGCAAATATAAGATCTTGCGCATGCAGACGCTCTTAGATTTTTCAAGTAACATCACAAAATCATGCTATAATTATTGATTATTGAACTTAATCCTTAAACTGTGATTTGAGTGTTTGAAGCGTAGTTGCACGAAAAAAGCTTTGTATTGACTCTTTATCAATGTGACATTATATCTAAACTTGTACTATCTCTCCAATGCTCTTTGGTCATAGATTTTATTCAATTTTGCTTCTGAATCGACCTACAGGAAATTTTAAGCCGCACGCTCTTCGTAAAAAAGATACACAAAAATTCAAAAAGAAGATGAGAGGGCGCTATAGAAAATCACTTTGTCTTGAAGTACCACATGTAAGGATTTTCAATCCGAAACACGAGAACGTCTGATGCGTCAAAATTTGTTAATGTGTTGTAGAATGTTACACAATTTGAACATTTCAACTTTCGAGATAAAAAAGTAACATCGCTTACAAAAATGTAATTGTGAAAGTCTATTCCGGGGACAGTTCTTCTTTTTGAATTTGAAGTTATTATATGTAGAATGTTCATTCAGACAGTGCCGTCCTTACTTTTCTTTATTACGTGGTGTAATTGTCACTGTCGTTTTGTCCCATTTTATCATCTCATGAGGGTATGTTCCACTGTACAATGTTTATATCTGTGTATTTGTTTCGTTTTATTCCTTTCAGGAATTTGTATGCCTGATGCGTGTCTTGTGTTTAGTTTTCACTTACTGATGTAAAGCAATTCATATGTCAAGATCGAGAGTTTAAAAAAGTAATTGAATATCTTGTCACAAAGAAAACACATATGAAATATACATACCCCATATCACGTCCCATAAAAATCAATGTAACTACTTCATACATAGGTTAAACTCAAAGATCAAGTTAGTTGTTCTGTATAAAAGGTTTGCTTTGATCGATATTTCCGCTGCAGATTAATCCCCATCATAAGCGAACTTTAGGTAAAGGGCTGCATATCTTATGATTGTAGTTGCCCCTTGTGACGTCACGTTTTAGTTGTGAAAGTACGGAGAATTTACCAAGGTTAAGATACCTCTGACGTTATAGCAATAAATGCGTTCATTATTTATACCAAATTGGATGCCTTTTTATTTTAGGTCAAATGGTAATATGAATAATGACTAACTTACTTTGGGTCTTCATGGTAGAATAATTATGGTTGGAAATGAGCAAAATTTCCGAGATTCGCTTCAGACAGTCATTTCTTAATTAAACGATTTCACAAATACACCTTTTCTTTAAAGATACTTCGAATATATTTGTTTGCTTTTCTATAGCAACTGTAAATCAATGTAAACGGGTCTGAGTGAGAGTGTAAATCAATGTAAACGGGTCTCGATTGGAGTTTAATCTTGATGGAGATCTTATGGTTACTTTTTTGCAAACTTTATACATGTGTAAGTGCGTCAAATAAATGATGTACAAGATTTTCTGGATTGTAATGTATTTTCTAGAAATAATATTTAAGGGATCGTTAACGAATTTTCGTTGATACGCATGCACTTTGTTTACATGTTGATAATGACCAATAACATACAAAATAAAGAGAATCTACAATTTGCCGTATACTTTCTTGTCCTATGGTCTCAGAGTTGGAAGATAAGTCGGTCATTAGCTCTCTAGGTTAAGAGAAAAAGTGAATGTTTGTATCTTGTTCCATTACTGATTATAGCATTCGAAAAGAGTTTCTATACTTGTAATTTGCATAAAGTGAATAAAAAATTGGAAATCCCCTTCTAGAAATATCTTGATAACTTCTGTCAGGGGACTCGCCAATACTTGGTCAGCAGTTGTTAACCAAACACTTGCTAACCCATAAATCATACAACGAAAGTAAACTGTACTTTAGTGAACATATATTTTAACTGACATCGTCAAATATAGATAAGGCAATGACACTATATTATTGATACAATGATATACAGCTAATTAATGTCCTGTAAAATCAATATCGGACGGGCATAAACTGACGGTTGCAGATGCATTCAACATATTGTATTACATTTGTACAGAACAAATTTTATAATTGTCATTTTACTATAGTTTGTTTTAATTTCATAAAATAAAACCATTGTCTTTTTATCAAGAACTCTTAAACAAAAATGACACAAATTCCTAAATGAAAGGAGAAAATATTCAATCAGACTCGGTTGCAGTACCCACAGCAAGGCATCAAAATAATGTATACGATACCAGAACACAGAGTAGACAAGCACAGCTTAAGAGACGTGGAAGTTACATATGACATAGAAACATGGAACACACACACAAAAACATAAACCAACGAGACCAATGGGCAATCGGTGCAAACTTAGGACGACCATCTGCCACGCAAGTAGCAAAGGCTGTGTTATTTAGATTATGTACGCACAACTCTTCCACTTTTCCGGATACCAAAAGATCTCGAAGAAAGCACAACTTTAATGAACACTAACTATTAGATGACCAAGCAAAAGAGGCGGCGAAACACAGGGACCCAAGCAACACAGATTAATATGGAAAATATAAACATGGGGTCCATTGGAAATACAGTCCATGCTCTATCGGATGTAGCGAGCTCATGCATGCTGCCACCCAAGGAGTTCGACGTCAATCAGAGAGGACTGTAGGTAGAAGCCCTATCTTCTCTAAAGATGGTTATCTAGGGCCCGTCATGGAGTTCCGTCGTCACCGTCAGTCAGAGTGCAAGTCTTAAAAATAATTTGGTACAAGTCTATATATTGGTGAAGTATCATTGTCAATATTGAAATATATGTTCTATAGTACCAATTTTATTGTACTAGACACGTGTTTCGGATATTTGAATCGGAATTTGAATGCAAAGTGTCCGTCTGTTGAAATTAGCATTATATCTACGGTACGACCAATGATTCTGATGCACTCGCAATGGTTATGCTGTCTACCTTTGTTCCTTTTAATTTTGTCTATAATGTCACCATAAACAACAAAAGTGAAATATCATGTTGCCGTATAGGTCCCAATTTAAAAGGAGGCTGACAGTAATTTTTGTCAAATTTCCAGAAAGTCTTAATAATTCATGAAAGGGGAAACCTTGACATAATTTGTAAATTAGGTCAAGGTTTGTAAATTAACCCTAACCCTCAATTTGTAAATTAACCCTAGCCCTCCCTGGGCACCTGACCTCACTTCGGAATTTTATTAATTCCGAGGTACGCAACCATTCCTATGGAAAATCTAATGATTTAACCTTGCCTTCTCGACTTCGAGACTGAATAACTGATAGGTACTTCTTTAATGTTTTTGGTAAATTTCTACTATGAAAATGCAGAATATTAGTACATGTCTAGCGTACCAGATGAGCTGTTATATGTAGATGCTATATAACGGTAGTCTGGAAACGTCACAATCAAGCCAGGGGAAATTTATTATGTTGAATCCATTATTATCTCTTTTGTCATGCACAATTGTATGAATCTTTCCGCTTACATCTTGAAACATATTGAATGATGAGAGCATTAGAAATTGGTGGTCAAAATCCTGTAATGAAAGTACATACAAAGGATGCAATAGAAAGGAGGTGATCACCAATTGGACTTGGTTGTAGCACCCACAGTAAAAGATGGAGAAACCCAAATGCAAAAACACAAAACACAGAGTGGACAAGCACAAAAAGAGACACGAAGGGGGCAAAGCATCAAGGACGACATTAAACAATTAAATACAAAAAGACCACACTTAAACCAAGGAGACCAATAGGCGTGCGTTGTCAAATGTTAAACATCTTCAAATAGCATCATTTAAGAACAGATACATTTGTAGCATTGACCACACATGCTCGTTTCGGGTACTTAACCCTCGTCAGTGATTCTCAATCTACGAAACAATGTTAAATTGCCAATGAGTGTGAAATCTATTATGTCCAAAAATGTACCGAAAGATGTAGCAGTATCGGTGGGATATGATGCTACAGGTCCCATGTTTAAGAAATTTCATGAAATTTTGATAGCATAAAATTTTGAATTAAAAAAGCCATCTGCCATGTTAGTAGCAGGTGTTATTGCTATCTAAATTACGTGAGCATAACCCTCCATCTTGTCTTGATTGCATACTGTGTGTTTATAAGAGCCCACTTACAAACAAGACACCTAAACTTTGCGGACAAGGCACATTCAGAAACAAAACTAAAATCTCCTTCGAAAACATGCTGTAGCATTGACTATACTGGAGCAAAACGCTTTCCCAGGCGGTGACAAGAAGAAGTATATGAAGGGATTTGCTCCATACCTAATCATCCAAATTATATTGACACAATATAGGATTAATATATTTGTTTGATACCACTCCTGTCCTAATACCAACGACACAGCCGAAAAAATTAGATCGGTGGCAGCGGGAATAAAATATATCACTGTCACTATGGTAACAGCAACAAACATATTATTAGCAGACTTGTTGCACGATCTGGAATTTGAAACCCGCTTTATTTTTAGGAGATGAAATGTAAGGAGTAATATAGTGGGTACAACCGTCATATAGATATTGAAAATTAAGAATGAGTAGTTCATATCTGATGAAGATAAGCTTTTGGTAAATGACACTGAGTCTCCGAAAAGTGATTCTTTACCCAATGGAATCAGAACTGCACCAGCGATTACAACGCTTATGAATGACCCTAAATAGGATGCATACGAGACTCTTCTGCTTGTTAAATATTTACGGGATTTGAGCGGATGAACAATAATAAAATATCTGAGAATGGATACCAGGACAATTTGGACGGATGAATTGTGCTGACAAAGACAAACCAGAAGATAAAAGATTGGCACTAGATACATTTTTCTAATGCAAAATACTACAGCAAGAGGGAGACTTGTGAAGTAATTGATAAACGTAAGCACAATGCTTAAGATGTCTCCAATTGCTAAATGAACGAATAATCTGTAGGTCGGCGTTTGTGACGATGGATGACACATAATTACACATATTGTTATAATGTTACCGACAATACCAATGAAAGCTAGAACGGAGGCTGTTACGTATAAAGGTAGCAATTTTGTTTCAAAATGACTAACAATAGATTCCTTATTTTTCACGTCTAAGATTTCGAAAAAGTTAGACGGAAATACCTCCACCATACTGCACATCAGAGGAAATAATAGATCATTGAATATAGAAAGGATAGTCATATCCTTAAAGTTGATAGAACAGCTGCAGTAGTCTTGAAGATACGTTTGTATATACAAAGATGTGTTCTTCAAACTATAGTTTCCTTGCGTGGTGTTATTTTCCATCAGGCATTCTTCATTCGAACGATTGTTTGGTGTATTACTTAACTGACACATATGTGTGCATGCTAGTTGATGATCCACCTTGTAAATCAGAATCCTTTTTATGGCTGATAGATATGGCTGCAACACACTATCCCCTGTCTGACATTCGGCATGTACACATGAACTTGAATGGTATGCAAAATAATAAAATGTTAGAAATATTGTTACTTTATCGAATCCACATGGCAATTTCATTGTAATTGGTAGTCACTGATTTGAATGATTTCTGCAAATTAAAGGCGAATTGGACTGCAAAGTATCCCTCTCTCTTTATGTTTGCCAAATACTACCTGCAAAAAATGATTTGTGCTTGAATTTAACACTTTTTACATACTTTTACATTTGCAACACTGATATTAGACTTACATTAGTTTAGATATCTTGTTAAGGTAATGTATCTGACATTAATATACTGAGGTTAATTAGGTCATAAGAGTTAAAATCGATAGTATTCGTATTAAAACCATAAGAATGTGCAGCTTGCATTGTCACACTATCATATATTTTCTATTGTTTTTTTACACAAAACATCATGATTGAAATCAACTCACAATACTTTATTTTTTCTATATACATGTATCTTATTTAATAATTTGAAATAAGACAAGACTACAAACCATTTTTATTAAGAAAAAAAGTGATCCCTAAGTGTCGCTATGCTTCGTAGGTGACACAAAAAGGAGAATCAAGATTTAAGCAATAATCTATACAAATATCCTTGACTACTATAGGCAAACAATCTCTTACATATAAGTAATGTGAAAAAAAAAACCTGGAAATAGACTCTGTAAGTGAGCAATTGACTATCATTTGAGCCTAAGCGTAACTACTTCACTAATAATCTTATTTACTGAGTTTGGTTCATGATAATTGGACATCTATATAAAGCCTTTTGTTGTGAGAGTGTTTTCTCATCTGATACAGTTGTTTGTGTGTTCATCGCGGATGCATGAAATGGAATGTTATTGCCCCTTTGTATAAGGGATGAGATTTACCAATAGATTGCGTTTCCTAATGATACGGAAGTGTTCCAACTCTATAACTTCCGAAGAGAATTTCAAACCAATTATGCACCAGACACGTGTTTCGGGTATTACATTCTTTTCAGTGTTACTTCCATCTTAATTCCGGCTGTAGCACATCCTATTGAATTTTCTCTTCTTATTCAGTTGTTGAGATTACACTTTCAGAACCCTTTCGTACACCTTATTTCACACAAGTGCCGATTTCTGATTGTATTTCAACCATGTATTCTAAATTTTCAAATTTTGAAAGTAAAAAAGAACATTGATGCTCACTTCTCCCGGGCACCTGGTCCCACATCTAGCTTGCTAGGGGTCCGTCGATGCTGAATTTTGTGCTCTGTTGTTTGTGCTGTTGAGATTATCGTCAGGATCTTCTTTAACTCATTGATTCACCTGGAGGTATAATTGATGGATAATAAACGTTTCAGAGTGTGAGACTTTGAATTGGTGTTTGTTAATTCTCTTTTCTATATGTAGATTTCTTCTACTTTGATATATTTAAAGGCATCTGTTTTATTTTCTGCTATTGGAATAAAGACATTTACCTTTGATAAGTTTTTATTCTTAATGTCACCAATTATTCAGACTGACAAAGATATTCTGTTAACATATTACGGTTATGAAGCAGTCTGTCTTGGAGTTTACTCTCTAGATCTCCCATAAACATGTTCTATACTCTAGCTGATGAGTAAACGTCTTAAAAATCTATATCATGTTTTATTCCATTAAGAAATATTTCGTTCATCCAAAGGTTTTTTTTTAAATGAGATAAAGAAGATCCTGACGACAATCTCAACAACACTCACAATAGAGCACCAAATGAAGCATCGACGGACCCCTGACAAGCTAGAGGTGGGACCAGGTGCCCGGGAGGAGTAAGCATCCCCTGTTTGGCTAGCCGCACCCGACGTCGATGTTCATGCACGAAACATGAAAACAATATCTAAATACATGCACTCTCTGAAGTAATGTCTATATAGAAAGTGCTATGGAGACTTCGTCAGGGAAAATGTTTAAAACATCACATACATGAAACAATACAGAATGGCAGTATATATCGTCCGACCCGTGGTCCTAGTGAGGCTCGAACCAGCAACCTTGTGCGCACGTAATTCAGGATAACCACACCATTTGCTACTTGCGTGACAAATGGCCGTCCAAAGTCAGCACCGCTTGCCCATTGGTCTCGTCGGTTAATGTGTAGTCTTTTGTGTTTGATTTTACGTGTCGTGTGTCTCTTTTCCGTCTCGTGCTGTACTCGTCTTTTGTGTTTTGCATCGGTTGTTTTGGTATTTTGCTGTTGATGCTGCAACGGGGCTTTGTTGGAGATCTCCTCCCTTTTTTTCGTTAATTGGCCCGACGTCCTCACCACTTTACCACTTGACCACGGCGCTAACTCGTCCATCCTTAGATTATAGAAGTAGAAATGAAAAAAAAAATGAATAAAACTTTTAAAGAAAGTGTTCTATTATGTGGATAAGAACAAACCTACCTTTCGCAAAATGATTTTACCTCTCTTCAGTAAAACTAAAACAAACGATACAACTATAAAAATGCATCCTCTTTTGACAAAAATGCTTAGTTTTATTCTATCGTCCTTAATTATCAAGTGAATCTATCACTTGGGACAGTCTAATTTCGTTACATTTATACCTTATCCCTTGTTATAATGCACATAATCCAGGGGTTTTGATTCTGAATGCCATTCACGATACAATTATATTTAATTGCCCATGGGAAAATGTCTATTGAAATGTCAATCCATCATATATCTTCATTTGCAGCTGCATTGACAATTAAGGCGGACTGATGTTACCTGATAAACTAGCGGAGTCCTCAGCTTTACCCCTCGGCGACCAGGGCAACTACACAATAGATTGCATAGAAAAATTAAATGACATATTTTGAAATCAAAAATTATTTTTTCTCAAACTTTGCTTATTGCAACCTCCTTTAATATGGTCCTTGCTTGAACGTTTCAGTGGTGCCATGAAAAAGATAGTTGTTTTGTTAAGGATCCAACACCCTAAAAGAGTACTTCCGGTTAAAATCTATGCACATTTTCATAATTTCCCGACAAATGCCGATGATTTCATGACCGGGAATCTTCGGGGTGATAGAGTAAATCATTGTTTGAGAAGTGTAATCCCTTATTTTAGATAGAACAGTATGTATAGCATTCTTATTGAAGAGATAGAAAAAAATTCTTATTTCTGGTATTTATTATTGAAAAAGCATTAGGGGTTGAATACCTTAATTCATCGGGTAAAGTTCTCCAGATTTCTTGTGCACAGCCATCAATTTACATTGAGAGAGTTGCTTTGTTAATTCACTCGCTGTGAGTCTCCGGAGACCTATAATAATTTGGAAAAAGGGATGGTCGTGCACAAGAAATCCGGTTAACACATCATTAGCAGTATTATTGCGGATGGTTGTCCAAAGTCGACACCTGCTGCTCATTAATCTTCCTCAGGTCATACGTTATCATCAAAGTTTCAGAATTTTATGTATCTACTTTGTTTGTTGTTTGATCATTTAGTACGTATAACTTGTTTTCTCGTGCTGTATGTTGAAATTGTTCAGTTTCTACGGGTGTTGTGTGCAAACATGAGATGTTAAACGTCTTCAAATTGAATAGCATTATTTAAGAACAGGTAAATTGGCAGCATGGACCAGACATGCACGTTTCGGGTACTTAACCCTCGTCAGTGATCCTCAAATCTAAACAATGTAATATGCCAAAAAAGTATGAAAGTTACTATGTCGAAAAAGCGTACCGAAAGACGTAGCAGGATGGGTGGGATATGATGCTACAGGACCCACGTTTTAGAAATTTCAAGAAATTTTGATAACAGAAATTTTAGAATGCGTTGAAGAAACGATCAACCGAAATTGATCGAACTTGGCTACATGTGCCCTCGGGGAGTCTTGGTCCACCAGCAGTGACACTCACCAAGTGGTATAAATGTTAAACGTCTTCAAATTGAATAGCATCATTTAAGAACAGGTAAATTGGCAGCATGGACCAGACATGCACGTTTCGGATACTTAACCCTCGTCAGTGATCCTCAAATCTAAACAATGTAATATGCCAAAAAAGTATGAAAGTTACTATGTCGAAAAAGCGTACCGAAAGACGTACCGAAAGCGTACCGAAAGACGAAAAAGCGTACCGAAAAGCGTACCGAAAGCGTACCGAAAGATGCTGACTCTCCCGAGCACCTGGTCTAACTACGGAATACTGTTTATTCAAGGGTTTGCGGCCGTTCCAATGGAAATTCTTATAATTTTGTCTTAACTTGTGGACGTTGAGACTGAATAATGATGGGTACTTCGTTAGCCATATCGCAATATTTATACATCAACTTCGATTCCTCAAATAAAAGTAGCCACAGCTCTTGATTGCATTTTCCAATGCAAAACATTGACGAAAATGGTACATGAAAATTGGTTTGCAATTTTCTTCCAAGAAAGTATAGAGTTGGAACCCTTCGACACTATTGACAAACCCGCATCACATTTCAATTGTATGCGCATAAATACAGTTGTACATGTAACCGGGGATTCCCTTTGTGCATATATGCAATCAAGTGTTTACAACGTTTCTAGACGGTGAAAAAAGCGCATAAACAGACAGTAATTGCAATTTCGACCTGTTTTAACATTTCGAAATCTGTTGTTTAATAGAAATGAATTATGCGTAGAGTGCTAGACATCGCCGCGGCTCAAACACCAAACAGGTAAACATTCTTCTACGATTTACTTCGTGCTGCACAGAATTTTTACCATGACCAAATGTTTTGCAGACACCAACGCAAACGCAAAATATGAAAAAAATCTTAATTGTTTAGATTGAGGATCACTGACGAGGGTTGAGTACCCAAAACGTGCATATCTGGTCCATGCTGCAAATTTACCTGTTTATGAACGATGCTATTGAATTTGAAGACGCTAAACATTTAATGTTTATTTTTAAGTTGTTGCAGTCTTCTACTCATGAAACAAATTTTAATGCTTTCAAATTTGAGAAATAAAGAATACCACATACCTCTTTTCCTCCTCAATTCTTCTGTTTCATAGAATAATTCTACCGAGAGAAAAGAAAATCATGGACGCATTAGTCGATAAGGTTTTTCTCTACCTAATAGTTGCCGATTTTCAATAAAAGGAACACAAATTTGAATTCAAAGATGTTCCCCTTATTTCCTATCTTTTTTTTCTTTGGAGTTAAACATTTATAAATTGCAAATTCACGAAAGATTTAATTTATTTTTTTGAACATGAATGTATATAGATTTATTTGCCTCTCCAAATCCGAATATCGCATTTAGACTCATACAAATCGATTGTAAGTACGTATTTTTTTCTCAAGAGACCACTTAAAATCTGCTTGCGTAATACTGAACAGCTTAATGACAAATATGGACAATGACCGTATGCAGATACGGATATTGACCGTATCCCAATACACAGTACAAAATCGAAAATTCTGAAATTTATGAGTCGTGCGCATACAAATGACAAATATGGATAATGACGATATCCCTGTATACAACACAAAATCGATAATTCAGAAAATCAGAAACCGAAGGCATACAAAATCAGGATAAAACAGGAAGCAAAAAAAAAAGAAAAAAAAAGAAAAAACCTCAACAACATGAAAAGAAGCGAACGTCCGATATGGGAGTGAGACCAGGTGCCGAGGAAGAGTAAACATCTCCTGCTAGCATGCAACACCCGTCGCTTCAGTTCGGCAGAAATATCACATCCGGTTATTTCCATTTCGGAGATATAGTCTGTTGTCGGATGGTGCAAATAGTTAAATACAGAATATCAACCACTATTTTTGACAATGGGACATCATAGTGTATGACCAGTTCATCACGATTTAAAGAATTTCACTATTTTCAATTTCATGTTTCATTGAACTCAACTGTTAGCGGATGGAAAATATCAATTAAGATCAATTTTATTTTATTGAGGCTGTTAAATTAAAAGTATGAAAATGCTCAATAGGATAAGAACCTGTGAAAAAAATATGATGCCTCTTGAAAGTTCATTACATACATCTGTCGGTTCTAGACCCTTCAGATATCAGTGAAAGGCTGGTAGTGTCAATGTAGCGAATATAAAATAATTATGGTAATTATAGGGATTTAAAAAAAAAACCATTTCTGAATTTACACTTACCTATCTGAAAGTGATATTGCATCAAAAAACTATTTTTCTCAGAATGTTTAACGTCTTCAAATTCAATATGTTTCAAACAATAATTTAAAAGGGTATTTCTTTCATTTTTAGCTCACGTAAGCGAAGCTCAAGCGAGCTATTGTCAAGCCTTCGTCTTTCGGCGTCCGTCATAAAATTTTCGACATTTTCGACTTCTTTTCCAGAACGGATGAAGGGATTTTGATGAAATGTAGTAGATATGAAGTACTAATAGTCACCTACAAGTGCTGTTGTTTTTCGTCCGGATCCGTCAACAGGTAGCGCCATCACAAGCAAGAGTATGTGACGGGGTACCCTCTTTTGACAATCAAAACAGAAGCACGTATGGACAAACCGAGAGCATCAGGATGATTTTGAGAAATGTAATAAGAAGTGTTGTTATTTTTGGTTCCATTCCGAAGTCGAATTATTTACGCGTTTTTACATCTTTTCGGACTTAGTTAGAAATGTACATTTTTGCACTATTTCTTTAAATAACTCTCTCCGGTATCGGGAGTTCGCTTCTTTTTATATGGTGGAGGTTTTTCTTTGTTCGCTTTAGTTTCTGTTTTACGCTGTTTTTATATGCCTTCCGTTTACGATTTTTCAGAATTATCGATTATGTGCTGTGCATTGGGATATGGTCATTATCCACATTTAAGGGAGGATTGATTTTCATGCATTTTCTTCTTCATACATATAACCACTCTTTAGATTTTATGAAATTCGGTATGAGATACTACAAGTGAAAGAATTTTGTCAAGATATCAACTTTTGGATTTTTGAGAAAAATTGTTTAAAATTGTACTTAGGTATTTTTCCATTTTCCGATGGACCCAAGGGTAGTGAGTTCAAACAACGGAGAGACCCTCCTAAATATTTTTGTCCTTTGTGTTTTTCCCTAATTACCTTTTTATATTTAATGTTAGAAATGTAATTGTGAAAGAATTATGTTAAAATATGAACTTTTAGATTTTTTGCAAGCATAAGAATTAAAAGAAAAGGGAGGATCATGCATGTCTGGTTATTTTCCGCAAATTTCCTTTTTTACAGGACCTCTCATTCCTCATAAAAATTTTCTCAATTTTAAATTGTTATTTCAATTCTGTCGATTGCAGAAAAGACAAGATTTGGTTCAAAGTTTGATTTATCATCACTCTGCTATAAATACATTTCTAATATTTTTTACCAATGGTGAAACACCTTTTATTCAGTTTACCAGTCAAATCCCACACCTTTAGTACTGTGATACATTTCAAGAGATAAATAGAAGTTATCATGGAAACGAAATAGTAATTTGAATAGATATTTAATGTACATGTACTTGGAACACTTACATGTTTAACGTCTTCAAATTCATTTGCATCATTTTAGAACAGATAAATTTACAGCATGGACCAGACATGCACGTTCCGGGTATTTAACCCTCGTCAGTCATCCTCAATCTAAACAATGTAATATGGCCAAAATCTGTGAAAATTATGTCCTAGATATACCGAAAGACGTAGCAAGTTGGCTTGGATATGATGCTACAGGACCAAGGTTTCAGAAATTTGAGAAAATTTTGTAAACAGAAATTTTCAAATGCGTTTGAAGAAACAACCAACCGAAACTGATCAAACGTGGCTACATTTGCCCTTGGGGACTCCTGGTCCACCACCAGTGACACTCACCAAGTGGTACAAAATGTTTAACGTCTTCAATTTCATTAGCATCATTTTAGAGCAAATAAATTTACAGCATGGAGCAGACATGCACGTTTCGATTATTTAACCCTCCTCAGTGATCCTCAATCTAAACAATGTACAGTAATATGGTCAAAATCATACTTGTTTTTTTTTCGAAGATATAAAGTATAATCTTTGGTTGGACGGTACAAATGGTCTATGACAGAATATCATCCACCATTCTGGAGAGTGGGGCATCATAGTGTATGACGAGTTGTGTATTGACGTGTTGTATCAGCTACAAGTTGTCCAAGTAGCAGAACTACGACAAGGCAAAACAATAGTTAATAACATCGTCGTAGGTCTGCTAGCTGGGCAAGCAAAACATAATGGGCATAAAAGACTAAAATCGGCATATACCAGAGTATGCTGCATGAAACTGCAAGACCCATTAAAACCACTTGATTGAGATTTTTTTCGGTGAACAGTTTATGCTGAAATATAACGCTACTTCTAGCCTGATGAAATGCATAGGCGAGAAGCGCGGCATCTCAGCATTTCCCGACAAAAAGGATCATGTGGCTTCAATGGGTCATGAGGTTTGATACACCATACACTGCTTTTAGGAAAAAAAATTGCCCAATATCTGCACAACTCTCTTGAATTTATATTGGATTTACAGGTCAATGTTGACTGCTACATGCATTTAGATATAATCGATACTAATCAAAAGCTCTCAATTATAAATGTCTGTATAATCGAATATGAATAAATGCAAAGCCTTTTAGAAAAATAGAATATGATTAAGACTGAAAAAAATCTTTCTTTTTATTTTATTATCATTTATCATTATGCAATGTCAGTATGTGAAGAGCGTGCATTGTTATCAGGTGAGCGTTATGCCCCTTGGAGCTCGTGTTACTCTATCATTAAGTTTGTTGCAGTATTGTAGTAACTCGATGAACTTATGGAAAATAATTTCACTATTTTCGAATTTAAGAAATAAAGAATGTTACTTACCACTTATTCTCCTCGATTCATTCGCTTCAAAGAACAGTTCTCCCGAGAGAAAATAAATTCATTGACACATCAGAATGACAACAGTTATTTTCTCTATCTATATTTGCCAACTTTCAATAAACTCTATCCTTCTTTATTTCTATATCTTTTTTTTATTTCTATATGAAAAAAAAGTACTATGAATAAATAATGATATACGTATTTCGATGGAAGCTATAGTGCAATAAAAATCTTTCAATAAAGGGAAAACAAATTTGAACTCAAAGATGTTTCTATCATATTTTATTTTTATTCTTTGAGAGTCCACATCGATGAATTGCAAATTCACTAAAGATTCGTTTCATTATCCGGAACATAAATTTCTATACATTTATTTGTCTTTCCAAATAGGAATATCGGATTTGGACCCACACAAAAACGTTGAAAGAACGTCGTTTTACTCAAGAGACCAGTTAAAGTTGCTGACGTAAAATTGAACAGCTTAAGATTCACAGAGATTTAAAGATTTTTACTTTTTTCAATTTCATGTGTCATTGAACTCAATCGTAAGTGGATGGGAAACATAAAAGATGATCAATTTTAATTTCTTGAAGCTGTTTTAATAGAAGTGATAAAATGTTCAATAGAAAAGAACCTTTGAAAAAATTATGCTTCTTGATTAGGGTCCATAAGCTTTCCCTGAAAAGCTGGTAGTGTCGATGTAGCGAATATGAAACGAGTATTGAGAATATTTTAATTGAAAGTAATTTCTGAATTCATACTTACGCATATGAATGTTAAACGTCTTCAAATTCGATAGCATCATTTAGGAACTGATAAATTTGCAGCATGGACCCGACATGCACGTTTCGATTACTCTACCCTCGTCAGTGATCCTCACTCTAAACAATGTAATATGACCAAAGAGTATGAAAGTTATTATGTCAAGAAAGATGTAGCAGCATGGGTGGGATATGATGCCTTAGGACCCATGTTTTAGAATGTTCATGAAATTTTGATAACAGAGAAATTTTCGAATGCGTTGAAGAGACAGACGATCAACCGAAGTTGATAGACCCTGGCTACATCTGCCCCCGGAGACTCCTGGTATACCAGCAGTGACACTCACCAAGTGGTTCAAATGTTAAACGTCTTTAAATTCGATAGCATCATTTAGGAAGTGATAAATTTGCAGCAAGGTAATATTGAATCTTATCACCTATATTTTCCTTAGAATATTTCAAACATTGACAAAATCCAAAACCTACAAGGGGACAAAGTCCTCACGAGACTACACACCATTCAGACAAAGGGTAAAGGGTAAACATTTTAGTCCATTAATAAGCTGAAATGTTAAACGTCTTCAAATTCAAAAGCATCATTTAACGAGGCTGTGTCTAATTAAAAAATGATGAACTTCTACCCAAGGTATTTTGACTAAATTCGGATAATATAATTGCAGTATTATAAAATTAATTTTATGGGAAAGAAAATAGAAGTTGACCTTTCAGTATTATGTAGGGATCATCTAGATAATGGCATCTTACAATGATACCTTATGGGGTTTTACTGCAAAATAATGATTTTTCTCATTTTTTTTCATATTTCTGCGCAAGAGATTTTAATCAAATTCATATTATTTATTTGTTGTACTTCAAATATCATTGAAATTTCACCGTCATCATTTTTTTCTAATTGAACTCGGCCTCGTTAAGAACAGATAAAATTTCAGCATGGACCAGACATGCACGTTTCGGGAACTTAACCCTCGTCAGTGATCCTCAATCTAAACAATGATATATTGCCAAAGTGTGTGAAAATTATTAATTTATGATGTCCAAAATTTGAGCGAAAATTATTAATTTATTATGTCCAAAAATTGAGCGAAAATTATTAATTTATTATATCCAAAAATTGAGCGAAAGACGAAGCAAGATGGGTGGGATATGATGCTACAGGACCCACGTTTTAGAAATTTCAAGACATTTTGATTACAGAAATTTTCGAATGCGTTGAAGAGACGACCAACCAAAGTTGATCGAACTTAGCTAACATTGTAACAATGACAGTAAGACGATACCACAGAAACCCAGATACCACACGGGACTACACACCAATCAGATGTCTTCGATATATTGTGAACAAAAGTGTCGTCCTTAGAAAAACAAAGGTAAACTATTAAACCACCATCGAAGGACACTTCGTAAAACATAAGGAAAATCAATAATAATACGGAAGTGTTCCAACTCTATACCTTAATGAAGAAAATTCCAAACCAATTTTTCTGCACCAGACACGTGTTTCGAATATTAAATTCTCATCAGTGATGCTTCCTGCGGAGCCACCAAAATTCATTTCAGAAGCGCCCTCTTTTATGTTTTGAATTTAGATTTGTACATTTACTTTACAGAGAGTGCGCGGCTCCAAATTCCCTGTAGGGTCGATTCAGTAGCATATCCAAATAAAATGTAATACGTTAAGTGCCTGTCCACTCCATGTTTTCGATTTTTGGTGTTTCAGTGCTCTGGATGCTGCAACCGCTACCCTCTCCTTACCTACTCGACTAAATAGCGTATTAATGAGTGCTTTTTTGTTGTTTATTGTACATAACTGGCTGCTTTTGCGTGAATACGCATTTTATTGAAAAGGTGACAACGGAATAGGTTTCGGAGCATCAAAACTTAAGGCTTAGGTGAACAGATTTAAAGATAAAGATGTCTTAGAATTATAGTTCCCTCTGGAAAAATAGATAAATCATTCCTTTATTCTGAAGGCATGAAACAGTATACAGGTTATATCATATATATATGAGATATCTTTGTAACTATAGGTAACAGAAAAAATGTATGCTGTTGAATTTATCATACTATGCTACTGAATCGAACCTACAGGACATTTGTCGCCGCGCACTATCTGCAAAGTAAATGCACAAATTTTATTTCAAATAAATAAAACCAGAGGACGCTACTGAAATGAATTTTGGCTGTGTCTGAAAATCACTTTGGCTGGAAGCATCACTGATGAGGATTTTACCATCCGAAACACGTGTCTGGTGCATTAAAACTGGTTTGAATTTTTCTTCAAGAAGGTAAAGAATTAAAACACTTCCGTATTATTTTGAAGGAATTGTTAGAATGACAAATATGGATAATGACCATATCCCTGTATACAGCACAAAATCAATAAATAGAAACCGAAGGCATACAAAATCAGGATAAAACAGGAACCAAAGCAAACAAACAAAAAACCTCCACCATATGAAAAGAAGCGAACTCCCGATATGGGAGTGAGACCAGGTGCCCAGGAAGAGTAAGCATCTCTTGCTTGCATGCAACACCCGCCGCTCCAATTCGGTAGAACTGTCACATCCGGTTAATTCCATAGAGTGCGGCATTAAAGGTGTTTGATGATTCTAACACAATTTCTTCGATGTTTATTCTGTCTACCTTTGATCCTTTTCGTTTTGATAATTATGTAACCATAAAATGCAGGTTGTGAAACCCCAAATTATTTACTCTGTTGCTTGTTTGTATCTGAATTTCAAAAGAAGTTGACGATAATTCTTGTAAAATTTCCAGAAAGTCTTTACAAGTTTGTGAAAGGGAAAACATTGACCTAAAAGTTTCTTCGTAATTTGTTAGTTTCTTCTATGAAAATCTCAAACATCAGTACATGCTCTAGCAGACAGGATAAACTGTGAAATGTAGATACCGTATGTCGGTCATCTAGAAGCATTACCGTCAGGCCAGGGAATTTTTACTATGTTGAGTCCAAAATAATCTCTTTTGTCATACACACTCGTATGAATCTCCCCGTTAACAGTTTTGATATTTAGGTCCCAAAAATGGGGTTTCTGTGTTTGTAACGTTTGCCTTGTTTAGAGTCAATTCTTGTGGATAAATAGCACTTTTTTTAACATTTATAAAACAGGATTGTCGATAGTAAGAATATCATCCAGGTACCAAGAAGAACCAATGAAACACATTATATTAAACAAATTATCATGTTTTCTTTGCTTTTGAAGATTTTGGATAAATTCTTTTTCATACGTGTATAAAAAAGAAACCTGCAACAAGAGGCGCACAATTAGTAGTGATACCTACAACATACTTGTAGACACACACAACGAGAAACAACTGCTTGTAGACACACACAACAAGAGAAACACCAAAATAGCAAATAAATCCAAACACTGAACACCAAAAACTACACAAAAACCAAAGAGACCAATGGTTGCTTGCGATTGTACATCTGCCATCATAGTGGCAAATGTTGTTGTTACCCGGATTACGTGCGAACGACCTCCCACTTGTCCGATTACCCATTGGCCATCGGAAAGCGCTGAAACGCCTTGCCCATAGCAACTCTAATATGAACTACCTATGGAATGGCGCATCAATTGCCATATGAATACACCATTGGCAGTGGACAAATAAATGCTCCTACTCCGGAGATTTGTAATTTTGAAGTTGAAGTTATCATATTTCTCCCAGTTTAATTTAAAACTTACTTCAGATCTAATTATAAAGCGAAGCTAATGCTTTCAGAGGTATTTTTCACCTCTTGTCCACACAAGGTAAATAAACTTTAGATGAAGTTTATATGACATAAACAATAGTAAAAGTTTGTGATATACTATACTTTAATCATATAATGTTAAACGTTATATACGAAGTAATGCTTATTGTAGAAAGGGTTTGAAAAGGTACCATACCAGGGAAAATTAAGAATCTCCTGAAGTCTTGAATCTAATCTTATGTTTTCGACGGAAGCATGTTCCAACATTAGCTAAACCCGAACAAAATTTCTTACCAGGAGGCGACAGGAAAAAATATATGAACGGATTCGATCCATACCTGATCAACCATAGAAGATTAACACAATAGAATAACAGAGTGTTCGATTGGTACCATTCAATTCCTATTGATAAAGAGATGGCAGTAAAAGCGAGGTCTGTTGCAGCAGGTATGATATAAATGATTATTATCATGGTTACTACAATAAACATGTCATTGGTTGACTTACTACTTGACTTTGACCTTGATACCTGCTTTATTTTGAGAAGATGGAATGTCAAGAGTAATGCAGTAGGAACGACAGTCATATAAATGGTGAAAAACATAAATGTGAACATAATATCTGAAGAAGATGATATCATATTAGTATACATGGATAAATATCCTCCGAATATATACTCACGTCCTAATGGCAACAAAACAGCACCGGCCATAACGACACTTATCAACGACCCAATGAAGGACGCATATGACACTCTCTTACATGTCAGATATTTACGACATTTCAGTGGATGAACTATGAGAAAATACCTGAGAACTGAAAGCAGGACAATCTGAATCGATGAATTATGCATGCAGAGATAAGCGCAGAGAAATAAAATAGGTAAGAAATACTTTTCTATGTCGCAGAATGTGATGGCATATGTAAGACTTGTGAAAAAACAGACAAAAACTATCATTATACTGAATACATCGCCTACTGCTAGGTGTACCAACATTCTATATGTCGGTGTCTGTAAAGATTTTCTACACATTATTACACATATCGCAATTGCATTACCAACAACACCAATGGAAGCTATAATCGCACCTACAATGTAAATGAGTAGCGCATTCGCACTAAAGTCTAGAACAGTTGAATCTTTGTTCTTGACATGCGCCATTTCTAAGAAATTAGTTGGAAGTACTTCAACCATACTACAAATAAGAGGAGATGTCACATCATTGTAAAAATACAGAACATCCATTTCCTCAAAGTTTATTGTACAGTTACATTGATTCTGAATGGAAGTTCGTATGAGAAACGATGTCCCCTGCTGAGTATTGTTGACAAGCATAGTGCTATTTTCCAGTGAACACTGTTCATGTCTATTATTTCTCGATGTTGTAGGACGCTTGCACAAGATTTCACATGCGAGTTCTTTATCAACGTTGAATCTAAGGATTCTTGCTATGCTAAATATATATTGCTGAACAATAACAGCTGGTGTTTGACATTTTCCATTAGCACGTGAATTTGAATAATGTGCATAGATGTTATACACAACAAATAGGGTCACTATGTCGAATCGTTTGGATATTCTCATAGTGATTTGTTATCCACGCTTAAACTCTGGTTTAAATAGTCGTTTCTCCACTCATGTAAGCTCTATAATACCTGTAAAAGAAAACAATTGTTCAAAAGTGTACATGAAATAAATATATATTATATAAACACATATGACATCCCTCTTTCCAAATTATCAGTGACATTCTGGATTGCGATTGAATGACAGATATAGATAATGACCATATCCCTCTATACAGCACAAAATCGATAATTCAGAAAATCAAAAACCGAAGGCATACAAAATCAGGATAAAACAGGAACCAAAGCAAACAAACAAAAACCTCCACCATATGAAAAAGAAGCGAACTCTCAATATGGGAGTGAGACCAGGTGTTAACATGGTTGTTAACATAACAAAACAAGACACATTTACCTAATATGTACATCGAGATAATAACCGACTTTGACAAGTTTTCATGGAACTGTTGCGACGGATGTTGCTTTCAAACAGGAGACGCTGACTCCCTGGGTCCCTGTTCTCACTTCGGAAAGTTGTTTATTCGGGGGTTTATGGCTGTTCCAATGGGGGTTTTGCCTTGCCTTCTCAAATTTCCAACAAATCCTACACGAACTGTGTAAATTATTGATATCGAAGGATGTAAACATACGAATCGGCATCACCTGTCGCCATGACGGGATGTAGGTACCCGATGGTACGTGCATCTGCTTTACACCAGTGACCATGTACATGTAGCATGAGACAACATTCATCAGAGAAAATAAATTACAAGAAAGGTCAGGCATGTACCGGTACAAATCAAATGTAAAGGTTCATTTATGTGTCACATTCTTGGGGGTTTGTTTCGCTGGGTAAATGCTGGGTGGTCATGCTGGAGACCATTCCCTTTTTCCCTATCAGTGAAACACAAAAACTAAAATCACAATCCAAAAATAACAATCAATAGGCTTACAAATTCTTGAAAAAAATTACATGAAATCACTGACGAGGGTTAAGTACCTGAATCGTGCATGTCTGATCCATGCTGCAAATTCATCTGGGTTTAAATGATGCTATCGAATTTAAAGTCGTTTAACACTAAACAAAGATAGAGAGGAGATCCCCAATAGTGAGAACAGGATAACATTTTCTTACGAAGACGAAGAAAAAAGTGGACAAACAGACGGAGACAATACACAGTACCATAGAAACAGGAAGGACAAACAGACGGAGACAATACACAGTACCATAGAAACAGGAAGGACAAACAGACGGAGACAATACACAGTACAATGGAAACAGGAAGGACAAACAGACGGAGACGATACACAGTACCATAGAAACAGGAAGGACAAACAGACGGAGACAATACACAGTACCATAGAAACAGGAAGGACAAACAGACGGAGACAATACAAAGTACCATAGAAACAGGATGGACAAACAGACGGAGACAATACACAGTACCATAGAAACAGGAAGGACAAACAGACGGAGACAATACAAAGTGCCATTGAAACAGGAAGGACAAGCAAAAGGAGACAATACACAGTACCATAGAAACAGGAAGGACAAACAGACGGAGACAATACAAAGTGCCATAGAAACAGGAAGGACAAACAGACGGAGACAATACAAAGTGCCATAGAAACAGGAAGGACAAACAGACGGAGACAATACAAAGTACCATAGAAACAGGAATGATAACACTATCTAACTGAATCTAATTAACCATCTCCAGAACGAAACTTATTGTAGGTGGTACTGTTAAATAAAAGAAAGGAGGGGATCTGTATTTTTAAGATAAGTTGCGTTAAAATGTATTCAAATATCACATGAATCATGCAAGTAATAGTATTGTCACATAAACTTTTTGGCAAGCAATCTCCTTGTTCTTTCAGGATCTTCGATAGAAGCATTCTGGATATTGTTTGTGGTAACTGATTGGAATTTGATCATGGAAATTTACCATTACAGGTTTGTAGGCCTCATCAATTCAAATTCAAAGCTGAAGAGAAAAGAAATGCCAAATGGAGAATAAAGATTTCTTTAACATGAAAGTGATGGAACGATTTTGTGGAGCTTATATCAGACCAAAGCAAAAGTCAATAATGACAAGTTGACTTTTATTACTATATGAATATTCTATGAAGAGAAAAGAAATGCCAAATGGAGAATAAAGATTTCTTTAACATGAAAGTGATGAAACGATTTTGTGGAGCTTATATCAGACCAAAGCAAAAGTCAATAATGACAAGTTGACTTTTATTACTATATCGTGGATAACGATTCTTTTAGTCTTGTTGGAGATCTCCTCCCTTCTTTTTATAATCATTTTCCCGGTTCATTTTTGTCCCCCGCTTTTGCAAAAGCGCGGGGACATTAAAACCCGTTCACCTGTCTGTTTGTCTGTCAGCCACACAAACTTTAACCTTGACAATAACTTTTGAATAGTAAGTGATAGGGTTTCCATATGTCACATGTATATTGCTTGTAACAAGACCTTTCCATGGATACCTTGTGACCTTAACCTTGGAGTTTTACCTAACATTAACCTTGACTATTACTTTTAAAAGAAAGGAGGGGATCTCCAACAACACCTAGTTGCAGCATCAACAGCAACCTCCCAAAACACCCACTGTAAAACACAAAAATGACACGCACAGAAAGAGACGCAGTAGTACAATGAACGTCAAATCACAAAAAAACATAAAACACAAATGACTACACATAAACCAACGAGACCAATGGGTAAACGGTGCCGACTTAGGACGGCCATCTGCCTTGTGATTAGCAGACGGTGTGGTTATCCTGGATTACGTGCGCACAACCCTCCCACTATTCCGATTACCCAGAGGTCTCGAAGAACGTACAATTGTGGTGTAAAACAACCTCCTCACTGTCAGATGACCACACACAAACAAGACCGCAAAACGCAGGGGCCCAAGCAACACAGATGAATATGTAAATAGATATAAAAGGAGGGCATGCGTAATACGACCTGTGCTCTGCCGGCTGAAGCGAGCTAATGTATGTTATCACCCGAGGAGTCCGACTGACATTCAGAGAGGACAGGTGGTCGGGGCCCTGTCTTCTCTAAAGAGGTTTGGACAGGGCCCGTCATGGAGTCCCGTCGTCACAGCCAGTCAGCGTGCAAGTATTAAGGATGCGCTGGTACAAGACTGTAGATTGGTCAAGTACCAAGCCTAGTGTCCGTCTGGTGACATTAGGATCATATCCACGGTATAAGAGGCGTTTGATGATTCTGACGCATTTTCGATAGTAATTCTGTCCACCTTTGATTCAGATTGCGCATGTATATTCAATGTGACAAGATCTTTCTGTGGATACAAAAATTTTGACCTGATAACCATGACCTTGGAATTTGACCTTCTTTTCAAAAAACTTTAACCTAGGCCTTTACTTTTGAGTAGTGTTTTGAATATTTTCCCCTGACATTGTCGCCATAGCACTTTCATATAGATATAACCTCAGACAGTGCATGTATTTTATAAATTGTTTCATTTTCGTGCGTGGACATCGACGGCGGGTGCGGCTAGCCAACAGGAGACGCTTACTCCTCCCGGGCACCTAGTCCCACCTCTAGCTTGCTAGGGGTCCGTCGATGCTCAATTTGGTGCTCTTTTGTGAGTGCTGTTGAGATTATTGTCAGGATTTTCTTTGACTCTTTTGAATGGTGAGTGATAGGGCTTTCATATTTCACATTGGTATTCATTAAAACAAGACCTTTTTATTGGTAGCAATATTCTAACCTTGTGACTTCGTTCTTAGAGGTTGCATTTAAAAACTTAAACCTCGACCGTTACTTTAAGATTGTAAATGATAGTACTTTCATTTTTCACATGTGCACTCTTTTTTACAAGACCGTTCCCTTGGTAACAAAAGTATGGACCTTTTGACCTTTTCTTTGAATTCAATCTTTTGATATATATAACTTTTATAATGCATGAGATATATCACGAAAATTTACGAAAAGAGGGGGGGGGGGGGGGGGGCTGTAAGCATGTCTTTAAAGACAAACACCCAACAACAATACCTTGCATTTGATTTTTAAGGTTTTTTTCTCGTCATCAGTTCACTAATGCGTTTGAAAAGGCAATGTCAAAATCTAAATTGATTTTAAAGTTACGTTAAAATGACCCAAAGGTAACGTTATGATCATGATAAGACTGTTTGATTTTATTCCCTGAGATGAAGACCCTTACATTTCATTGCCTCCGTTGCAAAGCATAGTTTTGCAGGAGTGACAGCTTTTTACACATATAAATAAACATATAAACTGAAATATCTTTTCATCAAAATTACATAATGAAGTTTGAATTAAACTCAACAAAACATGACAGAAATAACGACATGTAAAGATACAGCTAAAGGAAATAGAATTTTTGTATCACATATATTTGATTTCCCTTCATACTTTTATTGCTTTTCATTATATTGAGCTCTGATTTATCTCCGTCGACAATTATTCTAATGTACATTGAATTTGTTATTTTATTTTTCTCAAAACAGGAATTTGGGTTTGTCTGATCTATTTAACGGATACTATTCAATACATTTGTTTCAACTAGTGCGCACAGCTTGTTTTGTCACGTATCTATTTTCTGTCATTTGATGGAACAAATAGCAGTATCATTTCGACATCAATGCTTCCGGGTGTTTTCAATTGTTAGTCAAATTTCAAAGATAAAATATACCCGACAAAAAAAGAAACGCACAACACATTCAATAGTGATTTTCTTCAATTGATCATGAATATTTAGTTTGACATGTGATTATAGCTATCTTCTTCAGCACTCGAGTTACCGAGGATTAAGCACATTTCGATAATTTTTCGCCACATATCACAATGATTATGCTGAATTAAACATGTTGTTTCTAGCTCCGAGAGCATGGCCGCTGATTTAGTATCCTTCTGAAATTTTGTTGTTTGTCCACTTTCAGCAAATTTTCAGTAAAATTGTAGATTAATACTGGTTTCTCGATTGAGTCTTTGCGGAATACAGAGTTATTTCCCCTTATAGACGGTATCTGACGTAAAACCATTGTGACGTCATGAAAATGGTATGATAACGTCGATTTTACACCGTTATTTCCCCGACTTTTAGGACTGTTTCCATAGAATTTGATGACGTCACAATCAGTCTACGTCAGATACCGTCTCAAATGGGAAGTAACTCTGGTTTTCGAAAATAGCAAATTCAGATCTAGTCAAAATATGCCGATAAATCTGAAAATTAAATGTCTTAGTGGAAATTGTCGTATATTGGGGTAAATTTGACAATAATGGCTATCATTATTTTGCAATTCTGATCCCAAAGGAACACTTATTTTATCTACAGCCTTTGTCTTCTTATTTATCTGTTGCAGATAACGGTTCAACATCGCATTGAAGTAATCAAATGAAATACCAGAAAAGCTTTAACCATTGAAAAGGAACGGAAAAGATGACCTGTCAAGATCGTCGTATTGATTCTGAAAACTGTGCTCACGGAAAAAGGTCAGATACTGGCTGCAGTAATAATGTCGAAGGGTTCCAACTCTCTACCTTCTTGAAGAAAATTCCAAACCAATTTACATGCACCCGACACGTGTTTCGAATATTAAATTCTCATCAGTGATGCTTTCAGCGGAGCCACCAATAATACTTTCAGTAGCGCCCTCTTTAATTTTTTGAAGTTAGATTTTTACATTTACATTACAGTGAGCGCGCAGCTCCAAATTTCCTGTAGGGTCGATTCAGTAGCATATCCAAATAAAATCTATGTTCAAAATAGTATTGGAGGGATGGTGCTAAGATGTTAAACTTTTGTGACACATTTAAGAGCGAAAAATATCAAACCACGGACAGGGTTGATGATTGGGATATCTTCATCAAATTTAGATTTTCTGTTTGACGACATTATTTGAAACAATTAAATAAATTTGTGCTCAGGAAAAAAAAATCTTTAATAACCATTGAAAAACAAATGGCAAACCCTGATAGGCCAATAGTCCATTCTCAAGAATTATTACGTCATAAATAATCGAAGGTTATATGTCATGTTTCCAGTGCTTCATAAGTGACGCCAAACAATGTGACATCTCGGAAATCGTCTATTTGGATAGGTTTTAAAATAGCTGTAATCATTTCTTAAAGTGAACGGAATTCTTAAAAGCCATTTTGTGACATTGCATTTTGAACCAAGTGCCTTTATCATTGCGCTGTGTCTGATCATGAAGACGGATTCTTTCGGTGTTTGACAGAATACGTCACTCATATACCAGCGATTTATGATGGAAAGGAATAGAATACCTATACACCATATCATACATTATGTAGAATGAAGATCAAGTGGTGCCTTTCTTTTTGTCGGGTATATATATGAGTTGGATTATTTGTAATTTGTATCAACGTTTAATCTTGTTTTTCTTCATTCTGATTTACTTTGAATTGCAATTACACAATAATAAGAATGGGACATTCAACAAGACTAGGTTGCAACACTCGCAGCGAACTATTCAAAACCACAGCGTAGACATGTACAACAAAAGACAATGGTTAAAGAAGCACCAGACATCAACACTGCACATCAACAGGCAATAGGTGGTACCACGGGACAGAGTAGACCTGTACAACAAAAGACAATGGTTAAAGAAGCACCATATATCAAACCACTGCACATCAACAGGCAATAGGTGGTACCACGGGACAGAGTAGACCTGTACAACAAAAGACAATGGTTAAAGAAGCACCATATATCAAACCACTGCACATCAACAGGCAATAGGTGGTACCACGGGACAGAGTAGACCTGTACAACAAAAGACAATGGTTAAAGGAGCACCATATATCAAACCACTGCACATCAACAGGCAATAGGTGGTACCACGGGACAGAGTAGACCTGTACAACAAAAGACAATGGTTAAAGGAGCACCATATATCAAACCACTGCACATCAACAGGCAATAGGTGGTACCACGGGACAGAGTAGACCTGTACAACAAAAGACAATGGTTAAAGAAGCACCAGACATCAACACTGCACATCAACAGGCAATAGGTGGTACCACGGGACAGAGTAGACCTGTACAACAAAAGACAATGGTTAAAGAAGCACCATATATCAAACCACTGCACATCAACAGGCAATAGGTGGTACCACGGGACAGAGTAGACCTGTACAACAAAAGACAATGGTTAAAGGAGCACCATATATCAAACCACTGCACATCAACAGGCAATAGGTGGTACCACGGGACAGAGTAGACCTGTACAACAAAAGACAATGGTTAAAGAAGCACCAGACATCAACACTGCACATCAACAGGCAATAGGTGGTACCACGGGACAGAGTAGACCTGTACAACAAAAGACAATGGTTAAAGGAGCACCATATATCAAACCACTGCACATCAACAGGCAATAGGTGGCACCATGGGACAGTTATCTACCACGATCGTATTATATACAAAAATGTAATGTAGTTATCCAGATTACCTGCTTACAACCATCTCTTCAGTTGCCCAGTTGTTTCGATAAAGACAAATGGTTGTGTATAATAGCATCCTTTCTGCAAAATTACCACATAATACAATACAGAAAAACACAGGGACCCAAGTAACGCACATATGAATATGTAAATGATATAAAAAAAAAAACATAGGGTGTATGAAAAACAGTCGCTGGTCTGCCATCTAAAACGAGTTCATCAATGCTATCACCTGAATATCCGACCGACATTGAGAGAGGACATGTTTTCTGTCTTCTCTTACCGGGTCTTGAAGGTTCGTAAAAATATTATCATATCATGAATCTTCTTATCAAAATGTTAGAGAACAATAACACAATTTTTGATGAGGTTAGTTTTCTAATTCTAATGTATTTCAAAATATGAAAGGTCTTATCTGATTTCTGTATTTACCTTAATTATAATACTGCTGACTGAAACTGCTCCAGTTGGATAAGAATTCCAATTCATTTAAAAAATGAAATCGTATAATTCTTTGCGCAGAGAACGATGAGTTTTGTTTCTTAGAGCAGGAATGATCATATAAGTTAGAGAATTCCAACCGTATCTTAAATACAATAGAAGTGAAGCGCATAT
Organism: Pinctada fucata; assembly: GCA_028142955.1. Lineage (NCBI taxonomy): Eukaryota > Metazoa > Mollusca > Bivalvia > Pterioida > Pteriidae > Pinctada > Pinctada fucata. The sequence continues at coordinate 789,308 of AP027107.1, forward strand.
CAAAATATAAAACAGCATCAAACATTAGAAAAACAGATGTAGAGTAAATGTTTTTCTTGGTTTAGAACATAGATGCATATACTCAATGGGGGAATGTTTATCAATGCACCACCTTGAAACCGTCAGCCTGAAAGTTTCTGTAATATAAACAATGTAAGAATAAGTTCTATATCTTGCAATATCTTTCAGCAATTCCGAACTGTCTTCTTACATTTATTGTCCATAGATATTAATTGTTTAAAAAATGTCTGAATATACAGACTAGTTGTCTATGTTATTATAATTTCTTATTAGTAATAGTGTACACAAGACAACATTTTTTCAGAATGAAGGTGTTGAATGTGTGTGATATCAGGACGTAATGGCACGCCAAAACATATATCTCATACATTGATGCAGGGATGTTTATAGGAACATTTAACAGTATAATAAGAGTAAGGTAGATTTCATTTTTACCTCACCTGGAATTATAATGACTCTGTAAGGTGTACCGCCTTTAAATAAGATAGAGGGAGAGTTTTGCAATATTCTTGTCTACAATTGTTTTAGAACAATGCTAAGTGACATCCTAATTACTCTTAGATCAGCGTTTTTCTGGATATGAAAGGTCAATCATAAAGCCCCAAAATCAGCATTAAATAAACATATTAAACCAGGAAGATTGCAAAATTCAAACAAAACAACGGAAACATTTTCTAAAGAAGCAAAAAAAAAAAAACATCAAAGAAGTAGGCCTACCTATGAATTATTTAGTCTCAAAGTCGATAAGCCAAGGCAAAAGCATAATAATTTCCATTGGAACGTTTGCGAACCTCGGAATGAATAACATTCCGAATAAACATCAAAGAAGTACCTAACCGTTATTAAGTCTCAAAGTCATGAAGGCAAGGCAAAATCGTGAGAATTCACATCGAAACGAATCGAAGTGAGACCAGGTGCCCGGCGTCTCCTTATTGCATGCAACACCCGTCGTAACAACTCCATGGAAACTGGTCAAATTCTCTGATTTCACAGTTACATAGATGAAGTAAGCATCACCCGCAGGCAAGCAATGTCCGTATCTTTGATTTTGTAGAACAGGTCAAACATGGTACATTTGTTTGTGATTTGTAATGAAAATACCAGAAAGATATTCGGAACAGGTCAAACACGGTAAACCTGTTGGTGATTTGAAATGTAATTACCAGAAAGATGTTCAGAACTGGTCAAACACGGTAAATATATTGGTGATTTGTGATGTGAATATCAGAAAGATGTTCGGAACAGGTCAAACTCGGTATATATGTTGATGATTTGTCATGTAATTACCAGAAACATGTTCAGAAATGGTAAAAGACGCTAAATGTGTTGTCGATTTGAAATGTAATAACCAGAAAGATGTTCAGAAATCCATCTGATCACAAAGAGGGTGTGTACTGACTGTTGGCACAAGTACTAAATGTGCTGTTTATTTCGATCATTTATACAAAATGATATGAATTGTCAGCATTGAAATATATGTTCTATAGTATCAATTTTATTGTACCGTACTAGACACGTGTTTCGGATATTTTAATCCTCGTGAGTAGTACTTCATGCCAAACAGTTTAAACAAAGCCAAAGTGAATTTTCCTGGCACCATCTACAATTCAGAGTTTTAATTTCCTCTTGCCAAAATGAGCGGCTCCAAATTTTGTGTAGGGTTTATTCAGAAGCGTATTTCAGTGAAAAAATATGGCAAAAATTGTTGGAGGGTAGGCACAAGGAGCTTAATTCTAAACATGACTGAAAAAAAAATTGACTTGAATTTTAACTTTTTTGGCCAATCATAATAATTTTCATACTTTTTGGCTATATTACATTGTTTAGACTGAGGATCACTGACGAGGGTTTAGAACCCGAAACGTGCATGTCTGATCCATGCTGTAAATTAATCAGGTTTAAAATGATGTTATTGAATTTAAAGACGTTTAACATTGATATTGGTATCGTTGGTTCATATATGTATGTTGTCTTTTGTGTTTAGTACTTTGGTGTCATTTTTTGTGTTCCTTGTTGCCTAAGTGTCTTTTTTGCGCTTGTCTCCACCGTGTTTTCACGAAGGTTTTTTGTGTTTTGCTGTTGGTTATGCAACCGAGTCTTGTTGGAGATCCCCTCTTATCTTTGACATGACTTTATGTTGACCTACATTGAATGAAACAGCTGCATAGTTCTACCATCGTTTGATATTTTATGCTGTGTCTATTTATTCTCTATGAACTTTTGCATAAATGTTTGTTTAATTTCATGATAAGGCCCTAACGATAAGAAGAAATTCTACATATTTACTGTTGATCATTATATAATATGATGAAAGCATATCAGATTCCCCTTTCCAGAATGATCAGTGACATTCTGTATTGTGATTGAATGGCTGTCATCATCACCAAACAAGAAATACTTGGTGTTGCATGCAATCATGAGATGCTGACTCACCTCAGGCACCTGGTCTCACTTCGGAATGTTACTCATTCCGAGTTTCGCAACCGTTCCGATGGAAATTCTAATGATTTCGCCTTGCTTTTGACTTTTAGACTGTATAACTGATAGGCACTTCTCTCATGTTTATTTATAGAATAAACATAGCTAAAATTGATTGTTTAAAACAAGACCTTCGAATGACCTTCTTCTTAACCTCTGTTATAAAACTGAGGCAGTATGTTGATTGATTACTTATGTCTTATCGCATTTGAAAAATTTGTGATAAAGAAATGCAACATACGTAAGGAAACTTTAAATGAAAAATTGTAAAGGTACTTTAAATTGAATATTTGTCTGTAAAGAGGACATGGGTTCTTTAAGGTAATTATGAATAATTATTTCTTTTTCTTTTTCTTTTTTCTTTTAGTATTTCATCCCATTGCCTTCCATGGAAATTGAAAAAAAAAATCGGCAAACGGACAGGAAGCTGAAGGGTAACAAATAAATGTACATGTATATTATTCAATATCCTCTACGTAAAAGTGACAACAGTGGAACACAAAAAGGAAATTAAATAATTTTTAGTGGTTAAAGCAGAAAATCCCGGTTCAAAGGTATCCAATGTACTGCTGATTAATAAATCGACGTAACAAGGAGAGAAGTTTTACTCGAGCAATAGATTACTATACCTGCGGCAGATCCCAAATTGTGTAATTTATGAGTTAAAGAAGATCCTGACGACAATCTCAACAGCACTCACAATAGAGCGCAAAATTAAACATCGACGGACCCCTAGCAAGCTAGAGGTGGGACCAGGTGCCCGGGAGGAGTAAGCATCCCCTGTTGGCTAGCCGCACCCGCCGTCGATGTTTATGAAGCATGGAAATGAAAATATATAAAATTCATGCACTGTCTGACGTTATGTCTATATAGAAAGTGCTATGGCGACAATGTCAGGGAAGTATATTCAAAACACTTACTGTCAAACCCCTCGCGGGGAACTTCTTTACGAGCTCCACACGGCAAAGGGCATAAGTGTGACACAAATGAGTTAAAGATGCACAATTTGTATTTTATTTTCTTTCATATGTATATGCAAATGGTTTGTATCTAACAAATGATGAAGAAGAACAGACGACTATTGTGTACAGACGGATGGACAGTTGCTTAGCATAATACTACTTTTAGACATATTTGAGGTGTCTCTTGTACAAATTATCTCCAATGTACAGTATTGTAATTTTTGTTCATGGTAAGGTACTACTATACACTATGTACATGGAATTTTCAATAGTGGCGAAAAATATGACAGTTTATGTTTTAAAAGTTATTCCCCTTTGATTTTCTTGCCCCGAAAGTCTGATATGTGATCATTATTACCTTTTGGAAATATAGATTAAAGTACCGTACCAGGCACTAAGATATCCTATGTGATAAATATCTTGTCATAAGCAATGAGAGTTTAAAGATTGGTCAAGCTTCAATCAAAACTGTGCTCTCTAGTCTGTTCATAAGGATTTTAACCATTTTTAATCTGTGACCTGAACCTTTGACTAGCTACGACCTTGAAATCAATAGGGGATTTCCTCTGTCATAAGCAACATGTGCACGAAGTTAAGTCAAGCTCCAATCAAAACTGTGTCCTCTGGGCTATATCCAAGGATTCTAACTATTTTCAATCCTTCACCTTGACCTTTGACCTTGACAATCAATACGGTTCTACCTCTTGTCAAAAGCAATAAGCGTATGAAGTTCCAGTCAAAAATGTGTCTTCTAGTCAGTATACAAAGGTTATAATCATTTTCAATCCGTGACCTTGGCCTTTGACCGATGACCGTGTAAATCAAAAGAGTTGAGTTCTTTCTCTTGTCATAAACAATAAGTGTATGAAGTTTGATCAAGCTCCAATCATAACAGTATACAAAACTGAGACGCACTAACGCACCCACAACCACACACTCACTAATGAGTTAAAGAATATCCTGACGATAATCTCAACAGCACTCACAATAGAGCACTATGTTGAGCATCGACGGACCCCTAGCAAGCTAGAGGTGGGATCAGGTGCCCGGGAGGAGTAAGCATCCCCTGTTGGCTAGCCGCAGCCGCCGTCGATGTTAATGCACGATAAAGAACACAGAATATAAAATGCATGCACTGTCTGACGTTATGTCTATATAGAAAGTGCTATGGCGACCATGTCAGGGAAATATATTCAAAACACTTACTGTCAAACCATACACGAACGGTTTCGTTATCATATCCCCCTGCAACTATGTTGCGAGGGGATAAAAAGTATTGGCCAAACGGCTTTATATTTGAATCACAATGCCAAGAATAAACCAACCTCTTTCATCCTGAACGTATTTCTTAATACACTTCACATATTTCTTATAACTCCTCTATAATTTTGCACTTCTGCATTTGTTTAAATCACTAAATAATGAAGACAAAGTGTTCATTAGGAGGTTATCAACATAAGAATATTAAATATTCAGTCCCTTTTATATTGTAGATGTGCTGCCAGTATTTCATGAGGTATTCTTGCTGACTCCTGGTATGATATTATTACATTCAGTAGCCACAGGGGAATATACTGAAATGCCGATTTATCATGTGTGTTCAACCTTCAGCTGTACAGAGGCAATCAATTGCCAAGATGGGGTTTGATTTCATCCGATTATGAATTAGGAAGACAAACAAAAAACCACTTGAGAATTAAAAAAAAATGTTTAAAACATGCTTCGTTCTGAGGGTGAGGATACTAACCAAAAGAAGACAAAAACCCTCAGGAATAAAGTGTAAATTTGTGAGCAAATGACTTAATCAGTGCAAAAATGTTTTTGACGGTACAATGAAAATATGAATATACTAACATCTCTTTTATGCGTAAAGCTCCTTTTCAAATAAGCAAATAAAATGGGACAGTACACTAGGAAGCAGTACTAGCAACAATCTAAGCCGATTTGAAATGGATTTTCTAACATGCTTAATATATGAATAACAATTTACACTCAATATCCACAAATTTTCGACCATTCGGCCTTTCTCGAGTGTAAATACACGAATATAAATTACTTCTACAAATTTCGGCGTATAATTTGATGTTTTGATATTCAATAAGTATAATTCTATATAATTATATATTCATTATAAAAAGAATGGCCAAAGCTGTGTATTTGATAACTTTTATCATATGTAGGAAGTTTTATGAAGACCATTATATATCATGTTATTTACTTACCAGCTATGGAAAAATTATTGCATTAATCCAGTCAGCTGTTTTAATAAAGGATAGCATGAAAAATACGCCAAGAAATGTATGACAGTATGTCAATCTTATTAAGTAAATAAAATAAATAAAATGATTTGTCGATAAATGTTACAAGGGCCAATTCAATTCTCTTCTGGACCGTTTTCCTGTTTTTCTGAATATTAATTGGCGTCAGCAATATAAGATGGAGAGCTCTGCCAATAAAGATCAGCATTGCTAGTCCAGAACATGACAAGAGCAGTAATATTCTCGTCTGCAAACAGAAATATAATAATCGATATTCTGAATATACTGATAACAGTTTATTCAATGAATGTTAAACGTCTTCAACTCAAGAGCTTCTTTAAAGAACAGATAAATTTGCAGCATGGACCAGACAACTTAGATAATTTTTGTCTCCAGTATTATCTTACTAAGCCCATAGGTGATAAGATAAAAGAAATTATAACAAAATTTAGAGTTTCGGGTCATAGATTAAACATTTAATTAAGGAGAAATACAAACATTGATAGGTCAGAAAGGAAATGTACTTTTTGTAACATGAACAAAATAGAGGATGAGTTTCATTTTATTTTACAATGTCCCATTTATGCAAATATAAGGAAGAAATCCATTAAAAGAAAGGAGGGGATCTCCAACAACACCAGGTTGTACATGTAGCACCCACAGCAAAACCCCAAAACATTCAATGCAAAAACACAAAGCAGACAAGCACGGAAAGAGATGCATAAGGGACAAGGAACGCCAACACACAACACAGAAACATCAAACACAAAGGACTACACATAAACGAACGAGACAAATGGGCAACCGGTGCCGACTTAGGACGGCCATCTGCCACGGAAATAGCAGAAGGTGTGGTTATCCTGGATTACGTGCGCACAACCCTCCCACTTTTCCGATTACCCAGGGGTCTCGAAGAACGTACAATTGTGGTTAGATGACCACACACAGACAAGACCGCAAAACGCAGGGGCCCAAGCAACACAGATGAATATGTAAATGGATATAAAAAGAGGGCGTACGTTATACAATCCTTGCTCTGCCGCCGCGAGCTCGTGTATGTTATCACCCGAGGAGTCCGACTGACATTCAGAGAGGACAGGTGGTCGGGGTCCTGTCTTCTCTAAAGAGGTTTGTACAGGGCCCGTCATGGAGTCCCAGCAAGTTTTAAGAATGCGCTTGTACAAGACTGTAGATTGGTCAAGTACCAAGCCTAGTGTCCGTCTGGTGACATTAGGATCATATCCACGGTATAAAAGGCGATGATTCTAACACAATTTTGATAGTGATGTTGTCTATCTTTGATCCTTCTTATCTTGTTAATAATGTCACCATAAAATGCAGGTTGTGAAATACCCAAAGTAATATACTCTGTTGCCTGTATTGGTCCGAATTTCATCAGAAGTTGACAATAATTTTTGTAAAATTTCCAGAAAGTCTTAACTAGTATGTGAAAGCGAAAACCTTGTCCTAAAAGTTTCTTGGTAATTTGTAAATTTCTACTATGAAAATCCAAAACATCAGTACATGCTCTAGCATACCGGATGAGCTGTGAAATGTAAATGCCGTATGACGGTAATCTTGGAACATCACAGGTATTACTATCAGAGCAGCAGCGTAGTTGAATTAGTACAATTATTGAATGTAAAAAACGTAAAAGAATTGAAATATTTAGGGAAATATTTGATAGAAGCTAATATTACAAGAACTAGCATAATCAATTTATCGTATGTTTTTGTACTGTTCAATTTATGATAAGGTTATTCTTATTTTAGTAATTTTCATAAATATTGTCAACATTACATAACTTCACGCATTTTTCGGTTTGTATATATTATCTGACTGACCATGTATTTATATATCATATATATTTATGTGTGTATATATCTGATGTGCCTCAGGCATAAAGAAATAAAGAAGTTGTGATTATATTGGACAAGTCTATGGCTTTTGCTCTCGATGTTACATTTGTCGACATGTCATGTGATCAGGGGTAAAGTATGTTACGAAGTTACCCTTTTTTATCAGTCATAGCTATTTACAGAGGATTTGTAATTAATGGAGGTTAACATAGTAGCACCATATTATAGATTTTATTTGGATATGTGTCTGGCGGATAATAAATTGGTTTGAAATTTTCTCCAGATGGTATAGAGTTGGAACACTTCCATATTGAAATTTTCCCTTCCTTTTTTGCATTTGATATTGTAATGATTTTGCCTTGCATTCTCGACTTTAAGACTGAATAGCTAACGTATACTTCTTTAATGTTTATTGAAAGTTAAAAGGCGGGTTGCTCAAATAACAATAATGTTGTTTGATATCCCTTGTATCCAGGTAAACTGAAGGAATGTGCGTACATATAATAGCTACACCATTTGCTACTCAAATAGAAGATAACAATGTCGTCTCCGAACGCACATTTCACATTATGTTTACTTGAGTTGTTCGTTGGTTGGTCCTCTTACTACAGGTGTTTCCTTTTATCTTCGGATGTCTTTTTATAGTGTTTTACATGGAATAGTTTTATTTTTGCAATGTATTTGTTACACTGTTTTGTTGGAGATGTTTACCTTCTTTTAAAATGATATGGTATGATCGCCACTTTCTATAAAGACATAACCTAATATTTGTCACTCAGACAGTGCATATTTTGTTTTAACAGCATTGTTGTCTTGTTGGAGATGCTTCCTTTAAAATGATAAGTAACAAGTGATCGCCATAGCACTTTCTATAAAGACATAACCTTAGACAGTGCTTATTTTGTAGATATTGTTTTCATTTTCGTGCGTGAACATTGATGGCGGGTGCAGCTAGCCAAACAGGGGATGTTTACTCCTCCCGGACACCTGGTCCCATCTCTAGCTTGCTAGGGATCCGCCGATGCTCAATTTGGTACTCTATTGTGAGTGCTGTTGAGATTGTCGTCAGGACCTCCTTTATCTCATTATACAATTAAAAATAATGGAGGAAATGAGAGGATCTCCAACAACACTCGGTTGCAGCACCCACAGAAAAACTCCAAAACACCCAAAAACATTGAGCAGACACCCACAGAAAAAGGAACAAAGAACACCAAACCACACCATAGAAACACAAAACACCACACATAAACCAACGAGACAAATGGGCAACTGGTGTCGACGTAGGAAGGCAATATGCCACATAAGTAGCAGACGGTGTGGTTATCCTGGATTACGTGCGCACAACCCTCCCACTATTCCGAATAACCCATCCATTTTTTCGATTACCCCGAGGTCTCGAGGAACGCACAGTTGTGGTGTAAATTAACCTCCTCACTGTCAGATGAACATACAAACGGACAGCATGACGCAGGGGGCCAAGAAGCATAGAGATGGGTATGTAAAAAAAACCAAAAGGCATACGAAAATGCAGTTAGTGCTCAGCCGGCTGTAGCGAGCTGATGCATGTTATCACCCGAGGAGTCCGACTGACATTCAGAGAGGACATGTGGTTGGGGTCCTATCTTCTCTAAAGAGGTTTGGACAGGGTCCGTCATGGAGTCCTGTCGTCACAGTAAGTCAGAGTGCAATTCTTAATAATGCACTCGTAGAAGGATGTACATTGATCCAGTCTGGCGTCCGTCTGGTGACAGAAGGATCATATCCACGGTGTAAATGGCGTTTGATGATTCTAACACAATTTAGATGTTAATCTTGTTGGAGATCCCCTCCTTTCTTATACCTACCTTTATTTTGTTTATTATGTCACCGTAATTGAATACATACATCTTGGACAATTAATACAAAACAAAGGCGGGATCTTCAACAACACTAGGATACAGCTCAGCAAAATTCAAAACCCCAAATGCAAGAACAGAGCAGACACACACAGAGATCGACACAAAAGTGACAAGTAACACCAATGATTTAAAGAAGATCCTGACGATTATTTCAACAACACCTGCAATAGAGCACAAAATTTAACATAGACGGACCCCTAGCAAGCTAGAGATGCGAGCAGGTTCCCGGGAGGAGTAAGCATTCCCTGTTGGCTAGCTGCACTCGCCGTCGATGTTCACGCACGAAAATGAAATAATATATGAAATACATGCACTGTCTGGTGTTATGTCTATATAGAAAGTGCTATGGAGACAATGTCAGGGAACAACCAACTAACACTATAGAAACAGCAAATACAAAAGACCACACATAAACCAACCAGACCAAATATCAAAATTTATACAATCATTATGTTTACTTTTGCATATAATGATGACTGCTTATTTGATAATTGATAATAACAGATGTGTAAATACATATTACAATTATCCAAATAGAATTATATGAAATAATTAAGCTTAAACTTAGGTATTGTTATATTTTGTCGCAGAGAACTTAAATTTGAATCATCAAACAATATAACAATTTTAATATTTCCATGTGATTACTGTCAATCGATGTCAATTGCTTACTTATGATTTGTCGACGAAGCTATCTAAACATTTTCTAGACTTATAGTCTAGGAAGTGTTCGAGTGGCACATTGACATATTTGTTTATATGTCGGGATGACATATTTGCAATAATACAATAAGTTTGATAACGATATGAATTGAGTTGTTCTGGAGCTGTACGCACTTTAAAAAATTTCTCAAAATTTAAACAAGAAGGTGTTGCTAAGCTGCTAAAATAAATTTGGATTGTCTAAAATATTTAGATAAAGAAGTACCACTGGTGACGACGTACTGTCAGAGACACTTGTCTGGTACATCAAATTGCATATTCAACTGTTCTAAATGATGCTATTGAATTTGAAGACGTTTGACATTTGAACTACTTGGTGAGTGTCACTGCTGGTAGACCAGGAATCCCCGAGGGCACTTCGGTTGATCGTCTGTCTCTTCAACACATTCAAAAATTTCTGTTACAAAATTTCTTGAAATTTCTAAAACGTGGGTCCTGTAGCATCATATCCCAACCATCCTTTCGGTACATTTTTTAACATCGTAATTTTCATCTTCTTTGGCCATATTACATTTTTTTAGATTAAGGATCACTGACGAGGGTAAAGTACCCGAAACGTGCATGTCTGGACCATGCTGCATATTCATCTGTTCTTAATGATGCTATTGAATTTTAAGACGATTAACATTTGAAATGTTTCTCAATTGAACATCGACGGCGGGTGTGGCAGGCCAAACAGGGGATACTTACTCCTCCCGGGCACCTGGTTCCACCTCTAGCTTGCTAGGGGTCCGTCGATGTTCAGTTTGGTGCTCTATTGTGAGTGTTGCATATTGAGATTGGCGACAGGATCTTCTTTATCTCAAGAAGCAAAAGTTGGAACACATCAAGTTTCACAATAAAATGTACACAATGATAGAACGACGTCCACTGTCCTTCCTTCATTGTCAACGACAGGCCTGGTTTCTTTATATTTCACTTCAACAAAGAAAGAACCCAATGTCCTGGATCAAAAAAGTTTATTTTCCTATTAAATACAAACTTAGTAACTTGCTTACTTCCATGAATGCTTAATGGTAGAAGGAAAAAGAACAAAAAAAAAATTTTCTCAGAATTTTATTCTTTATCAGCGATTAATTGATTATTAAAATCCATTGATTGCAAAAAGAATACGGACATGGAATTTCTACACAACCAGAAAATACCGGTAATTCTTCTGTGAAAAATACAAAAAAAAAGCATACATTGGGAAATAATGATTCCTTTTATTATCATAAAAAAATGATGCTTTATTTTCTTCTACAAATAGGAATGACATACCATCATTTGTGAAAAAATGTATATAAAGCACAGAAAATGTATCACATCACATAGATCAAATAGACTAATGAACGAACGGAATTTGTTCGAAACGTCAATTGGATTGGCGACAGCACAAAACATAAGAAACAGCACATTCAATGACATAATGAAATATTATACATTCAATTACGTGGGCTGTTCCGAAAGCTCATGGACAACACCATTTAAGGAAAGATCTGTAGAATTTGATAAAAGCCATGTTGATTTCCTTATAATACGCATAATTTTGAATACATATACAAATTTTCATTACGATTGGTCAATAATAACCCTCCAAATGCCCTTTTGATTAACATAAGGTTCTAGGTAACGGAGCAGCTAATAAAAAGTAACGACGTCGTCAGATGTCCACTACAAATTTGACATTTTAAAAGAAATAACAACACCTCTCATCTGTATAAAATTTAAATATCTTTTCATGTATTTTGATAAGGAAGATATGTTCTATTTTCACGTGCATTTCTACTTCTGTATCATATTGTGCTTTCATCTTTGAATCATTCAAAGTCGGGTCACCATTAAGGGAGAAAACGGCATCACTTTACTTATTTTCGTTTACATTTTTGTTCAACTCTAACCAAAATCGCGTGCTTATGTATCTAATCGTCATAAAAACACATTCCTCCTATTCTAGCAGCATTAGTTTTTATGTATTTTGTCCATATCAAGATGCATCCATCAGCTATTAAGTCTCCGTCTGTTTTATTCAACCGAAATTCAAAACTGTCTGGTGCTCCATAAAGAGCGCTGACGTCATAAATTTTTGGTTGATTTGTTCATCAATATCATGCATAACTCATCATAAAAGTTGTAAATCGGGTCCAATTTTGATAAAACTTTGCAGTTGTCATAACAAATAATAGTATTATTGATATAGAAAGTTTAATTGATAGTCAAATATTTTTTTCTAATTTTATTCAGCAATTTAATGAAAGGGGTAGGTTTATTTCAACAACTCAAATTTTACTGCTCCGTAACCTCTACCTTTCATGTATAAAGGTGACAATTATGCCCTCTTAGCTAATTATTTTAACTTGATATTATTTGTTTTCTCTTTCTGAATGTATCCCTTTCATTTCTAGAAAATTTCATTCGCATACGACTTCAAATGTGATTTTTAAGGCATGTGTCCACGAACTTTTGAAACGGCCCTCGTATCTAATGAAAGAATTTGCGATTGTATTGAAGATACCTATAAAGTAACTGCTTGTTCATTTTGATCTACGTAGATTCATACATGAGCATATTTGGGCTACCTTTTTTCCAAATTGACGTCCTGGGGGAGATAGAAAGAAATAAATGAACGGATTTGCACTGTGTCTCACCAGCCAAAAGACACTTACACTTGTGTATATAATAAAATTTCTTCCAAACCACTGCGGACCCATTATAAGTGACAAGGCCGAAAATACAAGATCTATAATGGCAGGTGCTATATAGATAAAGGTGATTATAGATACAAGTATGTACATCTGATGCGCTGAATCTCTACATGCTTTTATGCAAGAAACTTTCTTGATCTTTAGAAAATGAAATATTAGCAGTAAAATTGTAGGTACAATGGTAAGGTAAAGATTAAAGAATAAGGAGGAAAACATGAATTCTAATATTTGTAACGACAAATTATGGAGAAACATTGGTGTATTTTCTTCGAAAAAGACTTTTGCCAGAGGTAATATAGCAGCTGAAGAAATAAGCATACTTATAAGTGTACCAATAAGAGACGAAACGCTTACTTTGTTACATGTAAGGAATCGTCGAGACAAAATAGGATGAACAATTTGGAGATATCGCAAAATTGAGAGCAGAATGATGTGAACTGCTGAATTATGTTGACAAATAAATGTCAAGAGACTTGTCGTAAGATACAGATATTTCTGTCGCACGCAGAGTAAAAGAACATATGGTAAACTTGTGAACGTGTTAGCATATACCATCAAAAGGCTGAAAATGTCAACGATTGCTAAGTGTACTAATAATCTATGGTTTGGTGAACATAACGTTGGAGAGCACAATATAACACAAATTGTGAGAATATTCCCAATGAAACCGATGGAAGCTATAATCGAGGCAATGGTTTGAATAGGCACCATGAGATTTTCCCATCGGTTGTTAAATAATTTTAAAAGATTACTGGGAAATATTCCAAGTATGTCGCAGATTTGCTGGAAATCATTGTAACCTCTAGAAAATCTATCACAGTCACAAAAGCTGCGCAAAGATACAAAAATATCACTACCATTACTACTAATGTATGTGTTTTCGAAATGAGCACATTCTTCGCTGGATGCATTCTGTTTATGAAAAATTTTACAGAAGGTTTCGCATAAAGTATGTAGTGTCGACACATTCATTGATCGCTGATAGAGCCTTTGCTGGTCTGAAAGATTTATTTGCAGTGGTTGTTCAAACGCTGTCAATGATTCATTGATGCACGGCTTCGCACAAAATATACTCATAGGATACGTAAAAGCTAGTATCATCAATCGTATTTTAAATGCAATCCGGATCAATTTGAAACTCCTCATTTCTTCTATTCCCGAATACTTTCATCAATAAAAAAAAACTTAAAAACGGATTCTTGTATCCGATAGCCTGAAATGATAGAAATATAAGCAAAGTCACATTGATCAAAATATAACACACAGTGATATATAAGTTCTATTATACATATATCGTTTAGTTGGGAGGGAGACATGAAGATATTTTCAACCCTGAAAAATCATTTTCACATAAGGGCAAAGCCAGTTAAACTGAAAGCTGGTATTTTTATATGTAGCCCGCAGTAGTTACCGTAATAAGAGAGGCGACGCAGTATATTCGGAAGCGACCTTATGTATAAGTTTTCCTTGTTGCTCATTCCTGACTGTTTCTGATCTAAACTTATTATTGTTTAAATCAGCAAAGAATATGGGGTTATGTAACAGTCCAAGAGAATACTGAAAACAGTAATATTACTAAAAATGATAACTTAAATTGGAGTTATCTTTCTTGGAAATTTATCTCTTTATATTACTGTAAACAGTAATACTATTTAGATTGACAGTTCGCTCTTATACCAGTGGATTCAGGGAGAAATCAGGGTGATTAGGAGTTGTATCTCAGTCAAATGTACACTGAAAAATTGTTTAAAACATCAGGAAATTTTTTTCCTCAACATATTTGAAGAAAATATGATATCAGAAAGAAGAAAAAGTGAAAAATAGGTTCCAAATGGACATTATCTTCACTTTTTGGTAAAAAAAATTGTTCATATTTAATGAATATGTTGTTGAATGAAAGAATAGTGTTATAAAAGCTGTGCTTTTAGCTTTAAAACGTTGCTTTGTCTATATTACAGAAAGATGTAATATAAGGTGGCAAAATTACTGTTTTCAATAATATCGGGTATTATTGTTAACAGTAATATTACAGTTTTAAGTAATATTATTGTTTCTAGTATTCTCTTGGACTGTGTAATACCCCCATGACTTCACTGAATGGAGACATTAAGATTTGTCGCCAGTCAACGTTACCTTTCTAGACCAATCAGATTTTTTTTGTAAAATTTGTCATACATGTATCAATTATATGAAGTATAAGGAATAATTATATTGATATAACCATTCCAACTAGCAGATCACGGGTTTTCCTACAAAAGGATTTTAAGTTACTTAAGCCTCAGGGAATATGTTGTAATGTCACTTTACATCGAGAATCTTACTTGCTTTAAAGACATCAACTGTGCGTCTTTGGAGACTCCTGTGTATGCAAGAAATTTGAAAGGTTCTTATCCCGTAATCCAGATAATCACACCATTTGCTATTTACACATGAGATAGCCGTAACGTTGAAAATCGGTATCTGTTAAATATAAGGCAATCAACTGAGAAAAAAAGCAAAGTGATAAACATATCCTACTGTTTGTTTTGTAATATTCTTACATACATTTGCATCACGTCAAAATACAGGTTCCCGACAGAAGGATATATTAAGGATAATTTTCCTCTCCTCTCTGTTCCAAACAACCTTTAATATGATTGAACAAAGGAATGCTTATGTAATGGAATGTATACCATGGGCGTCTAATCAAGATAATTCTATAGTAATAGCATATAACACGGTATATCCCAGGAGTAAACGATCAACCGCCACTAAATGTTTTCACTTACATCAAGTTATTTGCTTATAAAAATTCAGGATTAAATATAAATGAATATAGCACAGTTTTATAAAGGAATGAAATTAAAAATAACGCATATTGGGATTGGGAATCGTGTCAAGATAATTACTACACTCTGTACGAAGATCAGACTTGTTTCTTATATTAGTGATTTTAAAATATTAGAAAAGAAAGGAGGGGATCTCCAACAACACTCGGTTGCAGCATCAACAACAAACCCCAAAAACACCCAATGAAAAAAATACAGAACAGACACCCACAGAAAGAGACACAAAAGGGACAAGGAATACCAATCCAAACCATAGAAACATGAAACACAGAAGATCACACACAAACTAACGAGACCAACTCACACCATACAAACATGAAACACAAAAGACCATACATAAACCAACGAGACCAATGGGCAACCGGTGCCGACTTAGGACGGCCAACGGCTACGTAAAATGCAGACGGTGTGGTTATCAGGAAGCGATCCCAACAACAGCGATCAACCAAGGAGTAAAACAATAGAAGACCCCAAGACAAACAACTTACATCACAGATACTAGCAAAATGATACATCCTGCTTTAAATGAAAGAAAGCAAGAATTCTGATAACGTGAGACATGATACTCTTGATGGTGACATGAAGATTTTTCATCCACCCACGTTAGACTTTTGCGAAAGAAAATATATCAAGATTGGAAAAGCCAAAAGTGGGTAATTATCACTGACGAGGGTTAAGTACCCGAAACGTGCATGTCTTATTCATGCTGCAAATTTATCTGTTCTTAAATGATGCTATTGAATTTGAAGACGTTTAACATATGTAACTTACTGAAGTCGAAACGATGGCTGGAATTAAACAAGTAAACAGCAGTAATATATACTTTAGGCCACCCAAAACCTGATATGACTGGATTGACTAAAAAGAAACTAATAGACAAATTATTAATCAACAGATCAATTATACTCCCGCTCGGCTAATTTCACATTTAATTATAATACTCAAAAAAGAATAAAATCACACGACCAATTTTTGTATACTCTCAGCCAAAAGGTACTCTGTTACCATTCAAATGTTGTAAAGTATAAGAAAAATATTCACATTTCAATTCTCACAGTACAAAGTCAAGACCTTACTGAACACAAATATTGGGTCATTTTGAATTTAAAAGACCTTTCCTGAAAACTGAAAGAAGTTTGAAAAATAGAAAAAGTGTTTCCAATCAAGCGGTATTTAAAAAATCATCTGAACTAAGTACCGTCTTCGTAATGACGGTGCTTCTGTGACATTTCGGTCAGTTGTAAACAATATTTTGGATAAGATGCAAAATTAGACAAGTTTTAAAAAATGCCATTTTTTCAAATGTTCCTTGGTTTCCTGGAGGTTACATTTTTAACATATAAAAGAATGATTCGCATGAGATATGATTTTCCTACCCGGTCAGGTTAATAAAATTCTAAATCTATCATTCATCTAATCGTTATTTTGTACTGAAAAAGGATAATAAGGATAGAAGGTCTAGTGAAATATGTAATTCTAAGCTTTATCAGTATATACTTTAACAGTAAATTTCAAGCTACAAATCTAGAGCATGTAAATATATATCTCTCTCAATGTATCTTTTAAAATTGAGCAATATGACCCATAATCGAATTTGACATGCAAATCTGTATCCCAAATATGATTTAATTTTCTGTAACGGTTTTCCTTTAAATACCGGAAACCACAAATTCTGATTTTTTTCTAAATTCCGAGGAACAAAACGCTGGACATGATGGAATGAAGAGACCTATACTTACAGTTTAGCTGTATTTCTTAGTGTCAAAGCTATATTATTATCTGCAATTTATTTCTTTAAATGCCCAGAAAACACAAGGATGAAGGGACATAACTTTGCCAATGATTGCGCTAAATAGCTATCGAAAATATCAGAAGAATGAATAAAATAATTAATTGATGAAAATGGGGCTATAAATTCTCTCCGTTGAGAAATAATATCCCTTTCGTCAGGACAGACTTAAATAAGTTAAATGTTAAACGTCTTTAAATTCAATAGCATCATTTAAAACCTGATAAATTTACAGCATGGACCAGACATGCACGTTTTGGGTATTAAACCCTCGTCAGTGATCCTCAGTCTAAACAATGTAATATGACCAGAAAGTATGAAAATTATTATGTCCAAACATGTACCAAAAGACGTTGCATGATGCGTGGGATATGATGCTATAGGACCCACGTTTTAGAAATTTCAAGCAATTTTGTAACAGAAAATTTCAAATGCGTTGAAAACACAGACGATCAACCGAAGTTGATCGAACTTGGCTACATGTGCCCTCGGGGACACTTGGTCCACCAGCAGTGATATCATATTAGAATCGCTATATAAAGAGAAATGTTGTCCAGATATTAAAAAAGACACAAAAAAGGAAATATTGATTAAAATAATTCAACGAAATGATAAAGAATATTTTTATCTACTTACCAAGAAAGCTGATTCTGGGATTAATGCCTCAGCTTTCCTGTGGTCATATGTATTTAAGAAATGTAGTGCCAATGGCAGTTGTCATTGATGAATGAATCATTTCCAGGAGGTTTTACCGTCTAAGGTATGAAAACAGATGGAAGTCATTGATTTTCCTGAGAATCATCTAATTGCGATGGCAAATTGTCAGAATATTGTGACAAATCAGTGAATGAAAGTAAAACAAAAACAAAATATCAAAATTGTCTTCTTGGAACACTTCAGTATCATTGTAATACAGTCTTCTTAGTTCCAAAAAAAAAACCGCAAGGACAGGGCATTTTTATGGTTCTGAATTTTCTGTTTAAAGTATATTTAATGTTATTTTACTCCGCTTCACTGATGGTCACTCCCAACCAATCATATTTTTGGATACCTTGATCTCAGCTTCGGACTTTTTTTTTTACATTTTAACAACATGATCATGAATATATCTGGACCGTCTTTATTTTTTGTAAAAGCTGTTGTTTGCAGTTGAGTTGGTAACATCCGTTTGTTTTTTAAGCTTACTTGAGTCACAGGCTCGAAATGAGCTATTGCTCCTTTTATCCATTAAGTTTTGATATTTTCGGCGAATTCTCCTTCAAGGATTTTGATGATATATGCATCAAGTGATAAAGCTCACGAAGGAATCAAATAAGTTTTCCCCTGAACCTCTTAAAGCTTGTTTCTTTTTTTGTTTTGTTTTGTTTGTTTTGTTTTTTTTTTTGTGCTGTTTTGTTTTTCTTTTTTTTTTTTTTTTTGCTTTTAGGGAATTTTATTAAAATAAGCATTTTCTTCAAACCATTTAACCCTCAAAGTATGTTTTATAAATGTTTTTATTTAAAGCTGGATTCTAGTAAGAATTCGATGAATGAAATTTAATAAAATCATTTTTGATAGAAAATATATTTTTAAATAATTCGAGATAATCTCTTTTTCTCTGCAGATAAGCAGGGGTACATTTATTTTTAGAATTAGTGTATTATATATTCTAAGATCAGATTGCCCTTACTCTTTTCTTTTATTCTACCTCTATGTTTTGGATCTTTCGTTCGGCTTGGTTTTGACATTTTTCATTTGTACTGTAAGCACAATGTTTTGTGAATATTGTACTGTATGCATAATGAGTGTGAATTCTGTACTGTATGTATAATGTTTTGTGAATTTTGTACTGTATGCATAATGATTTGTGAATTTTGTGCTGTATGCATAATGATTTTTGAATTTTGTACTGTATGCATAATGATTTGTGAATTTCGTACTGTATGCATATTGATTTTTGAATTTCGTGCTGTATGCATAATGATTTGTGAATTTTGTACTGTATGTATATTGATTTTTGAATTTCGTTCTGTATGTAGAATGATTTGTGAATTTTGTGCTGTATGCATAATGATTTTTGAATTTCGTACTGTATGCATAATGATTTGTGAATTTTGTGCTGTATGCATAATGATTTGTGAATTTTGATTTCTGCTTTAAAATCTGTGTTTGACTTTCACTCAGAAACTCAAACTTTTCCTCTTAATATACATTTCTATTCAGGTACGCGTACTTCGCACTTCGGACGTTGCACTTTGTTGGGATTGTATAGATGCAAAAGTTGATGGAGTCGCCTCATATGAATTATGTTTAGCGAGAACACCAGTTCTATTATCTAAATGACCAAATAGGAAGAAGGGCTTAACTTATTTATCTAATGTGCATTCAGATTGCTTCTTTTAACCGCCCAAGATTCCTTTGATTTTAACTCTAAAAGAGCGAAGTCCGAAGCTTTTTCAACTTGAATAATGCCCATTGGAAATATGATCATCCAAAGATCATAAAGAGTGATTATTGTCTTTATTATTAGACATTTTTAAGTTGACGAACTTCGGACTTCGCACTTTGCACTTCGCATTTTTAGGAATCATATCAAAGAAGTCTGGGGCGGTTAAACTACGCAAATCTGCAATTTCGATGGTAATTCTGTCTGCCTTTTTCATTTTGTTTATAATGTCACTATGAAAGACAGGTTGTGAAATATCCATAGTAATATACTTTGTTGCTTCAAAGGGTCCGAATTGTAAAAGAAGCTGACAATATTTTTTTGTAAAATTTCCAGAAAGTCTTCATTAGTTTGTGAAAGCAAAATTTTGACCCAAAAGTTTTCATCAGACGGACACTTATTTTGGCAATTGAACAATCTACAGTCTTGTATCAGCGCATTTTTAAGAATTGAAATAGGACTAACTGTGATGACCGGACGTCTTGATTTGTCCTGTCCAAACCTCAATAGAGAAGGCAGGGCCCCAACCACCTGTCCTCTCTGAACTCTTAATGTCGGTTGGACTCCTCGGGTAATAACATACATGAGCTGGTTACAGCCGGCAGAATGTGGACTGTATTCTGTACGCTCTCTATTTTTATCATCATTTCGATATCCATCTGTAAGTTGCTCGGGCCACTGCGACATACTGTCTTGTTTGTATGGTCATCTAACAGTGAGGAGATTATTTTACACCACTAATGTGCGTTCTTCTAGACCTCTTAGTACCCGAAAAAGTGGGAGAGTTATGTACAAGTAATCCGGATAACAACACCATATGCTACTTGCATAGCAGTTTGCCGTCTGAAGTCGGCAACGAATTATGTGTGGTATTTTGTGTTTGATTTTTTGTGTTTTCTTTCATGTTCCTTGTCCGTTCTGCATCTCTTGCTGATGATATCAACTCTGTGAATTGGTTGTGTCTGATGTTTTGCTGTGCAACCGAGTGTTAATGGAGATTATCTCCCTTTTTCGGTAAATTATAAAGTTCAATGCCATAATCTAAGCAGAGATGAATTTGCAGTATGGTATTTCGTGTTTCGTGTTTTTGCATTGGGTGTTTTGGGGTTTTGATGTGGGTGCTGCAGTCTGGTGTTGTTGAAGATATCCTCCTTTGTTCGATGTATTGCTGTGGATACTACAATCTAGTCCTGAAGGATATCCCCTCTTTTATTTACGTGTAGTTGTACCAATGTACCATTGTACGTGTATGTGATAAAAAAGAATCGACGCTGTATTGCGAGTAAATAATATATTTATGAAATTAAGGTCATGTGCTTCTTACTTCTTTCCCTTGATTCTTCCCTTTTGCTAATTCTAATTTTGTTGATACAATAATGTCGAAGGATTCCAATTCTCTACCTTCTTGAAAAAAATTCCAAACCAATTTACATGCACCAGACACGTGTTTCGAATATTAAATTCTCA
The DNA here is from genome assembly GCA_028142955.1 of Pinctada fucata. NCBI lineage: Eukaryota > Metazoa > Mollusca > Bivalvia > Pterioida > Pteriidae > Pinctada > Pinctada fucata. The sequence continues at coordinate 810,703 of AP027107.1, forward strand.
TCAGTGATGCTTTCAGCGGAGCCACCAAAATTAATTTCAGTAGCGCCCTCTTTGATTTTTTGAAGTTAGATTTTTACATTTACATTACAGAGAGCGCGCGGCTTCAAATTTCCTGTAGGGTCGATTCAGTAGCATATCCAAATAAAATCTATGTTCAAAAAGCATTGGAGGGATGGTGCTAAGATGTTAAACTCCTCTAATTTCGATGATATTTATCGGTAAAATGGCTAGTTTCCGAAATAGCAAAAAATTATATATGATGTCACATTGATAAAAGGCCAAAACAAAGCTTCTTTCATGTGACAGAGCTGGAAAGAAGTAATTAATACACTTGACAAACTTTAGGCCACGGGGTACGATTTTAACTGCTCCACACTGCAACGTGAAATAAGTGTCTTTGTATACTTTGTACCATTATTTCATTATTTTCATTATTCATCAATTTTGTTCAAGGGGTCGGGACCACGAAACCCCTTTTCGGCTATGCAATTTCCTTCCAAATTAATATCCAGTGATTTAATTATTTTCGAAGTGTCTGTATAACGCCTCTACAAACGTACAGAGAGAAATTTATCTATAGCTGCATAGACAATGTCGCCTATAATGACGTCAATAACGTCGAACGCCACCACGTTTGTCCTGTTCAAATAATACGTCGCCAGTTTTGAACTTGAAAATCAACAATGCTTAAATGCCGTCAGATGCAAAATAAACTAAATAATATGACAGGAATTTTTATTAAATTATAAGAAATGACTGTAATAATTTTTCTGTCTATCGGTGTATAGGTCAAAAATTGATGCACAAACAAAATATAATCCGCTTCGCGGAATATATAGTTTCTGTATCGGTTTTTGTACATATATCAATAGACAGAAAAATCATAACAGTCTTTTCTTAATGAAAAATACTTGATTTATCGTATAAACATTAATGAATGTTTCCTGCTTTTAAGGAAAGGAAGATATCACCAAGCGGAGCACCGTAGGAAGTACTATGACGTCATCAAGTGACGTCTTTTTGACGTTATAGATAAAACATGGTAAAAATGCTCGAAAATATATTACTTTAGTGGAGAATTTCGATGAGGTTACATGCGTCGAGAAACATAAAACATGTAAAATGTTTTATGTTTCTCGACACATGCGAAGAAAAGGGAGAGATCTACAGCATAGTATGACGATTATCTTTCATTTGTATTTCTTCATGTTTATCGATGCATGTGGCCAATGCTTATTTCATTGAAAACATTTATGTTTTGTAGCAACACTGATTTGGGAGTTTTCAGAGGGCTTCAAAACTTATGAAGCGTATATAAATGCATTGTTTACAAAATATTTACTCATAATTTAGTAAAGAACTTTACAAATAATCAAATCACAAAAATATTCAATGAATTCCAATGTTTAAAAAAGGGCCGATTCAGGGATTCTTGATCCTACCCCTTTCTGGCAAATAATAAAAACGCATCGGTACCCTACAATGAGATTTTTGCAATATTTTTCATTAAATTACGCATATGAATACGCCCTACAGAAACTTAGGAGGGAAATATCTATCAATCCTGTGATTAATCATAGCTTTTATAACACTAATGAGGATTCAGTATTCGAAAAATGCATGTCTGGTGCATCGAATTTGAAAATCATTATAACCAGACTTCTGCTCTCTTACAGTAAAAATCTTCTTTTTTAACTTTTCACGTATCTTGCAACCCTAACGGCGTAACGTAATTTTACGTCTCCCTCTACTGCGAATCAATCGTTTTTGCGAACGAAGGATAAATGTCCCTTGTTATCATATCAGCGTTTTCTGATAATCATTTGAAAACGTTACTACATATCAACTTTGGTTTCGGAACTTTAGTCTACAAACACTTACATCAAAAGCAATGAAAGTGTTCCTAACATTTTGAACAAACACAACAGTGAAATTTCTTCATTCAAGATCCCTATTTCTAAACTGGATCTTCCTACACTATACTGCATAACAAAATTGCACAAGTCTCCTTACAAATTTCGATACATTGCTAATTCTAGCAACTGCTCAACTACAATTTTGTCTAGAAATCTGACGTCAGCACTCACGGTGATAAAGGAACACGTTGCAAAATATTGTGAAACTGTTCTAAACAGGAATGATGTAAACTTATTTTGGTCTATTAAAAATTCAGGGGATGTGATTGACAAGATGAAATCGAGAAATTTTCAAGCCAATTCGATTTCTTCGTACGACTTTTCAAATATGTACACCACGCTTCCTCACGATAAGATTAATGATCAATTGTCCAAACTCATTAAATGGTGCTTTAACCGAGAGGGTAAAACTTATATTTGTACATCTGAATCAAAGGGTTTCTTTTCCAATACAGAATACAAATTATATAAATCATGGACATGTAGTGACCTTTGTATTGCCTTGTCCTTTCTTTTGGACAACATTTATGTAAGATTTGGTGAGAATCTCTACAAGCAGGTTGTAGGGATCCCTATGGATACTAATTGTGCGCCTCTTGTTGCAGATTTATTTTTATTCACGTATGAAAAAGAATTTATCAAAAATCTTCAAAAACAAAGAAAACATGATGATGTGAAATGTTTCAATGGTACTTCTAGGTACCTGGATGATATCCTTACTATCGACAATCCTGTTTTTGAAAAATATAAAAATGTCATTTATCCACAGGAACTGACTCTAAACAAGGCGAACGTCACAAACACAGAAACACCATTTTTGGACCTGAATATCAAAATTATTAATGGAGAGATTCATACAAGAGTGTATGACAAAAGAGATGACTTTGGATTCAATATAGTAAATTTTCCCTGGCTTGACGGTGATGTTCCTAGATTACCGTCTTATGGTATCTACATTTCGCAGCTCATCCGGTATGCTAGAGCATGTACTGATGTTTTGGATTTTCATGATAGAAATTTACAAATAACAAAGAAACTTTTAGGTCAAGGTTTTCGCTTTCACAAACTTGTCAAGACATTCTGGAAATTTTACAAAAATTATTGTCAACTACTTTTGAAATTCGGACCCATACAAGCTACAGAGTATATTACTTTGGGTATTTCGCAACCTGCATTTTATGGTGACATGATCAACAAAATTAGAAGGATCAAAGGTAGACAGAATTACTATCGAAAATGCGTCAGAATCATCAAACGCCTCTTATACCGTGGATATGATCCTAATGTCACCAGACGGACACTAGGCTTGGTACTTGACCAATCTACAGTCTTGTACCAGCGCATCCTTAATACTTGCACGCTGACTGACTGTGACGACGGGACTCCATGACGGGCCCTGTCCAAACCTCTTTAGAGAAGACAGGGCCCCGACCACCTGTCCTCTCTGAATGTCAGTCGGACTCCTCGGGTGATAACATACATTAGCTCGCTACAGCCGGCAGAGCACAGGTCGTATCACGCATGCCCTCTTTTTATATCAATTTACATATTCATCTATGTTGCTTGGGCCACTGCGTCTTGCGGTCTTGTTTGTGTGTGGTCATCTGACAGTGAGGAGGTTGTTTTACACCACAATTGTACGTTATTCGAGACCTCTGGGTAATCGGAATAGTGGGAGGGTTGTGCGCACGTAATCCAGGATAACCACACCGTCTGCTACTGACGAGGCAGATGGCCGTCCTAAGTCGGCACCGTTTGCCCATTGGTCTCGTTGGTTTATGTGTAGTCATTTGTGTTTTATGTTTTTCTGTGATTTGACGTTCATTGTACTACTGCGTCTCTTTCTGTGCGTGTCATTTTTGTGTTTTACAGTGGGTGTTTTGGGAGGTTGCTGTTGATGCTGCAACTAGGTGTTGTTGGAGATCCCCTCCTTTCTGGTAGTTCTTCATTCCGGTACTGCACATACCATTTTACATAGTTTTACAACATGAAGTATAAAGTAGATGTCGAGTATATGAAATTTTACTTAGCAAAAACCCTCTGGCATAGGCAGCCCGCATTCAAAATGGTAAACACAATATGACAACATGGTATCGAAAGAATATTCTGTCATGTTTGGTTTCCATGATTCATTACATTCGTATGACACAAGTAGATCGACGTTCAAAGTATTGTTAGTGGCAGCATACAATTCTATGTAAATATCAACACCGCCATCTGGCTCAAATGTAAGCTTGTTATTAGAGACGATTGTCGAGCTTTGATTGCATGAAAAGTCAGACTGATCCGACACACGAATTTCGACATCACCTTCAGTGCTTGTGGTAAGCACGGACACATTAGCTGTCCACAATGGCGTCTTAAACTTGAAAATAGGATGACTGTCTTCCGAAACTTTTATGCCACTGCTTGTTCGATTAAAGGTAAGATAGGGTATATTTTCTAGCGTGAAACAATCGGTAACACCTATAGCGCTAAACGATTTCTGAAAAATACCTACATTTAGGCCAAGGTCATAAGCTGCCTTGATGACGTCACAACCTGCTTGTTGGTAGGTACTCATGTGATGCCAGTATAACTTGTTTGTTCGATCAAAAGCTCGAAAAGCGTTCCTGAACGAAACATTGTGTTTTGCAACAATATTGTAGAATGCCAGCCGGAATGGCCCAGACAAGCGATGGGGCACCTGCTCAGCTGTATAATTGTCAACGTGCGCAATGGACCCGTCAAGCTCTGGGTTTTCAAATGTTCTGAGGAACGGCATTTGGCGTGTAACTTCTTTTCCAATATTCCAGTCTACATTACTTTCTGAGAAAAATGCAACGGCACTTTCACCCAATATATCTGCAAAGGCCTCATTAATACCACCGGACTGTCTCATGTAGAAAAGATTAGAGTTTTGGTCAACGACCCCATGTCCAATTTCATGACCAACAATATCCAGAGACACTAATGGATAAAACATGTAATCCCCATCTCCGAATGAAACATTTTTCCCGTTCCACATTGCGTTGTCAACATCTTTGCCAAAGTGGACTCTCAAAACTATCTTTTCCTTCAGTGGGGGTTCTCCTATCCATTCCTCGTACATTTTTGCCACTATGGTTCCATAAAAGAAGGCATCCAATGAGGGTGAGAACGCGCCTTTGTCTGTGTCGTTTAAGCCCGTACTACATTGATAACTTATAGTTTCTTGTGTGGTAGAAGTCTCATTTTCAGATTCATTCATGTCAACCACACGAACATATTCGTTTTCAAGAAGGCATTTTTGAGTAGGCTGTACACAATAAGGATATGTACCATATTCTATCTTCCCTTGCTTAACATTGCCTCCAAAACCCTTTACGGAATCAGAACTGCATATGTTTTCAAGTGCATTGAATCGCTCTAGAATTTCTCCACTTTGTGCGTCAATGATCATGGTTGGTCTCTTAGCTGGCTCAGTTTCTATGAGATATTGTACATAATAAACCAGTTTTGCCTTGCTATTTTCCCATGGATAGATCCACAACTCTATCTTTTCATCTCCAATATCAGACCTACGGTTCTCATCAACCTCTGCCTTAACAGCTATATCTAGAGCCATGTCCTTTGATAGTCTTGTATTGACATCAGGCAAGTCCCTATCAATATCTTGTATTAAGGTTCCAGTAGCACCTCCTGTCAGAATGCCGTCTTTTGATACTTCAACAGTTAAAGCGCCGTCAAAAACCGGTACATTTTTGTATGTCTCTTGTAGTTTTTCTACAAGAAAGCCTTGGGAGCTTTGCTCAGTTTTGATTATATTAAGGTCTTCATAGGGTTGCAAGCGTAACAATTCTGATTTCGTGATCTGACTATCTGTTTCAATTGCAGCTCTTTTTCTTATCCTATGCATCTTGGCTTCATTCCTTAAACTGATGGTTTCCAGTGCTCTCTGCCTGACATCAACTCTCTTATAGCTTGTCACATGTACAATAGCTAAGGCGAATACACACCCTGTTCAACGTAAAAAAGAATAACAAAATAAAAAAATAATAACATCTAAATCTCCTGAAAATTCTAGGACAAATCATTTCTAAATATTTTGTTTCATCAAAATACATATACATTTTTGCGCAACAACGTAGAATTTATTTCTTTAGAAAGGAATTTATTCCAGTCAAAATCAGGTTGAATCTCGTTTTCAAATGCACTAGTAAACGAAGCCAGCATATTTTCTAGTTTTGTTTTGGTTTTTTTATTTTTGTGAAACAAAAGATTGACGGTTAACGGGCGAAATAATCCAAAAGTTTGAATTTTCAGTTCTGTTTACCTTATCTTTAAGATTCATACCGAAATACTTATTTAATTTCTCTATAAAAAGAGCCAGTTTGGTTCATATCCTTTTCATTTCATCTTTGCATTTTTCATAATAGTTACTATTTGAGGACGAAATATATATTTTCAAAAAATAAATAAATAAATAAATAAAATACTCCTAGTCATATTGTCGTCCAATTTCCATAGACAAAGTACTATTTTATTGCATGCCTATAATATTCGTGCATTCAAGCTGTCGTTCAAACGCTCATGATTTTTTTTTAGAATTTTGAATAGAAATACAGTACATTTTCAATGCCCTTGAAAGAGAAAAGCAGCATAAAGATACATACCAAAAGCATAAATATTCTTTATGTTTAGCATCGTGCAAACGTTACTGCATCATATGAGGATGGCGCATATAGCTATAGGTCAGCAAGCATTACAGCTCATCTCTGGAACAAAGCACTATACAGTTATGAGCTTGATTATGTGCTATTATCTTATAGACTATGTTTATTATAAAATCAGATACCGTAAATAAACGATCGCTTAAATTACACGTAATCAAAAGACTAATTTTCTGTCATTTTCTCTAATGAATACATTGAAATATAAAAATGCTCTTATTTATTTAACATTTGTTTCAAGTTTCCAGCCAATGGCTTTCTCGCCAAAAAGTGAGAATTTGAAATTACATTTATTCTTTTTTAAAATATAAAAGGATTGGAAATTTTTATGCCAATTTGTCGTTAATGTTCTCGACCATCCAAGCATTCTTTTGAATTTTTGTTTTTGTTTTTACGGTGACTTGATGGACAAACTTAGAAGGATCAAAGACAGATTGAACTTTATCGAAATGGAAAAAGACCATATTCGCATTCTATATCGTGGTTATTACTACAAGGTCATGAAAAGTGCCTTATGCCAGGTACATTGCATAATATTCTATTCACCGTGTGATGACTCAGACAAGATAAGAGCAGCACACAGAATACGTACACCAAATATGGATACAAAAAGAATTAGCGCGTAAGAAAAAAAGGAGCAAGTTCATGCACCAAATCACACTAGGAGATTGACTTACATTTAAAAAGGAAAGGTTGTCGGGCCCTAACTTCTCTCATGAGGATTGGGCTGAGTCCGTCATGGAGTCCAGTCATCACAGTCAATCAGAGGACAATTCTTATGAATACGTATGTACAAGTGCTGTAGATCAAGTACGATGCAGAATGGTGACAGCAGAATCATATACCGGTATTGATCCTGACGCATTATTTTAGATGGAAATTCCGTCTACCTTTGACCCTTCTTATTTAGTTTATTATGTCACATAAAAGGCAGGTTGTGAAATTTGGATCCACTTCCAAAATTAACAGACTCTGTTGCATCAATATATTTTAATTTAAAAAAAAGCTGAGCGTCATTTCACGCAACTAGTATCTGAAAAGCGTAAAATAAATTGAAGTAAATGTTTATAAGTAATTTCTAGATTTCCACTGGGAATTTTAAGAGAATCGATTGGATGATCATACTACTACAGCAATTTTTGTTATCTTGTATCTGTTTATTTTGACATTTTCTAAACATTGTAAGGCGCCGTATTTAATCATCTGAGTGAAACATCCTATTTCTCCGATCGGCAACTTTTTTCCTTCATGTACGTTTTGACATAATAACATGTCTCAACGAAAAAATGTTCAAGACATCTCCAACAAGACTACCCAGCATTAGCAAAAGCGGAACACACACAATGGAAGACATCTCCAGCGAGACTACCCAGCACAGGTCACAGCGGAACACACACAATAGAAGATATCTCCTACAAGACTACCCAGCACAGGCCACAACGGAACAACACACAATGGAGGATATCTCCTACAAGACTACCCAGCACAGGCCACAGCGGAACACACAATGGAGGACATCTCCAGCGAGACTACCCAGCACTGGCCACAGGGGAACACACACAATGGAGGACATCTCCAACAAAACTACCCAGCATTGGCCACAGCGGAACACACACAATGGAAGACATCTCCAGCGAGACTACCCAGCACTGGCCACAGCGGAACAAACACAATGGAAGACATCTGCAGCGAGACTATATGTACGAAGCACTGGCCACAGCGGAACACACACAATGGAAGTCATCTCCAGCGAGATTATATGTACCAAGCACTGGCCACAGCGGAATACACACAATGGAGGACATCTCCTTCAAGACTACCCAGCACTGGCCACAGCGGAACACACAGTGGAAGACATCTCCTACGAGATTACCCAGCACTGACAACAGCGGAACACACAATGGATGACATCTCCAGCGAGACTACCACTGGCCACAGCGGAACACACACAATGGAATATAGCTCCAACAAGACTACCCATCACGGGCCACAGCGGAACACACACAATGGAAGACAGATCCAGCGAGACTACCCAGCACTGGCCACAGTGAAACACACATAAGTGAAGACATCTCCAGCGAGACTACCCAGCCCTGGCTACAGCGGAACACACATAATGGAAGACATCTCCAGCGAGACTACCCAACACTGGTCACAGTGGAACACACACAAGTGAAGACATCTCTAACAAGACTACCCAGCACTGGTCACAGCGGAACACACAATGGAAGACATCTCCAGCGAGACTACCCAGCACTGGCCACAGGGGAACACACACAATGGAAGACATCTCCAGCGAGACTACCCAGCACAGGCCACAGCGGAACACACACAGTGGAAGACATCTCTAACAAGACTACCCAGCACTGGTCACAGCGGAACACACAATGGAAGACATCTCCAGCGAGACTACCCAGCACTGGCCACAGGGGAACACACACAATGGAAGACATCTCCAGCGAGACTACCCAGCACAGGCCAGTGAAACACACACAATGAAAGACATCTCCAACTAGACTACCCAGCACTGGTCACAGCGGAACACACAATGGAAGACATCTCCAGCGAGACTACCCAGCACTGGCCACAGGGGAACACACACAATGGAGGACATCTCCAACAAAACTACCCAGCATTGGCCACAGCGGAACACACACAATGGAAGACATCTCCAACAAGACTACCACTGGCCACAGTGGAACACACACAATGGAAGACAGATCCAGCGAGACTGCCCAGCACTGGCCACAGTGAAACACACATAAGTGAAGACATCTCCAGCGAGACTACCCAGCACTGGCTACAGCGGAACACACACAATGGAAGACATCTCCAGCGAGACTACCCAACACTGGCCACAGCGAAACACACCCACAAGAAGAAACAAACATAAATCAAAACAACTTAATAGGGAACAACAACAAGGGACAACGAGGGACACAATAACAGCCACGTCTGTCAAACAAACAAATCATTCAAAGCAAACGCTCCAAAAGTATGAAATACGCACGACAATCCATACATTTGTATAGTAAAACGTGCATTCAGCGCCTAATTCTGGCGGACACCATTTATTTTATAGCGAGCAATGAAAACATCCGTTGACATGTGCACAGCCCTCAAACCCGCATACATACATTGTGTTACACCAAAATTGTACGTTCTTCGAGACCTCTTGGTAATCGGAAAAGTGGGAGGGTTGTGCGCACGTAATCCAGGATAACCACACCTTCTGCTATTTCCGTGGCAGATGGCCGTCCTAAGTCGGCACCGGTTGCCCATTGGTCTCGTTGGTTTATGTGTAGTCCTTTGTGTTTGATGTTTCTGTGTTGTGCGTTGACGTTCCTTGTCCCTTATGCGTCTCTTTCTGTGCTTGTCTTCCTTGTGTTTTTCCATTGAGTGTTTTGGGGTTTTGCTGTGGATGCTGCAACCTGGTGTTGTTGGAGATCCCCTACTTTGTTATACAGTCAGTCTTAGGGTGTAAAATGGTGTCGTATATATTGTGACGAAATTCACAATTGAAAATCAAATTCAAGGAATCGTTGTATTCTCTTTTGGGTGTTTGTCTTTAAAGAAATGTTTACAGACCCCCTCCCTATACGTTGTCATAATACATCTCATGTATTATCAAAATTCTAAATATCAAATGTGAAAAGGTAAAAAAGTCCAAACTTTTGTAACGAAGGGAACGGTCTTGTGAAAAGGAATACACAAGCGAAAAGTTCTTTCCTTTACCATCCAAACATTATGGTCGAGGCTGAAGTATTTAAATGTGGGTCAGCCAACAAGGATGAGGTCACAAGGTCAGAATGGTATTACCAACGGTAAGGTCTTATGAATGTGCGAGTTCAAATGTGAAATATGAAAGCCCAATCACTGACCATTATGGACAGACGTTATGGTCATGCTTTTTTGAAAAGTATGTCAAACTACAGGTCTTCTTAATGGAGACTTGCACAATTATGTCATATTCCCTTGGATATTTGACTCCTTAACTTCGATTTGTTCTTCCATGACGGGTCCTGTCCAAATCTCTTTAGAGATGCCCCAACCTCCAGTCTTCTCTGAATGTCAGTCGACCTCCTTTGGTGATTACATGCATGAGCTTGCTACAACCGGCAGAACAAGGACTGTATTACTACGCCCACTCCCTTTTTATATCCATTTACATATTCATCTGTGTTGCTTGGGTCCATGCGTTTTGTTATCTTGTTTTTGTCATCTTACAGTGAGGAAGTTTTTTACACTACAATTGTGCGTTCTTTGAGACCTTTTGGTAACCGGAAAAGTGGGAGAGTTGTACGCACGTAATCCGGATAGCCACACCATTTGCTATTTGCGCAGCAGATGGCCGTCCTACGTCGGCACCGGTTACCCATTGGTCTCGTTGATTAAAGTAAGTGTTATAAATGTCGTCACTGACATGGTCGCCATAGCGTTTTCCATAAAGACAGAACAAAAGACAGTACATGTTTAGTAGATACCTATTGTTTTCATTTGCGTGCGTGAGAATCGACGGCCGGTGCGGCTAATCAAACAGGGAATGCTTACTCCTCCCAGGCACCTTGTCCCAGCTCTAGCTTGCTAAGGGTCCGTCGATGCTCTATTTGGTGCTCTATTGTGTGAGTGATGTTGAGATTGTCGTCAGGATTTTCTTTATTTCATTATGTGGAGTCGTTTGTGTTTAATGTTTCTATCTCGTTTGTCTCTTAATCATCTCTTTCTGTCCTTATATTTCCTGTGTTTTCGCATCGGGTGTTTTGCTGTTGGTACTGCAAACGGGTCTAGTTGTAGATCCCCTTCCTTCTTTTCTTCTCCAGTAGATCCATAAATCACCAAATTCGACACATGCACCGATTTTTGACCTTATCTTCAAGCAAAAGTGAGGGTGTTACGAAGTAACAAGAGAATCATACTCTTCCCAGCTTCTTGATGTCATCCGCATTGGGAATTACATTTTTCTTTGAAGAATTTTATATTCGTTTTGTTAAATTTTGTATTCTTGAGGTTTAGTATGCTCTTTTTTGTTTCTACTTTCGGTTTTGTATTTTTATTTAAAACTTTTAATGAACCGATACAAAGATTTGAGTAAACAAAAACATTTGATATTGAATATACATTCAAAGTAAAATTTAGAATTTCAGAAAAAAGATATTCATTTATTTCCTAGTTTGTATATATATTCATTTACTTTATTTAAATTCTCTTTTGACCTTGTCTGTAAAACCTATTCCACACAAGTCTCATTTAGCATCGGAAAAAAGAACATATGTTTATGTCAATTTCCATTTACATGTGAAGGTTCATTACTTATATCGAAGTACAAAGAAAAATAATTACAGCTGGATGTGACAATTCTACCGAATTAAAGTGACGGGTGTTGCACACTTATGCCCTTTGCCGTGTGGAGCTCGTAAAAAAGTTCCCCGCGAAGGGTTTGACAGTAAGTGTTTTGAATATTTTCCCCTGACATTGTCACCATAGCACTTTCTATATAGAAGGCCTCAGACAGCGCATGCATTTTATATATTTTCATTTTGAATTCGTGCACATCGACGGCGGGTGCGGCTAGCCAACAGGGGATGCTTACTCCTCCCGGGCACCTGATCCCACCTCTAGCTTGCTAGGGGTCCGTCGATGCTCAATTTGGTGCTCTTTCGAGGTAATGTGCTGGCATTTTACCCTCCTTAATTTCGGTGTTTATTTAGGATGGAATGACAAGTATCCAAATTAGCAAAGTTATATATGATGTTAAATTGATATCAATACAAAGCTTCTTTCGGGTAACAGAGCTGGAAAGAAGGTAAGGGAGAAAAATGTTGAAGATTTTAATTTCAACAGCATTCATCGAGCAGAAATCAAAACTTCAACTCATGCACATATGAAAGAGCATCCTTCTAAGATACCTCATCGATGCAGTCTCGCTCATAGGTCTCTGCAATGTTGTTTGGAATAATACCTACGTCTTCTTTTGAAACCCCATGGAGAGAGCACGAAAGTAATACCCTATTTATATCGTATGAGATACAAGCTGGTTCCTGCAAGCAGAGCTCGTTACATGCGGTTCGAACATTTTGAAGAGGCGTATCTTCCGGAAAGGACCTCTCATCAAATGCTTCTGAGAACAATGCGAAGTCTTCAAATAATATGAATGTGTCTGCAAACCCTTTCGCACAATCTGAAACATGGCATGAATATATGGTGAAAGTCAAACCAAGACCCAAAATAGGATATTTTTCATTGATGATTACTCCGGTTTTTAGATGTATACCGTATCATATATTCTGGCTGAATAAAACTCTTCCTCTTTTAGCTCTTTTATCGGAAGAAAAAATAAACTTCAATACAAAAAGACAAAACAAATAATATTTCTGTGGCCTTATTATTCAGTAAATTTAGATTAAAAGGTAAGGAATCGATGACATCTACACGATAAAATGATGACACAAATGTATTTTATTTACCTTTCCTACAAATGTTGAATCTTTCGTTAAATGTGAATCCACACTCACATACACATGTATCTTCCACACATGTAGAGGACTTCAGCGGACAAGGGCATGCAAGACCCGTCTCTTGGTCAGCTAACATATGAAAAAGGGTAAATTTAATTAAAAGCAGTACATGTTCAAGACCTCTTCTACACAGTATCTACTTACCCAAAAAAATCATCTAATCGAACTCTTATCCTTCGGAGATACACTTAATATAAACATCAAAGAGAACCTAACAGTTATTCAGTCTCAAAGTCGAGAAGGCAATGCCAAATCGTGAGAAATCCCATCGGAACGGTTGCAAACCCCGGAATGAACAACATTCCAAAGTAAGACCAGTCAGCATCTCCTGATTACATAACTAATGTTCGAAATGAATTTTATGTGAAACGAGCATGAACATGAAATTTACATGAAATTTTTCACATGAAATTCATGTGAAGATTTTTACATGGATCTTATGTGAATTCAATTTCCTGTGATGGTCACTGAGAAAAATTCATGTGAAATTCATGTGAAGGAAATTTATGTGAAATTCATGTGAAATATTTTTCACATAAATCTTATATGAAATTTATATGAATTTTACATGAACTTTCATGTGAAATTTACATGATGCTCATTTCATATGAATTTCATGTGAGGCACAATTGGCTGTGTAGACATTATATTGATGGAGACTACCCGTCCAACGTAATGTTTCTGTTGGTAGATGATAGACGAACCTTCTAACGTTAGGTCTAACTATTTTTTAAATGTCTGTTCTGTCCTGTAGTTCTAAGTTCTAGTTAAGTAGAAAGTAAAAAGAAAACATTGTGTATTAAGGAACACAAGACCCCCTTCTCTAGATATATTAGGAGCCCCCTTTCCACGATGACAAATGTGAAAGAAATGTGAATAAAGGATGGAAAGTAATTAGTAATGATAATCTAATTATATTACAAAATACATGCCTTATTCCATGATATAAATACACTGTGGAAGGACATACTATCACATACACCTTTACAGAATAAGTATAAGGTGGACGCATCGTCTAATACAAAAGACAATCATACATGTTAACGTTCCAGTATATGGTGGACGGATCGTCTAAACAATACGACATACCCCTTTACATACATGACATACACAGCGGTGGACGGATCGTGCGAATTGTGTTTATGAACGGACAGGTTTGCAGATGGAACGTCTAGGGACGGATCGACTTTACCCGTGGACGGACTGGGAATGTCCTGTTTCTTTAATAATGACAAATATGGAAAATGACCATATCTCCATACACAGTATAAAATCGATGATTTAAGAAAATCATACACCGAAGGCATACAAAATTAGGATAAACAGGAACCAAAGAAAACAAACAAAAAATAACCACCACATGAAAAGAAGCGAACTCCTCATATGGAAGTGAGACCAGGCGCCCAGTCAAAGTAAACCATAGAGGGAGTTAGCACGATTCCGGTCACCCACGACCAGACCTATTTCCCGAGGCGAAGCCGAGAGAAATAGGTCTATTCTCGGAGAACCAGAATCGTGCCAAATACCTGAATGGTTTACTTAAACTGTATAATATAGCATATGGCTTCCAAACGTAGGCATTGGGTGTACAATGGTCCCCCTCCAGTTCTGTATTGTGATTTATATTTCATGTAACGCCGTCTACTTTGAGTGTTGTACCATTTGATTTGGGTTAATTATATTGTACCTCGTCTTCTACAGTTCTCTGTTGAAGCTGTTGTATCTTACGTCTTTATTTTTGTGTGTGTTCCGCTGTATCCAGTAGAAAGTGGTCTTGCTGGAGATTGCTTTCATATCCTTAAAATATAAGGAATATATATAAATAAGTTGACATTGCATAAAAATTCAAGGAAGTCCTTGTCAACAATGATATCAGTAGTAAACACAATCACCTACATCTCTCACAGTTCGCTCCGCAAAACCCTGTTTCACATATACAAAATTCATTGACACATTCTCCTTGACCTCCACATTCATTCCCGTCACATACGTCGCTGCTCCTTTCCTCTACTGAAAAACATAAATACTTTCTAAAAAACATGGTCATTTGTGTGTATGAAGATCAAACCCAAAACCCAAAACAAGAATCCAAAAATTAAAATAGGCCCTTTTACAATAACGGTCGCTCGGATCACCTTTGTCCCTTGGTATGGTACTTTTCCACTCCAATCAATGAAATGACGTCACACCGCTCTAAACAGTGACATACAATGCGGCACAATGAAGTTATTTCATTGCTTTGAGTGGGAAAAAGTATCATACGAAGGGACAAAAGTGATCCGAAAGAATCTTATCGTGAAAGGGTCTCTCTATAGACATACAATGTACAACCGTTTGAAAAATACATTAATACATTTATAAAAAAAGAATATAGGAAGGAGATTCCTGACAATGAAACCCTAACAGACTGATACAATAGCACAGAAACAATGTCTCATCTTTAAAAGTCTTCTGATTTATATACTTATACATCTATTCTATACACTATTTACATCATTACTTTACATTGTTGAAATATTTTCAGTCCTGAAATAAATGCAACAAAACTTTGATGTATTTGAATTATTTACTTCTCAAATATCTTAAATTCAAACACAACTTACATATTTGATGAGTCAGTATCCCTGTCAGACCTCCCGCCAAAACACACAGGGGTAGCACTATGAATATATAGACAGCACTATGAATATAGAGATTCGTGAAAGAAGACTTCAATTTCCACAAATTATTGAAATGGATAAAATTATATGACTGTTTTAACTGTTGGGTACTTCTCTGATGTTTATTTATAGATAAAGTGAATACTTTTCGACCATTCAGTTGAATTGACGAATAAGTACAAATTTAATTCACAAGCTTCACCATACGTCTTTTTAAGATCACTACCAACATAATCTTATACCACATGTTCATAATGATAATCATTATTTTGATCATAAAATCAAAATGAAGAATTTTAACGCGTCGAATGAAAAATACAAAGAAATATCTATCGTTCGTCCATCTTTTTGATATAATTTTGTATAGTAATTGAGCGATCGTGTTACTGACCTTGTGTATCAAAGTCAACTTGATACAGTATACCATGGCATACCACAAAGAAAACAAAACAAAGGTAGACAGTGTTGTACATATTGACAGCCGATTATCTTGTGAGTAAATAAAGATTCCTTATAACAGTATAACAGTATTAAACGTTCAGACTTGTACCCGTTACGCAAGATTGCTCGATTTTTTGCATGGTAAGACATTTCTGTCTACAAACAAGTTTGAATAATTATCATACATAAGGCGTTATTACATAAAATATTTCACAATCTATATGTAGAGTAAG
Organism: Pinctada fucata; assembly: GCA_028142955.1. NCBI lineage: Eukaryota > Metazoa > Mollusca > Bivalvia > Pterioida > Pteriidae > Pinctada > Pinctada fucata. The sequence goes on from AP027107.1 coordinate 827,159, forward strand.
TGCAAATCTAAAGAACTGAGAGAGAATAATGCGAATGGTTATTAAGGGGGTGAACTCAAGCAACAAATTAAAATCAGAATCCAAAATTTCGTCGATTGGCATACAAAACCAAATGTAACAACACAATCATTTTGCGAAGGAAACATTAAAGAAGTACCTATCAATTATTCAATCTCAAAGTCGAGAGGGCGAGGCAAAATCATTAGATTTTCAATAGGAACGGTTGCAAATCTCAGAATGAATAACATTCCGAAGTGAGACCAGGTGCCCGGGGAGAGTCAGCGTCTCCTGATTTCCTCCTCTCCTGAAAGGAGTAATGTAGATGAGATCAGATTTCAGGGAAGAGTAAGCATCTCCTATTGTTCGTAACACCATAAACTCCCTCCTGTCGTTCAGAAAAAAGTAAAAACCGGTTTTTATGGAGTTTTAAAACATATAACGGAAATGAAATACTTTTGCTGGATATCTGAATTTTTCAATTGGTTTGATATTTCAAGTTTCTGTAAGTAACATCTTCTTGCTTTCTGATGAATTCAGTAACAATTAAATAATTTGACTGAAAACCTTTTCCTCTTTGGAAAAAAGTAGAAGAATTACACTCATCAATATCTAATAGATTTCTGCATTAACAACGGCCAATAAATGATATTTTGAAAAGTCACATATTGATAATTTAACATTCTGTGTCATAAAGTTCAGTAAGTACAAATTTTGTTTATCCTGTTTAGAGCTAGACATGTTTGATACGAATTAATGATTATGCATATTTTATGCAAAAATCATTTCATAACATATTACTAATATTTACAGAAGACACCATTCACCAAGTACATTATAATACTGCATATTTATGAGCAAATATGTCTAGACAGTTTAATGACACTAATTGACGTCCTAAATCTCTCATTTTTGAGATTGAAACTTCCCTTTTCCAACACAACGTATACCGAATTCATATGACTTTTCACAAAGGCGCGCACTACAATTCCAATAGGAGCTAGTCATAACCTAACTGTTTCATCAATGTTTTTTTAAATGTAAAGTTGTCTTATTTTGGTTTGCTTTGTTTTGTTCTAAGAGTAATGTTTTCTTGGTTGGTTGCGTGATTGGTGTTGTTTTTCTTTTCCGTCTGATATGCTATATTCAAGAAAGCAACATTGTCTTACTAAAGGTCTTGTTGATAATTTCTCTGATTTTTCTATTTTAACTTGTTACCTTCTTGAACAAAACTTCAAACCAATTTGAAGGCAGGTGTTTCGGGTAGTTAATCTTCAGCGGTGTTATTTCAAGCCATTGTATGTCGTAGTTGGTGTTCCTCATCCCTCTAAATGCCAAGGCACGTGTTTCGGGTAGTAAATCCTCAGCGGTGTTATTTCAAGCCATTGTATGTCGTAGTTGATGTTCCTCATCCCTCTAAATGCCAAGGCAGGTGTTTCGGGTAGTAAATCCTCGGCGGTGTTATTTCAAGCCATTGTATGTCGTAGTTGGTGTTCCTAATCCCTTTAAATGCCAAGGCACTTGTTTCGGATAGTAAATCCCCAGCGATGGTATTTCAAGCCATTGTATGTCGTAGTTGGTGTTCCTCATCCCTTTAAATGCCAAGGCACGTGTTTCGGATAGTAAATCCCCAGCGATGGTATTTGAAGCCATTGTATGTCGTAGTTGGTGTTCCTCATCCCTTTAAATGCCAAGGCACGTGTTACGGGTAGTAAATCCCCAGCGATGGTATTTCAAGCCATTGTATGTCATAGTTGGTGTTCCTCATCCATTTAAATGCCAAGGCACGTGTTTCGGATAGTAAATCCTCAGCGATGGTATTTCAAGCCATTGTATGTCGTAGTTGGTGCTCCTCATCCCTTTGAATGCCAAGGCACGTGTTTCGGGCAGTAAATCCCCAGCGATGGTATTTCAAGCCATTGTATGTCGTAGTTGGTGCTCCTCATCCCTTTGAATGCCAAGGCACGTGTTACGGGTAGTAAATCCCCAGCGATGGTATTTGAAGCCATTGTATGTCGTAGTTGGTGTTCCTCATCCCTTTAAATGCCAAGGCACGTGTTACGGGTAGTAAATCCCCAGCGATGGTATTTCAAGCCATTGTATGTCATAGTTGGTGTTCCTCATCCATTTAAATGCCAAGGCACGTGTTTCGGATAGTTAATCCTCAGCGATGGTATTTCAAGCCATTGTATGTCGTAGTTGGTGTTCCTCATCCCTTTAAATGCCAAGGCACGTGCTTCGGTTAGTAAATCGATGTCCTAGTTGGTTTTCCCTATCCCTTTTGCGTCTCTTGCTGTTTATATCAATTCTGTATTTTCAGTGTTTTCCTGTTTATGTATACGCTGTATTTTCAGTGTTTTGCTGTTTATGTATACGCTGTATTTTCAGTGTTTTGCTGTTTATGTATACGCTGTATTTTCAGTGTTTTGCTGTTTATGTATACGCTGTATTTTCAGTGTTTTGCTGTTTATGTATACGCTGTATTTTCAGTGTTTTGCTGTTTATATCAATTCTGTATTTTTAGTGTTTTGCTGTTTATGTATACGCTGTATTTTCAGTGTTTTGCTGTTTATGTATACGCTGTATTTTCAGTGTTTTGCTGTTTATGTATACGCTGTATTTTCAGTGTTTTGCTGTTTATGTATACGCTGTATTTTCAGTGTTTTGCTGTTTATGTATACGCTGTATTTTCAGTGTTTTGCTGTTTATATCAATTCTGTATTTTTAGTGTTTTGCTGTTTATGTATACGCTGTATTTTCAGTGTTTTCCTGTTTATGTATACGCTGTATTTTCAGTGTTTTGCTGTTTATGTATACGCTGTATTTTCAGTGTTTTCCTGTTTATGTATACGCTGTATTTTCAGTGTTTTGCTGTTTATGTATACGCTGTATTTTCAGTGTTTTGCTGTTTATGTATACGCTGTATTTTCAGTGTTTTGCTGTTTATATCAATTCTGTATTTTCAGTGTTTTACTGAGGATGCTGTAACCGAGTCTTGTTGATATCACCTCCTTTCTTCAAGTAGGGGATTTTTAGGCACGGCCAAATTTGTTTTAGAAGCGTCCTCTAGTTTGATTTCTTTTGTGTATCTTCTTTCTAATTTTGTTTTAGAAGCGTCCTCTAGTTTGATTTCTTTTGTGTATCTTCTTTCTAATTTTGTTTTAGAAGCGTCCTCTAGTTTGATTTCTTTTGTGTATCTTCTTTCTAATTTTGTTTTAGAAGCGTCCTCTAGTTTGATTTCTTTTGTGTATCTTCTTTCTAATTTTGTTTTAGAAGCGTCCTCTAGTTTGATTTCTTTTGTGTATCTTCTTTCTAATTTTGTTTTAGAAGCGTCCTCTAGTTTGATTTCTTTTGTGTATCTTCTTTCTAATTTTGTTTTAGAAGCGTCCTCTAGTTTGATTTCTTTTGTGTATCTTTTTTCTAATTTTGTTTTAGAAGCGTCCTCTAGTTTGATTTCTTTTTTGTATCTTCTTTCTAATTTTGTTTTAGAAGCGTCCTCTAGTTTGATTTCTTTTGTGTATCTTCTTTCTAATTTTGTTTTAGAAGCGTCCTCTAGTTTGATTTCTTTTGTGTATCTTCTCGGTCTCGTCGGTTTATTGGTCTCGTCGGTTTATGTGTAGTCTTTTGTGTTTGATGTTTACATGTCGTGTGTCTCTTTTCAGTCTCGTGCTGTACTCGTCTTTTGTGTTTTTGCATCGGGTGTTTTGGTGTTTTACTGTTGATGCTGCAACGGGGTCTTGTTGGAGATTGTTGTGGGTCATGTATTATTTTAGTTTTACTTTATGTGTAGGTGCACATGTACTTAGTCATGTTATTTAATGCTTTCATAATAATTCTTTCTAGATTTTACTATGTCATCTTTATTTCATTAGAGAATATTCCAGTATGTTCTATGTTACATCATTATCATCACATGACTGTGATTTCTAGAATTTACTCTATTGTTAATCATGTGTAATGAGTCATTGTTCTAGAAGCTTCTGGTTAATTCATTGTTATTAAGTATAAATACCTCTGAGGAACTGTGTTAAGGGGGCATTCGTACACATTCGTAGACACGGTTCATTCATCTATTCTGATATACTGGGACACTTTATTTGTTGAGACTTTAATCCATTTAACAACGTTTGGACACCGATCTTTCGAGAACGTTTGTGATTACCGGAAACCATACATTCGATAGACTTTGTGGACCGTAACGGACACTTTGATCCGGACATTGTATTGTAAGTTGTAATCATTTCAAATATATATATTTTGTACATAATTAAACTTGTAAATTTATATTCTGTCTTTGTCTGATTTTTGCTGGCGTTTTGGGGTATTCTGACCCATAACAGAATTGGGGGCTCGTCCGGGATCGTAATCTCTGCATATTTGCATTTTACGTAAAGTTCGTTTTTTGAAAAAAGGAAAATTCTCAAAACTTTTGCCAGCAGAAATCAATCATGGTATTTTCGGTCACTGAATTTTTGAAATCGCCGACTGTAGATGAGTTCGGATCATTGAAAAAAGATGATTTGATTGGTTTAGGTCTTCACTTGAAGTTAGATGTAAAATCTTCTATGAGAAAACAAGAAATTAGAAATATTGTGGCTAAAGAGCTTTTAGCTAAGGAAATCTTTTCGTCATACGATTTTCCTGTTGAACCTGTTTCAAGCGAAACCAAAATGTCAAAATATGAGTTTGAATTAGAGAAAATGAAATTACAATTACAATTTGAAAAAGAAGAAAAAGAAAGGCAATTTCAAATTGAAAAAGAAGAAAAAGAAAGACATTTACAATTTGAAAAAGAAAAAGAAGAAAGAGAGAAACAGGAACGTATGCACGAGAAAGAACTCCAGTTTGAGTTAGAAAAGTTAAAATTAGAGAAAAGCGCTAAGGAAAATCCTGTTCCTTCGCCTGTCAAGTCTGAATTCGACGCCGCCAAAAACATCAGATTAGTACCAAAATTTCAAGAAAAGTCCGTGGACAAATATTTTCCACATTTTGAGAAAATCGCGGCCAATCTGAAGTGGCCACGCGATTTTTGGCCAACTTTATTACAAAGCGTACTTATTGGCAAAGCGGCTGAAGTGTACTCGGCGCTCAGTATTGCTGAGAGTTCAGACTATGACAAGGTCAAGGACACGATTTTGAGAGCATATCAGTTAGTACCTGAGGCGTACAGACAAAAGTTTAGAAAGTACAAAAAGTTTGAAAATCAAACATATGTTGAATTCGCTCGAGAAAAAGAAGATTTATTTGATCAGTGGTTTCGATCTAAGAAAATTCCCAATTCATTTGACAATTTGCGTCAAATAATTCTGATAGAAGAGTTCAAAGAGTGTGTACATCAAGATTTAAGAACTCATTTGGAAGACAAAAATGTTAAAACTCTTGAAGAAGCCGCTGTTTTGTCTGATACGTATGCTCTCACTCATAAGAAAAATTTTGTGTCAAGAACTCAATCTAGCGATAGTGCAAAAACGTCAGATTTTCCAAAGAAAAATTTACAAGAGTCTCAGTCGTCCATTAGTTCCCAGTCACCATCTCAAGGTGGTTCTACGTCCGGTCCTAGGTCCGAGCGTTCTGAGGCATCCCCAGGGGTGGGGTCGCTTCCTACATGCAATTATTGTAAGAAAAAAGGTCATGTTATTGGTGAGTGTTTGAAGCTTAAGAAGAAAAAAGAACTTAAGTCACAGGCCTGTGCGTCTGATAGGAAAGCCTTAGATTCGATTTGTTCTGACACTCCTGAGATTCAGGGTTCTAAGTCCAGTTCTGATGATTTTGTGGAGGATCATTATAAGCCCTTTTTGTCACAGGGATTTATTTCACTCAGTGATTCTAGCGAAGCATTGCCTGTTCAGATTTTGAGAGATACTGGTGCTGCCCAGACTTTATTGTTAGAGGGTTCATTGCCTTTGTCTGAGCACACTTTTACTGGTAGGTCAGTTTTATTACAGGGTGTGGAGCTAGGCGTCATTGATGTTCCCCTTCATAAAATTTATTTGAAGTCAGACTTAATTACTGGACCTGTTATCGTAGGTGTTCGACCTACTCTTCCCGTTCAAGGCGTTTCCTTGTTGCTTGGCAACGATTTAGCTGGCGGCAAAGTTGTAGCCGATCCGATTGTTTGTGAGAAAATCACGTCCGATGTCGTGTCCGATGATGAAGACGACGACTTGTACCCAGCCTGCGCAGTTACCAGGGCGATGGCCAGGAACAGACTAAAAGAGGCTGAGAGTACTTCTGCACTTAACGAGGACCATCCCTCCGAAGATATAGACCTTTCTGACACATTCATGTCTACCATTGATGACAGCGTACCTGAGACGTCAGTACCACTTCATGTTGACAAGTCTCCGGCAGTACCTGGTGATGATTCCCATCCGCCATTAGACAGAGATACAGATGCCTTAAGCCGTGAGCAGCTCCTCTCCGAGCAAACTAAAGATCCGGAGATCATCCGACTAAGCAAGAGGGCCCTTCCCAGAGAAGAAGCGGACAAAGTCGGAGAGTGCTTCTACATACAAGATGGCATCCTCATGCGGAAATGGAGACCACCCGATGCACCCCCTAATGAAGTGTGGCGGGTCGTTCACCAGATAGTGGTTCCAGTAGCGTATCGCGGGGACATCATGAGTTTAGCTCACGACACACCCATGGCAGGTCATTTAGGTGTCAATAAGACTTATAATAGGATTTTAAATCACTTTTACTGGCCTAAGTTGAGAAAAGATGTGTCTGAGTTTTGTAAGTCTTGTCATAATTGTCAGATGGTAGGTAAACCCAATCAAGTTATACCACCTGCTCCCCTCCAACCCATTCCAGCCTTCGAGGAACCTTTTAGTAGGGTGTTAGTTGATTGTGTAGGTCCTTTGCCTAGGACTAGGTCAGGTAATCAGTACTTACTGACAATTATGTGTACTTCGACTAGGTTTCCTGAGGCCATACCTCTTAGGAATATTAAGGCAAAGACCATAGTTAAGGCCCTTACAAAGTTTTTCAGTTTCGTAGGTGCTCCCAAGGCTATTCAGTCAGATCAGGGTTCGAATTTTATGTCAGGATTGTTTCAGCAGGTTATGCATGAGCTAGGTATCAGGCAGTATAAATCTTCTGCTTACCATCCTGAGTCCCAGGGGGCACTTGAACGCTTTCATCAAACCCTTAAAACTATGATGAAAACATATTGTCACCAGTATGGAAAAGACTGGGATGAAGGGGTTCACCTCGTGTTGTTTGCGGCACGAGAAGCGGTTCAGGAGTCCCTGGGGTTCAGTCCCTTTGAGCTAGTTTTTGGGCATACGGTCAGGGGGCCATTGAAGTTATTGAAGGAAAAATGGTTGACTGAGACTAGCGATTTGAATCTCTTAGACTACGTGTCTAATTTCAAAGAGAAATTATATAATGCTTGCAAATTGGCTCAAGAAAATCTCAAAACATCTCAAATGAAAATGAAAACATGGTATGACAAAGATGCTAGAAACAGAGTTTTTAAACCAGGCGATAAAGTTCTTGTCTTTTTGCCTATCCCTGGTCATCCTTTGCAAGCTAGATATTTCGGTCCTTATGAGATTGAGAGTAAAATTAGTGATGTTAACTATGTGGTTAAGACACCAGGTCGGCGAAAAGAAAAAAGAGTGTGTCATGTTAACATGTTGAAAGAGTATTTTGATAGAAGTGACCGAAATTTTGTAAAACCAGTTTCCACTTTGGCCAATGTAAATACATTAGAAAATTGTGTTGAACCTGAATGTAATGAAGAGACTGTCGAAAAAGACTTCGCTCAAAGTGTCCGTTTGAAGAATTCTGAAATTCTGACAAATCCGGAAGTGAAACTCGGACATCTGACCGTGCATCAAAAAGAGGAAGTGCATCAATTAATGCGGGAATATACGACCATCTTTCCGGACGTTCCAAAAAAGACGAATGCATCTCATCATGACTTCATTGTAGGTGATGCGTCACCTATCAAACAGCATCCCTATCGGTTAAACCCGATAAAACTTCAATACATGCGGAAAGAAATTCAATACATGCTTGAAAATGACATTATTGAACCCAGCAATAGTGATTGGAGTTCCCCATGTATTCTGGTTCCGAAGCCAGACGGAACTTACCGATTGTGTACGGACTTTAGAAAAGTCAATTCAGTCACCAAAACTGACTCTTATCCGATCCCACGAATCGATGACTGTATCGATAAAATTGGCAGTGCAAAATTTGTCAGTAAATTTGACTTGCTTAAAGGCTATTGGCAGGTCCCGCTTACCGAGAGAGCCAGAGAAATATCGGCATTTGCGACTCCAGATGGGCTATACCAATATAAAGTAATGCCCTTTGGTATGAAAAACGCACCAGCCACATTCCAGAGGATGATTCATTCGCTCCTAAATCATATCGAAGGATGCGAGGCGTACATCGATGACGTCATCATCTACAGCGACACCTGGAATGACCATCTCCGAATCATGCGTACCTTCTTCGACATACTGGCGAAAGCAAACCTCACAGTGAACCTTGCGAAAAGTGAATTTTGTCATGCGACTGTAGAATATTTGGGTCACAAAGTAGGTCAAGGTTTTGTTACTCCTATCATGGCCAAGGTGGAAGCTATTTCAAAGTTCCCGATTCCTACCAATAAGAAAGAGATAATGAGATTTTTGGGAATGGCAGGATTTTACAGAAAATTTTGTCCAAATTTCTCGTCAGTTGTTGGTCCACTTACCAATCTGTTACAAAAGAGAGTGAATTTTGCATGGACCAATGACTGTGACGAATCTTTTAAGAAAATCAAATGTATTCTTATGAATAGTCCTGTCCTGTCAGCTCCAAATTTTGATAAGCAATTTAAGCTCTCTGTTGATGCTAGTGACGTAGGAATCGGGGCTGCTTTGTTTCAAGACAATGATGATGGTGTAGATAGAGTTGTTTGTTATTTTTCAAAGAAATTGACAAAATGTCAAAAGAATTACTCTACTATTGAAAAAGAGTGTCTTGCATTATTGTTAGCTTTACAACATTTTGATGTTTATTTGAATGTTACTCTACATCCCATTCTTGTGTATACTGACCACAACCCTCTCACATTTTTGCACAAAATGTCAAACAAGAATCAAAGACTTACAAGGTGGAGTTTATTGTTGCAAGAGTACAATATCATTATTAACCATATCAAGGGCAAAGACAATGTGATTGCAGATGCACTATCGAGAGTTTCATGAGTGATTTTTGCAGAATTTACCACCTAAGTTTTCATTGACATTCAAACTTTTTTAAGGGGGGAAGGTGTTGTGGGTCATGTATTATTTTAGTTTTACTTTATGTGTAGGTGCACATGTACTTAGTCATGTTATTTAATGCTTTCATAATAATTCTTTCTAGATTTTACTATGTCATCTTTATTTCATTAGAGAATATTCCAGTATGTTCTATGTTACATCATTATCATCACATGACTGTGATTTCTAGAATTTACTCTATTGTTAATCATGTGTAATGAGTCATTGTTCTAGAAGCTTCTGGTTAATTCATTGTTATTAAGTATAAATACCTCTGAGGAACTGTGTTAAGGGGGCATTCGTACACATTCGTAGACACGGTTCATTCATCTATTCTGATATACTGGGACACTTTATTTGTTGAGACTTTAATCCATTTAACAACGTTTGGACACCGATCTTTCGAGAACGTTTGTGATTACCGGAAACCATACATTCGATAGACTTTGTGGACCGTAACGGACACTTTGATCCGGACATTGTATTGTAAGTTGTAATCATTTCAAATATATATATTTTGTACATAATTAAACTTGTAAATTTATATTCTGTCTTTGTCTGATTTTTGCTGGCGTTTTGGGGTATTCTGACCCATAACAAGATCTCCTCCCTTCTTTTCTTTCTAATTTTGTTTTAGAAGCGTCCTCTAGTTTGATTTCTTTTTTGTATCTTCTTTCTAATTTTGTTTTAGAAGCGTCCTCTAGTTTGATTTCTTTTTTGGATCTTCTTTCTAATTTTGTTTTAGAAGCGTCCTCTAGTTTGATTTCTTTTGTGTATCTTCTTTCTAATTTTGTTTTAGAAGCGTCCTCTAGTTTGATTTCTTTTTTGTATCTTCTTTCTAATTTTGTTTTAGAAGCGTCCTCTAGTTTGATTTCTTTTTTGTATCTTCTTTCTAAGATTATAATGCGAAATCAGAAGTAAAATGAAAGGAGTAATATCAATTCCAGTGTATATGTAACATGGTTCATTTGATATTTGAATAAATTCACAATTTACTCATTAACAATAATTATTACAATTTACTCATTAAGACAAAAGTTTTTTTTTAAGAGCGCAACCAACGATGCATTCTGTACCTACAGTTGACTCTAAGAATTGTTCATAAGGTAGTGTTGACGTTCATGTTTCTATGATGCAATGTTATTGTCTCCATCTTTTAGTCTCTATTTTTTCTTTCCTAGTGAAAAAACCCGTTCCGCTGTCTTCAATGTTGGGATCTGCTCTCTGTCTTTGTTTTGTTTCCTGTTTTTAAGTAATTGAATGCCTATTGATCAAGATTTTGTGTTCTGAATTTGGTTTTGTGTTTGTATTTCATTCACTAAATATTTCATCCAATGAAAAAATGCATATACAGGTGCCCAACGTTCTTTATAGACATATTTTTCAGCATTGTTTGTAAACATCCTGTGGGTGTCTTTCTTTTTGGTAAGCGTTAGGTTGTCTTTCTTCTGGTCCGTGCTGTAAATTTATCTGTTCATAAATGATGCGATTGAATTTGAAGACGTTTAATGTTTAACGTCTTCAAATTTATTAGCATCATTTTAGAGCAGACAAACTTATAGATAAATTTACAGCATGGACCAGACATGCACGTTTCGGGTATGTTACATGTAACCCTCATCAGTGATCCTCAGTCTTAACAATGTAATATGGCCAAAATCTGTGAAAATTATGTCCTAAATATACCGAAAGATGGCTGGGATATTTGTAACACTTGGTATCCGAAGCGGGCATGTCTGGTCCATGCTGAAAATTGATCTGTTCATAAATGATGCTATTGAATTTGAAGTCTTTTAATATTTGTACTGTGTGTTGGAAATGATCTTTATCCATATTTGTCGTTTATGTTGTCATGTATAGTCCAAATAAAGTTACAAAGGAGTCACTCTGAGTCTTAATCTGGATACTTACAACATTTTCTACTGACGTGACAGATGATCGTCCTTAATTGGCACTGATTGCCCATTGGTCTATGTTGGTTTATGTTAAGTCTTTTGTGTTTGTTTGTTTTTTATGTCGTATTCAGTTTGCATAGTCCGTATGGTTCTTGCACTGTATTTTGACCTGGATGCTTCAACCGAACCTTGTTGGAGATCCCCTTCTTTCACAGATATACATCTTTTTATGTAGTTTCTACATAATGCTCTTTTCCAAAGTTCATGGTCCGTACAGTTTGACATTCCTCCAATTTGAGATGGATTCTTATTTTCTTTGTTTATGAACAAAAAAAGCAAAAATGCAATACCGGCGCTCTAAAACAACTTTAAAATCTTTAGGGGAAAGATATTATTACATGTATACTGCTCCGTATATATTAGATGATGCAAACCAGTCTCAATGACTGATGAAATTTTACTTAATTGAAATAAATAGAACAGAGTATAATAGTATACTTCAATCTCTTCTAAGACATTTCATCAATGCAGTCACGTTCATAAGTCTCAGTGCCGCCAGAAAATAATTCAAAAAGACCGACGTCTTCCTTTGAAACATCATAGAGAGAGCAATCCAAGAAGAAAGTATCTATGCTGTACGAGACACATGCTGGCTCTTGAAGACATGCATCGTTACAATTGGCTCGAACATCTTCTAAAACAGAATCAATTTGACCAAAAATTTCTGCAAATGGTGTTGCTCGCAATGAGAAACCGTCGAACAAAGTGAATGAGTCCGCAAATCCTTTTACGCAATCTGAAACATAACATGAAGATTTGCTTACCAAGATTGATTGGATATGAATAAATCAGACAGTTACATCGTCACTGTGTAATGTTTATCAACAGTTTATCTTATTTGATTTGAAGACAACATTTGAAAACAAAAAAGATGATAATAATATTTCAAAATGAGAACTTTCCTTTTTGACGAATCTATTTAATTCAAAGACTTTCGTTCTGAAGTATGCCTAATTAATCTCTTCACACATTAACTAAATTTCAAATTAAAGGCGTCTGTAAGATCTGCTTTACATAAGTATCTGGGTCAATATAATCATGTAGAAGTACCCATCAGTTATTCAGTCTCAAAGTCGAGATGGTAAGTAAAAATCATCAGAAATTCCATTGGAACAGTTGCGAACCCCGCAATGTAGTTTATTTGCAACAAATGTCACGTGACAGTGTCAAATGCATGCGACAAATATCACGTGACAATATCAAATGTTACGTGACAGTGATAGTGCGACGTCCTTGAGACTGAGACTACCAGTGTTTTTGCTTCTTTTGAATATGTTGTTTATTACTAAACGATTCTACTTTTATATTTGGCTTTTTTTTCAGTAAATTAAACAAAAAGTCAACTATAGATTCAGTAGCATATTCAAATAATTCAAAAAAAGAAGCACGCATCGGTCACTCAGTCTCAAAGTCGAGAAGGAAAGACAAAACCATCCAAATGTCCATGGGAGCAGATGAAGTGAGACCAGGTGTCATTTCAGGTGTCAGGGACTGATTACATCTACGTAATAAAATTACCAAATGAGTTTTACCTTTCCTACAGATGTTGGACGTTTCGTTGAATGAGTATCCACACTCACAGACACATGTATCTTCCACACATATGGAAGACCTTATTGGACAGGGGCATGCCGTACCCGTCTCTTGGTCGGCTGAAATACAAAGCAAATGACATGTATAAAGATTGCTCAGCAATTGAAACCTATTAGTAGAAAAAATTATATCTGCAATCAACGAAACTTCCGGTAACACTAAGACAGAAATTGGGATGGGCTACTGGCTTTCTGTTTGGTCATACGTGCATGAATTTATATACTTCCTTCCGGACTTTGACTGGAGATGATTCATTAGATTAATAGAATTAATCCCTAGATGTTATCAGGGACAAGGAAATCCAACCCGATTTCCAAGGATTTGCCTGTACCACGACGAGGCTTGCCGAGTCGTGGACAAAAGCAAATCTTGAACACGAGGGTTGGATTTCCGTGTCCCTGATCACATCTGGGGATTGATTATTTTTCTCTCAATATCTAAAAGAGATCAAAAATGAGGTTTTATGTATTTTTTTCATATTATGACCAGCTAATGGTACAATCATGTATGACGTCACAATGACGTTACAGTTAAAAGCACTTTTGGAATGGGCTTTTCTCTCATACCCGCGTATGAGAAGGCCCATGAAATACAGCTACGTGAGCTACTTCTGTATCACATATCACGTGACAGCTGTATCACATATCACGTGACGCTATTGTTTCGATTGTTTACGCTATTGTGACGTCAGCCCGCAAAACAAACAAGCTAGCGGCGACGTCGCAATAAAACATCGATTTTAAGATCGTTTTTCAATGTACTCTTAAGTTTTATTTTGAAGAGCCTAATATTCGTTGTTTATTCTTACAGAATAAACCATTTTCGAGGGCGCTGAATTCGAATATCGCAAAATTTTCGCGATTAGATCAACTTGACATTTTAAAAATTTCGTCCATTTTCTTTCAGTTTTGTTTTTGACCCTTAGATATAAGAGAAAAATACTCTTTCATGTTCTTCTATGAAAGATACATCGTTTCCACCCTCGGGGTCTCAAAATTTTGCAAAACCCTCGGCAAGCCTCGGGTTTTACATGATTTTGAGACCCCTCGGGTGGAACCGATGTATCTTTCATAGAAGACCATGAAAGAGTCTTATATTCTCTCATACCCGCGTATGTGTTACAGAGTAGGCCCATGAGATACAGCTACGTGAGTTACTTCTGTATCACATATCATGTGACAGCTGTATCACATATCACGTGACGCTATTGTTTCGATTGTTTCGATTGTTTACGCTATTGTGACGTCATGGTTTCAGCCCGCAAAACAAACAAGCTAGCGGCGACGTCGCCATAAAACTTCGATTTTAATATCGTTTTTCAAAGTACTCTTGCGTTTTATTTTGAAAAGCCTAATATTCGTAGTTTATTCTTATAGAATAAACCATTTTCGGGGGCGCTGAACTCGAATATCGCAAATTTTTTTAGATTAGATCAACTTGACATTTTTTCAAATTTCGTCCCTTTTCTTTCAGTTTTGTTTTGACCTTTAGATATGAGAGAAAAATACTCTTTCATGCTCTTCTATGAAAGATACATCGTTTCCACCCTCGGGGTCTCAAAATTTTGCAAAACCCTCGGCAAGCCTTGGGTTTTACATGATTTTGAGACCCCTCGGGTGGAACCGATGTATCTTTCATAGAAGACCATGAAAGAGTCTTATAATCTCACCCTCCAGGTTGAGACAACATTTTTCCTTACACCTTATTTCGCGGACAAATCAGTCTCAAGTGAGAGAAAAATCTTTCTTCTTGCTTATGTGCAGCTGTGCCGTTGTCTTTGTCTGTTTGTCCATTTTTTATTTGTTTTGTACTCTTTCCAAAACTCGTAAGCATTTCGACTGCGGTTTTTGAAATCTGGTTTCGGCTTTTTGGTTTGACTTTCATTCACAAATTTCTTTTTAAAATCAAAATTGGAATTTAATATTATTTGATATTCTTGCATTTACAAGTATCTAAAGAATATTTACTGTATAATTGAAATAGGGTATACATGTCTTTATTCTAAGATTTAAATATAAGGCCCTTAAAATCCAAGATGATATGAATAACACGGAAGTGTTCTAACTCTATACCTTCTTGAAGAAAATTTCAAACCAATTTATTCGGTCTGTTTGAAATAGAGACTTACTTCCCATTTGTACAGGTATCTGATGTCAACGCATTGTGACATCATCACTTTTATGGAAACCAGCATGAAATTCAGGGACACATGGGTTACAAATACAGCGTTTTCAAAGGAATTTAATGACGTCACAATTCTTTTACGTCAGATACCTGCACAAATCGACCGTAGGACTTTAAAAGTGTAAAGACGTAATTATGCACAAGACACGTGTTTCGGAGAAATATCATTGATTTCACTAACAATATTGCCGACGGAGGAAGATTATTTTGGAAAACTAATGTTAGTCATTTTGAAGAGAGAAAAAACAAATAACTATCACCTACATTTCTGACAGTTCTTCCCACAATATCCAGCCTCACATTTACAAAATCCTGTGACACATTCTCCTCTTCCTCCACATTCATTACCACCACATCCATCGTTGTTTCTGTTCTCCTCCTGAACTATTGTTTGAAACATTTATTATTGCCAATAATCGAAATAAGCGAAAAATTTTATTTCTTTGCGCTGCGGACGAATTGCTTATTCGGCACTATCTTGAAATAAATTCATTTCCTTTTCTACATACTGTATTGTCGATATTGAAATATATGTTCTGTAGTAAAATTTCAGTGCACCAAATGCGCATTTTAACAATTTATGTCTCATCAGTGATGCTCAAGGCCGAAAAAATAAAATGTAAAAAAAATGTGAAATTATGATGAGCAAAAGTCTAAACTTGACCCCCCCCCCCCCCCCCGAAAAAAAAAATCTGCCAAAGAACCTGCTAAGGACAGATCTATGCCCTAAAGGAGATACCCTTTGTTTCAGAAAATTTGAAAAGTGAGAGGAAATTTTGATAACAGAAAATTTCAAATGCGTTGATGAATCGATCAACCGAAGTTGACCGAACTTGGCTGCATGTGCCCTCTGGGACTCCTGGTCCGCCAGCAGTGACTCTCACCAAGTGGTACAAATGTAAAATGTCATTTACACACACACTCTTTGAAATTGCGTCAATTTAGCTTCATGTGATTTGCTTTCCAAACGTCAAAGGAGAAAACGTAATTCTTCCATAGAATACATCATGAGCCCTCAATTCTTTCAAATATGCACATCTTGGATTTATGCAGTACGAAATAGATATTGATTTTATATTATTTGATATGTGTATTTTGAATATTGAAACAGAAAACTTACTTTGATGACTCAAAATTCCAGTTAGGCCTCCTGTTACAGCACAGAACGGTAATACTAGAACAAAAAATTAAACATAAATAAATACATCATACTCTTAAGGTGGGTCCCTACTCGTGAATTTAACAGATGAATTTTGTATTTTAAGGTTATTTCCTATACATAATAGTCAAAATGACATAATGAACACAGACATAGATAGGTAATTTTGTTTTCATTAAAGATACAGTACATTAAAGAAAGGTACCCTAACACTTAAAAATTGAGAAATATAAAATATCCATCATATGCTTTTGAACCCTCCAAATTCAGTGATGATACGGATATATTTATTTGTTTTGTTTTATTCTATGATAACAAGTCATATAGAAGAAACACAACACATAAAATGATATTGTAACATAAATCTAAGTATGATATATCTCCAAACATTAGGATACCCCCTTATAATTTCATGACATTTTTGACCAAGAATATGTACTAAATCCAACTTTTTGCATAAAAAAAACAGATGATTTTTTTTCATTTTGTAATATTTCATAAAATTATGTATGTAGATGAAGAAAAAATCACATACAGGTACACAATTTTTGAAATGATCAAGGTTTGGCTCCAAACATAGGGGTACCCCCTTATAATGTTATCATATTTTGACAAATAATATATAGTATATCACATTTTTGTGCAAAAAACAACAGACGGAATTTCTTCAAATTGGATCATTTTATACGATAATATATATAGATGGTGAAAAAATCGCATACAGGCATACAATTTTATAAATGATCAAGATATGGCTACAAAGATAAGGGTACCCGCTTATAATTTCATCACATTTTCAACTAAGATATTATACTATATGATTGGTGTGGACAATGATAGATTGCACCATCTTTTGCTTCTTTTGGCATTTAAGATCTTCTGTCTGTGTTTTTCAATGCGCTGGCTCGTCCCTCACCAGCCATTGTAAAACGTTATACGCAGACTGATGCATATAAGAAAAACCTTTAACGGTTCGAGTAGGGAGCCACCTTAATTTCTGATGATCAAAATGTATAAAATCATATGGATGCAGATTTAATCTTGTCACCAGTCATTTGTTTCTTTGTCTTTTGTCTTTGGTGATTTGTTGCCTTATTTGGTCTATTTTAGTTTTTGAGTTTATCTGCTCTGTTTTCACTTGGGATGTTTTGCTGTTGGTGCTGGAGTCTTGTTGGAGATCTTCTCCTTTCTTTGAGAATTAGCAAAATATCCTTCCAACAAGACAACACTAGTGGCCACAGCGGAACACACGCAAAACAACAACTCAAAGAAACAACTCTAACAACAAGACAAAAGAGAAACACTAGTACCAAGAGGACCGACAAAGCATCCAATATTCGGAATCATTGCAATTTAAAGAAAAAAAATCTCAAACAAATCAATAATGCAATAAAACTAAAAAAAAACAACACTCAAAACATTTGAGATTCCGATTGCAGATGAAAGAAAAGTGAAGAGTGCAACTCCAGGGACCAGCATTATCGACATAAATTTCTAAATGTGGTTGATCAGACAAGCATGCTTTGGATAATGAATACGTAATAAGTCGTATATTAAGCAAAAAGGGATTAATAGTTGGAAAATAATTTCGTAATTTTTTGATTTTTTTTAATTCAACAAAATAGCAATTATCCATACCTTGTGTCTCAAGATTGATCAAACCATACAGTCCATTCCATGCCATAATGAAAACAATAGAGAGTAAGAAATTACTTGACATATTGATAGGTGATTGATGCAGATAAAAAATAAAGACGTATTAGTACCGATAGTACCCAAATGTATGTACTGCAGTAGATATATCATTGCTTTATATCTGTTAAGAATTGATTTGACGCAACAATGTTTGAATAATTAACATATATTAGAGGGAATAACACAACATACAAAATACCTTTTTTCATTAATATTACTATTTTGCTAGTGTTCCTAGGGAATAAGCTAGGGCTCATTAAGGAGTATATATCACAGTAAGGGGCGCCAAAAGGGACATCATGATTTTCAGTGTTTTTGATGGTCATATTGATTTCTCCTTAACTACACGGTCAATCCCTAATTCACTTTTATATTTTAATGATAAAGATACACTCTTTCTTTCATATAAGGTTTATTCCCAAAATATTTACGGAACAACGTCAATTCCGCTGTAGAATCGACCCGCGGTACCGTCAAATTTTCTCTATTTTCCCCTTTGTCCAGCACATATCCGAAACGTGCATGTCTGGTCCACGTTGCCAATTTATCTGTTCTAAAATGATGCTATTCAATTTGAAGACGTTTAAATTTATACCACTTGGTGAGTGTCACTGCTGGTGGACCAGGAGTCCCCGAGGGCACATGTAGCCAAGTTCGATCAATTTCGGTTGATCGATGCTTCAACGCATTCTAAATTTCTGTTGTCAAAATTTCTTGAATTTTCTAAAAAGTGGGTCCTGTAGCATCATATCCCACCCATCCTGCTACGTCTTTCGGTACACTTTTTCGACATAGTATCTTTCATACTTTTTTGGCATATTACATTGTTTAGATTTAGGATCACTGATGAGGGTTGTGTATCCGAAACGTGCATGTCTGGTCCACGTTGCCAATTTATCTGTTCTAAAATGATGCTATTCAATTTGAAGACGTTTAAATTTCTACACCCTATTCTAAGTTAGGTATAGGTATAATCTTGTGTAAGCATGATAAAGTGTCAGATTTATTCTTTTTAACCATATAATATATACTTTGATAGGTATGTATTTCATGATAGTATTATAAGACGCCGGATTAAGGGTGCGCGTCAAGGGATGACGTCATGAAAAAAAAACTGTTTACTGAAGATCCCCTTCATATCCTTTGTATTGGACATTTTTCACCATGACGAACTTCGCACTTCGCACTTCGAACTTCGCACTTTAGTTAGATAGAAAGTTCTATAAGCTGGTTGCCAGAAGAACAGGAAGTCCAATATACCAATTACATTGAGTATACTAATCAAAAGATAGATGATTCCGCTCATGAGTTTACACGTGATCGGCAGCTACGCCACTGATTCTTCAATGTTCGAAGTGCGTCACGGTGAAAAAAGTCTAAATTGTATATTTTATGTGTCCTTACTCTTTACAAGCTTCGTTTTTCTATTTTTGGGTTGTCTCTCTTAATATACTCTATTGATTAATTCTTTTAAAAAACGCGTATTTGTCGGAATTTTCTCAAGAGAAAAGGAAAGAGGACAAACAGATTGAGATAATAACAAATTCTAATGCAATGTCGCTTTAACGTCGAATTTAACTGGTTGTTTGCTCCTTAGTTACGGCTGTAAAACGAGAACATACTAGCCTTTGACGTTGATAACGTCACATTTCGCCTATAATATTCACAAAAATAATGATTGCATAAGAATGCACATCCGTATCTCTGGCTCGCCAACGCGTCGCCTGAAAAACTCAGTTTGCGACCGTAAAATCAGCATTTACCGTATGCAACATAACGTCAGAATTAAGTTATTCCCTAAGCTCCATAGCATAGAAACACGAATGTCAACTTTATGGAATGAATAATCTCCCATGTCCAATGCAAGACCAGACTACTCGGTAGGTGGCGCTGTAAAACCGAGTCGTACTTATTTGCAAACATTAAACATATTCATACATATCTTATACAATTATAGTATCCAAATAAGTAGGATCAACAAAAATATTTAAGGCGTATTCTAATTCACCTCTCCGTAACACAAGGGAAGAGGGATTTCCCTCATTAGCCCAGGTATGAGAAACAAGGACAAGAAAATTGCCAAATATCATTATAAGCGGCGCCACTCGGAATAAATTTGATGATGAAATTAGATGTTCACTTTGGCAATATTACATTGTTTAAATTGAGGATCATAAGCGAGGGTTAAGTACCCGAAACGTGCATGTCTGGTCCACGCTGAAAATTCATCTGTTCTTAAATGATGTTATTGAATTTGAAGACGTATAACATTAGTACCACTTGGTGAGTGTCACTGCTGGTGGACCAAGAGTCCCCGAGGGCACATGTAACCAATGAGTTAAAGAAGATCCTGACGATAATCTCAACAGCACTCACAATAGAGCACCAAATTGAGCATCGACGGACCCCTAGCAAGCTAGAGGTGGGACTAGGTGCCCGGGAGGAGTAAGCATCCCCTGTTGGCTAGCCGCACCCGCCGTCGATGTTCACGCACGAAAATGAAAAGAATATATAAAATGCATGCACTGTCCGAGGCCACGTCTATATAGAAAGTGCTATGGCGACAATGTCAGGGGAAAATATTCAAAACACTTACTGTCAAACCCCTCGCGGGGAACTTTTTTACGAGCTCCACACGGCAAAGAGCATAAGTGTGACACAAATGAGTTAAAGAAGATCCTGACGATAATCTCAATAATGTAACCAAGTTCGATCTACTTCGTTTAATCGTCTCTTCAACGCATTCGAACATTTCTATTACCAAAATTTCTTCAAATTTCTAAAAAGTGGGTCCTGCAGCATCATATCCCACCCATCCTGCTATGTCATTCGGTAAATGTTTGGACATAATAATTTTCACACTGAGGATCACTGACGAGGGTTAAGTACCCGAAACGTGCATGTCTGGTCCATGTTGAAAATTCATCTGTTCTAAAATGATGCTATTGAATTTGAAGACGTTTACATATATGTCACTTTCAGTTTTTAATGATTGAGAAATATGAAGATGAACCGTTCTTATGTACTTTATCAGCAGCATTTTTGAATTTTTACTTTTCAAGAACTTTCAAAACGCTTCAAGCTTTAACATGGGAGACGTATATCCTTAAAGATCAAGCATAATTTTGAAATGTTAAAGAAATCTTGTGAAAGGAGTAGGGGGCAAAAAATGGTCTCATTTTGCATGTACATAAGCTATATTCCTATTAAAGAAATCATAAGGCATGATTTTTTTCTAAGTTTATAACGGAAAGAGATGAATTCCAATAAATGTTTCTTTGACAGATGCTGATTAATAACGCGAGATTAGAATCTGTTTAAGGAAAGGGAAAAAGGGGCGTTGACGATTTTAATCTTTCCCGTCTTAATTAAAAGTCATCAGCTAATATCCGGCTGTCATCCGACATTTCAATTTCTTAGAAGAGACACTATCTACGAGATAAATCGCAGTAAAAACAATTTTAGGGAAAAACGAATTTGGGGAAAATGAATGTATTAGAAAAATCGGAGAATAAAAACCATAGGTCAACACTTCAAGTTGACAGCAAATTTATCATGCTTTCTTTTAGCAAAAGTGTAAATTTATACATGATTATATTCCTAAATTATCTCGTGAATTTGTATTATATAAACGTTTATTATATTCCAGATTCCTATTGCCATGTATTTTTCTCTAATATATATTTCATGAAACACCTATTCGTTTTATAGTGTTAAAGAGCAAATACCCTCGATCGACACGTTTGAACCAAGGATTAAAGAAGACTTAGAAAAAAGAAAATCCGAAGTTTCAAAACTCCTATGGACCAAAATTTCCAAAACCTGTACAACATACATTCATGTTTTGGATAATTAATCCTCATCATTTATATATGTGCAATGTTCTTCAAGCCAAAATGATTCAGAGAAGCAAAAATGACTAGTTTCGCTCCTCGGGTAAATTTCAAAGGGTATATATATTTCTTAGTCAAGCGAAGACGTTTAACATTATATCATTTGGTGAGTGTCACTGCTGGTGGACCAGGAGTCCCCGAGGGCACATGTAGTCAAGTTCGATAAATTTCGGTTGATCGTTTCTTCAACGCATTCTAAAATTTCTGTAATCAAAATTTCTTGATATTTCAAAAAATTGTGTCCTGTAGCATCATATCCCATCCATCCTGCTACGTCTTTCGGTACGCTTTTTCGACATATTAACTTTCACACTTTTTGGCATATTACATTGTTTAGATTTGAGGATCACTGACGAGGGTTAAGTACCCGAAACGTGCATGTCTGGTCCATGCTGTCAATTCATCTGTTTTTAAATGATGCTATTCAATTTGAAGACGTTTAACATCATATAACTGTGAACTAAGATTGAGGTAAACATAGGGAAGATATTACAACTCTAGTTTCAAAATGAATTTCCCTTTTTCGTAAAAATGTAAAACAAAAAGCGATTCAAGGAAACACTAGAGCCGAAGGAAATATCAGGTCAAGTTTGACGTGAAGAAATCTTGTTTTTTAATCAACAATTTCCTTTACTTGGAATTTCGTTTTATTGGAAAATTTCAATAAAAGATATATATTTCAGTGTATAACATATCGACATTCAGACACATTTTGAATTGATAGATGAACATCGTTAATACTACACTAAAGCGGGTCACGAATAGCAGAAAGGAAGAAAAGAAGAAAGGTATGTAGATTATCGATAATGAATGGTGCTTCATACGAAATCATAAATATTTCTTTTTAATACATGCACGTACCTCATTTACAAAGGATTAAAGGTATTCATTGCAAACATATTAAAAGAAAAAACTAAATATTTTAAAATTATGACTTAAATATTTGATGTTTGAACATGTGAAAATGGTAATAGATAAAAATATTCATCATTTATATGTAAAACGTATCCCATATCTTATTAATCTATGGAAGATTGTGATGAGATCAAACTTATCATTTTAGCTTAGGGTAATAATGGACATAGCCAACCGACTGAATTATTTATTCGGCTCAGAAGAGGAAGTTTGCAGAAGGAGGCAGCTCGCTCTGTTCAGAGAGAAACTTCTTTCATACAGCTTAACAGGAGAAGAAGATTCAATTATATGCAGTGGAAGTTTCGGTGAGGGTATTGCCTACCCATCGTCGGATGACGACTTAATGTTTACGGCGGGATATCCTAATGTTGTGAAAACATATCAAGATGCAGAGACAGAAAATGATGTTATTATGATACCATCTAAGTATTGTCCCGGATACTGCATACTCTTTAATGTGAAGCTATCCCAATTACATGGAAGAGCAGTTGTTTTTCCAACAGCATCATGGTTGCGATGTCATTTACATGGTAACAATTTTATACATGGACCCTGTTTATCACGCGTGTATGGTATCTATGAGTATGATTTTGGCAAATGTTTACCGTGCAAATTTTGGCCTAACGTTGCGTCTAACTGGGTGACACGAAACCGTGTGTACGGCTGGCCATCCCATGAAATGATCCAAACAATTATATCAAGATGTTGTCATTTGATGGCTATAGGAGATTCAAACTCCCCTGACCGTGTTTTTGAATGGAGAGTATCATTTTCAGTAGCTGAAAGATCATTGATGCATTCGTTTAACCATACTCAATTTCTGACTTATAATCTATTAAGAATTTCTTTGAAAAGAATTATAGAGAAACATGTGCCAGAGGTATTTTGCTCCTATTTCATGAAAACTGCATTATTCTATACCATAGAATATACTTCTTTTCAACATTGGGATCTGAACAATATTGAAAGATGCTTTAAATCATGTTTGATAACTCTAATCGATTTTATAAATTCTATGAACTGTCCAAATTATTTCATACCAGAGTATAATATATTCAAGAACAAAATAAATCGGGGAAACAGACAATCAGCGTTAACAATCATAAGAACTCTAAATAGTGTAGGTAACGTTGGTGTATTGCGACTCAGCGGTGAATAACGCTGTTTGAAAGAGGCATTACCGTTACCGTTTATCGAATGGAAAAGCGATATAGATTTCATGCTTTCTTGGCATCTTGCCCTTTTACTAGAGCATATTGAAAAAGGAGAAGAAAATGGGAAACCTTTATGCACATCATCCTTTCTTAAAATCCTTACAGTGTTACATAAAAATGCTAACATAGTACAAACCAAACTCTTAAATGTTATCATACGTAGAGCAATTATATGTTGTTCTAAAAAGTCTTTACATTATTTTGGAATTTCCATTAAGACGAATAAGCGAAATTACCCTTCCTATCAGAAATTGGAAACATTGATTCGATTGGGGTACAGGGGAGACGTTACCACAGGAAAATTAACAGCAGCAACATACATGTTTATGATAGGAAGAACAGAATCCGCCTTATCAGTTATACGACAACTCTTCTCTGAGTACCCTCCTTACGCCATGGAATGTGACTGCGATCACTTTAAAAGGGCAATTTACATGGAAGTCATGTGCAGTAAGCAATATACCATAGACTACAAGACGAGACATTCCTGGGCTCCAACTTATCAGCTACCATCCGATATTGAGCATGCCTATCCTTTACCGTTGAGACTTTGGATAGCAAATGAAGAATCGCTGATTTTAGAACCGTGTACGTACGCAATTGTGTTAGAATGTCTTTGCTATGTTCAACTGAAGAAATCGCGCCAATTATTAAGATCTACAAGGTACTTGATACAACATATACACGATTTAATGCATGGTGATGACGTTGTTCACGGCACGTTTTGTGTAGGAATCGTCAAGTGCGCTCAAGGAAAATATCAGTCTACGTGTAGATGGTTTTGTTCTGCATACAGGTTAAAAGATCAACTTCCCCGGCCTTTCAATGATACACTGGCTAGTTCGGTGTCATTGTATATTGCTTGTATGATAAATAAATCAAATGGTCAATTTAATGATTAAATATTTACAAAGAAACATATTCTGTCATTTGTGGCTTGTAATTATGTTTGTATCAATTAAACTTTATTAAATTCTTTATGTAGTATGCAAGACAGATGAGGTGTATTTAATAAAGTCAGAACCAAGGGAGCCCTCCAAAATATTTTGTTATGAATATCATACATAGCCCTATGTATGATATTTATAACAAAATATTTTGGAGAAAACATTGGCATGTTTGCTATAAATAATAATACAAATTGAATTAAATTAATTTGACTTTTCTTGTGTTACACAGGACCTCCTCTTTATCATTACAGCTATAGGAGATATTTTACAAAAATATCATAACTAAATGCATACTTTTGACGCTAACATAACATCTGTGAATAAAAGTCGAAAACAGCAGTCGAAATCATATTTCAAAATGTTTATAGATTCTTTAAAAAATACAAAAGAAATCTTTCTCTCCAGTAAAGAAAAATTGGACATAAAGGAGGAGACAATGATATACATGTAGATCCATAGAAACACGAATGACACTTGCGCAGTACACTGTTCGAGTGTGTTCCGCTGTGGTCAATTCAGTAAACATTAAAGAAGTACCCTTCAGTTATTCAGTCTCAAAGTCGAGAAGACAAGGCAAAATCATAAGAATCTCCTTTGGAACAGTCGTGAACCTCGGAATGAATAACAATTCGAAGTGAGACCAGGTGCCCAGGGAGAGTCAGCGTCTCCTGATCGCATGCAACGCCCTTCGCAACAGCTCCATGAAAACTTGCCAAATTCGTTGGGTTGTCTTGATGTACATATAGATATACATATCAGGTAAATATTTTTGTTTGGTTATGACAGCCATTCAATCGCAATCCAAAATGTCACTAATAATAAATTTCTGGAAATGATATCTGATATGTTTTTTATCATATCCCCGTAGCGACAGAACTTCCTCAATAATGATTTCAGTTGTTGTGTAATATAACCCTGAACAAGTAGCTTACTTGCAAGCCGTCTTGTTCTAATGATGAAATCTTCATATTTGGAACATGCCCAGGTGTACCATATCAGCTGAGAAACAAAAAAACGCTTTAAGCATGAGAAGACGGAGTTTTGCTACTCAAGAAAGGGAAGTCGGCACCGGTTGCCCATTGGCCTCGTTGGTTTATGTGTGGTCCTTTGTGTTTGATGTTTCCGTGTTGTTCGTTGATTATCCTTGTCCCTTTTGTGCCTCATTCTGTGCGTGTGTGCTCTGTGTTTTTACATTGGGTGTTTTGGGGTTTTGCTGTTCGTGCTGCAACCTGGTGTTGTTAGAGATCCACTCCTTTGTTAGTTATGTGAAGGCTGAAATCAACACGCTTGTCATACATTGGAATACAAAACAAGGGCTTCTCATTTGTCATGAAGGATCGCAGTCGTGTGTAAATGTAGTACCGCGTCTACCACCAGGCACATTCCTTCTCATATGCAACGTGTCACTGGTTTGTACTCCTACGGTTTTTTAATCAAATTACCGTGTATGGTGTAGACGAAACGAAAACTTAGGCAACTAGTACATTTATCCTCAAGCTTTCAATTACCCTTGGATGTCCAACATCGGAATGGAAAAAAAACACATTGAACTGTTGCCATGGATCATTCCATTGATCAGTGGGGGGGGGGGGGGGGGGGGGGCTGTTAATCATGTGTCGAGAAAAACTATTTCACACAATACGGCATAAAATAGTTCATTTTTGTATTTTGGTTACATGTATAGATGGAAGTGTTTTCATTGCTATGTTTTGAAATATATATTTGCAAACGCTCATTTATTTACAGTCACTAAAAAATAAGACAGGTCATCTATTTTGTCATTCTACACAGGGCTCCGTGCGGCTGCTGCTAATGTTTGTAAACGGCGCTTTATGCAAACGCCAACAATGCAACATTGACTTTTTTTTATTGCACTATCATTCTTAAGTTGTACAAATTAAGAAATTCGAATTGTACACATTTGCATCATATGAGTGCTTTTTTTCCCCTACCATTCACTCTTCTTTTGTCCCTCCCCCTCAGGATGATCAACTTTCACACACAGACACCAGTAACCTCCCTCACACTCATTCAGATACACACGCACACCCACATACACCTCACCATGTAGCCCTGCTTTGTCATAGTCTGCAATTTTTATGCATAGGAGGGATAGAATTAATCAAGTTCATAGTGCACTAATATTATTCAAATTCTAAGAAATGTAAAAATCATCCCATCTTCTTGAGAATTTTACAATTTGTTTTTAATCTCTATAAATCTGTTTTTCTATCCTTTGATAGTGTTTTAAGAAACCTAAAAAGCCATTGATATTTGGTAATGAATTATGAAGTCTATTGTTATATATGAACTGTTTAAAAAGAATTATGATCAAGTTGATGATATCTGTAAATTTGCTATTTCCAAATAATACATCCTGTATTTCAAAGTGTATATTTTGTGCGCTTCTGTTTCTTATCCGTGTAAGCAAATCATTTCTTAATCTAGTAATATATTGGCAGTACCAGAAAATATGGATAATTGTTTCCCTTTCTGTCGTGCAAAATGTACAAAGTTCAGAGTTTAATATACAAAAATGTATGTATCTTATATAAATATGAGTTAGTAGCTAGAATTCTATGGAATATTCGAAATTGTAACCATTGAAGTTTTGTATCTCTTGTTATCTTAAATACAATAGGGTATTGATTTTTCCACGCATAATTTTCATTTAGATTAAGTACTCTCATCCATCTTTCCTGGTGTTTTGGTTTACTTTTATTTACTACATTCAGGTATTGATAGATATTTTTGCAACCCTTTTCATCAAGCAGTATTAATTTCAAATATTTTGGTATAACTGGTCTATCAATTTTATGTAAATCAAGTCCTCTTATCATGTTTTTTATCTTAAAAGACAAGTTATAATATATTGTGAAAGGCATGGATATATGAAATTTTCTGTTCAAGTCGGTTAAACTTATTAGTTCTTTTTCATTATCTAGAGCATCATCAATAAACTGCCATCCTTTCTTAAACCATTTTTCCACAAAAAAAGTTATTTTGGTCAATTCTAAAAGCATCATTAAACCAGATTGGAGTTAAAAGTATATTATCATTTACCACCTCTCTTAAGCTTTTTAGTGCTGAGAAGACATCTTTCCAAAAGGAATTTAGATTTTTGAAGAATTTATTCATAAAATTTCTACCAAAGATGTGAAAGTATTGAAATAATTCTGGTAATGAGTCTTTTAGCAAGTAAGACCATGAGGCATTTGATTTTTCATATCTCCTAATCCAAGTTATCTTTAAGCTATTGATAAAGAATTTTAAATCAACCATTTTTAGTCCTCCTTGATTATAATCTTTAACTAAATCCTTCCTCGCAACTCTATCTATTTTAGAATTCCAAACATAATTAAATAGTAATGTATTCAACTCTTTCAAAAACTTTTCTGTTGGATATGGAAGTGTCATAAAAAGATGAGTTAGTTTCGGAATTAGTAAACTCTTAACAACTGTTATTCGACCTATTGTTGAAATACGTCTTTTGGACCATGAAGATATTAATTTCCTAATATTGTTTATTTTTTCTGTATAATTACATTCAATCATATTATGTTCATTTAAATCAACAGTAAAAGTAATTCCAAGATATGTAAATGGATCTTGAGACCAGTTTATTTTATGAATAGTTCTAATGTTACGCACACTATTTTTCAACATACCTATCTTGATACAGCTTGTTTTGTCATAGTTTGGTTTCAAACCGGAGAATTTAGCGAATTGATATATAAGAGATAAAGCAGAGTTGAGAGATTTTTCCGAACCATCTAGAAGAAGTAAAGTATCATCAGCATACTGAAGTAATCTATATTCTCTACCAAAAAGTTTTATCCCAGAAACATCCTTATTTTGTCTTATCATTAAACCAAGAATTTCGACGCACAGTAAGAAAATATAAGGTGATGCCGGATCTCCTTGTCTGCAGCCCCTCCCTATATTAAAGTATTCTGATGAAAAAACCATGCTGTGTAACACATAACTTAATATCAGTAAGAATAATCTTAACCAAATTTATAAAATAGTTGCCAAAATTAAAGAATCTTAGTACTTTGTAAATATATTTCCATGATACCGAGTCGAATGCCTTCTCGAAGGCTTAGATAAGAATATGGCCAGATTTGTTTTGAATTTCTGTCTGATAAATCATATCATATAAAGCCCTAGTGTTTTCTCCTATGAAGCGACCTGCGAGAAACCCTTTTTGATTCTCATGGATTAATTTGTCCAAAACTGTTTTAAGTCTATTACTGATAATGCCAGAGAATGTTTTGTAAGAAGTATTCAGAGGTGAAATCGGACGCCAATTTTTCAATAGTTCACGAGGCTTATTTCCTTTTGGCAATATAGATATGATACCTAATTTTTGTGAATAACTTAATTCGCCTTTGGCTATGCTTCTCTGAAAAGACCTTACTAAAAATGATCCAATATCAATCCAGAAAAACTTTTAAAAATCTGCCTGAAAACCTGATGTTCCGGGAGTTTTGTTATTCTTTTGTTTCTTTAAACTATTTAAAATTTCTTCATAAGATACTGGAGAGTCCAAAAGTTGTTTTTGTGCATTAGTTAATACTGGTATACTAGTTTGATCTATTACAACTGAAAGCTCAATGTCATCAAGGGTATCATCTCTACAACTATAAAGGTCTTTGTAAAAATTCTTCACTTCTAACAAAATATTATTTTGGTTTGTAATCAATTCATTGTCCTTATTAGTAAGTTTTATTATATCTTTTTTCTTTTTTCTAGGGCACAGAAATAACGGCTAGGCTTTTCTCCATGTTCAACCCACTTAGCCTTTGTTCTTTGTAATAAGCCTTCCATCTCATATTCTCTGTGTGTTACATACTCTTTATTCAAGTCATCTTAGATGTCACCTATAACAGAATTATGTGATTCTTCATATAAACTTTTAGCACATATGATTTGCTCCATAAGATGTTTTTCTCACATTCTCTAATTTTCTTTTTTCTGCTAGAGTACTGCATAGTCATTTCTCGAATTTTCATTAAAATCATTTCAAAAAATAAATGATCGTCTATGCTTAATGCAATATTCATGTCATCTAGGTCATCAGGGTGATTGGTATCTAAAGAATATTCCTCCTTTAAAGAATTAACTATTTCTTTCACCTGATTAACATATATTTTATCCCGGAGAAGTGATAAGTTGAATTTCCAAAACCCCCTAGACCTTTTACAAAATCTGTTAATTTTATCTCTAATTCTACTATAGAATGATCAGTCCTGTATCCATTAACTATATTTGTATTTTCCACTCTAGACAAAAGTTCTTCTGAAACAAGAAAAAAATCTAATCGTGCCATTTTTTAATGGAGACTTTCTGTGCAATGTGATTTTTTTCATAGGGATTATAAGTACGCCATGGGTCAATTAAATTAAAATCATTTTTCAGGAGTGAAACTGCGTCTCTATTTCTAGGGTTGTTAATATTATTATAGTTACAGTAATCCAAGTTCGGATCTTGCACAAGATTCCAGTAACCACAGATTATCACGAAATTTGAACTGAAGTCATCTATAGCTAATCGTATATTATCAAAAAATTCAGGGTAATCATTATTTGGTCCATAAATGTTTATTAAACTAACAGTAAAATGGTTTTCAATAAATAATTTCAGTGCAAGAAAGTTATTGTCATTATCTATTTTAGAATGCTACATTTTATATTCAAAATTATTATTCATCAGTGTAGAAACACCCCTAGCATTAGACTTGCCCGGTGAGTAGAAGTGTTCTCCCCCCCCCCCCCCCCATTGGGCTCTAGCTAACTTATAATCTTTTACAGCAAAATGAGTATCCTGTAGGCATAGAACTGAATTTTCTTTTCTTCTCAAATAATTGAATACATCCCTCCGCTTAGATATATCCTGTAACCCTCTACAATTCATTGATAATATCCTTACAGAACTTAACATTTAAGTTATTTAGCTAATCAATAGATAAATAGGAATGAAATAGTACAATGCGCTAATCAATAGTAATATACATGGCCGGACGGACAAATGGGTTACAATACAAAGCAGGGCATACCTCACACACACACAAATGATAACAAAATAAATCAACCAACATAAGCATAGAGAATGATCTAAATCCATGCACAAATGCAAAATACCTCAATAGACGTCTTGCGGTGGAATAAACATCAAAATTGAAATTCTCTTATCGGCCCCTCATTAGGAAATCCGACGTGTTAAAAAGAAGAGAGAGTCGAACCGATAATTTGACTCCGGAATTTCGTATCCTCATATTTACTATGAAGCAAAGTGAAAAAAAAATGAAGAGGGAAAAAAACTTTGTCTAGTCCGAGTTTTGAATGCAAAAATTGACCCTTTTCTCATGTCACATATAAATGACGTATAATCTGTTCAATATAGTATCTATGCAAACCTATTTTACTATATAATAGGGCCGATAAGAGGATTAAATGCATAAATAAACAGAATCATTTAAAGAATTTGTAATTTTGTCCATATAAATAATAAATGCATGCTGAAAATGAGTTCAAACCAAATCATAAGCGAACAAGCATTTTAAGATCTAAAAATGCAAATAAATGTAAATAAGCGTGCAAGTTACCAACACAAACGAAAGATAAACAGGTACAATACCGACTTAGTCCGCCTCTGATTCCGTCTCGTATCCCTGCGAAGGATCACCATTACGGTCGCGTTTTGCCAGTCTTTTACGAATTTTGCGGTCCACATTATCACCAATGTCAAATCGGATCCTACTATCCCCGAGGGCTTTCAGCTTTGCAAAAATGCAACATTGACTTAATCTTCGGAAAAAATCGTTTCATGGGTATTTCAAAACTAGGTTTCAGGCAATGAGTAGTTGTAGGTGGTAGCACTGTCAAGAGAACCGAGGATTGAAGGGATCCGGTATCATTTCGCTAGAAACTTTCACAAATAGGTAGATTATTAGACAAACTATCTCCCTCTCCAAAACGAGTGTATGATTTACCAGAGATGTCTCCAGAATTCCTTAACCTTATTTTGAAGTCAGAGAATGAAAGTCAAATACAAATCACGAAATTGGAATCTAAAAATCACCATCAAAAGGCTTACATGTACAAATTCTTTTTAAGAAATATACGACAGATAATTTTAAGTAGAAAAGAAAAATCGGTCAAATAGATGGAAGTAATAACACAGCACTTAAAATAGAAACACAAAGGACAACTTTATCTACGGAATGCCTCTAAGGTTGTGCTGTTACACTGTAAATAAGGCCGTGGACATAACATATAAGAGGTGCTTCCTTCGTGTTTTATTTTGTGTCCATCTATTCGTCGTTAGAGTATGTTCTGCTGATTTCACTCTTGGGGATCTCTCATTATCTTCGTTTTCGTTCATATTTTTAAGAAATCAATTACCTATTGAATGTGATTTTTGTATTCTGGTTTTAGGTTTTACGGTATGACATTTATACACAGAAACAAGATCCAACTTCATTCAATAAATAATCATAACAAGCGGTGTAATTTTTTTTTTTATTTTCGGTTTTATGTTTATTCTTTATGCCAGATGGAGAATATGTTTGATATTCAAAAGTGTTTAGGCAACTCCCTGAAAGTGCTTGTTCAAAGCACTGTCTCTGTAGACAGCCCCGATCAGTATCAAGTTTCTGACGATGAATTAAGCACTATGCATGATATCACTTTGTGGATTCTAACATCCTTCACTCGGTTCATAGCAGATTAACTGTCCTCTAGATATTATATCTACAGTTCATTCTGAGTTTATTCAATGCTAAGGATATTCTGATGTATCACTTTTTTTCATTTTCTGTTAAATGGATCATAATTATTCATAGATTAAACTGAAAGGCACGTACTTCTTCCTCTCTCGTCCTTATTATTATTTTAATATATATAATCATAACAAGTCAAGTACGTCTTATGATTCGAAATTTGTACACCTTATGATTCAATAAACTTGTGCAATTTAATCTTCCTGGATTTGTTCATACTCATACTGTCTCTGCAATCCTTTACTTTCTTTCATTTTTGCAGATAAAGCACTGAAAACAAAACAGAGAAGAAAACTTAATTGGACATTTTTTTTAAACTATACAATTGAAACTGACGAATGATGACATTTATATGGTTTTACTAGGGGTGCTTCGGTGTGTTGCTGTTGGTGCTGCAACCGAGTCTTGTTGGAGATTCCCTCCTTTCTTTCATTTAAAGTAAGATGTGTTCTCAAAAAGAAACCCTTACTTCTATGAAAAACCTCTCACACTTCAATATAGATCTTCGATTTTTTTATATATATTTCTAAACCTTTCTCACTCTTTGGTCACATTTCACTGTTTAGATTGAGGATCACTGACTAGGGGTACCCGTAACGTGCATGCCTGGTCCATGCTGCAAATTTATCTGTTCTGAAATGATGCTATTGAATTTGAAGACGCTTAACATTCTTATAAAAATAACTGCATGACTAGCCATAAAGATGTGTGTAGTTACTATTTATATTGTAGTACTGGTGTCGCAGTGGTTAACGCGGTGGACTACGAATCCATACGTCGTGAGTTTGAATCAATCTCACCGTTGCCGGTTATTGCAAAGCCATTGCTATCTTGGGCAAGTTATTTAACACTACGTTGTACTCTCTCCGCCCAGGGGTAAACCGGGTAACTGGCATATGAGACGAGCTTGTAATGTGAATGAAAAAATAGCGCTTAAATGCATGGCAGCTCTGCTTGTATACTTCCAAGGGAGTTAAGAATGCACTGGATTATATAGGTCTCGCCAGGGAGGTAATTGTAGAAGGAAAGGAGGGGATCTTTGAGAGGGGAAAAATCGCGTGAGGCTCAGACGAACGACGCTATAAACCCCCATCTTTACCTTTCCCTTTTATATTGAAATAGCTTTAAAAAGTTTTTGGATAATGAATATTGAAAGGTCTTCTCAATGAAACTTTTCTAAAGCTAATGGGGTATCTCCATGATGGCATAGCTCTGTCCTTAGCAGATTCCTTGGCGAAAATTTCAGGTCGAGTTTTGTCTTTTGCTCTTTATAGTTTACGAGTATTTAGATATCCTCTTTTTGGCATCGAGCATCACTGATGAAAAATAACTTGTTAAAATACGCATATGGTGCACTGAAATTTGATATAAAAAATACATGCATGTGTACATGTATATAATTTAAGTAAAAGATTTACTTACATGATCAAAGCAGAGGCAACAAAATTGAAACCGGCCATAACAAAGAAGACGAAGCCTTTGTATATAGGCACAGTTGCCGAATATACAGCCCCAGCCATTGCCGATCCACACATGCTGCAGATGTTCTCAAAGAAGGCTATTGCACCGAATACAGAACCTGTAAACATCAGAAAGATAGGAAACTGATTCTAAAATACTTATAGGCACAGTGGCCGAGTATATAACCTGGCCATGGGCGACCCACACATGCTGCAGATGTTCTCAAAGAAGTTATGGTACCAAATACAGTACCTGTTAACATAAAACAAAAGGAAACAGATAAATTTATCACATGATTTTTCTTTCCTAAATTCTGGACCACAGTACAACGGCTTTCAAATTTTTCTTTTATATTGTATACAGCATGAGAATTGAGAGTGGCGCCACCGATAATAAATTTAGTTGTTTTTAAAACTAGACTCGTGTTTCCATGGTGATTTGCTATGTCTTAGTCTGTTTGTCCGCCTTTTCTCTTCCCTGAGAATACATTCCACTGTTTTTACTGTTGAAGATATCCTCCATTAGTGTGTGTCAATGCCTCGGTTTGTGATTTTCTGAATTATCGATTTTGTGCTGTATATTTAAGAAATGACTGTCTTACTTTTGGTGTTCGCTTCGCGATTCACGGAATTTGCACGTGTCCTACCAGAATTATACACCCATGAACAACAAAAGTAAGACAGTCATTACTTATATTTACATTTATCCTACATAACGGTCGTTTTTATTTGCATGCACATCGCACATTTTACCTGTAACATCGTCAAATGTATTTTAACGTTGGTAAATTCTCCCTACATGGGAAACTTGAACGTAACGTCACAATAGCAACCCAAGTTATTGGAATATAATTCTAGTTGCCTAATGGGTGTTTAACATGGGGAATCTACTAGTAATGTTAATATTGGGATATGGTCATTATCCATATTTGTCATCTTTTTCACCTTAACCGAGTCATGTTGGAAATCCCCTCCTTTCACTCAATTATTCTAACAAAATAAATCGCAGTTCAAATTTCAGACAGTTTCCCCATTAATTGCTTATAGACCAACAGTGAAACAAAGCATTTCAAAATCAAATAACATAGCAACAAACCCAATGGATATCGAGGTCGAGTAGGAAACCATCTTACCTTGTTTATCTCCAGGTGTTAATTTTGACATGGTCGACCTTAGAATAGGCACACATGCAAACTTAAGCGTGTAGATTGCAGCAACTAGGAAACAAAGTAATATCTTAAAGAAAATGTTCTTACCGGTATTCTACTTTTTTTGTTTTGTTTTTTAAAGGCGGCTTCATTTCGTACGATTTACTTTCTGCTTTTCCATGGGATTGCGGTCTAATTTTTGTATCCAACCATTCATTTATATTTTATAAATATTTACTTCGAAGTGGTTGTATATCTCTTAAGTACTGCTTTATATTGTTATATGTTCCAGTGATAAATGTGTGTAAATTTTCATGAAATATCTTTCTTGTGTGTCTCCTAGAATCAAACAAAAGAAACATTTTGCCAAGA
Organism: Pinctada fucata; assembly: GCA_028142955.1. Taxonomy (NCBI): domain Eukaryota; kingdom Metazoa; phylum Mollusca; class Bivalvia; order Pterioida; family Pteriidae; genus Pinctada; species Pinctada fucata. The sequence continues at coordinate 862,740 of AP027107.1, forward strand.
TGACCGTGTGTGTAAAATTTATATGCTCTATCTAATTAAGCATATGAAATTTAGAGATATTGATGATATGAAAATAATTTCTTATAATGCACCATATGCGTACTCTAATTTTTGATAATCAGGGCCAAAACAGAATAAACAAATACAAAATAATGGAGTGAGATTAATTCTAAAAATAACCAATGTTATTTTATGATTAATTGTTCAAAAAGCCAGCTAACGACAAAATATATGGTAAATTATCAATGATGTAAGATTTATTTTTGTATAATTAGACAACATACCTATGTACAATGTCTCCTTTGTCTTTGCAAATCCATAAACAACGTAATGGGCAATTCCAAATATACAGGAAACAGCGGCCGTAGTTTCGTCTCTGATGTCACAAATTTGGAAAATTCGTATAAACATAACTGTTATAAACTGCTGAGAGGAACCTTTTATAGCAGTATAAAAACTGACATCCTCGGCATTGAAGCAGATGGGGTAGCTCAAATTGTAATACAACTCTGTCGAACCGCCACCTATTTGTGGTATCCAAATGCAAACTAAAGATGTTATGCAAAAGAAGTATTTCAAGCGTAAATTATCTCCATTTTGTGATTTTGTCATGAAAATGCGCATCAAATCTTTCATTTGACCAAAAATGTTAGAATTTTTCACCACGTTCTTGTCATGGCAAGTCTCCGGCAAAAACATTACTGTAACCAGTGCAAGAAAGATGGCAGCAGTTGATATGACGGAAGGGTAGAAGTATCCGTTAAAATATTTTATAAGCAAACCTGCTGACAGCGACCCAGAATAAAATCCCAGATTTAATACTAATTCGTAAATAGCTATAGCTATCGATCGATATTTTCCGCTTGCTGTGAGATCAGCAACATATGCAAATGATACAGACAATACCGTAATCCAATTCCCGGAGCATCCCTCCACAAACCCAACAAGTACAAAATAATAAATGTTGAATTTATAGTAAATGAAGAATGAACACAGAATCATCTTTAAGCAAATTCCTAGTAACGACAAAAAAAGGAGTCGTTTTCTCCCATACCTGTCACTCAGGGATGAGAATATAGATGTCGCCACCAAACAGGGGATTCCACTTCCTAAAGAGAAATATATTGACCATTGGGATACCTTTTCCTGCACCACATCAGATATATGCTTTTCCTCGGCTGTTATATTTTTGTCACCACATCCAACATTATCACTAGAGTTCAAGGTCACATTGGGGAAGTAGAGGTCCTTGATGGCAACATTAGCGAACTCGTTGATGACGTAATAAGCCACTGTATATGAGAAGCCATTCAGTACATTGACTACACTCAATATAACGAACCCAAGCCACATATTGGTTTTTTATCTTCACGATCTTCAAAAAGTCGTCATGATAGACATCTTTCTGTTGAGTTCCTGTCACAAGGCATGGTGACTAAAAATAATATTTTGGTTTACTTTTAGTATTTTTCTGTATCTTTTAAACTCAAATCATACTGTGTGACACGGTCGATTCTGGGACTTCGCTGCTAAGCATAGTAGCTTATTTTCCCTCTGTAAATATAATATATACAAGATGCTTATGATTTTATACTTTTAATCGGTGCCTTTATTTTCTTTATTTTCTTAGAAATGAATTGACAATTCAGAACTTAAAATTAGTGGTTGTAATCTTAATAGTAATATATACACCCAGACAAAAGTTAAGCAACACCCCAATATTTCGGAGTTCTTATACTTTAAACTATAGCACCGAGAAGTTTTCGTAAAATATATCAGATACCAATTCTTTTGTAGATGACTTTACACCTTTTGTTAACATATAACACTAGAATGATATCGAAATTGAAACAATTACCTTGGATAGAGCCTTAAATGAAAAGAATGTACTTTTGGGGGAAAATAATGTAGAATAAAGTTTGAAGTGAAGTATTGAAAAATTAAGGTAACAGGTACTTGAAAAAGAGATAAACCACATTAGGCTCAAGATTCACAAATCTAATACGATTTTCTTTTAAAAAATTAGTATTATATTTTTTAGTGGACTTCCGGTTGAGGTTTATTCCAACTACCCTCTTTCAATCGCTCTTGTTAATAAATTGCCGATAATTCCCGTTAAAGACATTTGTTGCTCAAAATTTCTTTATATTCCATGTTCATCGATGTTAATGATGACTTTCAGCCAAATTATGCAGCAAGTTGGTCGAACGGGATGCACATCCGGTTTTTAATTTTGTCATTAAATGAGAAATTTTACGATTCGACGGATTAATCTCTTAACCGGAAGTGACATTTTGGCAGATGGTTGTCCCACATAATGACTGATATTGGTCGAACTAGGTTTGATTATAAAATTCAAGAAAATGGTGGTTACGAAGGTGTTATTCTTTAAAAAATACAGAAAAAGACCCCAAAAAGATATCGTTGTAAAACTTTATTTCTTTAATAAAAACGATAGTGATAAAAATGCAACATCAAAATATCTAATTCATGGTCTAAACGTGTGTCTGATAATAAATTTAGTTCTACCGGTACGTAGGCGCTTAACTTCACTTCCGGTTTCATAAACGCGCTTTTTGACACTATATATTTTTCAAAAAAAATTTACTCCCAATTCTGAAGAGATAATTCACATTATCTCAATAATTTTAATACATATACAGTTTTGAATTTCATCAGATTAACAATTTGATTCATTTCTACCATACTGAACAGCGAATTTTACGAGATAAATCAACTCCATGAACTTGATATCTAACTTGAATTGTTTAAAATCATACCCGTCCCTATTTCGATCCCGGTTAAAATAAGTTGCATAATACAATTACCTTAAATAAAGTAATAGTATCGTCGTCAAAGGTCAGATCTATATCATGATACATAATTTTCAAATATTTTTTATCAAATGTGCATTTTGCTTTAAAAACAATTTCACTGTTGCTTAACTTTTGTCTGGGTGTATATATCAAACGCTATAATATCAGTGCAACATATGTTCACCGCAATGACGCATGGGGGCATAGTGAAAACGCAATTAATATTTGACAAAATAAGTCCCCTTTATCCTTAAAAAAGTACCATCAACAAAGGCGTTAAATTTAGCCGTCAAAAAGCATCAAACTTTCTAATGCAGTAAACCAGAAATGCATGATGAATGTTTTTTGTGAGAAATGAACTTTTCCTGGACAACATTGTGTTCAAATAACGACTATGCGTACCTTTTCTTTTCGGTAGGATAGATAGAATATCACACAATATCAAAATGTGAACGGTAATATTAAATTGGTGCATTCATATTTAAATACTTAGCCCTAGGGGTCAAGGGATGAAACAAAAAGAGCAGAGATAACAATGATTAGAAAAACAGCACAAAAATGTGATGAAAGAAAGATAACCTTACTTGTTAAGTTAGCAATTGTGTCTTGTGTATCAAAAAGTGGAGACGAGTGTTTTCTCTGCAGATAAGGAAAGCGATGACAGATTTGAAGAAAGCTGGAAACATGCATGGAAAATAACAAGTTTTAAAGCATACCTTTTAAAGTTTACATTGACTTGACTAAGTGCACACTATGATGACTGTCACATGTATGATAGCTTTATCAGAGTCTCTATCATATCTTTATGCCCTTATTTTCCCATAATGTGTTACATGTTTGAGACACATACACAAATACTTACATTTCAATTGCTCGTACTCAATTTTACCCTCATTTATGAAATGAATTGGAAGATTGAATTTTTAACATTGATATACAAAATATCCACATGTACCGTATGAAAATCAGTAAACATGCATAAAAAGAGCTTGCACTCTGAGGCAATTAAGTACTGTCAGTCACTATTAAGCAGTAAATGAGTCAATGTGGCTACCCACATGCTCGCAGCCGTAGGAAAAAATCTGTGTACAGAAATATGTCACCATGTACACAAATGACCCTTCTTTGAAATAAACATAAAAAAGTATCCATCAGTTATTCAGTCTCGTAGTCGGTCAGGTAAAGTAAATCATTAGAGTTTCCATTGAAACAGGAGCGAACCCTGGAATGAACAACATTCCGAAGTGAGACCAGGTGCCCAAGAGATTTAGCATCTCCTGTCTGCATGCAAAACCCGACGCAACAGCTCCATGAAAACCTGTCAAATTCGATGATTGTCTCGATATACATATTGATGCACATATCAGGTAACGACGCCTTGTTTGTGTCTTAAAAGGAAATGTTACAAACAAATGTTGGAAAAGCCTTTGACTACTAAGGCAAATATGTAATATGCAAAATGATATCACAGATATGCATGATTGAAATGAAAAACAAACAAGACTTCGTATTCAATCTATTAAATGAAAGGAAGGGATCTACAAGAAGACTGGGTCGAAGCACCCACAGCAGAACGTCAAAACACCTTAAATGAAAACACAGAGAAGACATACACAACAAGAGACGTAAAATGATAGACAAGGAACACCAAATACACATCAAATATTTCTTGCACGACAGACCACACATAAACCAACGAGACAATAGGCAACCGCGCAGCCGACTGAGAATGGCAATCTGCCAGGTTATTAGCAAATAATGCAGTTATCCGGATCACGTGCGCACAACCTTCCAACTTTTCCTAAAGAAATGAAACCAGCTTTCTGAGCGAATGATTATATCGGTGTATTTCCTATAATAAAGATAATACTTCAAGGTCATCCACTGCATTTCCAAGGTCATCAAATATTAAATGACCAGATTTGACGAAAAATCCTGATAATTCATAAACTGAAGGTGCCAAAATTTCAGAAACCTTGAGATATTGAACTCAACAGTCAGATGCCATAAATTGATTAATCTAACACTAATTTCTTACAACTATTGATAAAGTTTCTTCACATATTGAATTCTTGGTGAGTATTTTTGATAAAAAGGAACGAAATATGTATTTCCTTGATTTTGACAGAAAATATTTTCTATGAAATTGCTACAGTTAAATAAATTCTAAGCTTTTTCTTTCTTATATTTATAGCCCTTCATAAAGAATATGACTGATGAAAATAATCATATAAAAAAATCATTGAAATTGGTTACAAAAACAATCAATATTTTTGCAATATTTGAATCTCAAATGAGTTAAAGAAGATCCTGACGAAAATCTCAACAGCACTCACAATAGAGCACAAAACTGAGCATCGACAAACCCCTAGCAAGCTAGAGGTAGAACCAGGTGCACGGGAGGAGTAAGCATCCCCTGTTGGCTAGCCACAACCGCCGTCGATGTTCATGCACGAGAATGAAAACAATATATAAAATGCATGGACTGTCTGAGATTCTGTCTACACAGAAAGTACCATGGCGAACATGTCAGGAAAAAAATATCCAAGACACTGTCAAACCTATCGCGGAAACTGTTCTTCTAGCTCCACACGGCAAAGGGCATAAGTGTGACACAAATGCGTTAAAGAAGATCCTGATGATAATCTCAACAGCACTTACAATACAGCACAAAATTGACCCCTAGAGTTGGGACCAGGTGCCCGGGAGGAGTAAGCATCCCATGTTGGCTTGCCGCACCCGCCGTCTTAATGTAGAAATGACCTTGAACATCCATAGAGGGCTACAAAATTTATCTTCTTGGTGCGAAAAACTCAATTGAGATAGGGATAAAGTTTGATTGTGATTTTTTTCTTCCTTATTGGAAGTACATTCCTTATTCAGAAGGATGAGTGAAATCTCTTAAGATCGTAGAGATGCTGATAGAGTATATAATTTTTTATTCATTTTCTTTTCAACATAAATCTTCAACAATATGATAAAAGGGATATACACCCTAATGTACTTTATTATATTTTGGATTTTCAAAGTAGAAATTTACTAATTACCAATGAGAAACTTTTAGGTCAGGGTTTCCGCTTTCATAAAATAGTTAAGACTTTCTGGAAATTTTTCAAAAAATACGGTCAATTTCTTTTAAAATTCAGATCAGGCAACAGAGTACATTCTTTTGGGTACATCACAACCTGCCTTTTATGGTGATATGATGAACAAAATAAGAAGGATCAAAGGTAAACATCATCACCATCGAAAATGCGTCAGACTCATCAAACGTCTTGTATACCATTGATATGATCCTTACGTCACCAGGCGGACACTAGGCTTTGTACTTGACCGATCTGCAGTCTCTTAAGACTTGCACTCTGACTGATTGTGACGACGTTATTCCACGCCGGGCCTTGTCCAAACCTCATTAGAGTAGACAGGGCCCCGACCACCTGTCCTCTCTTAATGTCAGTCTGAGTCCTCGGTTGATAACATGCATGAGCTCGATACAGCCGGCAGAGCACGGACTGTATAGTCTAGTTGCCAAATGGCTATTTTGGGGGGAACCCCAAAAAATGTTACGCACAAAATGTTTTTGCATGAAAGTGATGTTAATACCCTCTACTTTGATAATCCGGCGGATGCCACTCTGGCATCCTTGGGCATTTCGAAATTTTTGGGAAAAAGTGTGATTTTTCATGGAAAACCCGTTGAAAATTGGAAAAACGCAATTACTTTGTCCATGTTTTAGCTAGAATTACAGATTTGGTATCTTAAGAATAGCAATGCCAATGCCTCAAAGTCTCAAGCTCAGTTTATCAATTTACTCGTCCATAAAATGGGGAAAATTATGGATTTTCAATGAAAAACCGTTGAAAATTGGGAAAATGTCATATCTTTTTTCATAATGTAGATAAAATAACACTTTTGGTACCAAACGCACAATAAATGTATTGCTTTTCATTTTTAATATCAGATTAGCTATTTGCAAGTACGAAAATGGGTAAAAGAATGCATTTTGAATGAAAAATCGCTGAAAATTGGGATATTGCAATGCTTTTATTCATGCTGTTGGTAGAACAACGACAACAAAAATTATTTCATTGAATTAAATTCAGAATTCCACTCAAGCAAATGGAATCTTCTTGCTTTGTTTTCTTGTTTTGTTTTTTCATTCTTGTCGAATGAATAACATGGAGCTTATTTTAAGAACATATTTCAAATGAGTTAAAGAAGATCTGCAGACGATAATCTCAACAGCACTCACAATAGAGCACAAAATTGAGAATCGACGGACCTCTAGCAAGCCAGAGGTGTGAACAGGTGTCCGGGAGGAGTAAGTTCCCCTGTTGGCTAGCCGCACCCGCCGTCGATGTTCACGCATGAAAATGAAAAGAATATATAAAATACATGCACTGTTTAAAAAAAAAATACATTGCAAAGTTTGGAAGTTGCAAAACCGAAGTCATCTGTTCAACATCGACGTAGGGACTAGAACAACGTCATGACTTAGCAGGTCTTTAATATCCTCTTCAATAATTGAAAACAGTTACACAACCCTGGCAAAAATCATCTATGTTTTAAAAACGTCTTTAAATTCATTAGCATCATTTAAAAGCAGATTAATTAACAGCGTGGACCAGACATGCACGTTTCGGGTATTTAATCCTCGTCAGAGATCCTCAATCCAAACATTAAAATATGGCAAACATGTGTGATGATTATGTCCAAAATATACCGAAAGACGTAGCAGGATGACTGAAATATGATGCTACAGGACCCAGGTTTCAGAAATTTGTGACAATTTTGTAAACAAAACCTTGGGGACTCCTGGTCCACCAGCAGTGACACTCACCAAGTGGTACAAATGTTAATAGTCTTCAAACTCATTAGCATCATTTAAAAGCAGATTAATTAACAGCGTGGACCAGACATGTATGTATTGTTATCTACATAGAAATGAGTAAAGAACACATGTATTGGCAGTTTCTGTAATGGCTTTAATTATATTATTTCACAATTAATTCATTTTTGTATAAATGTAATTTCAAAGATATGTTATCAATCATTTTCAATTATGCAATCACTTTTCAATATTCAATCACTTTTCAATATTCAATCATTTTTCAATATTCAATCACTTTTCAATATTCAATCACTGTCAATATTCAATCACTTTCAAATATTCAAATTCAACCACTTTTCAATATTCATTCACTTTTCAATGAGTGAACTATACATGTACAATGACATTGTACAGTTCTCATTAAAATTGCATATTTTCAATATTTTCACTTTAAATGCTTGTTTAAGGTCTACGACGACTATTCAAAGTATATGTCGTAGGATATACACAATCAATCACACACAATGAAAACACAATATTGAAGCCCAATTATTGGCCGCAGAGACTGGAAGATAACAGATACTTTAGCGGGGCTTCAAGCAAAATTGTGTTAAGGTTTGGAATTAAAAAGCCATGACGCGCTTCAGATGATTGTGGTCACAAACGTTAACTTGAAGCGTTAATAGATCAGTGATGAAGATCGTGATATACCAAACCCAGAGGAAAAACAGAGATGAAAACCCGGTTACTGTTTTGGGAAAAAATACTCTGAAAACTGGGCATGTTATATCACTGCTGTTCTCGGAACACGCACGAAAGTCAAGCCACTAACTGATGCCAATCACTGCAAACGAAATATCCGTAGCCTCGAGCTGAAGTTGTACGGGAGGAATCTTCCAGGAATCTGTACAGCAGAGTGACGGTTTGAACAGTCCATCCCATGAGAATCAAAGGTGTTGTGTCAACAGGAGTACAACTGAAAAACACAGGGGGAAAGAGACAGCCAAGACGATTCTAACGAGAGCAATGCATATCAAGGAATTGTTTTCATAAACAATACTAGGAATAGGGTACGAGAAGCTGAATGAAACTAGACAATCTTATCACACGTTAATGTAGCTGAGCAAGATAGTCATTTTTAATCATTGAAATGAATTGATAAAATAGACAAATGAGTTAAAGAAGATCTTGATGATAATCTCAATAGCACTCGCAATAGAGCACCAAATTGAGTATCAACGGATCCCTAGCAAGCTAGAGGTTGGACCAGGTGCCAGACATATTTAACCAGATCCACAGCTAGGGAGGGAGGGAGAGGAAAACCAATCATGGTTGTATAAGATGTCAGGCATTCCAAGCGGCAAAACAAGTGTCCCTTTCTAACTTTCAATTCTGAATCATTAAAAGTGATCACGTGACTACTAAGTTAGAAAGAGACACAAGAAAAGAGGAATAACTCATGTTTCTATATATAGATACTTGGTGCTTTAACTGTTCTTAAATGTTAAACGTCTTCAAATGATGCTATTGAATTTGAAGACGATAATCTAATTCCATGTAGATAACGGGACTTATGTTCACATACGTTCGATAAGTCTATTTATCTACATAGAAATGAGTAAAGAACACATGTATTGGCAGTTTCTGTCATGGCTTTAATTATATTATTTCACAATTAATTCATTTTTGTATAAATGTAATTTCAAAGATATGTTATCAATCATTTTCAATTATGCAATCACTTTTCAATATTCAATCACTTTTCAATATTCAATCACTGTCAATATTCAATCACTTTCAAATATTCAAATTCAACCACTTTTCAATATTCATTCACTTTTCAATGAGTGAACTATACATGTACAATGACATTGTACAGTTCTCATTAAAGTTGCATATTTTCAATATTTTCACTTTAAATGCTTGTTTAAGGTCTACGACGACTATTCAAAGTATATGTCGTAGGATATACACAATCAATCACACACAATGAAAACACAATATTGAAGCCCAATTATTGGCCGCAGAGACTGGAAGGTAACAGAAACTTTAGCGGGGCTTCAAGTAAAATTGTGCCAAAATGTCTTCATGTGTCGGCAACGCTGAAAGCATGAAGACATCCGCCACAGCACATGGCCTAGGTTGACATCACTCACAAGATGCATCGCATTTCGTGATTGGACTAGAGTAGCACATGGCTTTCTCGTGATTGTAGAACCCTGAATGTATGACCCGGCACCTATGGAAGGCGCCCCATCCACAGCAGATTTTATAAATGAATAAAAACTTTAAATTCCTCTATGGCGCCTCAAGTCAAGAAGCAATCCTCTATCCATTTTTTTCTGCGATCTCACATCAAATATATAATGCATGCAACATCAATGTCCTTCAAGTCATTTATTTGAATATTTATCCATTTATTTATTTTATTTATTATTACTATTATTTTATTATTATTTTTTTTTTTTTGAAGAATCATTTCATTTACAACTTTTTAAAAAAAAAGATAACTCACATGTTTAAATCTCGACAACCACGGCAGCAGAGGAACATCATGGCCGGCGGGAGGATAAATGACAAACCCAGGAAAATCCGGACACATCACGCTAAGTTCGAAAACATATTTCGATATTTCGATCGGATCTGGCAAATGAATATCTAGACAGTATCTGCGACACCAATAACAAGAATAAGCACCAATCTTCCGAGCAGTCAGGAAAAAACCAATCATGGTTGTATAAGATGTCAGGCATTCCAAGCGGCAAAACAAGTGTCCCTTTCTAACTTTCAATTCTGAATCATTAAAAGTGATCACGTGACTACTAAGTTAGAAAGAGACACAAGAAAAGTGGAATAACTCATGTTTCTATATATAGATACTTGGTGCTTTAACTGTTCTTAAATGTTAAACGTCTTCAAATGATGCTATTGAATTTGAAGACGATAATCTAATTCCATGTAGATAACGGGACTTATGTTCACATACGTTCGATAAGTCTATTTATGTTATGTATCAAAGACAGTAGCCGCTTTCTTTTTAACAATGTATCTAATTTCACCGACGTCTTTCAAAAGCTCGCTACAAGACTCCATGTACCAGTAAATTGTTTAAAAAGAGTGTTGACTCTTTGTTCTAGATTTTCTGTGAACGTTTTGCATTTTTCAAAGTCCCAACTTTTAATGGAAAATACCCTTCAAAATCAAAGTTTTCTCTCTCATTCAGATCTTTTCCCACTTTATTTATGAGCAAGTTGCTTAATACGAATTAAGAATAAAAGACAATGAAAACATTTCTTTTGGTACCATAATTGCTGTACCTCATACTAATTACAGTTTGAAAAAGTTCATTGCATTTTGCACATTTTCAGCGTTTTTACATCCAAGAGTAGTTGTTTTTCCCAATTTTTCGTACCAGTAAATTGCGAATCTGACTTCTGTATTATTTAAAATGAAAGGCAATAAATTTATTGTGCGTTTGGTACCAAAATTGTTTGTTTAGCTACAGAATAAAAAACGATATTGTATTTTCCCAATTTTCAACGATTTTTAATCGAAAATCTATAGTTTTCCCCATTTTATTGACAAGAAGATTGGAAAATTGAGCTTGAGACTTAAAGACAATTAAATTGTCGTTCTTTTGGTACTAATTTTGTTGCTCAGGCTGCAGCATGGAAAATGTAACTAATTTTTTCCTATTTTCAATGATTTTTCTTCGAAAAATACCATTTTACCCCAAAATTTCGAAATGCCCAAGGATGCCAGAGAGGCATCCGCCGGATTATCAAATAAGAGGGTATTGACAACACTTTCATGCAAAAACATTTTGTGCGTAAGAAATTTTTGGGTTTCATGAATGGCACCTAGACTAGTATTACGTACGCCCTCTTTTTATATTTATTTACATATTAATCTGTGTTGCTTGGGCCCATGCATTTTGCGGTCTTGTTTGTGCGTGGTCATCTAACAGTGATGAGGGTTGTTTTACACCACAATTGTATGTTCTTCGATACCTATGGGTAAATGTAAAAGTGAGATTGTTCGTGCGCATGTAATCTAGAATACCACACCATTTGCTACATGTGTGGCAAATGGAAGCACAAAGTCGGCACCTGTTGCTCATTGGTCTCGTTGGTTTATATGTAGTCTTTCATGTTTGATGTTTATATGTCGTATGTCTCTTTTTCGTCTCTTAGTGTGCTCGTCTTTGTGTTTTCGCATCTGGTGTTTTGGTGTTTTGCTATTGGTGCTGCAGCAGGGTCTGGTTGGAGATCCCTTCCTTTCTTTCGGAAGAATAATGTAATACACGGTTAAATGAATAGAATATCCAAAAGTTGAAGACAAGGCGCAAATCAAAATTATATTAAAACAAGTTTTACTACAAATGGTCAACAATCAGTATAAATTGATTTTCTTGCATTCCTTCATAATGAATAAGATAGAATTGAAAAGTATCAAGTGAAGAGCAATCTGTAAACAGGAATAACAAAGTGTTCAATGTTTATAAGAGTACGATTTCTAATTAGGGTATGATGACATTGAATTACACATGTATACAAAACAATTATACACTTTCAAACATTCCTAAAGAAAGAAGACATTGATAAATGATATCTGATAAAAGCATCAAGCTATTTCCTTACATATGTATTCTTTGTCATTTTACGCATTCGAGCTTGAAAATTACAAATATTCTTTGTAGAGAAGATAGGAACGGTAAAGAAACGAAAAATTCTGTGGAGTACAACAAGAAACTACGAAAAGTTTCTTTTTTGCTAGTTTTCCTGTATTTTCTCATAGTCATCATATTTACTGTGCAGGCTTCTATGTCCTTTCATCTTTACCGACAAAACACTGTAAAAGCAAAATAAATTGGAATTTTAATCGAGAATTGAATATTCATATAGATAAAGGAGCAAGTCTCATTTTCTTAATTTTACCGTGCATCTAGTTTCAATGGTAACAATTTTAGTGTCAAACTATAATTCTTTTGTTGATAATAATCCGCCGATTTCATACGAACGTAAACCTCAACTTCTAAACTAAAGAGATACTAAGCAGAAAACAGCACAAACTGCATAATTAATTTTAGGTCAAGTTTAGATTTTTGCTTTTCATAATTTCATATTGTTTGGATTACCTCTTTCTTGGCATCGAGTATCACTGATGAGACTTAACCTGTTGCAATGCGCATATGTTGCCATGAATTTTATAATGGAACATATATTTCAATATTGATAATCATAATTACAAGATATAATTAAGAATAGTATTGGAAATATCTGCCTTCTAAGACATGATGGAATATTGTTCATTATCTGTCAGTTGCGTCTTTACTTTATTTGTTTATTGGTCCATTAAGTGTGTCTTATTTTATCCGATTGTTCGTTAGTGCAGTGTTTTTGAGTGGTTTGATGCTCTCTTTTGTGTGTGTTTTCTGCTAAAATCGTTGAATGAGGTGTAGTCTTTGTTGAATATGGTGTGGTCTTTGTTGAATGAGGTGTGGTCTTTGTTGAATGAGGTGTGGTCTTTGTTGAATGAAGTGTGGTCTTTGTTGAATGAAGTGTGGACTTTGTTGAATGAGGTGTGGTTTTTGTTGAATGAAGTGTGGTCTTTGTTGAATGAGGTGTGGCCTTTGTTGAATGAAGTGTGGTCTTTGTTGAATGAGGTGTGGTCTTTGTTGAATGAAGTGTGGTCTTTGTTGAATGAGGTGTGGTCTTTGTTGAATGAGATGTGGTCTTTGTTGAATATTTCCTTATGGCTCGGGCAAACAGAATATACTTACACGAGAAGAGAAGTAGCAATAAAGGAGTAGCCAGCCATGACGTAGAAAACAAAACCTCTGTCAATCGACACCGTGGCCGAATATATAGCTCCCGCCATTACTGTCCCACACATGTTACATATGTTCTCAAAGAATGCGATGGCACCAAATATTGAACCTAAAAAGCATTGCAGTAGGAGTGAATGGAATATGTTTTAGTGTCCTAAATACATCGAAGAACCTTACTACCAATCATGTACTCCAAAAGAAATATATGAACCCGAGTTCGGTATTTTCGCTAAAGAGAAAATCCAAATAATGTAAACGTGGAAATGTTCGCGTGGGGGTAATTTTGCGGGGGGGGGGGGGGGGGGGGGTGCGAAAAGAGGGATTTCGCGAAATTTTCCCCCTCGCGAAAATATCCCCATGGCATTCTTACAATGGGAAAGACATTTCTATCGCTAATATTTCCCCGCGAAAAGTATTGATGTTAAAGTCGCGAATTTTTTTCCCCGCGAAAATAACCACGTTTACAGTACTACATATATAATAATCAGGAAAAATGAAATTCTTTAGTGAATTCCCTCCCTTCTTCTTAAACTAACTGTAAATTTATACCCAAAAGCCACCTATGGACAGAGCTTTGCATGGGGAGATGGTTTATAAAATTTAGTCAGAAATACTGTACCCTTTTCGGGTTAATCGACTTATTTGCTACTGACAAGGAGTTGATAGACAAACAATTGAATAAGTTGTTATTAGTACATTATTATTACTAACCTTGTTTATCTTCCGGTGTTAATTTTGACATGGTCGATCTTAGAATAGGTACACATGCGAACTTAAGCGTGTAGATTGCAGCATCTTAGGACAGAATATGCAATATAATCAAAACTTAAGTTTTTTTATTTCTAGTGTTAAAGTAAATTACACTTAATAGAACTGTAGAGGAATCATTTAATATCAATTGATAGATTTTCTTTAGCATTTTCAAAACAAAATGTTCCTATATATATCACAGTAATAATCAATTAGGGAGTAAAAGTCAGATCCTTGATAAAGAACTGCACCCATCTATTTTTGCATCACTATGATAATCGCGCTTACAATTTTTAATCGTGTTTTATATATTCACATGGTACATAGTGTACCTTCAAATCCCTACAATTAACAATTAAAATTCTGAATTTTCTCAACATAATTCGCAATATAAATTATACTAACCTATGTACAACATTTCCTTGCTATTTGCCAATCCTAACACAACATACTGGGCAATACCGAATAAGGAAGACACAGCCCCTGTCGTTTCATCTCTTATGTAAAGCATTTGGAAAACTCTAATCATCGTAACGGACATGATCTGCTGAATGGCACTTCTAGTAGCGGTGTATATGCTGACGACTTCGGCATTAAAGCAGATGGGATAGCTCAAGATAAAGTACAACTCAACATCGGCTGCTCCTAGCTGTGACAGCCATATTAGGATTACTGATGATAGACATAGGAGGTATTTCATTCGAAGAGAGGTATCATGGTGAGATTTCTTCACAAAAAGACTCATTACATCTTTAATCTGACTTGTGAGTTGTGAGGTTTTGGTATCGTCATTTCGACACACTGTTTCTGGAAGGAATCTTGATGAGAATAAAGCCAGAAACATTGCAGCAGTTGCAATTACCGCTGGGAAGAAATATCCACCAAACAGTTTAATCAGAAATCCGCTTGATATCGTTCCAGTAATAAAACCAAATAAGAGAATTGATTCGAAAATAGCTATAGCGATTGATCTGTAGTTTCCAGTTGATGTTAGATCAGCAACATAGGCAAATGATATGGACAACACTGTGATCCAGCCGCCTGCGCACCCTTCTACAAACGCCACCATCACAAAGTAGTATATATTGAAGTTATAACGGATGGCAAACGAGCATAGCACCATCTTTAAGCAACTTCCGACCAAAGATAAGAACAGTAGCAATTTTCTACCATATCTGTCACTGAAGGTTGAATATAAAGACGATGAAATCAGACAGGGAATTCCCTTCGCCAATGAAAAGTAAATTGACCACTGGGATACTTTTTCTTGCACAACATCGCCGATGTTCTTTTCCTCTGTAGTTATGTTTTTGTCATTACATCCAACATTATCAGTAGAGTTCAAGGTCACATTGGGAAAGTAGAGGTCCTTGATGGCTACATTAGCATATTCATTGATGACGTAATATGCCAACATATATGAAAACCCGTTCAACAAGTTGACAACGCTCAGGACAGCAAACCCGGTCCACATTGTGAACTATTTATGAAATCTCTTGACGTTCAATTCATTCCATTCTAACTTCTTTTAAAACCTTTTTTATATGTCAATGAGATCGAGGTACTGTTGATAAATTAATGATGAATACTATTCATAAGCATCGGTTTTCATGTTTTTGTCAGTCTTCTTGTTTCCTTGATGTAAGAATTTCAGGGAACTTAGGAATGGCGGCTTATTGAAGTGCTTTTAAAAGTATAGGACTCTTGCATTTCCTTAAATTCCTGTAGTTTCTTTCGTTACCTGTTAAAGATTATAAACATTTATATTTCTTTACTCCATATTTCATACAGTAACAAATAAAAACATAAATACTAGAATACACAAATTTTCGACCCCTTGGCCGTTTTCAAGTGTAAAAAAGACAATGATTTGCAATGAATGCCAAGGAAGCAAAGATGGATTATACTTAGTCTTGATATTCATAGTCGTTTTTTACACTTGATAAAGGCCAAGGGCCGAAAATATGTGTATTCGAATGCCTGAGTATTTATTTGTATCACCCCTTCCCTCTGGAAGAAATATTTCAATCCATACAGTAACAGTTTATAAATACATATTGCTATAAACAGACTTTTTGGAAATCATCAATGAAATATAGAAAGCTGGAAGTAGCATCGGAGATCTTTTTTAAATACTTGTTGAGTTGCTTTCATATGTAACTTCACATTTTCCAATTTTAAGTCGGCACTGGTTGTTATCTCGTTGGATTTAATGGTAGTCCTTGAATAATTATGTTTATTTCTGTGTCGTCTGTTGCCCCCTTCATGCGCATAGCCAGGCGTGCGCTGCGCAAGTACGCAGATGCTTCCACATCGTGTTGAAAAGGATAAAAAAAGTATACAAAGGATAATCCCTGGACCCATTAGAGGCCTCAACTCCTTAAAACTTCCATTTGAAAAGTGTTCAGGTTACGCGCTTGGCCTTCCGTGTGCTTTACCTTTCTCCTCGGTTTTCTTTACATAGTGTTTAACCTTGAAATGAGAATTATGACCAGTACAGGGTTTTATGTATCATAGGCACCGTGACCTTGACCTTTTGTCTATTAACTTGGTTCAATGTCAAGGCACACCCTTTGCTGCTGTTTTATTCTATTTCTATAGAATATTGAGAACAATTTGTGTATCCTACATATATGTACATGTTTCGGTAATTGCATACCTTATATTGCTATCACACCAAATATAATATTTGAAACGGAATAACGATCAAGCTGACTGTCCAGTCAGGACCCTTTATTTGAAACAATGCAGTCTTATCTACGGAAGCGTATAAGTGCCAATTATATATTTTTTATTTTCTGATTTTCCGACTTTTGATCTTGGAATTTCCAACATTAAAGTCGGAATTTCCAACTTTAAAGTCGGAATTTCCAACTTTAAAGTCGGAATTTCCAACTTTAATCTTGGAATTTCCAACTTTAATCTTGGAATTTCCAACTTTAAAGTCGGAATTTCCAACTTTAATCTTGGAATTTCCAACTTTAATCTTGGAATTTCCAACTTTAATCTTGGAATTTCCAACTTTAAAGTCGGAATTTCCAACTTTAATCTTGGAATTTCCAACTTTAATCTTGGAATTTCCAACTTTAAAGTCGGAATTTCCAACTTTAATCTTGGAATTTCCAACTTTAATCTTGGAATTTCCAACTTTAATCTTGGAATTTCCAACTTTAAAGTCGGAATTTCCAACTTTAATCTTGGAATTTCCAACTTTAATCTTGGAATTTCCAACTTTAAAGTCGGAATTTCCAACTTTAATCTTGGAATTTCCAACTTTAATCTTGGAATTTCCAACTTTAATCTTGGAATTTCCAACTTTAATCTTGGAATTTCCAACTTTAAAGTCGGAATTTCCAACTTTAATCTTGGAATTTTCAACTTTAAAGTCGGAATTTCCAACTTTAATCTTGGAATTTCCAACTTTAAAGTCGGAATTTCCAACTTTAATCTTGGAATTTTCAACTTTAAAGTCGGAATTTCCAACTTTAATCTTGGAATTTCCAACTTTAAAGTCGGAATTTCCAACTTTAAAAGTCGGAATTTCCAACTTTAATCTTGGTAATTCCAACTTTTTTTCAATACAATTCCCTTCATTGTTAATAGTTAACTTTTTATACCTTTTATGCCCCTGGTCTTTAGACCAAGGGGGCATATTGCGTTGGATTCGTCCTTTAGTCATTCCGTCCGTCCGTCAGTCTTTCCCCCTTTCAATGAAAGGGCATAGAATTTTAAAAAGACTCATTATATGGCTTTCAGATTTTGCATGTGTAAACATCTTGAGAGGACCCATCTTTCGGTACTAATTTTTGGAGCTTTTGACCTTGTTCTTGATCTTTGATATACTTTTTCCTATTTTTTGTAAAAAAACATTTGAAAAATCATTAAAAAATTTATTTCTCCGTGATTTGCCCTCAAATTTTGTACAGCTCAAGTGATGCATATGTTATGTTGTATATATAACGGGTTTTTAGACGTTTTGTCATGCTTTTGAGATCTATTTCAACGAAAGGAGAGGGGATGCAAACTAATAAGTTTAAAAGTTGGCTAAATCTCTTGTACCATTAGTGGTAGATCTGACATATTTCACATGTAGATAACTTATGACAAGATCATTCACCTTAGACCATGATCTTTGACAGTGTGACATTAGATCCTGAAATTTGATGTTCTTTTCTCAAATTTTAAACTTGGTATAACTTTGGAATAGTAAATGATAGGGCCTTTGTATTTCATATATGCATTCATTTTGGAATATCATTGCTGTAAGTATCAAAAGTTGGGTCCGTGTAAAGTGCGAAACGAAACAAAAACGAGAAACGAAACGAAACGAAACAAATCGAAACGAAACGAAACAGATCGAAATGAAACTAAACAGATCGAAACGAAACGAAACAAAACATAAAACTTAAAGAATATGAGAAAAAGAGGAAAAATCGCCAAGAACGAATATTTGAAGACGAGATCAGCTCTACATTTGTAACTAGTGTCGAGAGGGTTTCTTGAAAAAGTCGAAGTTAGAAATAGTAAATGTCAAATTCCATTCATGTATTTAAGAGGAATAAAGGGGAGGGGAAAGAAAACCACGCTATGACACCGTAATGAGATCATAAAACTGGAGGGGGCACATTTCAGGAAAAAAAATTTTATCCTTTTTCAAACGAAATGTGCCCTCCCCCCCCCCCCCCCCCCCCCCCGTATTTGTTCTGATTTGTCTGATAAAGTTTTCAAATACACATAACGGAACAGTTCCATTTCCTCTGTACTAGACTCCTCCCTGCTAAATAATACATGTATTTTTTTTTCGCCTATGACGAGGTTATTCATCCCGTTCACTCTCCTTTCATCCTTTAAAATGCAACTGCTATATACCGTATAGTATATATTATGTTTTAATCGTCAACTTTGACCCATTAAAATCCCTCCAGCCACAAGAACTAATGGCTGAAGGCAATAACATAATATTATGCAGATATTGATATCCTTGCTAGTTCTCTGGATTAAAATCAATTTTTCTCAAGTTCTTTAAGATTTATGTTTTGTTTCGATTCGTTTCGATCTGTTTCGTTTCGTTTTATTTCGTTTCGTTTCGATCTGTTTCGTTTCGATTTGTTTCGTTTCGTTTCGTTTTTGTTTCATTTCGCACTTTACAGGGACCCTCAAAAGTTTGACCTTGTGACTTTGACTTATGATTTTGACCTTCTGTTTTGATAACAGGTTAAATATACAAATGTATTCTCAAAGCTGCCGCCGGGGACTTTTATATGTTTCACAATTAAACAGAGCTTGTATTTACGTTTATAGATCTCAACAGTCTAGACTACGTTGGATTGTCAATGCCAGTAAACTAAATTGGGGGGGGGGGGGGTATTGTATTCTCGGAATGTCGTATTAAACTTAATTAAACTCGTGTAATATGTTAACAATATACTTAATTTAACTAACACATGTATGCATAGAACGATCTCTCTCTCTCTCTCTCTTGTAGATGTTCGAGACATATATACTATTTTGTATCTGGAAAAAAAAATATTTCAGCAGTACATGCATTTTGCTGCGTTAAATATAATACAAGACAACATTTCAAGGGCCTTGGTATTTTTGGAGACTTCAAATTTATATTCAGAAGAGGGGATGATTGCATACAATGCATATGGTTTTAGATGTACTTTACTGTTGAAATTTTCATATGTTAGCTGGAGAGCACACATGTAACGAGTCGGACAGTTTTACGATGGAAGTTTGATTCTACGACCCGGCGAGCGGAGTGAATTTACTTTCCTTCTCTCAAGCCCCCCCCCCCCCCCCCCCCCCCCCCCCCCCCCCACACACACACACACAAAAGAAATTAAAATCTTTCTTCTAAAATCCAATTAGACTTTAACAACTTATATAACAAATTATCATAATGTCTCAGATTCCATGATTTCCATTGCATAACATTCATTATTCTGGTCGCATTATGAGAGCACAATCTCCTACGCATGCGTCCGGGACTCCGATTTCAGTTCCGCTTTTCTTCACTTTGAATTTATAATCAAAAATTTATTTCAAGGAAAAATCATATGAATAAACGATCATTTAGTTAACCACTGAAAATGTTTTCTTACAGACTTGAGAATCGGGATCGAACGTTCCTCCGGACATAGGTTACAAAATACAGTTTTTTTTTCATGACGTCCGCCGTTGACCGCGCAATCTAAACCCAGCGTCATATAATACTCTCATAAAATATAAAGCTAACAAAGTATGTACATGGTGAAAAGAATAAGTATAACACTTTATCATGCTTACACAAGATTATACCTATAACTTAGAATAAGAATTAGAAATGTGCTCGACAAAGGGGAAAATAGTAGAAATTTGGCAAATTCTATAGCGGAAACGACATCTTTTCGTAAATGTTTGGGGAATAAATTTTATATGAAATAAAGAGTGCATCTATATCAACAAAATATATAAGTGAATTAGATAGACTCCTTTAATGAGCGCCAGCTCATTGCCAATGAACACGCGTTTCAAAAAATGAAAATTTCCCATTATCTTGCAAATTTCTTACAGATTTTCATACCTTATAATTTGCCATGGTTTTAGTTTTCATGCATACAGTATGAAGATTAAAGCCCCCTCCACACTTCAACTCCACAAAAGATATATCCGTGGCGAGTCGGGACGCAAAATGTTCGATGAACCATGGACCTACAACTCCAGTACGGAATGCTACGGGTTGATACATGTACGAATCGAGTACGGATAGCTAAGGATTGCTATGGATATCGTCCTGACATTGCCACGACATGCGTACGGATAGATACGGATTGCTACGACACGCGTACGGATAGATACGGATAGGTACGGATTGCTACGGATTACCATGACTCGAGTACGGATAGCCACGATTCGCACAAGGATAGCTACGAATTCAGTACGGATTGGTAGGACATGGGCGGATCCAGGATTTTTTTTATCAGGGGGATCTTAAATTCAGAATTTCTTGAAGAGCAAATAAACATTAATAAATAAGAATAATAAATAAATAAAAGAAAAAACATAAATGAATAAAGACCTTGATTAGCGTAAGTCAGTTCTGTTTCTTATTATAAATAAAACAGATAACTGGCGAACAGCTTAAAATCTTGAATTTTCACATTATAGTACTTACTTACATATGTAATGCTTGTCCGTTCTAATGTGTGAATACAACAAATGGCGAGCGATAGCGAGTCAGCCAATTTTTTTTTCAGAATTGGAATGAAATCCTCTATTCGTGTCTTTTTCAGTTTCCCTTGGTTATTGATCAAGGTGTATGTAGGAAAGCGCAGCATCATTTATAGAATAACTAGCTTCTAACGTTATGTTTGCGGACGGTAAATGCTGATTTTACGGTTACAAACTGAGTTTTTCTAGCGTAGCCAGTAAAACGGATGTTGCACCGTAAAAAAAATGTATATTCATATATTTTTTTAACTATGCTTCGAAAATTCCAACGGAAAGGGGGGGTGTCCGGATCCCCAACCCCTCTGGATCCGCGCTTGTAGGACTGGCTTGAATTCCTGTGTACTTTTAAACAGTAATTATTTACAAAACACCCAATGTTTTCAAATTCATACAGTGTCAATTGTTTAATAGAAGTGTTCAGGTTTTATATCATTACCTATTGAAGTATTATTAACTCATATATTGACCGAAAAACGCATAGAGTACTGATAGATTTGAAGTTAATATAAGACAAAATCCGTGGCTATCCGTATAGTAATCCGTAGGTCAGTCGTATCAATCCGTAGGGGAGTCGTAGCAATCCGTAGGAGAGTCGTATGGCTATTTTTATCGCAAAAAATAGTCCTGGATTGCTACGGATGCGCTACGGGTTGCTACGACTCCCCTACGGATAGCTACGACACTACTACGGGTTGCCAAGACACCCTACGACAAAATTATCCATAGTAGAGCCACGGAAAATTTGTAACATGTTCAAAAAATTCCGTCTCATCCCAGATAGCTACGGATTGCCAAGAATAGCTACGACTTGCCACGACGATCGAGCTACGGATTCCTACGGATAGATACGGATTCAATTAGGTTAGAGATTATGCGAAGCTGTTTATTGAAACCAGAATTTCGATTCCCCCGAATTAACTCCGATAAACCACGACTAACTCCGACTTCAAATAAGTGTTTGCCCAACTTTTCCGGTCAACGCCGACTATCGCTGCCGTGCGTCAGGGCGTGTGTGGGTGTGGGTGCGTGTGTCCAAATTTTCTTGTGAACAGCATAGAAGACAAAGTAAACATCAGAGAAATATCAAACCTTTCATAGATGTTTCCAATGGAAAGAGAATAAACCCTGTTGATTTTGAAGGTCAGATGTCAAAGTTCAAGGTCAAAGTGGACTTCGCGTGGACCTTGTGAACAGCATAGACGCCAAAGAAATTATCATAGAAACATCAAAGCATTCACAAATGTTCTCCGTGGGGAGATAAGAAACCTATTTATTTTCAAGATCAAGGGTCAAAGGTCAAAGGCTTAAGCTTAAGATATTTGTGAACAGAATAGAAGGCATAGTAATCATCAAGAGACCACCTTTCACAAATGGTCCCTCAGGGATGAACCCTAATAGTTTTTAAGGTCAAGGTTCAAAGGTCAAGGTGGCAGTAAACTTTATTTTAGAATCTAGACATACTTTCATTGTGCATAAGAGATGCTTATGGATAGCAGATGATGCTTTTACGAGATACTGAAAAGAAAAAAAATATATCAAAAAAAAAAAAAAAAAAAAACTACCGAAGATAATGTTTTAACACATCCGTTCTAATTTCTTTTGTCCGTTCATCACATTTCATGAGTGACTACTCGAAATGTTTTTTTTAAAGTTAACACTGTTTATCAAATAGGTAGAAGAAAATGGAATGGGGACTTAATGCTATTACATGTATTCTATTTCAGGGGTTGTCCCCTTCCTGAAAAAAGTGCTATTTTCTGCACAGCAAATTACAAAGTCTTTAGTACTATCGTTTGATTACCTACGGTCCCGCATAGAATTAGTAATCACTGTGTCTGTCCGTCCGTTCGTCTGCCTGTCCGTCAAAAATCTAACATTAATCAGATAAAAGGGCCCGCCAAATGGCAATAGCCCTAAAATAATAACTATTTGTCTGTCTGTCTGTCGGTCAGTCTGTCGGTCGGTCGGTCTGGCTGGCTGGCTGGCTGACTGTCTATCCCTGTTTTCCTGTCCGTCAAAAAATAAAAATGGCAATAACTTTTTCACCATAAGATATATGACTCATTTTTGACTCGTGTACTGTTCGGGTGGCGTCAATTTTTTACCATTTGACATTGACAATAACCTTTTGACCTAAATATGAGAAACTTCAACTTTGACCTTAACTACATCACCATAAGAGATATGGCTCTCATATTTGGTATGGGTGTTCTCTTGGTACTATTTTATTTTTACCTTTCGATCCTGACCATTGACCTACATTTAAAAAAAAAAAACTTTAGCGAAGACCATTCGCAGTTTTTGCAAGTGTATTCCTTGTAAAGCCATAGTAAAACTTGTTTTACATCGGGCGGGTACCTTTTGCTCAGACAAAAAAAACCAAAACCAAAACCTAAAAAAAAAACCAAAACAAAACACACACACACATCTTCACAAACATGCATTTTTTGGGTTAAAAATGAGTAAATGATATTTGATTACATGAAATGCCTATTCCACCTTTAATTTTAGGAGATAATAGTGATTTTTATAAAAAAAATTAAGGGTACCTTATATTAATTATCGAAAAAGTTCAGGACTTAAAACAGAATATTAAATTACTATGGCCTGACAAGCTTTTCTGTTCGTACAAACATTTCTTATCGCATGACCTTGACATTGACCTTGGACTATATTAAAAAAAATTAACATATGTATTTTCCTTGTGACAAGATCTTTCTCGTACAAATGTACATATAGTATCAAAATTTTAACACTGTTGCCTTGACTGTGACCTTCTCGAAATTAGCTATTGGCCATTACTGCTGTAACATAAGAAACGTGACTCCTACGCGTAACGTAAATGGATCTGTCGGAAGATTGGCAGCTTACGTTAGAGTTGCACTTGTTGATATTTTTTCCAATAGATCTTTTAATATCAATCTTTTATAATTGGATGAATTTAAATGTCATAGCATGTACATTTGCCGATTTGGGCTGGCTATTTTTATATTGTTTTCAGATAAAATCTTGAGCGGTCGTTATCTATCTGTCAGATCTGAAGTGTCAATACACAAACATGTTGAATGGTTGTAATGGACAATAAATGCGGACTAGTCATATAATGTATTTCACCGCCAAAATAAACATATATATAATAGAAAACACTATAATAATCAATCAGTTGCGATAACAAAATGACATTGTACACTTAGTATAAAAGCATTGACCACATAGTAAAACCTCTGAAAAAAAGTTGGAAATTCCAAGATTAAAGTTGGTAATTCCAAGATTAAAGTTGGAAATTCCGACTTTAAAGTTGGAAATTCCAAGATTAAAGTTGGAAATACCGACTTTAAAGTTGGAAATTCCAAGATTAAAGTTGGAAATTCCAAGATTAAAGTTGGAAATTCCAAGATTAAAATTGGAAATACCAAGATTAAAGTTGGAAATTCCGACTTTAAAGTTGGAAATTCCAAGATTAAAGTTGGAAATTCCAAGATTAAAGTTGGAAATTCCGACTTTAAAGTTGGAAATTCCGACTTTAAAGTTGGAAATTCCAAGATTAAAGTTGGAAATTCCGACATTAAAGTTGGAAATTCCAAGAATAAAGTTGGAAATTCCAAGATTAAAGTTGGAAATTCCAAGATTAAAAGTCGGAAAATCAAAAAATAAAAAAAATAATTTGGCACTTATACGCTTCCATTCAGAAAAGAAAGTCTAGAGCACCCCTAATAAGAGAAAAGGCATAGATTCTTACCTTGTGCACATAACAAGTACCTTCAATGAGAGGGGTGTACATATTTTGATAACCAATAAACCACTGATAATACAAGGTGTTATCATTTCATCCCGTGATAATATAGGTAAATTGGGTAAGATGAGTAAATGATTGCACGTACATTAACGTCCACGTGGCATTTATACAAATTGTGAATAAAAAAATTGTATTTCCGCAAAAAGTGTAATTGATAGGGACATAAAATATTTATTTATTTACTTCATAAATTTTCAAATTAAGCGGAGGAGGATGGAATATTTCAAAAGTTGAGGAGGGATATATCTACGCTCATCAAAAGAGGTTTGTGAAATTAATCTACTAGTATAATATTGTGGTTGAATTTTAGCGAAAAAAAAAATAGAAAAAAATATCTACAGAAGTCACTAATTTGCTTGGATGATTTGTATTTGTATGTTTGGTTATATATCCGCTTACAAAATTGGGACTTATCTCCCATTTGGTAATTTACAAAATGAAATGTGAAGCATGCATACCAATGATAATATAGAATACATCCATGCGCGGATCCAGGGACCTTAAAAGGGGAAATGGGATATCTCCTCTCCCTTCCCCTACTCATGTGTATTTCATCCCTTTGAGAATGTGGAGTATCACAATGAATTATTAAGTTGTACTTCTTTCAGAATTATTAAGAAAAAAAGATCCCGCCTCAAACGAAGCAATGATCAAAATTTAACTATGTCATACTTGATTTCAATGGGATGTGATCACATGACTCTAACATTAGTGAATGAAAGTCAAACACAAAACCCGAAATCAGATTCCAAAGATCACAAATTCCTAAAAATTCCTGTAACCAATCAGATTCCAAAGATCACAAATTCCTATAAATTCCTGTAACCAATCAGATTCCAAAGATCACAAATTCCTAAAAATTCCTGTAACCAATCAGATTCCAAAGATCACAAATTCCTAAAAATTCCTGTAACCAATCAGATAGAGACAATGACACAGCCCCCACAGAAACACGAATCACAACTTTATCTAGTTAAGTACAGGTCCACGTAAGGATCAGGCAGTTGAAATAACCTTAAAACTTTTGCAGAATTTTTTTCTCTTGAAATGTGTTCAGATCAGCCTCCATATGAATGTTCTGAAGGAATTTTCCTCATACTTGGATGGTTAAAAAAATTATAGGGGTAGCAAATTTGGTTGAATTATATAGAGAAAATTTTTCCGCCATTTTTTCCCCTTCATAATCCTTTACAAATTATGAGGTGAATACCCCGCTTCACCATCGCTACCTTGAGAAATGAATATCATATGTTTGATTTGTACCACATATATGTCTCAAAACAGAAATAAAAGTTTTTGCAAAACATTTTGATGTATCACCCCTGCCTGAATCTTACGTGGACCTGTACTTTAAAACAAATCCCAGAGTCCAGCGCGAGTAAGGAAGGCAATGTAGGTGGAATTTAAGCTTGTACAGAAAGCAAACATCGGTACAAAGCTCACTGTATGTGTACTTAAAAATGCCCGATCCCTTCTTCTGATGTGGTCGTCATGCAGCGTCAAAATACTGCGACATATGCAATGATGACACACTTTAGTGCAAAATGTAACACGATGTCTCTCCTGGCGTAGCTCCGTATGCAAAACAGAGTTACAAAATCAGAAATAACAAAACATTTATCTGTAAATACATAATGGACTATAACAGCCAGAGATGTCCCATATTTCCGTGTTAAATTTCCTTGATTCGTCATCCTCCAATCAGGATGTGATATCACCGTTGTCAAGTGTTCCTCGTCAGAATCCATATTGTGTGCCCTCTAAGTCGCTCTTCATATTGTTCACACGTCACAGCTATGGCGGACTAGGTGATGGGGAAAGAAGGATCGTTTCCGTCTCCACGTTTTTTAGTTGAAACGAGAAAACTGAATAAGTCCCTTTTCTAAATCGTGTCCGGGAGATTTCCCAGGAGCTGATCAACTTCATCAACCTAAATAATTAGTATACCCATCTGATTTTAAAGGAGAGAAGAAAGGTAAGTAAAGATGACTTGAATTCTGAATATATAAAGAATGATACGAAAAATAATCTATCCTCTTTTCTATTCATCAACAATCAAAAATACTTTTCAGATCATTTTTATTTACTTTAATGTCTACTATAGAAAAATATAACCCCCAAAAGTACAGTTGCTTCGTATGATGTGATAAATCTGAGACCGTATCAGGGTGTGTCGATTTCCTTGTTAAGATAGCCTATAAATAGACATATATTCGACAAAAATATTCAATTTTCTTCCTATCTTCCTTATGATGACGAAGTTAACATCTTCAGTTCTAGATATAAACCAAGATAGAGCACACAGATTTTTTTCCCTTAACAATGCTACTCCTTTACGACTTGAAGACGCAGACATCTTAATTTTGTTGCAATGAATCACAAAGGAGAGGAAGTACGGCCTAAATAAACGGATGTAGCTATGTGACCAAAGTACTTAGAGACACTTTTGTTTGTTTGTATGCTAACTGACAATGAGAAAAGACACGGGTTCGCTTTGGTTTGAAGGATCCATGATCTTGGCACTTGTAATACTTACTAGTATATGTAGGATTAATTAATATGCTTCAGAAGCAGGGGATGATTGTCAGTAAAACTTCTAGAAAGTTGTATTAAATTCATTTTTTCAAAGCTTAATTTGAGGAGATGGCCCATATTTATCATTTATCATTAACCATGAGGTCCGCATATTCCCAATGGCCCATACTTCTACATCAAAAGAAATATTTTTGTCCTGTTTGAATTTTCATTTATATCACCACGATAATACTATATGCCTGGTACTCGGGCCATCTACATTTGTCTTTAGTCTTTTTCAAGCATAGCACACCGACCAACGTTGATTACGAAACTCTTCGATAGGCAATGTCGAAAACTTGGCCCTAATCAAAGATCCTATCTGAAAGTTGTTCGAACTTCTCTGTTGATTGAACAAGAGATCGCTTCAGCCAGTAGATCACGGACTGTTACGTACGGCCTCTGCTTTTAGTATCAATTTACAGAGGGTTGTCACTGAGCACCCCATCTCTTACATTGTAAGTCCTGTTAGTGATGTCAACTTATGGGGAGCCTTTTTGTTCATACAAACTCTGCATCTTGGGAAATTCATGTGCATTTACTAGTAAATGGTAGGGTTGTTCGCGTGTAATCAGATCAACCACACCCATTTTTGTATTTTCTAGCTGCTCAAAGTCGTAATGTAATTTGTTGTTTTTTGTTTTTTTTGTTTTTTTTTTTTTTTGGTTTCATATGCCGATAGTGTCGTAAGTGGATTATTTTCGGATCTCCTATATGTAGTATAGTGCTCTTTTTCTTCTTCTTCGTTAGGCCATTTCTTGTTTTTAAACTGTTTTGCGTCCATTTGAAATTAAGAAAGTTACCAACCAGCCAGAGAAAAAACAAACAAACAAGCAAAAGGAGGGGATCTCCAACAAGACTCGGTTGCAGCACCAACAGCAACATCCCAAGTGGAAACACAGAGAAGACACACACAGCAATAGACAAGGAACAGCAAACGAGAAATCAAACATCGAACACAAAAGACCACACATAAACCAAAGAGACCCATGGGCAATCGGTGCCGACTTAGGACGGCCATCAGCCATGTTAGTAACAGTTGGTGTGGTTATCCTGGATTACGTGCGCACAACCCTCCCACTTTTCCGATTACCCAGAGGTCTCGAAGAACGCACAATTGTTGCGTAAAATAACCTCCTCATTGTAAGATGACCATACAAACAAGACAGCACAACGCAGGGGCCCAAGCAACGCAGATGAATATGTCAATATATATAAAAAGGGGGTCGGGTGTACGAAATGCAGTCCGTCCTCTGCCGGCTGTAGCGAGCTCATGCATGTTATCACCCGAGGAGTCCGACCGACATTCAGAGAGGACAGGTGGTCGGGGCCCTGTCTTCTCTAAAGAGGTTTGAGCAGGGCCCGTCATGGTGTCCCGTCGTCACAGTCGGTCAGAGTGCAAGTCTTAAAAATGCGCTGGTCCAAGTTGCAATTTCGTATTTTGGTCGCGAATTTGCAAGTTGCAATTTCGTAATTTGGTCAAAGTTGCAATTTCGTATTTTATTGCTATGTGAAATCTTACAGAAACTATTTTCATATGATTATTAACAAATTTAAGTCAACAAAAGAATAATAGATAAGGCAATGTCTTGAATCATTCCAGTACTTTTACATTTTTACATGAAATATAAAAATTGAATATGGTCTCTTTAATTTTTGTAGAAAACACATTTTATTTTCAAAAGATTTTATCATTTTTATTTTGTTTTGTTTTATGACTTTGTGCTCAAATATTACCAGCACGAGGATGCAAAACAGAAAATAACAAAGAAATGGCCTTACTCCATTGTTTAGAATATTGTTTGATGTTTCAACGTGGCCTTTTCCCAGTTCTCTTTATGTGTTAGCTTTGGTGACAATCGCAGTACTTGTACTTACTGCCCTGTATATAAAAAGATAGTTAAAGGAGTCAAAATTGAATATTCAAAACAAAATGCATACTTTAAGACATGATCATAAGCGACAATTTTCTACAAATAAAAAGATACAGAATCAGGTTATAGGGTGTCATAGTTATAATAATTCATAATTGAAAGTTAGAAAAAGACACTAGTATCAAAATAAGTGATAACTTTTTGGAAGAATAAAAAGGATTTTAGTTTTGCACATTTGAAAAAAGACTCAGTCTTTTTTTTTCTTCACATTTCCTACTATATGTAGTGTTCTGTTTTCACACTGGCAATTTATAGGTTTTACAGGATGTGAGAATAGTATAAAAACTTCAAAATTTTACTTCCTTAAAACTTCAAATTCTAAATATGATCCACTTTTTGTGTCTTCCATTCATAATGTTTTTCCTCATTTCAGTTACACTTACACCGGAAGAGCAATGTCGTATATAGTGCAAAAAGCCCAACACGGTTTACAACAGCAACGGAAAACCGTCCAGCAACTTCGAATCGAGGCTGCAGTACCCAGAACGAGGGTGTCTGAGTGTATAGAGGATATTGTGAAGTACTGTGATGAACATGTTAGTGACGATTTTCTAGTGAAAGGTTCTTCTGGGGCCGGTGACAATCCTTTTAGGGAAAATTATTCGATGAAATGTATTTGTACGATTTCTTAGGATGGCTGTGGTGCAGTATTAAGAGATGAAATATTCGTTAACCAAACCAGAGAGGCCTGTAGATACATTTCGGTTGTGTTATAGCAATGTATCATCTAAATGAGCAATTCAAACCAAACTTACTGTCAAGAGCAATGAGTATTTTACACATTATATATCATGATTTATAAACTCGTCGGTACATATGTTTTGATATGCAGTGTCTTAGATTTATACATTTTTAAGAATTCCATATGTATACATATGCAATATTTGAATATAATTGTAGCAGTTCTTCAGCTTTAGGAAAACATTTACATACCAAGTGGAATAACCTTTGAAAACTGTGCATTTCTCTTGTTAAAATTCACAAGGCTTTAATCATACCTTCCCCAAAAAATTTTAAAAGCGCAACTGCTGTCCAACAATGGTCCTCATCACAGGGTACAAACATTTGCCATTCTGTATCTATGTTTAAAATTATTCATATCACCTACTTAACGTTAATAGAATAGTAACCATGTAACTAAGCCTGAATGCTAAAGCATATTCTTTTTTATCAAAACTTACTGAATGAATCTATTTGAAATTAATGCCTTGTACCCTCCACCCTTTTTCAAATCCATGGTACAGCCCTTGAACTACTATCCAGTTTGTTTTCCCTAGCCACTGCTAACTTTGCTTTAGGGGACATCGCTTCTTCGTCGGACTTTCTACGCGAAGAAGCGAATGTGTGTGAAAACGAAGTTACGATGTTAAAATGCAAAATTACGATGCGAAGAAGCGGGAAAAAAATTCATCTCATCGTAACTTTGCTTCTTCATTAATATTTGTTTTCCATTCCAAGTATCATCATTCACTTAAAAAATCATTGTGATATTTTTTTTGTTGATCGAGGTATCAAGATGCGCAAGTTTTCCCTCAATATTTGGTGTTAATACCTCGATCAACCAAAAATATATAACAATGATTTCTTATCATTTCATTTCGTCGCTTTTCAACATTTATTTGCAGCTTTGAAATTGTGTTGCTAACGACATCGCTTATGACGTTGCTAAGCGAGTACTTCCGGTTTCTGTTGATCAACAAAAATTCTCGGCCAATCGGCATCATCGTTTCATAGAAATAAAAATGGAAATTAAATGATAAGAAAATCCCATCCAATCATACACGTGGTAAATCTATTCCTCTAATGAAATAAATGTACATTTGTTTCCTTAAAACATGCTGAAAATGCAAATCAAAAAATAAAGATATATATACATCAATCTAGCTGTTATTAGCTTTTCTTTGTATACAGATATATATATTCGGAAGTACGTTCGTCTGTCTTCTCTTTGATAGCAAGAAATAGTTATTATAGTAAGTTGAAGCCGCCATAGTCGTCACAAGTATACGTCATGATAAAAGAAACATCAGAATTGTATAACTGGCATTCCAATGGGAACACATTGTGTCCCACTTCTCGCCAGCCTTTTCCTTTCTTGTACACAAATGAAGCTGAATGCGTTCAAAAAATTTATCTTCGTTTACGGACACGTCATACATGTACATGTACTATGTTTTGATGTCTATTAACTTTACATTTAGGGACTTATTTAGCTCTATCTATTATGATGAATTGTTATGAAGTTAAGGGAACCACAGAAAGCGATAGACAAAGTTCATATTTGGACGTCATGTCATCCGTTAATGGCATCTTTATGTCTACGACAAGCGTGCCGATTTCAACCTCAACAGCACAAAATGTTCATGTATAGAAAGCAATTTACTATTCTCGACTTTCTACGATGCATTCATTTCTTTATTTAAATTCATGATGCAAGAGTAAGGCTAAGCGTCCCTCAGACTAGATTTTTTTTCAACTATACTACGATCGCTACAAAACAAATACAGCGCAATATGCTGTTTCATTTTTAAGAATGCTGGAAGATATTCTTGAGTAGAACCTTTATTGTTGGAGTCCAGGATTTGACAGTTCATATTTGGCGTCACTGAAATTGACATCGTCCCAAAGCGGCAGGTGTTGCCAGCAAGCAGGAGATACTTACTCTCCCTGGGCATCTGATCTCGGTCCACGGGTCAAATACTTTGACTGTCGAGGAGGTATTTGACCCACGGGGGATTAATGAACTGTATGTCAAACTCCTGAGGTAAGCTCGAGGTTTCATTTATTTTTGAGTGACCGACATATTACCATGGTTTTGCCGATAATATGTTATTCTACTCCAATAACTTTGTTTTGGGGGGAAAAGTTGACATTAAGATAACACGTACACCTTTCAGATATTATAAGTATATAGTCAAAATTAAGAAGGTATTTATAGAATTTCAAAATTGGGGCAATTTGTTTTTCTTATGGCGGTATATAGCCTGCTTTAACTTGCTGATAACTTTCGACTTTTTGAACAATTATTAAGTCACTGATACGAAAAATACGATGCATTGTTGGAAAAGTAGCCGCAGAATGAAACGGGAAGAGAAAATCCGCTGTAATTGAAATAGTTTGTCATATGATTTAAATTAGATTGCAGTTAAAAATGTTACTTCCTTATTCAAATTTTGACCCATAAAGAGACAATCAGGGGTGAGTCCAAGTTCATATAGGGGCATAGTACATGCTTTGAAAAATAGATGTATATTTAGAATTTTTTCTATCATATTTCATATAAATTATATACACTCCACATTGACATTTTCTCTAAATTTGAATTTCTTTATGTCAGATCTATACCATTTTTTTTTTATCATTACCGCGACGTTTGCTATCATTTGTATAAGGAAGTAACATTTTAACTGCAATCTAATTTAAATCATATGACAGAATGATTACCAAGGCCTATTTCGGAAATAAAATTTAATTCTCAATAATAGGAAATCTAAAACAAGAGGGAAAAGTTGTCTTACATGTATAAACAAGAGGCCCAAGGGGGCCACATCGCTCACCTGAGTTGCAGACAAAGGGTTAAAAGTCACAAAAATACTTCTACAGATCAAAGCCCTTGACAGCCATATCTGTTGACCTATTGACAAGAAAAACACAAATTCTGTGCAATGGTTGCAGAGGAGATTTCGAAAATGTGTCAGCCAATCAGAGTCCTCAGCGGCCATATTTGTTAACCGATCAGCACAAAATATACAATCTTGGTAAAGGACCTTGAGTACTTTCTTCCTGTAAATTTTCATGAAATTCTGTGCAGTGGGTTTTTTTGCAGAGAAGATGTTGAAAATGTGTTAGCCAATCAGAGCCCTCGGCAGCCATATTTGTTGACCGATCGGCACGAAAAACACAAACTTGTTGAAATACCTTGAATACTTCCTTCCTGTAAAGTTTCATGAAATTCTGTGCAACGGTTGCAGAGGAGATGTCGAAAATGTGTCAGCCAATCAGAGCCCTCGGTAGCCATATTTGTTGAACGATCGGCACGAAAAACACAATCTTGGTAGAGGACCTTGAGTACTTCCTTCCTGTAAAGTTTCATGAAATTCAGTGCAGTGGTTGCAGAGGAGATGTCGAAAATATGTCGGCCAATCAGCCCTTAGCGGCCATATTTGATGAACGATCGGCACGAAAAACACAAACTTGGTAGAGGACCTTGAGTTCTTCCTTCCTGTAAAGTTTCATGAAATTCTGTGCAGCGGTTGCAGAGAAGATGTCGAAAATGTGTCAGCCAATCAGAGCCCTCGGTAGCCATATTTGTTGAACGATCGGCACAAAAACACAAACTTGGTAGAGGACCTTGAGTACTTCCTTCCTGTAAAGTTTCATGAAATTCTGTGCAGCGGTTGCAGAGGAGATGTCGAAAATGTGTCAGCCAATCAGAGCCCTCGGTGGCCATATTTGTTGACCGTTCGGTATGAAAAACACAAACTTGGTAGAGGACCTTGAGTACTTGCTTCCTGTAAGATTTGGTGAAATTCCATACAGCGGTTGCAGAGGAGATGTCAAAAATGTTAAAAGTTTACGCCGGACGGACGGACGACGCCGCTCAGATGAGCTAAAAATAATTATCTTGTAGAGAGCATCTAAGTGTGCCTTACCCTTCCCTTATTCCTTCCTTACCTTTCCTATCTGTGGTACGATAAGGAAGATAAGAAATACGTAGTACTAGGTACTAATTAATATGGAAAAAGGCAATATGAAATATTGCATGTATGATCTAGATTGACTGCTTGTCATAGGATATAGGTTATATAATACTCCCTGCATGGTGGCTATATTCTTTCACACTTAGAACTGCATCAGCAGCTGTTTGTCTAATGTCAGGATCCCGTTGGGTGCCTCTTTAACGATCAATAACTATATAATTATGCACAGTCTGAAAACAGATGTATTCGGTCTTTGTACTGTTCTAACTTCCTCTTTACGAGTTAACGGATTTCACGGGAGTAAGGACAGAGGACTGTCTTTTATCATGGTTTGGTAAGTAATAAATTGTTGTTCTTTGTTTATTTTCGTACGTTTTCTGTCAAATAATTTACAGAGAAATATTTGTCCTTTGTTTCTGCGTCTGTATAATGGCGTTTGTTTACAGTCGTGCGCACTCAACCGTGACATATCTGAGGTCTCTGAAGGAAAGGTACCAGAGATGTGAGAGATGGGGCCATGGGGTAGATTTGCCTAGGGAAAAAATTAAAACTATATATGAATGACCTAATGAATCGAAAGCGAAAGCTAATGGGAGAATGGAATAATGTAAATTTTATATTCTACCATTAGCCCGGCCTAGTTCGTCATCTGAAAGTGTCAAAAAGAGGGGGAGGGGTGACAAATGGAATTAAACGAGACGTGTTTCAAGTACTAGTAAGTCTTTGTGTCAAAGTAATGCTTCAATAATAACACAATGTAAATTTAAGACATAATAAAGTTTTATCTAACGAAACACAATCCGATAAGGAGGAATCTTTATTGTTAACCTAGGGGTTTTAAAACTACAATTTAACATGTAAAACATATGTAAAGGTATGCTGTGGTGCATTTATGTATACAGGTGTACCTTCCCGGATCCATGCATGAGGTTTTGCATGTCTAGACACAACATCCCCAAACCATATAATGTCTATATTGAATCTTAAGATAATATTAATATATTATATCCATCCCCTCTGGTTTTAGGATAGAGGACTGAAAACTGGCATTGTTTGTTAATGTTCCCCCTTCATAATTACTGGATACGCACATGACGTAGAATCAGAATGAAGGACCTCACCGCATGTCGACTACCTAAGTAGTCAAACATTATTATTTTAAGGACTTTTATTTGCCTATGTACTGATTAGCATTGGCGGATCCAGAATTTTTTTCCAGGTGGTTCACTTAAGCTGCCAAGGGCCCTTTGGTTTTGAGAAAAAAATTATATATGCGTAAAACGGGGAAAATAAGCACTTTTGATATATTTACATGCCCCCCGACTCCCTCTAGATCCGCGCTTGTTTAGTAGGTCCATACATACATACATCCCACTACCCCCCCCCCCCCCCCCCCCTTATTCTCTCTTGCTCTCTTGTTAACTACTCAAGAGATAATACGCACTGTATATGGATTCCGGATGTGAGCAATGAACTATTTTTAACCTTTAGTCATTTTCACATTACACTATAAGTATTATTTACGGAATTCCCAACACAAATAACTGATTTTAAGAAAATAAAGAGGTATGCTTTGTGGAAAATTCAAAACCCAACTCAGACTGATTAACATCATGCACGAGATGTGGGTTAGGGACGTCAGTAACCATGGTAACCCCTTTGACTTTTAAATGTGCCAAAAAAGAGGATTGTTACACATGTATAGTTTACTCAAATTCATGGAATCGAACTGCTTCTCTTTCTGAACGGGTTTTAACGACCCCTTCCTTCCGTTTGCACAAAAATCTAAATCTTCGCATGGACAATTGAGTTTATACACAATCATTGACCATCGTTCATAAAAAAGTTATTTTATATTCAGTATTATATTGATATTTCGTGGACTATTTTTCACTTCATAACGGCCAAAGATGTTGAAAACTAATATATAGATGAATATTGAATGCGAAAGATGGAGATAGGTCAACAACTTTTCAACACAGTAAGGGGACGACCATTTGATTATGACGGGGGGGGGAGGGGGGGACTGGCAATTTTTTTTTCGGGTCTGATTATTTATTTTCCAGTTACTTAAGGTCAGACTATTTATTTTCAACTTCTTAAATTTCTGACAAGCAAAAAACACAAAGCACAAAAAACACCCCATATATACACTATATAATATACACTACACACATTGATAATTTCATATTTTTTACTCTATCTACTTTAAAAGCAATATTAATTATTAACATATAGTGCAAGGCTCTCTGGGCACTACAATTTTCTAAATTGAGATTTTGCAGCACTATGAGGAAAGGAGTATGCCCAGATTTCATTGTGTTAAAACAGGTAGTTAGTGTGTAATATAAACTATAATTTCCTATTTAAGACTTCTATGGTAAAGATAAAGGTAGGGTTTATCGTCTCGTTTGCCTGAGCCTCACGCGACTTTTACAGTTACAATCACCTCCCTGGAGGGGCCTGTACAATCTAGTGCATTCTCAACTTAGCGTAGTGGTTAGCGCGGTGGACTGCGAATCCATAGATCGTGAGTTCGACTCTCACCGTCGCCGATCATCGCAAACCATAGTTACCTTGGGCAAGTTTTTTAACACTACGTTGCACTCTCTCCACCCAGGAGTAAACCGGGTACCTGGCACATGAGACGAGCTTGTAGTGTGTATGAAAAGCATTAGCGCCTAAACGGCAGCTCTGCACGCTACAAGCACTTGTAAGTTAGTGTTAAAACTTTCTTCTATGCTCATTATTACCGTCAGTCATGACTGACGGTATACTGTAATCATTCGTAACCTACTAGCACGGATAGAATACCTCTTGGCAATATGATTGGTTGACAATTGCATAAAATGCAAATTTTCGTCTAGGTTATGCAGAACCTCTGTATAAGATTCTCTCACCAGGTCGGCTAAAGAGTCTAGATGACCTGACAAATAAAAGTCATATCGCATCAGTGTATTTTCTTCCGAAATATGCATCGGAAAGTCTTTGTACCGATACGTCCTATAACAATCCTATAACAATCGCAGATTTTCGGAAATTTCCGTCACTTGAATCGTAATAAAACGCGGAAAAGCCCGGAAATGTGCGATTGGTAAAATTAATGCATTTTCTTCCGATTTTTCTAACTAGAATTTTACAACAATACAGTCAGCTAACTGACGGCAAGCTTTTTGTAAAAGCTAATACTTGTGCGCTCTATTGTGAGTGCTGTTGAGATTATCATCAGGATCTTGTCCCTTTTGCGTCTCTTTCTGTAGGTGTCTGTTCTGTGTTTTTTCATTGAGTATTTTATGGTTTTGCTGTTGGTGTTGCAACCGAGTGTTGTTGAAGATCCCCTCCTTTCTTTTGAAGCCTAGAATATTTGTTTAAAGGCATATTATTTATGCTTGCTTTTATGAGAATGCATTTTTTTATACAACGATATAAATTAAAATCTATGGCTATGTCTAAAATATGTATGTATATAATACTTGATATGAAATATAATAGAAGGGCGAGCGGAGCGAACTAAAAAAAATTGAGAGTAAAGCGAACGAAGCGAGCCGAAAAATTTTTGTCGTTGTTTCGCTAGCGAAGCAATCTGAAATTTATTTTAGTGAATGCGAGCGATGCTAGCCGAAAATTTTTGAATTCTAAGAAATGTGGGCCAGAATATTTATTTTCTGCTACCAAGAGGGTCAGATTATTTATTTTCAACATTTTCTGAGTCAGAATATTTATATCAAAAAAGTGCCAGCCCTCCCCTCAAGATCAAATGGTTGTCCCCTAATAACAAACCATGCAAAACGAGATAGAAGAGGAAAATCTGGACACAAATGAAACAGCATACCCCTATACGTTACTTTACGTCTAGTGCTGTGCTTGTCTACACTGTGTTTTCAAATACGGGTGTTTGCTGCAAGCGAGTCTTGTTGGAGATCCCCTCCTTTCTCTCAACTCAACAGAAAATTGTCAGATCCATTGTTTCCATAAGACTTTATTCATTATTAAGTATTTGGCGCCAGACGATAGCAAACGTATGCTTCTATGAAAGACGTACTGCAAAAGTCAAAGTACGCCTAATTTGAATTTGTCTTGGCATATATAGCGTATGGACTGAGGTATATGACACTATAGACAGGCGATAATGGAAATTTTACAAATCAGAATGTAATAGTTTGTGATACAGAAATTGGAAATTGTCACGTTTGCATTAAACTTTGATGTTAATTTTTAGAAAATGTTGTATGTCAGGTTCCGATATAATTGTTTTATCAAAACGATTTCACAAATCAAAAATAGGTTTGACATTGTGTAATTTGATAGCATTGCTAACGATGATTTAATTTTCAAATCATTGGACCTCTTCCTGGAGTGCTTACACTTAACATAAAAATTTCCATGTCCATACATATGATACTACGTGTACCTATAATACATAAGTATACGTATATTGATAATAACTATGCTTAGCAGAGTACATGAATGGTAAAATAATAAATACATTCATATTATGTCTGTATGACTTTAGGAATTCTTTATAACCCTCCTGGTATGTTTCTCTGCTAGGTAACTGTGTAAAACTTGCTTTATACTACAGTAAATAACATTCTGTTATCAGTAATGATAGTTTTATCCTCTAATCCCGACATGCACCCCTTTTATGCATGTAGATCCGTGTACGTCGCCAGGGCGGCAATCTGTATTTTACAAACTTACCTTGAACATTGTCATTGATTTTTATGCCCCCGGAATCAAAGATTCGGGGGCATATAGTTTTTGGCCTGTCCGTCTGTTTGTCTGTTTATCTGTTTGTCTGTTTGTCTGTTTGTCTGTTTGTCTGTTTGTCCGAAAAACTTTAACATTGGACATAACTTTTGAATGGGAAGTGATAGGGCTTTCATATTTCACATGTGTATTCCTTGTGACAAGACCTTTCCATTGATACCAAAATTTTTGACCTCGTGACCTTGACCTTGACCTTTGACCTACTTTTCAAAAACTTTAACATTGGGCATAACTTTTGAATGGTAAATGATAGGGCTTTCATATTTCACATGTGTATTCCTTGTGACAAGACCTTTCCATTGATACCAAAATTTTTGACCTCGTGACCTTGACCTTGACCTTTGACCTACTTTTCAAAAAACTTTAACATTGGGCATAACTTTTGAATGGGAAGTGATAGGGCTTTCATATTTCACATGTGTATTCCTTGTCACAAGACCTTTCCATTGATACCAAAGTTTTTGACCTCGTGACCTTGACCTTGACCTTTGACCTACTTTTCAAAAACTTTAACATTGGGCATAACTTTTGAATGGTAAATGATAGGGCTTTCATATTTCACATGTGTATTCCTTGTGACAAGACCTTTCCATTGATACCAAAATTTTTGACCTCGTGACCTTGACCTTGACCTTTGACCTACTTTTCAAAAGCTTTAACATTGGGCATAACTTTTGAATGGTAAGTGATAGGGCTTTCATATTTCACATGTGTATTCCTTGTGACAAGACCTTTCCATTGATACCAAAAAATTTGACCTCGTGACCTTGACCTTTGACCTACTTTTCAAAAACTTTAACATTGGGCATAACTTTTGAATGGTAAGTGATAGGGCTTTCATATTTCGCATGCGTATTCCTTGTGACAAGACCTTTCCATTGATACCAAAATTTTTGACCTCGTGACCTTGACCTTTGAACTTTAAACCCAGCGACCTCCCATACATGTACTTAACAGAAAATAGTGTTCATACTAACAAAGATGCCACCGGGGGCATTCGTGTTTCACAAACACAGGCTTTATTTTTTTATTCAATTGCAGAGTTGAAAAGCTGAACAAAGATTGAATCATACCGGAAGGTTGTATCAGCATAACGACGGAGGAAGAAATGAGTGAAAAACAACCTCTGCTCCCCTCTATGGAGGAGAATCCAAATCCAATGTCAAAACCAAAAAGGATATTCTCTCTTGTTTTTATAGTGTTTATCACTTTTATGCAGACGCTTACGTACGTAATGACGTATTACACCGTGAGTGAATATGCTTTGGCCTGGTTCGAGAAGACGCTTTACCCGAATCAAACGTTTACGCAAAATGAAAGTAATTGCGAGGTGAATCGTTCGACTGAGGAATATAAAGATCTGATGAATGTCCAGTCTGTGACATCAAAGTGGTCAATCTATGTATCGCTGGCCGCTGGATTGCCCATTCTTCTCTCGGGAACTCTACTTTCGGCCCTGACGGACAATTATGGAAGAAAACGTATAATAGTCATTCCGATATTCTGTACATTTTTGAAAAACGGGTTATGTGCCCTTGCTGTATATAATGCATGGGATATATACTTATTTACTGTATTTATGTTTGTAGAGGGCGCTGGAGGAGGGTGGGTAACCACACTTTCTGTTGGGTCTGCGTGTATTGCCGACCTCACTAAGCCTGACAAATCGAGGTCATTCATGCTGACTCTAATGGGAACCGGAATTGGCCTCGGTTTCGTTGGCGGTACCCTATTAGCCGGATATACGATAATGAAAGTGGGGTATCTATACCCATTGGTGATCTCAACTATTTTGTCTCTCATCACTGTTATTTTAATCACCAGTCTTTTCCCAGAGCCGCTTCCAGAGCATAAACGTTTGAAACATTTCAATCTATCATCCAAAGCGTTTAGCTTAGTGGAATTTTATGTCAAAAACACTGGACCGAATTTCCGAATCCGATATATCCTTGCCATCATTTCCCTAGGATTCATGGAGATAGGATACCTAGGGAAAACAACGGTTGAGATATTTTATGCTACTGATCCGCCGTATTGTCTCAACCCAATAGAAATCAGCATTTTCGCGTCTGTGCGCGGATTGACACAAGAAATCATTGGTGCGGTGTTTCTGAAGATTTTTCAAATGTGCATCGTGGACGAGATGATTACCTTATTTGGATTATTATCAGGGATCGCCTACTATATCATAGAGGGGTTGTCAGTAGATAAAGTCATGTTGTTCTCTTGTAAGTAAAATATATTGTATATATACTGAATATGGTTTATATTCCAACAATAGTTTGAAGCGAAAATCTTAAAATTGAAGACCAGTATTAACAAACATTTTGATACAACGTGTATACATGTAATTCAGATTTGAAGAAAAAAGTCCAAACAGTGAAAATATATTGAATTTTAAAAAACATTAATTTATGTATAACACATACATATAAATATCTTGATTTATTATATAGTCTGCTTATATTCCCACTCTCATTGGCTGAGAACTGTCACGTGACGAGTCATTGTCTCATCATATTGACCTGTGAGGGACAATTTCATTAAATATCACTACCGCGAAAACTCTTGCTTCCGGTTTACCATGAAATATCGAAAACGCGCAAAATTTATATCTGTGACGTCATTAACGTCATTTCGTAAACAACAGCAAGGACCCTGAAGCTGAGCTCAAATTCTTGAATTTTGAGCCTATCTACGAATTTTGACTCTGAAATATTCTTCATTTGACTCATTGAATGAATTCCATTACGTTCAGGATAATTCAGCGACAGAAAATGCTGATATTAAGACGTCTTGAAACATTTTCAAAGAAAAGTCGAAGTCAGCCGAAAAGGTACCTAACTACCTTTACAAATACTGATTAAGTCCACTATATAATAAAACAATTGTGGACTTTTCACTCGGTGAATATGGTGTGATATTTTCTGAATTTGAAAATATTGACCTCGGCTGTCGCCTCGGTCAATATTTTCAAATTCAGAAAATATCACACCATATTCACCTCGTAAAAAGTCCATAATTGTATAATATAAAGTTGTTCATTAGCAATTGATAAAGACAGAAAAAGCTTTCGTTTGAATTCTATTGTCATCAGCTATAATGAATGATATTAATCTGCTTTGTTTGATGATTTGAGTTTGTCAATCATCTACATCATCATCATCGTCGTCGTCGTCATCATCGTCATCATATCCATCATCGTCGTCGTCATCATAACCATCATCGTCGTCATCATCATCGTCATCGGTCATCATATCCATCATCGTTGTCGTCATCATATCCATCAATGTCGTCGTCATCATATCAATCATCATCGTCATCATATCCATCACCGTTGTCGTCATCATATCCATCATTGTCGTCGTCATCATATCAATCATCATCATCATCATCATCGTCATCATATCCATCATCGTTGTCGTCATCATATCCATCATTGTCGTCGTCATCATATCAATCATCATCGTCATCATCATCATCTTCATCATATCCATCATCGTCATCATATCCGTCGTCGTCGTCATCATATCCATCATCATCATCTTCATCATATCCATCATCGTCATCGTCATCATATCCATCATCGTCGTCATCATATCCATCATCATCGTCGTCATCATATCCATCATCGTCATCGTCATCATATCCGTCGTCGTCGTCATCATTGTCGTCGTCGTCATCATCTTCATCGTCGTCGTCATCATCTCCACCATCTACATCATCATCATTGTCGTTATCATCATTATTATCATCATTATCTGCAGCAGCAACAACAAAAAGAACAACAACTGCAGCATCACAATCTTAAAACAATCGTATTTTTTTTTCTTGTCAATACTCCAGACCGTTCTGACTGACTTAAAATGTCCTTTATTTTCAGCCACGGCTGCTGGTATTATAGCTGCCTTACCTCTAACTTTACTGAGGAGTATCATGTCCAAAATGACGCCACCTGACAGACAAGGTACAAGGCTTATGAATTTGGATTTTATTTCAATTTTCTCATTTAAAATTTGTCTGACTTCAATTTTCTAGAATGTAAATAAGTTATATTAAATGTATAAGCAGACCTAGGGATGGAGGATACGGGGTTCAGAAACAAACCCCGCACGTTTTCCTTGAATTTGTCAAAAAATCCTTTGTTTCTGATATTTTGCCAATTTTTGGTTTACTTTTCTCAAAATCACAAAAGCTCGAACTCCTCGTTCCCGTCCGATTTGACCTCCTGTTCAGTTCATCTGGATCCGTCAATCAATTGTACTTTGGTTAATTAAAAAATATGTTGATTTCATATTTTTTCAGGATCACTTTTTGGCAGTATAGCGTTTTTTGAGAGTATCTATAACCTAACAGGGAATGTGATAACGGGAGCTATTTATTCAGCGTCCGTACATCTGTACAGAGGTACCGTCTTCTTCGTACTGGCAGGACTAAGCCTAATCTCCTCGATACTTGTCATGTAAGTATATGATTTTAAATAGATTAACATTACATTCCTCCTTTTTCTACAAAAAGAAAATATTTTAACACATAGTACTTCTGACACCTAGGTCAGAACTTATACTCAGAAGCAATCTGAATGAAATTCTTATGATTAAAGTATTTATATAAGTTTATTTGTTCGTTCAGAAAGTGTCAGTGTTTGGAATTTCATTAGAAAATATTTACGAATTCTTGAAATTTTATCGGTATATTTTGCCAATATGAAAAGCAATCATAGTTTTCTGTTTGAAGTGTTGTTATCTCAATTTATGTTACAGAAATATTTAATATGTTAAAGATCTGCTTACGTCATTTTTCCTTTGTTTTCTCGTTATACGAAATACCGCAAAACAAGCAATTTTCGTACTTGGCCGATTTTCGCTACTCTTATGAGTGATATAGCTTGGCTTCGTTCTTATTGTTCGTGTATCAGTTATCTTTATTCATCCCAATTAAACATAGGGTTGTGTGATTTGTGTGTATTCTAGAGATAGAACTAACTGCATAATCATTACATAATCATTCGCCATTCTGAAATCGCTAAAAATTATGCTCGCGTAAATAAAAATATTGCATTTTACCCCCCAAAGTCGCAAGATTTACAAATTGTAAACAGTATTCAAATGATTGAAATGAAATTCTTTTTTTCCAGAATATTAGCATTACAAAGCCGAACTCGCCGATATGAATACACAGAAATCACATACGCAGAAGAAGGAGTCC
Source organism: Pinctada fucata (assembly GCA_028142955.1). Taxonomy (NCBI): domain Eukaryota; kingdom Metazoa; phylum Mollusca; class Bivalvia; order Pterioida; family Pteriidae; genus Pinctada; species Pinctada fucata. The sequence goes on from AP027107.1 coordinate 907,164, forward strand.
CCGAGACGTCTATAAACTCACATAGAAGAAAACACGACGATAATGTGCCTTCGTGACTTCTTTAGAATTTACATATTATTCGTAAAGAAAATGTCAGAAGTGTTCAGAATGTGTCATAATTTAAGTAGAATATTTTAGCCAAAAAGGTTGCTATGACGACAATTGCATTTAAAGACATAATGAAAGTTCTTGCCATTTTTAAACTTGATACAATTTGTGAACGATTTTATGATGAATTTTAGACAAAGTTTTTATTTTTGCCATTGTCGTATATGTGCAATGTTAATATATCTTTCACACAGCATAGAGAATGTGACTTTATAATAAATGAGAGTGTGATAAAGTGTGTACAATAATCATAGAGTAAGGAACAAATACTATGTGTCTCTGTTTCACATTGAAACCATTCATATTCATATTTTGTTTGTTTGTTTGTTTGTTTGTTTGTTTGTTAGAAGAAATTATAACGTAATTTAATCGATGATTTGTTTGGTTCTTCTATGTGGGGTTGATTTTTCTTTCTGCCATTTGATTTTTGGCGAATCGTTCAAGTAGGAATAAATTTGTGTTAATGTACTTGTAACATGCCTTTTGATTGTTAGACCTACAAAAGATTTATGTTCGATATATTATTGAAAAAAAAGTTTACCTAAACATGTATTGTAACCGGTGTTGTTGTTTTTATATGATGTATTGTATCATCATCCTCATCGCGATCATTATTATTATTATGCAAATTTATGTACATTTTTTTAAAATATGCCTTTTTATTTGTAGATTTTTTTGTCATGTGATATGTACTCACTAATAACAATGCAATTTTTGAACAGATTACAATTTATAAAAACAGTCTAAAAATTCATAGCTCTTTTTGACTCTTTTTTAATAAACTATCTTACGAGCATCAAAGTTGAGTTTCTTATTTTGTTTGTTTTTTTTTTCCGAGTACTAGAATTAAAATATTGTTTTTGGGAACCTTCGGATCGAGCTATCACAGATCGATCAACCTATTAAAGCTCAATAGCTGCCATGATAAAAGTGTGGGGTTTTTTTTGTTAGATACTTCCATTCAGGAGGTATCTTACTGTGATGGTAACTGCTTCAAAGTATGCAAATTGAGATACTGCCGCTTTGCACCTCAAAATATAGTGCTGTGTCTAGTTCAGAAATTTGCTGTTTACCACATACAAAATGCAAGAACAAGAATATTCTCCATCTTGAAAACAGTTTCAATTTCATATAGAATAATTGCACCACACAATATCAATTATAATTCTTGTTTTCACAGCACAATGGTGGCGTAGTAATATACTACTTTGTTTATGACAATGTTAGGAAAGATAACTCAAAATTTGCATTAAAGTTATAGAGTTGTCTTTATTATATCAACACTGAGGTTAGATAAACATAGTTTGTGTTGTTTATAGAGATATTATAAGCTTCACATATGCATCCTGTGTTAAAAAAATAATCATTATTGCCTTACGATAAAGTTATTCAACATTTTAATATCTGCTGACAATAAATTTTGTCTAGATCTAGAAGTATCTCACAGGAACTTCAGTCCTTTGATTCTAAGAAAGATAATACAATTTTGTTATTCTTATACTTTACTGATTAAATAATTAAAATGTTGTATAGAAAACTTTGAAGAAATACAAATCTATCAAAAGACATAAGAGTTAAGAGACTGAACATTTTCTCTCTTTTTTTCAAAATTTATTTGTATATCATCGATACATATTTGCGCTAAAGTATCTATATCAAAAGCATCAATTTTTTTTTATCTATCATGGTTGTTGAACTTATGAAAAAAGGCGGAGGTCTCCAACATAACTCGGATGCAGCACCGGCAACAGAAAACTGAAAAACCCCAAATGCGAAAAAAAAAAAACACAATGGAAAGCACTACAAGAGACGTCAAAGGGGCAAGGATTATAAAACACCAAAGACGACAAGAGACGCCAAAGGGGCAGGGGTTATGAAACGCCAAAGACGACAAGAGACGCCAAAGGGTAAGGATTATAAAACACCGAAGACGACAAGAGACGCCAAAGGGGCAAGGATTATGAAATACCGAAGACGACAAGAGACCCAAAACACTACACATAAACCAATGAGACCAATGGGCAATCGGCGCCGACTTGGGACGGCCATTTTCTAGGGAATGGTGAAAAGATCGAATCGTAACTATTGACTATATGCATTCAATTACGTATGCATTACACATTTTAAATTAAACATGTTTGTCTCAAAATAGAGGCTTTTCAATAATATCTGGAACTTTAATCTTCCGTGGGTATGGAAAACAATTATTGAATTTTGGGTTAATAATTGTGAGATTGGATTAACATGCTTAAAATGAATCGGTCGACCTATAACTAGAATGCTATGTTTGCCTAAAAAATCAAATTAATACTCGTAAATTAATAAGTGAATTAGGGGAAAACGAAAGAAATGACAATCATTTGCTGAATATATATTTTTATAATACTAGCTTGACACAATATTCTAGAGTATACACATCACTGTTAATCTTTTACTATGCACCATGCCCAGGCTTCAATGCCACAACATGCACATTTGAATTTTCAATCTTGCTATCTCCATAGGGATAACCCGGATGTGAACCTTCTCGAGCCTCAAGTATCTCAAACCCGACATTCTTCAGTTCCTCGACAATTTGATCAAGTAGGAAAAAGTGAAGAAACTCTGGGTGACCTGTTCCGTATTCAGGTTATTCTTCGTTAGCCCGCTTAGAGGCTTCTCTGAATTTGGTAACCATGTTGTCGTCAATGATTGTCAAACCAGGCCATTTATTACCTTTCTTCAAATCTGCAAAGAACTTTGCAACCCTCCTCTCATCCTTGTTACAAAGCATAGAGATATTTACTGTAGTAAGCACTAATTTTCCACCGGGTCTCAATTTATCATACATTGTTTTGAATGCACGAGGAATCTTCTCTCCCTCTAAGAAATGTAATACCTCGGACAGCAAAATACCGGAAATCGACTCGTCTGCTACTCGGATATCGTCTGGTAAAGATCCCTTCAAAATGGTCAAGAATTTGGATTCTTCCTTCTCAGCATTGGACTGTAATATTTCCAGATGGCGACTGTCGAGGTCGACTGCAATTGTTGGTATACCCTTCTCTAGTGCCTTGAATGTGTTGACACCGTAGGCACATCCGATGTCCATCAACGGTTTACAGCCATCATAACTATTTATCCAATGATGTAAAAGCGGGCTAGGGGCTTTCATTTGGTTTCCTTTGTGATTTAATGTTGGTATCATTTTTGTCCCCTCCATCTTCTTTATAATCAGAACAAAACCAAAGTTGTGTAATTTCTGAAAAAGTAGAAATATGAATATTTCAATCAAATTGTCAATATTAAAATATAAATATCCTATTGTAAAATTTCAGTGCAACATATGCGCAGTTCAACTAGTCATGTCTCATCAGTGATGCTCGAAATATCAGAAATATAAAATTAAAAGCAAAGGTCTAAATTTTACCTAAAATTTCTGTCAAAGAACCTGTTAATGATAGAGCCATGCCATCAGGGAAATTCCCCTTTAGTTTTAGGGAATTTTCATTAAATTTTGTGGCGGAGAATTTCAATTGCCGAAAACTGTGAAACTAGGCGAATGATATCGTCGGGACTAAATCCTACGGCAGAGACACCAACCTAGTGGTTCAAATTGTCAATATTGAAATGTTTGTTCGATTATACAATTTAAGGGCACCATATGTGCATTTCAACAAGTTATATCTCATCAGTGACAGCCATGTTGTGGATAACAACAATGACAGAAAATATTCCTTATGAGTATTCCACGCATTTCTGTTATCAAAATTTCTTGAAATTTCTAAAACATGGGTCCTGTAGCATCATATCCCACCCATCCTGCTACGTCTTTTGGTACATATTTTAGACATATTAACTTTCACACCACACTCTTTGGTCATTTTACATTGTTTAGATTCAGGATCATCTGGTCCATGCTGCAAATTTATCTGTTTTTAAATGATGCTATTGAATTTGAACACGTATAACATTCAATGTATAGTGGGACACACACTAATTGCAACAAAATTATTTCACCAATACAAGCAACAAAGTACATGTATATTATTACTTTAGTTATTTCACGACCTACTTTTTTTGGTGACATATACAAAATAAGACGGATTAAAGGTAGACTTAATTTCAATCTAAAATGCGTACCATGAGTTTAATCTACTGCCGCCAAACGGGCACTAGGCATAGTATATAAATATACTGACCAATCTACAGTCTTGTACCAGCGCATTTTTAAGAATTGCACGTTGGCTGACTGACGATAGGACTCCATGACAGCCCTGTCTTTAGAGAAGATGACCCTAGCCCCTACTACTTTTCCTCTCTGAATGTCAGTCGGTCGGAGGCCTCGGGATAACATGCATGATCTTGCTACAGCCGGCAGAGCATAAGACTGTATTTCGTACGCCCTTCGGTTCTCTATTCATTTACATATGCATCTGTGTGTTGCTTTGGTCCCTGCGATTTGCTGTCTTTTTTGTGTTGTCATCTTACAGTAAAGGGTTATTTTACTCTACAATTATGCGTTCTTCAAGACCTCTGGGTAAGGAGAAGGGTTATATGTATGTAATGCGGATAACTACACCATTTAATACTAAGAAGGCTGATGACTGTCCTAAGTCGACACCGGTTGCCCATTGTTCTCGTTGGTTTATGTGTAGTCATTTGTTTTTAATGTTTCTATGGTCACCATAGCACTTTCTATATAGACATATCCTCAGACAGCGCAGTGCATGTATTTTATATATTGTTTTCATTTTCATGAACATCAAATGCTTACTCTTCCGGGGCACCAACAAGAAGAAGAATAAGAGGAAGGAGGGGATCTCCAACAACAGTAGGCTGTAGTACCCATCTCCAACAACAGTAGGTTGTAGTACCGACAGCAAAACCACCAAAATACATACAGCAGATACGCACAGGTAGAGACGCAGAAGGGACAAGGGACACAAAATCACATCATAGAAACATGAAACACAAACCACTACACATAAACCAACATTACCAATGGGCACTCGATGCCGACTTAGGACAGCCATCAGCCTTGTTAATATTAAATGCTGTAGTTGTCCGGATTACGTGCGCACAACCCTCCTACTTTGCCGATTACCCAGAGGTCTCGAGGAAGGCACAAATGGGGTGTAAAATTAATCTCCTCACTGTTACATGAGCATACAAACAGACGGTATGACACAGGTGTCTAAGGAACACACTGATATGTGAATGAATTTAAAAAACAGAAGGCGTACGAAATACGTGCTCTGCCGGCTGTAACAAGCTCATGCATGAGACTGACTGACATTCAGAGAGAAAGGTGGTCGGGGCCCTGTCTTTAAAGAGGTTTGGAAAGGGCCCGTCATGGAGTCATGTTGTCATAGTCAATTCCTTAGAATGCGCTGGTACAAGGCTGTATATTTGTCAAGTACCTAGCCAAGTTTCCGTCTGATGAGAGCAGGATCATATCCATGGTATAAAAGGCGTTTGACGATTCTAACACAATTTCGATGGTAATTCTGTCTACCTTTGATCTTTTTTATTTTATTTTGTCACAATGAAAGGCAAGTTGTGAAATACCCAAAGTATAATACATTCTGTTGTTTGTGTGAATCCGAATTTCAAAAGAAACTGAGAATAATTTTTGTAAAATTTCCAAAACGTCTTTACTAGTTTGTGAGAGAAAAAAACCTAGATATCAGGATAACGTTTGCATTATACTTTTTTAACAACAACGGTTGAATGACCATACAAACAAGACAGCAAAACGCAGGAGCCCAAGAAAATGTAAATGGATATAAAGTAATACAGTCCGTGCTTTCCTCCTGTATCGAGCTCATGCATGTTATCATCCGAGGAGTCCGACTACCATCTAGAAAGGACAAGTGGTCGGGGCCCTTTTTTTTCTAATGAGGTTTTCACAGGGCCCGTCAGAGAAGAAAGGATGTGATCTCCAACAACACTCAGTTGCAGCAACCACAGCAAAACTCTAAAACACCCAATGCAATGACAATTTGCCCCTAACGAGATGAAAATACCCCGCAGCATTATTCTTTAAAAAGTTTATCTTGGGTTGAGGTGAAGCGTCTAGTGTGACCTTGACCTTAGACCTTGGTTCAAGGTCATGATACACCCTTAGGTCCGAAGGAACATTTCTATGAAACTGACATCCATCGAAAGGGGAATGAATTATACTCTGGACAAGGATGTACTAATTATGTCTATTGTGACCTTGACCTTTGCCATTGATTCAAGGTCATGACACACCCATATATTCTCAGGAACATTTCTGTGAAATATATTGAAATCCATCCACAGGAGGAGGAGTTATGCTCTAGACAAAGTTTTACTAATGATGTCTATTGTGACCTTGAAGTTTAGCCTATGACCTTGGTTTAAGGTCATGACATACACTTTAATCCTAAGGAACATTTCTGTAAAGTATTATTGAATCCATCCACAGGGTAAAGAGTAATGCTCCGGACAAGGTTTTTCTAATTATGTCTATTGTGACCTTGACCTTTGACCTTGATTCAAGGTCAAGACACACCTTTAGGTCATAAGAAACATTTCTATGAAATATTATTGAACAAAGGAGGGGATCTCCAACAACACCAGGTTGTAGCATTCACAGCAAAACCCCAAAACACCCAATGCAAAAACACAAAGCAGACAAGCATAAAGAGACGCGTTAGGGACAAGGAACGTCAACGCACAACACAGAAACATCAAATACAAAGGACTACACATAAACCAACGAGACCAATGGAAATCCATCCACAGAGGGAGGAGTTATGCTCTGGACAAGGTTTCACTAATGATGTCTTTTGTGACCTTGACCCAAGACCTTGGTTCAGGTCATGACACACCCTTAGGTCTCAAGGAACATTTCTGTGAAATATAATTGAAATTCATTCACAGGGGGAGGAGTTATGCCCCGAACAAGGTGTGACGGACAGACAGACGGACAGACAGGGTGATTCCTATAAACTTTGTTTGCGGGGGGTATAAAACACAGAGCAGACATCCACAGAAGGGAAACAAAAGGGAAAAGAACACCAACTTACACCATAGAAACATGAAACACAAAAGAAAAAACATAAACAAGCGAGATCAATGGACAACCTGTGCCGACTTTAAACGGCTATCTGCTACGCAAGTAGCAGAAGGTGTGGTTATCCGGATTACGTGCACTCAACCCTCCCGATTACCCAGAGGTCTCGAAGAAGGCACAATGGCGGTGTAAATTAACCTCCTCACAGTCAGTCAGAGTACAAGTCTCACGATTGCGCTGGTAGAAGACTGTAGATTGGTCAAGTTACACTATGATGTCCCACTCTCCAGAATGGTGGATGATATTCTGTCATAGACCATTTGAACCATCCAACCAAAGATTGTACTCTATGTCTTCCGAAATGGAAGTAACCTTGGATGTGACAGTTCTACCGAATTGAAGCGGCGGGTGACGCATGCAAACAGGAGATGGTTACTCTTCCTGGGCACCTGGTCTCACTCCCATATCGGGAGTTCGCTTCTTTTCATGTGGTTGAGTTTTTGTTTGTTTGCTTTGGTTCCTGTTTTATCCTGATTTTGTATGCATTCGGTTTCTGATTTTCTGAATTATCGATTTTGCGCTGTATACAGGGATATGGTCATTATCCATATTTGTCATCACTAGTAACCGTCTAGTGACATTAGGAACATATCCACGGTATTAAATGCGTTTGATGATTCTGACGCATTTGCGATTGAACTTTTTTATTATGCTGTCTAACTTTAATCCCTCTAATTTTGTTTGCCATATCACCATAAAAGACAGGTTGTGAAATACCCAAAGTAGTGTACTCTATTGCTTGTATAGATCGGAATATTAAGAGAAGCTGACAGTGATTTTTGTAGAGTTTCCATAAATTCTTTACTAGTTTAGGAAAGCGGAATCCTGGACTTAAAATTTCTTGGTTATTTGTAAATGTCTATTGTTGTTTCTAACAACATGTATTTACGTCTTTCTTTTACAGGATTTATTACCAGAAACATTAATAGAAAACAATGCCCGAGATTCTAGTAGAATTATTTCGATAACTATCCATATGTTTGCCAAAAACGCAAATGAACTTACATATACAATTCAATTCAGTTCAATTCTTACTTACCAATTTGAAAGCAATAAACCCGATCCAGACTTCACTGTCCCCTTGATCATAATAGGCACTTATCTGTGTTAGTTACGTAACAAATAGTATCCCCCTGCGTGATATTCATATACATTAATATTCAATTCATCGAAAAAAACCTTTATGTCAAGGAGCGGATCTCAGTCCATGAAAGTCAAACTTAGATTCAAAAAATCTCAATCGAGAAGCCTGAAAATTCTTGGAAAAAAAATATAAAACAGAACTTAACGCGAGGAGAAATATAGGACAAACAGACAGAGACAATGACAACAAGACTCGCCTGCGCTGACCACAGCGGAACACACCCGCAAGTTTGTAACAAACAATGGACATAAGATAAAACAACTTCATAATGAAAATTGGTTTGAAATTTTCTTCAAGAAGGTATAGAGTTGGAACCCTTCCGCATTATTCAACAAACAAAAGGGGAAAATACCACAACATGCAACCACACAGAACGGCCAAACAACCAGTGGCGGGAATACCTAATCACAATCATTAACAATACGCAATCTGGAAGAAAGTAGGAGATCTCCAACAACACTTGGTTGCAGAACCCACAGCAAAATATCAAAACACCCTATGCAAAAACACAGAGCTGACATGCACATTAAGAGGCACGATAAGTGCACGGAACACCAAGACACAACATAGAAACATCAAACACAAAAGACTATACAAATTTATAGAACTTAGTACGTATAACAGGACTTAGATTTCAGATTCATCGAAATATTCTGCCGAAAAAAGCCAAAAGCGAACGATTAATCCTTGAAGTCTAACATACCACCCTCAGAGATGTCAGTCTATTGCTTGCAATTTTGACAGCTAGGGCATAAAATGTTTCTGTACATCATTCGGAATTAAAAGTATTCTGTACTTGATGACCGGTGTAACACCGGAAAAGTGGGAGGGTTAAGACCTACTATCGCTGTACAAATGCACAACATTTTCTATGATGGACAGAAGTTTTAATCGATAATTATATCGTCTAATTCTAAATATACAGATGGTATTTTTCATCAGTTACAGATTCAAGACATGTTAAATATATAAGATTAGTAAGAAAATGCTTTGAACCATCCAACCAAAGATTGTACTCTATATCTTCCAAAATGGAAGTAACCGGATGTGACAGTTCTACCGAATTGAAGCGACGGGTGTTGCATGCAAGCAGGAGATGCTTACTCTTCCTGGGCACCTGGTCTCACTCTCATATCGGGAGTTCGCTTCTTTTCATATGGTGGAGGTTTTTGTTTTTGTTTGCTTTGGTTCCTGTTTTATCCTGATTTTGTATGCCTTCGGTTTCTGATTTTCTGAATTATCGATTTTGTACTGTAGACAGGGATATGGTCATTATCCATATTTGTCATTTTCTTAAAATGACGATGAATTAGGTGCAAGGAAATTTGTTGTTTTGGTTGACATGGGAAAGAGAGTTAAAAAACAATTCAAATGAAAAATGAATAGAGACTAAGTGTCTTAATTTGTGCTTTGTTTTTATTTATCGTACATGTAATGTGTGTTACGTGCGATAAATGCACTTGCTGTGTGTTGCATACTCGTAACAAAACACAAATTATGATATGAACCACAACTACTTTTCTGGGTAATCGTAAAATTGGGAGGGTTGTGCGCACGTAATCCAGGATAACTACACCGTCTGCTACTTGTGTGGCAGATGGCCGTCCTAAGTCGACACCGGTTTCCCATTGGTCTCGTTGATTTATGTGTGGTCTTTTGTGTTTCATGTTTCTATGTTAAACGTCTTCAAATTCAATGGCATCTTTTAAGAACAGATAAAACTAGAAAGGTTTCTTGTTGCGGTTGCAACAAGAGTGTCTTCCTCCTATACAATTTTTGGTTTGGAAATATGAAGGACGTCACATTACATGTATTTATATTATATATTTAAGTTTTCAAATAGCAGTAACATTAAATTTTCAAACCGATAATTGTTGGTGAGCAACCATTTGATTTCGGGGGGGGGGGGGGGGGGGGGGGGGGGGGGGCAGGAATTCTATTGCCAGCCGGTAAAATTTTTTCAGCAATTTTCTGAGCAGGCCATTTTTTTCAGCCATTACCAGAGTCGGAGAAAATTTTCGCCGGTTCTTCGGGCCGGATTTAAACAAATTGTCAAATGTTGTGAATGTCTGTGTAAGTTAAACTCCCCGCTGTTACAGAGTATGAGTTAATAACCGTTCCTTCAGATGTCTCTTTGCAATTAGCGAATTTCAGACAGATTGTTTGATGTTTAAATAGAACCTTTTCTAGATTTTTTTACCTATGCGTATAAGGTCTCTGGTAGATACAGCTATGTGAACAGTTTGTATATATATTAATTAATTTTTTGACTTTAAATTGTCTGGCACAAAGGGCCAGCAAAAATTTCCATATCATGCAATGTATCCTTACTTTTGCATGGTCCGGGAAAAAAAATTGCCGGCCCTTTGGGCCGGAATATTTTTTTCAGCATTTTTCAGAGCCGGGATTTTTTTTTTTTTTTTGCAAATTCTTCCTGCCCCCTTCCCCATTAAAAAAATGCGAGCTCGTAGCTGTAGAACCAATTTTCTTGAGAAGAGAAATGGTAATAACAAGTTACGTTCAATATATATATATAAATACCATGAGGTTCTCGCTGTGCAGGTTCAAATTTGGACCCCCCCCCTTCCCTTTTTTCAAAGTTTATTTTGAATTTCCATCATGGCGACATCGTTCAATATAAACAGAACTGTTTTCGAAAAACGAGGGGAGGGAAGAATGTTGGAGAAATTGTTCATCAATTTGTAAATAAACCAACCGAAAATTATGTTCGAACGTTTGCTAGAATTAGAAATTAAACTTGATGTTTGTAGGTTAGAAATCGGAATCAAACTACCACTTTTTGTGTGTAAATTCTGGTTTGTAGCTGATCTCTTCTAAATTAATCAACTGTTTTAAAATCAAATTGTGTATATCGAAATGTATTTATGAAATGCATATTCATCATTGCCGTGAAATCGGAATTTGAAAATCTCAACACTGCTTTTCTCGAGTCGGACTCGGACTACCAATTTTAGTGTGCGCCCGATCTGTTGGCGTGAAGGTGTATCGAAATACCCAACTCAAAATTTCGATGCTCATATCTTTTCAACAGTAAGAGATAGGAAAAATCAGAAAGACTAAATAAGACAGATATATGGATAAAAAATAATAATATTGAAATTTTTAGGAAACTTCATGAGCTTAATTTCTGTTTACTATTATAAGCAAAAAAGTGTCTTCCTCCTATGAACTTCTGAATTTGGAAATATGAAGGACGGTGAAGGACGTCATCGTAATAAATCGTTACAGTGTGCATCTAGCATTTCATATCTTGCATGGCTGTCGACTTTCAAAAAGAATGGAAATTGTAGATAGCAAAATACGGGATATTTAAGCTTACAAATAGCAAAACATGAAATTTTCGGTCCTTTTGAGTAATTCGACGCTCCCGTCAAATATTTGAATCTACTAAAAAACATGATAAAAAAAAATAACAGAGACCAAAAATAAAAAAGACCAATCTAGCTTTTACTCCAAACGTAACGTTGGAGAACTTTCATTGTCCTAGCTTACAGGGTTCTTGAGAAATCGCTGATCCAATTTTCCACGGTTACGAAAACAATAGGTCTTCCGACGGAAGTCGGAAGACCTAATTTCAGCATGGACCAGACATGCACGTTTCGGGTACTTAACCCACGTCAGTGATCCTCAATCTAAAGAATGTAAGATGGCCAAAGAGAGAAAAATATCATCTCCAAAACTTTACCAAAACAAACGTAGCAGGATGGGTGGGATATGATGCTACAGGACCCATGTTTTAGAAATGTCAAGATTTTTTGATAACATAAATTTGTGGTGTGAGTTGGTGTTCCTTCTTTATCTCATTTGTCCCTTTTGCGTCTTTTTCTGTGGTTGTATGCTCTGTGTTTTTGAATTGGGTGTTTTGGAGGTTTACTGTGGGTGCTGCAACCTAGTGTTGTTGGAGATCCCCTCCTTTCTTTCATTCTTTTTTTTAAGTCATGTTTTCCAGGGGGAAGGTGACGTTTAAATATAAGACACCGCGTGTTCAGTTTGCAGGTTAGAACGACACGTTCTAAGAGATTGGCTTCCCATATACATTGAAACGAAATGTTAAACGTCTTCAAACTCAATAGCTTCATTTAAGTTCAGATATTGCAGCATGGCTTTTAACCCACGTCAGTGATCCTCACTCTAAACAACGTAATATTGGCAAAGGATGTGAAAATATTTATATCCAAAAATGTATCGTAAGACGTAGCAGGATGGGTGAAATATGATGCTACAGGACCCACGTTTTAGAAATTTCAAGACTGACACACAGACCGAAAGGAAACTAATTGTCTGCTTCTGCATTGCGTGTACCGGTAGGGACTTCTAGCACTATCAATATTAATAAATATCAAAATTTCTTGAAATTTCTAAAATGAGAAGATGCACAGTAACATCCTGTAGCATCATATTCTACCCATCCTGCTACGTCTTTTGGCTATATTACCTTGTCTAGATTAAGGATCACCGAAGAGGGTTAACTACCCGAAACGTGCATGTCTGGCCCATGCTAAAATTTATCTGTTTTTATATAATGCAAAAAATGAATCTTGGAACCATCATCACTCGGTATTTATAGAGACTTCATATCACAAAAGAAAACATGCATTCTAAAAACGTCTATTCTCATTTAGCGCCGTATTTGACCTCATTGATGCTTCGACGTCATTGATCATATGACGTCAATGAGTTAAAGAAGATCCTGACGATAATCTCAACAGCATTCACAATAGAGCACCAAATTGAGCATCGACGAAGATCTAGCAAACCAGAGGTGGGACCAAGTGCCCGGGAGGAGTAAGCATCCCCTGTTGGCTAGCCGCACCCCCGTCGATGTTCACGCACGTAAATGAAAACAATACATAAAATACACATCAAAGTATACCTGTTGCACGAATTTGGTTCATCAAACATCTTTGTTTTTCGTGAGATTTCGGAATCGTTACCCATTTGTGAGTAATTCATTCATTTCCTCCCGATTCTAGATGTAAAATCGAAACCGATGCGATCAGCTGTGCAATATCGTAAAATACGGAACCGCTAGCTAGCAATCTGATCGATTGATAAAAATCATTTATATAATATTACGGGATATCATATGATAAAATTATATATGCATAACATATGCATCACACTGATAACCTAATAATCGAGAGGGGGAAACTTATATTTGTACATCTGAATCAAAGGGTTTCTTTTCCGCTACAGAATACAATCATACGACTTTTCAAATATGTACACCACGCTTCCTCACGACAAGATCAATAATCAATTGTTCAAACTCATTAAATGGTGCTATAAACGAAAGGGGAAAACTTATATTAGTACATCTGAATCAAATGGTTTCTTTTCCGCTACAGAATACAAATCATGAACATGTAGCGACCTGTGTAGTGCCTTGTCCTTCCTCTTGGACAACATTTATGTAAGATTTGGTGAGAATCTCTACAACAGGTTGTAGGGATTCCTATGGGTATAAATTGTGCGCCTCTTGTTGCAGATTTATTTTTATACACATATGAAAAATAATTTATTCAAAATTTTCAAAAGCAAAGAAAACATGATATGAAATGTTTCATTGGTACTTCTAGGTACCTGGATGATATTCTTACTATCGATAATCCTGTTTTTGAAAAGTATAAAGATGTTATTTATCCACAAGAATTGACTCTAAACAAGGCAAACGTTACAGACACAGAAACACCATTTTTGGACCTCAATATCAAACTTGCCAGTGGAGAAATTCATACAAGTGTTTATGACAATAATGATTATGTTGTTAGAGTTTTTTTGGGATTTATTTGTTTATTTGCCAGAGTACAGTACAAGACCTGGAATATATACTTCCAACTGTCTCGATCTAGCTATTATATTACAGAGCTCTCAATCTGAAGTTGCCCTGAGCTCCTTCCTGAATACACGCCATTAAGTCAGATCAAAATATCTAAAACGATATGTATGTCTGGTGCATAAAAATTGGTTTGAAATTGTCTTCATGATGGTAAAGAGTTGGAACACTTCCGTATTATTATTAGTTGAGGTATGTAAATATCGCATTGTTGTTTTCAATGATCTCATCCAAGCCATTGAACAATACTGTTCGAACCCAATAATAATTTTTTTCCATAAAAAGGCATGTGATTATTTTTTTCCATAACTCTGTTAACATATAGGAGAAAGAAAAAAAACTAAAAAGGAAGCGTCTAACTCTATTGCCAGAAATCAGCAAGTTCTTAACAATTTCTAAACGCGTTTAATTTCTTGAACGTTTTCAAATTCAATAGCATCATTTTAGTATTGGATATACGCCAAAAACAATTCATTCTTAAAGAAATTGGACAGTTTGAGGCCCGCATGGCCCGAAAACTGTCCAATATCTGTAAGAATGAATTGTTTGAGGCGTAAATCGAACTTAAAATATTGATTACTATTCAAAGTGGCATGACCTTTGACTTTGTTCTTATTATGTTAATTGCCTTTACTGTATTAGAATGTAATCACTCCAGGTTCTAACATTCTCGCTACTAGCAGTAGGTAGTCGTTTATGAAAGAAGATAACGGAGATGAAATTTTCAATTGAATAAAACTGTTGTGACAAATTAAGACGCAGATTCCGTAAACCAAGACGAAATTGGATGTAATTTTTGGGAAAAAAATCAACGAGAATATATTGCATGATGACAATTTAGTTGAAGCTTCTTTAGATATATAGAATAAAAGGGCGTGTCTCTAAAATTGTCGTTTTCTGGACAAGCAAGAAATAATATAGTGCCTTTAAATACATGTACCGAAAAGAAATTAGTGGGGACGTTCAACTTACTATGTGCAAGGTTAAATGAAAGAAACAATTTTACTGAGTATATATTCTTGCAATACTATCTTGACACATTATTCAAGAGCGTGCACCTCACTTTTAATGTTTCATTTGGCACCATGCCAAGGTTTCAATGCCACAACATGCACATTTGAATTTTCAATCTTCCTATCTCCATAGGCACTACCCGGATGTGAACCTTCTCGAGCCTCAAGTATCTTGAATCCGACATTTTTCAGTTCCTCGACAATTTGATCAAGTAGAAAAAAGTGAAGAAACTCTGGGTGACCTGTTCCGTATTCAGGATATTTTTCGTTAGCCCGCTCAGATGCTTTTCTGAATTTGGAAACCATTTTGTCGTCGATGATTGTCAAACCAGGCCATTTGTTCCCTTTCTTCAAATCTACAAAGAACTTAGATACTCTTCCCTAATCCTTGTTGGAAAGCATATGGATACTAACTGCCGTCAATACTAGTTGTCCACCGGGCCTCAATTTATCAAACATTGTTTTAAATGCGCGAGGAATCTCCTCTCCCTTTAGGAAATGTAATACTTCTGACAACAAAATACCGGATATCGACTCGTCTACTACCCGGATATCGTCTGGTAAAAATCCCTTCAAAATGGTCAAGAATTTGAATTCTCTCTTCTCAGCATTGGACTGTAATATTTCCAGATGGCGACTGTCGAGGTCGACATCAATAGTTGGTATTCCCTTCTCTAGTGCCTTGAATGTGTTGATACCGTAGGCACAACCGATGTCCATCAACGGTTTACAGCCATCATAACTATTTATCCAATGATGTAAAAGCGGGTTAGGTGCTTTCATTTGGTTTCCTTTCTGATTCAAGGTCGGAATCATTTTTGCCCCCTCCATCTCCTTTAATTTATTAAGGAAAAACAAAATTGTTTTAAAATTTCTGAAAAGTAGATAAATACTAAAATTTACATTGCAAGTTGCTTTTCTATGTTAAACGCATATTCAATTTTGACGTTCATTTCACGATGAACACAGGTTGGCCCCAATCACATAACATGCGCGCAAGAAGTTCAATTAGTGGGCGGGGCATACTGATGCTGAATTTACGATCAGGAGAAGATTCCCAATATGTGTATGGGGAATGAGACGATACAAAAGAGAAGAAACAGACGGGACAACCCAAAAAAATCCTTGAAACCATTGAAATATGTATAGCAACTCTATGTACGTGTGTATATGTACAGTTTCCACATAGTTCATGTGAACTTCAATGTAGATGGCGCAACCAAAATGAATTTATGCAGCGCTGACTACTCTGATATTATAAATAAGGCTTTATTCTCTTTAAAATGTTTATAAAAAGTTAAAATTCATCATGGAAACGTTTTAGCAGATATTTGCAATTGTGAAAACGTTGTAACAGTCCATGAGTTTCCACAGAGTTGATGTGTACTTGAATGTAGATGGCGCTACTGAAATGAATTTATGCAGCACTGACTTTTCTAATTATAAATAAGGCCTTATTCTCTTCAAATTGTTTACAAAAAAATTAAGGTTCATCGTGAAAACATTTTAGAAATAAAAATTATTCGATAATTTTTAATATCAACCCGTATATTTTGGTCCTTTGCAATGGAGTATTTCTTGCCCTTCCTGGTAGGGAGAATTGACACACGTGAAACATTTAGATCTTAATTTTCACTTGATTTGTATAAAATTTCGATGATGTTTTCAAAGATGTTTTACATCTGAATGTTTCTGAGTGTAATTATAAGGAATGAGTATCTTAGTTTTTGCGTTCATAATAAACATAGGACAATGAGAAAAAAAGAGATAAAGAAGATCCTGGTGACAATTTCAAAAGCACTCACAATAGCGCACCAAGTCTAGCAAGCTTGAGTTAGGACAGGTGCCCGGGAGGAGTAAGTATCCCATGTTTGGCTTGCCGCATCCGCCGTCGATGTAAATGCAAAAAATAAAAAAATATCTACAATGAGTTAAAGGAGATCCTGACAGCACTTACAATAGAGCACCAAATTTAGCATCAACGGACCCCTAGCAAGGTAGAAGTGGGATCAGGTGCCCGGAAGGAGTAAGCTTCAAAACATGCACTGTCTTATGTTATATGTCTATATAGAAAGTGCTATGGCGACCATGTCAGGGAAAAGCATTTAAAACACTTACTGTCAAACCCCAAGGCATAATTGTGACACAGATGAGATAAAGAAGATCCTGACGACAATATCAACAGCACTCACAATAAGCACCAAATTGAGCATCGACGGACCCCTAGCAAGCTAGAGGTGAAACCAGGTGCCCGGAAGGAGTAAGCATCACCTGTTTGGCTAGCCGTACCCACCGTCGATGTAAACGCACGAAAATAAAAACAATATCCACAAAAACAATAGTGACAAGAGAATCGCCAAACATAAAATTTCTGTTATCATTTTTTTTTTATTCTTAAAACGTGGGTCCTGTAGCATCATATTCCACCTGTCCTGCTACGTCTTTCGGTACATTTTTGGACTTTAAAATAACATTTACACACTTTGTTCATATTACATTGTTTAGATTGAGGATCACTGACAAGTGTTAAGTACCCGAAACGTGCATGTCTGGCCCATGCTGTAAATATATCTGTTCTTAAATGAAACTATCAAATTTAAAGACGTTTAGCATAGAAACAAGCAGCTAGAGACTCCACTGCTCATGTTGCTTAAAGGCGCGATATCTAAAATAGACATTCTTTCTTATATGACGTGCAAATCACCTTTATAAAACATCTAAGTCAGAAAAATTAGGATATTTAATATGGCTTAGCATTTAAGTTTTTCCGATACATCAACAAAGGCAATAAATAAATCACACAATCGCTGAAATGCACAAGAAATAGTTGATTTTAAGGCAAAGGTTTGTAATTTTGAATGTCTAATGAAAATTATTCATGCATCAGCTTTTCTTTGTCCTTCGTAATTCATCGCTATTTTGTATTTTCTTTTTCTTACTTACCTGTCCTTTTATAGGTTTTAATGCAAGAAACATTCATAGAATGTCAAAGGTCTTCAAATTAATGAACCCGTGATTTTAGTACAATTATTTTGACAACTAACCATATTTTTGCCGAATAATTATGTAATCTTAGACACATATATATTTGTTAAACGTCTTCATATTCAAAAGCAACATTTAAGAACGGATAAATTTACAGCATGGACCGGATATGCACGTTCCGGGTACTTAACCCTCGTCATTGATTCTAAGTCTTAACTTTGTAATGTGACCAAAGAGTGTGAAAATTATTATGTCCAAAAATGCACCGAAAGATTTAGCAAGATGGGCGCGATATGATGCTACAGGACCTTTATAATCCGATATAATCCTTTCAAAGAAATCTTACCTACTAAAACAACAGATCTCGTCCTATTTTCAGTGTCCCCTCGATCATGATGGTGCACTTATATGCGTATTAAGTTACGTAACTTATTCCCATCAGGTATATGAATATTTAAATCAACAATGAAAATCTTACCTTTTATGTCAAGTTTTACGTGTACTACACTTATAATGAACTCAAATGAAAAGACACGAAAACTACACGAAATCCACAGCGGAACACACCCACAAGTTTGTAACGAACAATAGACAAAACAACTTTACCAAACAACACGGGACAACACTCACACAAAGCGGTCAAACTATCAGTGGCGGCAATACCTATCACAATTATTCTAAAACAATACTCAATGTATAACTTACTTAAAAAAATTGTTAAGTCTCCGCAGATATCGTTCGCCATGTTTTACAGTGTTTCGGCACTTGACTTAAAATATATTTGTGAATTTTCCGTCAAAACATTTCATGAAAATTTTCTGAAGAAAAGGAGGGGATCTCTAACAACACCAAGTTGCAGCATCCACAGCAAAACCCCAAAAAAAATTCTGTTCTTTGGCAGAACTTTTAGGTGATTTTCATAAATCTTCTTTATTTTGATTTCCTATTTTTCGGTCTCGAGCATCACTGATGAGACATAACTTGTTCCAATGCGCATATGGTATACTGAAATTTATCAAAGGACAGGACTTACATGGGTTCTGTAGCATCATATCCCAGCCATCCTGCTACGTCTTTCGGTACGTTTTTGTACATAATAACGTTCACACTCTTTGGTCATATTACATTGTTTCGATTAAGGAACACTGACAAGGGTTTAGTATCCGAAACGTGCATGTCTGGTCCATGCTGCAAATTTATCTTATCCTAAATGATGCTATTGAATTTGAAGAGGTTTAACATTACTTGTACCAAAATACTGCTCCGGAAAAAAAACTAAACGAACGAATAATCCTCGAAGACTAACGGTACACCTGCAACGATGTAAACCTATTAGTTACAATTTTTACAGGGCATAATATCTACAAAGTTTCTTTACACCATTTGAAATTTAAAAGTGTACTTACCGAGGAAAAACATTACTCATAAATGATATTTCATGGGTTCATTGTAAGAAAAGTACAGGATCTCCAGAAGATCACCTTACATTGACCAAGTGGAACAGACCCACAAGAAAGCTATACATAAATTACATCACACAAAACTACAAACCGCAACAGGAAACAACAATATGCACTAGAAGTCTTGAATATCATACAAAACAAACAAAACACAGTCGAAACTGACTTCCACAAACATTAATGACAAGACATAAATGGAAGGAGACCTATGTGCACCCGGCGCCGACTTTGGACGCCCATCTGCTTTTAGCAAATGGTTCGGTTATCTGGATTGCGTGCGCACAACCCTCCCACTTATCCGGATAGACAGAGGTCTCCATAGACACACAAACTTAAATATTTTCACTGTAAGATAGTTAATGCAATAGTGGCCTCTTGTAACGCAAGCAAATGGTGTTTTCTTCATGTTGGAACACATCCGTATTATCGTTATCCGGATTACGTGCGCACAACACTCCCACTTATCCGGATACACAGAGGTCTGCATGGACACACTATTGCTGTATAATCATAACACTTGTCACTCTAAAAATAAAACCAGAGGGTGCTAGTGAAATGAATTTTGATGGCTTATTAAGTGTATTGATATTATTGTTAACCTGGGTCCTGTTTCATAATATCCCAGTCATTTTCGGTATATTTAGGACACAATTTTAAAAGATTTTGGTCATATTATAATTTATGGTACATTGTTTAGATTGAGGATCTCTGACGATGGTTAAATACCCGAGACGTGCATGTCTGGTCCATGCTGTAAATTTGATGCTAATGAATATGACAACGTTAAACATTGATAAGCGATATTTGATCTTCTCATGAAGGAGGGAGGTGTACATGTTAGAAAAGTCGTAGGATGAGATAGAATCGGCTTTGAGATTAATTGTTTTGATATTGAATTTGTCAATGACATCACCAGAATTCTTTATTGACCAAAATAATTGAAATCGCTATTATTGAATACAGTTTGACAATATTTTGAGACATGATGCTTAATTGCTGTTAACGCTGACGACAAAATCCTAAATGAAACTGTAGTAGTACATTTGCTTGAGTTAGCAATAAATCGAAATTTGTATTAATGGAGATTTGTGAAGTTTGGGCAGACAGTAAATAGTTGTAAGTTTATTGCAGGTTAATAATTCTGTTTCTTGAATATTTATGCGTGGTGGCATTGATACGTAATGTATGGATAGTAATGTAACGGCATGTTCAAAGCAACTTTGAAAACTGGGTGACGCCGCAGTTTTTGATAAGGCTCAATTCTTTTTTAAGAATTATCTAATACTCTATACCTTAGATAAGATGGACGTGATCCGAATCTTTACCTTCTTGATGCGCGGCTGCGTTAAGGTGCTCCACGCTGACGTCAAACTGAAAATATTCCATTTTTACGGTGCCTGGCATTCAACCCTCAATTACAGCTTAAACGTTCTTTCTTTAGTTCAAAGCTGTATTTTTTTAATATCTGGTAGGTGTCTGGTAGCTAAGAAAAAAAATTCTCCAGGGGGATTCCCTAAAAATAACTCTACAGTGTTGTCTCGGTTTTAAATTGAATTTTGCAAGTGGTAAATAAGGAAAAAATTATATAAATGTTATATCGCTTTCTTCAGTAAATCCTGTAGATTTAGAAATGTGCTGGGCATTGTGACACTTAAAACGATTAAGAGGAGAAAATATACCGAGAAGGAAAACAAGTGGTAAAACACTGCAGAACTCGACTTTACATCCATATTTTACACAACTATTAAAATTTCTATTAAATGCGCAGCAAAATCTTGGTACATTGAAGTGTCCTCTATAGATTCTGTATAAAAATCTCGAAATTGTACAATGGTAGTCACCTGCAAATTACATTTTTTTACAACTACCCTATATCAGTCTATTTTCAGATGGGACCTAAACGCACAGGTGATCTGGATTACGTCATAGAAATTTAGCGGGCATGCAACATATACGTGTGTACAACATAATAACACGGGTTTTGAATATCTGATACAATGTAAAGTGTTTTTTTTTTATTTTAGTATTATTTTTACAACGATGAGAATGTAATATACATATATTAAGAAGGCAGGCCCGGCCGGGGGGGGGGGGGGGGGGGGGGGGGGGACTGACCCGGGAGGCCCGTAAGCCTCGTCCGGGCATCCGCTTTTAGTGTATATGTTTTTCAAGTTAAAACATTATATATTTTTTTGTGGGAAAGTTTGTGGTAGGGAATAATTCTGGTGATAACGGTTGCCGCTAGACAATAAAACTTCTGCTGATCAATTATTGAAATCTATGTATCAATGCAATATTTCCTCGTACTGAATCGAACCCGGCGGACTATTGAGACCGCGACACTGACCGTCTTCAAATTTTGTATTTAACAAAATTGATTGTAAACTTGTTACAGTGCTTTCGTGAGCAGAGCTCTATCGGTGACAAAATAATAATAATAAAAAAGTGTATATAACTTGAATAAATAAGAGAGAGGGGGGGGGGGGGTTCTTTCCTGCTAGGCTAATCATGTTTCAGTCTAATTATAACCCGCCCGATCTCTTGTTGATTACAATTTGTTTTATCATTATTTTTATTTGCTCTTAGATTTAGTCTAGTACAAGTTGAACGTATCTGAAGTCTCAATATTGTTCTGTTGTACCGGCTATGAATATGGTGCCCGCCGTATAGCCATTTATTGACACATGTATTTTAGCACCGTATTCGTAATGATATATATTATATATATTTTTAAAAATAATGCTTGATAATAAACTGTATTAATGTGCACATGATGAGCTGGCACCCTCGCCCCCCCCCCCCCCAACCCCGGCAGCAACAATCAGTAAAACTCCATTAAATAGCTAAATATGGACAATATCTAACAAATAATCTAAATAAAAATTGTGCTCCTTTATGAGGATACCATTATCAATTCCTTATATTGATTCACTAATTGAAAATTAGCGAATAAAAGCGGTTTCTCATCCGAAGCTTCCCTTTAACCCTAAACTCAGACTGCGCATGCTTGACCTACAATGATCCGATGTGCAAAACTGTGGAAAAACACGCATTCTTTCATTACTTCTCGTAAATAAGATACTGGGAACATTTAGAGTTGATGTGAGGAATAGGATGAAAGCTCAATAATATTGAAAATCGATCCAGTACAATTTATCCCTTGAAAAATCCCTAGCATACGATAACTGATGTGACGTCATTTATAACGTCACACAATGTTTTCGCGGAATTTTCTCTAACGTCATTGCGTGGAGCACCTTAACGTAGCTGCGTGAAAACCCAATTTTAATGCACTAGACACATGTTTCGGTTAGTAAATCCTCATCAGTGGTACTTAATTATGCCGAAGTGATATTCAGACAAAGCCAAATGTGTTTTAGTAGCGCCCTCTAGTTTTATTTTTTTTTAATTCAAATTTGTCCTTTTATTTTGCAAGGAATGCGCGTCTCAAAATTTCTCAAAATTTCCTGTAGTGTCGATTCCGTAACGTCGAAATCTAAATCTAAGGTATTCTACACTAATTATGCCTTTTTAGACAATGTATGAATACATCATTTAGCTACATTCTTTTTGTGTGTGTGTGTGTGTGTTGTTTTTTTTTATCATCAATACTAATTAAGGGAGCTACTTCAGTCTCGTTGTCTTTGACTGTTTCTTGGTGCGGTTTTTTTTTTTTGTGTGGTGCCATTTCTTGTTTGTCGCAAATTTGTTCGTGTGTATCCCGCTGTGCATCGTATACTCGTTGGGGATGTTTTCTTTCTTTCTCGTTGTTATTCACAGATTTGATAGAATTTTTTTTCAAAATTTGTAAAGAAGTTCGCAATTTAACAAATTGATTCTTTTTCTACTTGAAAGAAAATGGATGAACAAGAATGATACTGACCTTGAATCATAAAGGATACTAAATGAAAGCTCTTTAAGACCGCTTTTACACCAATGGATAAAAAAGTTATTACGGCTGTGAACCGCAGTGCCTACGGTATCAACACTTTCAACGAGCCAGAAAAAGGTTATACCAACAATTGCGGTCGACTTCGACAGTCGCCATATGGAAATATTAAATGACAAATATGGATAATGACCATATCCCTGTATACAGCACAAAATCGATAATTCAGAAAATCAGAAACCGGAGGCATACAAAATCAGGATAAAACAGGAACCAAAGCAAACAAACAGAAACATCCACCATATGAAAAGAAGCGAACTCCCAATATGGGAGTGAGACCAGGTGCCAAGGAAGAGTAAGCATCTCCTGCTTGCATGCAACACCCGCCGCCTCAATGCTGAGAGGGAAAAATCCAAATACTTGACCACTTTGAAGGGATCTTTACCAGACAACATCCGGATACCAGATGAGCCGATTTCCGGTATTTTGATGACAAAAGTATTACAAAAGGATTCCTCTCGTATTCAAAACAATTTATGATTAATTGAGGTCGGGGGATTAATTAGTGTTAACAACAGGAAATATATACTTTGTAATAAGGATAAGGGGTCGCTAAATCCTTTGTAGATTTAAACAAAGAAAACAAATGGCCGGATTTATCAATGATTGACGACAACATGGTTCCCAAATTAATAAATATTAAAGCCTCTGAGCGGTCTAACGAAGATTATCCTGCATATGGAACAATCTCCCAGAGTTTCTACATTGGTGTTTCTATGTTGTCATTTATGTTTCTATGTTGTACTTGTTTCAATATACAGTACATTTGGGAGTTCAGGGATGCCTGTTATGGGAGTTTAAGGTCGCACAAAACTGTTTGTAATTTTGAAATAAGATCTAATTTTCGTAATAAGTAATTATCTTATTATTCAATATTGATAGTTTTCTTTGTAGAAAAATACCAAATGTTAGTTTCCATCTTAAATTAAGTGAAAATTTAGCTTTCGTTCTGTGTGCATTGTGTTGTCCTTGAAATTTATATGTTGTCGATTGTATGTGTTCATTGCGTTGTCCTTGAAATTTTTATGTTGTCGTTGATGTGTGTTCATTGCGTTGTCCTTGAAATTTATATGTTGTCGATGGTATGTGTTCATTGTGTTGTCCTTTAAATTTATATGTTGTTGTTGATGTGTTCATTGCGTTGTCCTTTAAATTTATATGTTGTCGATGGTATGTGTTCATTGCGTTGTCCTTGAAATTTTTATGTTGTCGTTGATATGTATTCATTGTGTTGTCCTTAAAATTTATATGTTTTCGTTGGTATGTGTTCATTGTGTTGTCCTTGAAATTTATATGTTGTCGATGGTATGTGTTCATTTCGTTGTCCTTTAAATTTATATGTTGTAGATGGTATGTGTTCATTGCGTTGTCCTTGAAATCTATATGTTGTCGTTAATGTGTTCATTGTGTTGTCCTTGAAATTTATATGTTGTCGTTGATGTGTGTTCATTGTGTTGTCCTTGAAATTTATATGTTGTCGTTGATGTGTGTTCATTGTGTTGTCTTTGAAATTGATATGTTGTCGTTGATGTGTATTCATTGTGTTGTCATTTAAATTTATATGTTGTCGTTGATGTGTTCATTGTATTGTCCTTGAAATTTATATGTTGTCGTTGGTATGTGTTCATTGTGTTGTCCTTGAAATGTATATGTTGTTGTTGATGTGTTCATTGTGTTGTCATTGAAATCTATATGTTGTCGATGATATGTGTTCATTGTGTTGTCCTTGAAATTTATATGTTGTCGTTGATATGTGTTCAATGTATTGTCCTTGAGATTTATATGTTGTTGTTGATGTTTTCATTGTGTTTTTCTTGAAATTTATATCTTGTCGATGGTATGTGTTCATTGTGTTGTCCTTGAAATTTATATGTTGTCGATGGCATGTGTTCATTGTGTTGTCCTTGAAATTGAAATGTTGTCATTGATATGTGTTCATTGTGTTGTCCTTGAAATTTGTATGTTGTCGTTGGTATTTGTTCATTGTGTTGTCCTTAAAATTTATATGTTTTCGTTGGTATGTGTTCATTGTGTTGTCCTTAAAATTTATATGTTGTCGTTGATATGTGTGCATTGTGTTGTCCTTGAAATTTATATGTTGTCGATTGTATGTGTTCATTGCGTTGTCCTTGAAATTTTTATGTTGTCGTTGATGTGTGTTCATTGCGTTGTCCTTGAAATTTATATGTTGTCGATGGTATGTGTTCATTGTGTTGTCCTTTAAATTTATATGTTGTTGTTGATGTGTTCATTGCGTTGTCCTTTAAATTTATATGTTGTCGATGGTATGTGTTCATTGCGTTGTCCTTGAAATTTTTATGTTGTCGTTGATATGTATTCATTGTGTTGTCCTTAAAATTTATATGTTTTCGTTGGTATGTGTTCATTGTGTTGTCCTTGAAATTTATATGTTGTCGTTGATGTGTTCATTGTGTTGTTCTTGAAATTTATATGTTGTCGTTGGTATGTGTTCATTGCGTTGTCCTTGAAATTTATATGTTGTCGTTGATATGTTCATTGTGTTGTCCTTGAAATTTATATGTTGTCGTTGATGTGTGTTCATTTTGTTGTCTTTTAAATTGATCTGTTGTCGTTGATTTGTACATTGTGTTGTCCATTGTTTCATTCATATGTTGTCGTTGATGTGTATTCATTGTGTTGTCATTTAAATTTATATGTTGTCGTTGATGTGTTCATTGTGTTGTCCTTGAAATTTATATGTTGTCGTTGGTATGTGTTTATTGTGTTGCCCTTGAAATTTATATGTTGTTGTTGATGTGTTCATTGTGTTGTCCTTGAAATTTATATGTTGTCGATGATATGTGCTCATTGTGTTGTCCTTGAAATTTATATGTTGTCGTTGATATGAGTTCAATGTATTGTCCTTGAGATTTATATGTTGTTGTTGATGTGTTCATTGTGTTGTTCTTGAAATTTATATGTTGTGGATGGTATGTAATCAAGGTATTGTCCTTGAGATTTATATGTTGTCGATGGTATGTGTTCATTGTGTTGTCCTTGAAATTTAAATGTTGTCGTTGATATGTGTTCATTGTGTTGTCCTTGAAATTTGTATGTTGTCTTTGATATGTGTGCATTGTGTTGTCCTTGAAATCTATGTGTTGTCGATGGTATGTGTTCATTGCGTTGTCCTTGAAATTTATATGTTGTCGTTGATGTGTGTTCATTGCGTTGTCCTTTAAATTTATATGTTGTCGATGGTATGTGTTCATTGCGTTGTCCTTGAAATTTATATGTTGTCGTTGATATGTGTTCATTGTGTTGTCCTTGAAATTTATATGTTGTCGATGGTATGTGTTCATTGCGTTGTCCTTGAAATTTATATGTTGTCGTTGATGTGTGTTCATTGTTTGTCCTTGAAATTTATATGTTGTCGATGGTATGTGTTCATTGTTTTGTCCTTTAAATTTATATGTTGTTGTTGATGTGTTCATTGCGTTGTCCTTTAAATTTATATGTTGTCGATGGTATGTGTTCATTGCGTTGTCCTTGAAATTTATATGTTGTCGTTGATATGTGTTCATTGTGTTGTCTTTTAAAGTTATATGTTTTCGTTGATGTGTTTATTGTGTTGATCTTAAAATTTATATGTTGTCGTTTGTGTGTGCATTGTGTTGTCCTTTAAATTTATATGTTGTCGTTGATGTGTGTTCATTGCGTTTTCCTTGAAATTTATATGTTGCGTTGATATGTGTGCATTGTGTTGTCCTTAAAATGCATTTGTTTTCGTTGATGTGTTCATTGTGTTGTCCTTGAAATTTATATGTTGTCGTTGATATGTGTTCATTGCGTTTTTCCTTGAAATTTATATGTTGTCGTTGATGAGTGTTCATTGTGTTGACCTTGAAATTTATATGTTGTCGATGTTATGTGTTCATTTCGTTGTCCTTTAAATTTATTTGTTGTAGATGGTATGTGTTCATTGCGTTGTCCTTGTTTATATGTTGTCGTTGATGTGTTCATTGTGTTGTCCTTGAAATTTATATGTTGTCGTTGATGTGTTCATTGTGTTCTTCTTGAAATTTATATGTTGTCGTTGGTATGTGTTCATTGCGTTGTCCTTGAAATTTATATGTTTTCGTTGATGTGTGTTCATTGCGTTGTCCTTGAAATTAATATGTTGTCGTTGATGTGTTCATTGTGTTGTTCTTGAAATTTATATGTTTTCGTTGATGTGTTCATTGCGTTGTCCTTGAAATTTATATGTTGTTGTTGATGTGTTCATTGCGTTGTCCTTTAAATTTATATGTTGTCGTTGATATGTGTTCATTGTGTTGTCCTTAAAATTTATATGTTTTCGTTGATGTGTTCATTGTGTTGTCCTTGAAATTTATATGTTGTCGTTGGTTTGTGTTCATTGCGTTTTTCCTTGAAATTTATATGTTGTCGTTGGTTTGTGTTCATTGCGTTTTTCCTTGAAATTTATATGTTGTCGTTGATGAGTGTTCATTGTGTTGTCCTTGAAATTTATATGTTGTCGATGTTATGTGTGCATTGTGTTGTCCTTTAAATTTATTTGTTGTAGATGGTATGTGTTCATTGCGTTGTCCTTGTTTATATGTTGTCGTTGATGTGTTCATTGTGTTGTCCTTGAAATTTATATGTTGTCGTTGATGTGTTCATTGTGTCCTTCTTGAAATTTATATGTTGTCGTTGGTATGTGTTCATTGCGTTGCCCTTGAAATTTATATGTTTTCGTTGATGTGTGTTCATTGCGTTGTCCTTGAAATTAATATGTTGTCGTTGATGTGTTCATTGTGTTGTTCTTGAAATTTATATGTTTTCGTTGATGTGTTCATTGCGTTGTCCTTGAAATTTATATGTTGTTGTTGATGTGTTCATTGCGTTGTCCTTTAAATTTATATGTTGTCGTTGATATTTGTTCATTGTGTTGTCCTTAAAATTTATATGTTTTCGTTGATGTGTTTATTGTGTTGTCCTTGAAATTTATATGTTGTTGTTGATGTGTTCATTGCGTTGTCCTTTAAATTTATATGTTGTCGATGGTATGTGTTCATTGCGTTGTCCTTGAAATTTATATGTTGTCGTTGATATGTGTTCATTGTGTTGTCCTTAAAATTTATATGTTTTCGTTGATGTGTTCATTGTGCTGTCCTTAGAATTTATATGATGTCGTTGGTGTGTTCATTGTGTTGTCCTTAAAATTTATAAGTTGTCGATGGTATGTGTTCATTGCGTTGTCCTTGAAATTTATATGTTGTCGTTAATATGTGTGCATTGTGTTGTCCTTAAAATGTATATGTTTTCGTTGATGTGTTCATTGTGTTGTCCTTAAAATTTATGTTTTCGTTGATGTTTTCATTGTGTTGTCCTTGAAATTTATATGTTGTCGTTGATATGTGTTTATTGCGTTTATCCTTGAAATTTATATGTTGTAAATGGTATGTGTTCATTGCTATGTCCTTGAAATTTATATGTTGTCGTTGATGTGTTCATTGCGTTGTCCTTGAAATTTATATGTTGTCGATGGTATGTGTTCATTGCGTTGTCCTTTAAATTTATATGTTGAAGATGGTATGTGTTCATTGCGTTGTCCTTGAAATTTATACGTTGTCGTTGATGTGTGTTCATTGTGTTGTCTTTTAAATTGATATGTTGTCGTTGATTTGTATATTGTGTTGTCCATTGGTTCATTCATATGTTGTCGTTGATGTGTATTCATTGTGTTGTCATTTAAATTTATATGTTGTCGTTGATGTGTTCATTGTGTTGTCCTTGAAATTTATATGTTGTCGTTGGTATGTGTTGATTGTGTTGTCCTTGAAATTTATATGTTGTCGTTGATATGTGTTCAATGTATTGTCCTTGAGATTTATATGTTGTTGTTGATGTGTTCATTGTGTTGTTCTTGAAATTTATATGTTGTCGATGGTATGTGTTCAAGGTATTGTCCTTGAGATTTATATGTTGTCGATGGTATGTGTTCATTGTGTTGCCTTGAAATTTAAATGTTGTCGTTGATATGTGTTCATTGTGTTTATCTTGAAATTTGTATGTTGTCTTTGATATGTGTGCATTGTGTTGTCCTTGAAATTTATATGTTGTCGATTGTATGTGTTCATTGCGTTGTCCTTGAAATTTATATGTTGTCGTTGATGTGTGTTCATTGCGTTGTCCTTTAAATTTATATGTTGTCGATGGTATGTGTTCATTGCGTTGTCCTTGAAATTTATATGTTGTCGTTCATATCTGTGCATTGTGTTGTCCTTGAAATTTATATGTTGTCGATGGTATGTGTTCATTGCGTTGTCCTTGAAATTTATATGTTGTCGTTGATGTGTGTTCATTGTTTGTCATTGAAATTTATATGTTGTCGATGGTATGTGTTCATTGTATTGTCCTTTAAATTTATATGTTGTTGTTGATGTGTTCATTGCGTTGTCCTTTAAATTTATATGTTGTCGATGGTATGTGTTCATTGCGTTGTCCTTGAAATTTATATGTTGTCGTTGATATGTGTTCATTGTGTTGTCTTTAAAAGTTATATGTTTTCGTTGATGTGTTTATTCTGTTGATCTTAAAATTTACATCTTGTCGTTTGTGTGTACATTGTGTTGTCCTTGAAATTTATATGTTGTCGTTGATATGTGTTCATTGCGTTTTTCCTTGAAATTTATATGTTGTCGTTGATGAGTGTTCATTGTGTTGTCCTTGAAATTTATATGTTGTCGATGGTATGTGTTCATTTTGTTGTCCTTTAAATTTATATGTTGTAGATGGTATGTGTTCATTGCGTTGTCCTTGAAATTTATATGTTGTCGTTGATGTGTTCATTGTGTTGTCCTTGAAATTTATATGTTGTCGTTGATGTGTGTTCATTGTGTTGTCTTTTAAATTGATATGTTGTCGTTGATGTGTACATTGTGTTATCTATTGTGTCATTCATATGTTGTCGTTGATGTGTATTCATTGTGTTGTCCTTGAAATTTATATGTTGTCGTTGATGTGTTCATTGTGTTGTCCTTGAAATTTTATATGTTGTCGTTGGTCTGTGTTCATTGTGTTGTCCTTGAAATGTATATGTTGTCGTTGATATGTGTTCATTGTGTTGTCCTTGAAATGTATATGTTGTTGTTGGTGTGTTCATTGTCTTGTTCTTGAAATATATATGTTGTCGATGGTATGTGTTCATTGTGTTGTCCTTCAAATTTATATGTTGTCGTTGGTATGTGTTCATTGTGTTGTCCTTGAAATTTATATGTTGTCGTTGATGTGTTCATTGTGTTGTTCTTGAAATTTATATGTTGTCGTTGGTATGTGTTCATTGCGTTGTCCTTGAAATTTATATGTTGTCGTCGATGTGTGTTCATTGCGTTGTCCTTGAAATTTATATGTTGTCGATGGTATGTGTTCATTGTGTTGTCCTTTAAATTTATATGTTGTTGTTGATGTGTTCATTTCGTTGTCCTTTAAATTTATATGTTGTCGATGGTATGTGTTCATTGCGTTGTCCTTGAAATTTATATGTTGTCGTTGATATGTATTCATTGTTTTGTCCTTAAAATTTATATGTTTTCGTTGAAGTGTTCATTGTGTTGTCCTTAAAATTTATATGTTGTCGTTTATTTGTTCATTGTGTTGTCCTTTAAATTTATAAGTTGTAGATGGTATGTGTTCATTGCGTTGTCCTTGAAATTTATATATTGTCGTTGATGTGTTCATTGTGTTGTCCTTGAAATTTATATGTTGTCGTTGATGTGTGTTCATTTTGTTGTCTTTTTAATTAATGTGTGGTCGTTGATGTGTACATTGTGTTGTACATTGTGTCATTCATATGTTGTCGTTGATGTGTACTCATTGTGTTGTCATTTAAATTTATATGTTGTCGTTGATGTGTTCATTGTGTTGTCTTTGAAATTTATATGTTTTCGTTGGTATGTTTTTATTGCGTTGTCCTTGAAATTTTTATGTTGTTGATTATGTGTTCATTGTGTTGTCCTTGAAATTTATATGTTGTCGATGATGTGTGTTCATTGTCTTGTCTTTGAAATTTATATATTGTCGTTGATATGTGTTCAAGGTGTTGTCCTTGAGATTTATATGTTGTTGTTTATGAGTTCATTGTGTTGTTCTTGAAATTTATATCTTGTCGATGGTATGTGTTCATTGTGTTGTCCTTGAAATTTAAATGTTGTCGTTGATATGTGTTCATTGTGTTGTCCTTGAAATTTGTATGTTGTCTTTGATATGTGTGCATTGTGATGTCCTTGAAATTTATATGTTGTCGATGGTATGTGTTTATTGCGTTGTCCTTGAAATTTATATGTTGTCGTTGATGTGTGTTCATTGTTTGTCCTTGAAATTTATATGCTGTCGATGGTATGTGTTCATTGTGTTGTCCTTTAAATTTATAGGTTGTTGTTGATGTGTTTATTGCGTTGTCCTTTAAATTTATATGTTGTCGATGGTATGTGTTCATTGCGTTGTCC
Organism: Pinctada fucata; assembly: GCA_028142955.1. Classification (NCBI taxonomy): domain Eukaryota; kingdom Metazoa; phylum Mollusca; class Bivalvia; order Pterioida; family Pteriidae; genus Pinctada; species Pinctada fucata. The sequence goes on from AP027107.1 coordinate 939,235, forward strand.
TTGAAATTTATATGTTGTCGTTGATATGTGTTCATTGTGTTGTCCTTGAAATTCATATGTTTTCGTTGATGTGTTCATTGTGTTGTCCTTAAAATTTATATGTTGTCGTTTGTGTGTTCATTGTGTTGTCCTTGAAATTTATATGTTGTCGTTGGTTTATGTTCATTACGTTTTCCTTGAAATTTATATGTTGTCGATGGTATGTGTTCATTCTGTTCTCCTTAAAATTTATATGTTTTCGTTGAAGTGTTCATTGTGTTGTCCTCAAAATTTATATGTTTTCGTTGATGTGTTCATTGTATTGTCCTTGAAATTCATATGTTGTCATTGATGAGTGTTCATTGTGTTGTTCTTGAAATTTATATGTTGTCGTTGATATGTGTTCATGGTGTTGTCATTTAAATTGATATGTTGTCGTTGATATGTGTGCATGGTGTTGTCCTTGAAATTTATATGTTGTCGATGGTATGTGTTCATTGTGTTATTTAAATTTATATTTTGTCGTTGATGAGTGTTCATTGTGTTGTCCTTGAAATTTATATGTTTTCGATGGTATGTGTTCATTTCGTTGTCCTTTAAATTTATATGTTGTAGATGGTATGTGTTCATTGCGTTGTCCTTGAAATTTATATGTTGTCGTTTATGTGTTCATTGTGTTGTCCTTGAAATTTATATGTTGTCGTTGGTTTGTGTTCATTGTGTTGTTCTTGAAATTTATATGTTGTCGTTGATGAGTGTTCATTGTGTTGTTCTTGAAAATTATATGTTGTCGTTGATATGTGTTCATGGTGTGTCATTTCAATTGATATGTTCTCGTTGATATGTGTGCATTGTGTTGTCCTTGAAATTTATATGTTGTCGATGGTATGTGTTCATTGTGTTGTTATTTTAATTTATATTTTTTCGTTGATGAGTGTTCATTGTGTTGTCCTTGAAATTTATATGTTGTCGTTGATATGTGTTCATTGTGTTGTCTTTTAAAGTTATATGTTTTCGTTGATATGTGTTCATTGCGTTGTCCTTTAAATTTATATGTTGTCGATGGTATGTGTTCATTGCGTTGTCCTTGAAATTTATATGTTGTCGTTGGTTTGTGTTCATTGCCTTGTCCTTGAAATTTATATGTTGTCGATGGTATGTGTTCATTTTGTTGTCCTTTAAATTTATATGTTGTCGATGGTATGTGTTCATTGTGTTGTCCTGGAAATTTAAATGTTGTCGTTGATATGTGTTCATTGTGTTGTCCTTGAAATTTGTATGTTGTCTTTGATATGTGTGCATTGTGTTGTCCTTGAAATTTATATGTTGTCGATGGTATGTGTTTATTGCGTTGTCCTTGAAATTTATATGTTGTCTTTGATGTGTGTTCATTGTTTGTCCTTGAAATTTATATGTTGTCGATGGTATGTGTTCATTGTGTTGTCCTTGAAATTTATATGTTGTTGTTGATGTGTTTATTGCGTTGTCCTTTAAATTTATATGTTGTCGATGGTATGTGTTCATTGCGTTGTCCTTGAAATTAATATGTTGTCGTTGATATGTGTTCATTGTGTTGTCCTTGAAATTTATATGTTTTCGTTGATGTGTTCATTGTGTTGTCCTTAAAATTTATATGTTGTCGTTTGTGTGTTCATTGTGTTGTCCTTTAAATTTATATGTTTTCGTTGGTTAATGTTCATTGCGTTTTCCTTGAAATTTATATGTTTTCGTTGATGTGTTCATTGTGTTGTCCTTGAAATTTATATGTTGTCGTTGATGAGTGTTCATTGTGTTGTTCTAGAAATTTATATGTTGTCGTTGATATGTGTTCATGGTGTTGTCATTTAAATTGATATGTTGTCGTTGATATGTGTGCATTGTGTTGTCCTTGAAATTTATATGTTGTCGATGGTATGTGTTCATTGTGTTGTTATTTAAATTTATATTTTGTCGTTGATGAGTGTTCATTGTGTTGTCCTTGAAATTTATACGTTGTCGATGGTATGTGTTCATTTCGTTGTCCTTTAAATTTATATGTTGTAGATGATATGTGTTCATTGCGTTGTCCTTGAAATTTATATGTTGTCGTTTATGTGTTCATTGTGTTGTCCTTGAAATTTATATGTTGTCGTTGGTTTGTGTTCATTGCCTTGTCCTTGAAATTTATATGTTGTCGATGGTATGTGTTCATTGTGTTGTCCATTAAATTAATATGTTGTTGTTGATGTGTTCATATCGTTGTCCTTTAAATTTATATGTTGTCGATAGTATGTGTTCATTGCGTTGTCCTTGAAATTTATATGTTGTCGTTGATATGTGTTCATTGTTTTGTTCTTAAAATTTATATGTTGTCGTTGGTTTGTGTTCATTGCGTTGTCCTTGAAATTTATATGTTGTCGATGGTATGTGTTCATTGTGTTGTCCATTAAATTTATATGTTGTTGTTGATGTGTTCATTGCGTTGTCCTTTAAATTTATATGTTGTCGATGGTATGTGTTCATTGCTTTGTCCTTGAAATTTATATGTTGTCGTTGATATGTGTTCATTGTGTTGTCCTTAAAATGTATATGTTTTCGTTGATGTGTTCATTGTGCTGTCCTTAGAATTTATATGATGCCGTTGGTGTGTTCATTGTGTTGTCCTTAAAATTTATAAGTTGTCGATGGTATGTGTTCATTGCGTTGTCTTTGAAATTTATATGTTGTCGTTGATATGTGTGCATTGTGTTGTCCTTAAAATGTATATGTTTTCGTTGATGTGTTCATTGTGTTGTCCTTAAAATTTATGTTTCCGTTGATGTGTTCATTGTGTTGTCCTTGAAATTTATATGTTGTCGTTGATATGTGTTTATTGCGTTTATCCTTGAAATTTATATGTTGTAAATGGTATGTGTTCATTGCGTTGTCCTTGAAATTTATGTTGTCGTTGATGTGTTCATTGCGTTGTCCTTGAAATTTATATGTTGTCGATGGTATGTGTTCATTGCGTTGTCCTTTAAATTTATATGTTGAAGATGGTATGTGTTCATTGCGTTGTCCTTGAAATTTATATGTTGTCGTTGATGTGTTCATTGTGTTGTCCTTGAAATTTATGTTGTCGTTGATGTGTGTTCATTGTGTTGTCTTTTAAATTGATATGTTGTCATTGATGTGTACATTGTGTTGTCCATTGTGTCATTCATATGTTGTCGTTGATGTGTGTTCATTGTGTTGTCATTTAAATTTATATGTTGTCGATGGTATGTGTTCATTGTGTTGTCCTTGAAATTTATATGTTGTCGTTGGTATGTGTTCATTGTGTTGTCCTTGAAATTTATATGTTGTCGTTGATGTGTTCATTGTGTTGTCCTTGAAATTTATATGTTGTCGTTGGTATGTGTTCATTGTGTTGTCCTTGAAATTTATATGTTGTCGTTGATGTGTTCATTGTGTTGTCTTTGAAATTTATATGTTGTCGATGGTATGTGTTCATTGTGTTGTCTTTGAAATTTATATGTTGTCGATGGTATGTGTCCATTGTGTTGTCCTTGAAATTTATATGTTGTCGATGGTATGTGTCCATTGTGTTGTCCTTGAAATTTATATGTTGTCGTTGATATGTGTTCATTGTGTTGTCTTTGTTGTTTCTTCATCATGTTTCGTGTTCTTTATTTTTGCGTGCCTATTTTGTTTGCCTATTGTGTGTGTAGTCGCTTTTTGTTGTTTACAATTTTGTGTTGCTTTTCACGATTTTTCCGTTCATTTTTGTTATTTCACAATTTTTACACAATTTGGTGCGTTCTTCGAGGCCACAGGGTAACCATACAAGTGGGAGTGTTTTGATCACGTTATCCGAGTAACTACACCATTTACCACTAATTAAAACGTATTGCTCAGATGACCGTCCAAAGTTAGCACCAATAAACAACTAGACGCGTTGGTTTATGTTTAGTGTCTTGAGTTCAGTGTTTTGATATTGTCTTTGACGTTAAATGTTATATATTTTTCTTGTCCCTTCGGTGTCTCTTTTCAGACGTATATACACTGTTTTCCAGTGTATTTTGTGTTTTGCTGTGGGTGCTGCCGCCGAGCCCTGTTGGAGATCCCCTTTTTTGTGATAGAAATATTAAAGCATGTTTGATTAAAAGTATCTCCTTTTGGTATAGATGTTATCAACTTAGGAGTGAGTAACACAGGGTGTTCCATTGAGGTAAGGTCTCAGACTCAGTAGCAGGGATCAAATTAATATGCTATTGATGTGAGCTTGTGTCAAGGTCATGACACATTAAAGTGTCCTTGGCAATCACTCTGTGAAATATCATTTGATCCAAAATGATGGACAGTTACTGTCCAAACAAGATTTTTAATTTTCTTTTCACTTTCACCTTGACTTTGCATATCTTTGCTCAAGGTCATGCACATCTGTGGGTTCTGATCAACAATTCTGTGAAATACAGTTCAAATCCTATGAACTTAACAGTTAAAATATGAACAAGATAAGATTTTACTTCTGTTCACAGTGACCTTGAACTTGCAGATATGACCTTTGCCCTGTGCTACAATTCTGTTAAAATTTTATTTGGAATCCTTGAGAGAGTCAAATGTTGTGGCCCAGACACCACTTATAGAAAGACAATTAGACACTCAGGGTAATTCCTAAATTTAAATATCCAAAAACTTCGTAGAAAGAGAATAAAATTATAGCTCCCTTTTCTTCAAGGCTGTATTTGTCCATACACCCATCTCAGTGGCCCTAATATCTAGGACATATAGTACATCTAAATTCTATATCACCATTGAATGTTCCTTTACTCCCTTTGGGGTTTTTAACCCTTAAAATCAAAAGTCTTCTTCCCATGGCCCATCTACATCTAACTGAAAATTCAACAGTGAAAGCAAGCACTGAAGGACACATAAAAATGTTGAACAATATATTCAAAATAATTGCATATAAATAAATTACTGCATTGTGTATAGATATATAACATTGATACATACTATGTGATAAATAAAATATACCGGATGCATCTCAAATGAAATATCATAATGCTTTTAAAATCATGTATGATTCAAAATATCTTGAAATAAATAATCAGTATCATTCAAACTGCAAATGAAATCTGGCTCCATCAAAATAGATATGTCAATGTTTCTACTATACACAATATCAATTGTATACATGTATATACATATGATGTATACAGGACTCCATCAGCCAATATTTCATCTTCCAAATATCAGTATTTGATATCAATGAGGTATACTTCATTCCCTAATGAGAAGATTTTTTCTCCTAAACCCCTGTTTATCACAGTACATAATTATTAATATCATGAAAATCACACTTTAAAAAAGAAGTTTTTGATTTCAAATAAGAAAATGCATTTTTTTGCAGGGTCATGCCTCAAGTTAACAATTTAAAAAAAATATGGTCAAATACAAAGGTCACTCTCACAAAGTCACATTTTTACCCATCCTACACATATCTTATATATAGGTAGTATTTGATTTGAAATAATGAAAAAAATGAAAAAAGTAATTACCATAAATCTAAGGTCTAAAACGTATATCAAACTCTAAGGCAATTAGTTCAAAAAGTACATTTGAATGTAAATCAACTAACCATCACTTAAAAGTTATGCATTTATGACAAAATTAAATTAAAAATACCAGAAAACACTTGCTAGTGACTAATTACATGTTCTTTTTTTATACGAAAATAAGACTATATAGATATACATGATATAATTCAAAAATAAATTAACTTCAAGCTTTTTTCTTCCTTTCAAGTCAAGTTAATTGTCATGAGTTATTAAATTGCCTAAATTAAGTACAAAAAATTTATTATAGTTATGTAAACTGAAACTTCAACTTATTTCATGATAGCATGCTATTACATACATAGAATTAAAAAAAGAAGGACAGAAATCACACATCAGAACTCTTAATGAATTGTATAGCCTAGTTTCGTTGTTGGGATAATTTTCCTCTTCATGTCTGGTGATGACAAAGGACTCACATCTTGAAAATCATCTGAATAATCATCTTCATCCCCTTCTGACGGCATGTATGAGCTGACGGATTCCGTGTGTATAGATTCATGTTTGAAATCAAAACGCTTTTCTCGCGCACCTTTACGCAAGCGGGGCGTTGGAACTTTCGAGCTAGGAGAGGGAGTACGAGAGCGTCTAGGTGTGATGACAGGAGACTTGGATGCAGGCGATGTGCGACCAGGTGAATCTATCTTCACTTGTGATCTTCGAATCGCAGGTATTGGTGACTGTAGTGAAGCTTTAGGATTTAATACTTGAAATCGCGCAGATATCATTTGACTGTTTGACACAGGGATTGGAGAAGCAGTTTTATCAGTGTTGCCACTTGACAGTACATCCGAGATCTCCGAGCGTTCACAAGAATCAATCAGCTTCTGTAGTTCTGGCTCCTCTGTAGATTGAAACTGATGAGTACCAGAATCATAATCTAACGTTGACTGTGTCCTTCTCTCTCCTCGCATTTTTCTCTCGCTCTTTTCATTCCTTGTCGATTCCATTGGAGAGTCATCATCATAATGATCATTCAAAGACTTGTTCATCTCACCATCAATTGACTCTGGCAAAGATGTGTTATGATCTGCAAAACCTGGAAATCTGGATGACCCTTTCTTTCTATTGTCTGATCCGCTTTCATTCATTGTAACGTCACTTTCCTCGTGATAGACCTGAGCACTTGGTATGCGCACTTCGATGCTTCTTTGACTTGGATAAGATGGATTATCATCCTCTGACCCTTCATCATCAGCATGCGGAGAATATGCTTCTTTATCAACTTTACTTAGAGCACTTTGTTTGTTTTCCGTTTTCTTACTTCTTGGAGATTTACTCCTCTTCCTACGGGGGCTCAATTTTCTGCCTCGTTTTGGTGATCCCTGCTTGGGTTTCATAGATGACATTTCCAAGTCTTTCAGAGTATCTTCATCAGTTGCGTTCAGATTCTTTAACGCTAGACGGCGTACCTCTGTAAGAGTATCTGATACTTCACCAGTAGGAAACTCTTCCTCCTCCTTAGGTTTGGGAAGAGGTTTCTGTTTTGCAGATTTTGCTTCCATTTCTTCTTTTTCCATGGTTTTCAACCATTCTGGGTTGACTTTAGCTAAGCGGAGCCTTTGCGTATTAGTGAGTCCATAAGATAGCTTGGATTTTTTCACACCAAGCTCAGGAGCTTTCCTAATCCAACCTTTTGTCTTAGGTATACTTTCTGGTGGCTGTGCACAAGGTGGTCTTGCTTTATGAGACTTTGGACGGTTAACAGTGACATCCCCAGCTGTAGCTCCACCATCCCCAATAGCTCCTTTATGATCCTTTTGTTGAAGTTTAGATACATTTTGTTGCACAAAAGTTTTGACTGGACGTAAATCAGATGGACGTGTTTGTTTAACCTCTTTCTGAGGAATACCAGGCTGCTGTTGTTGCTGATATCTAGTTTGTAAAGATTTGACCTGTTGAACTTGATTCATTGTTTGTTGGATGAGAGCTGGATTTTGTAATTTTGTCAACTCATTCAGTAATGCAGTGAGTATAGGAAACAATGGTCCATCAGATGGGATGTTCTCACCACCAACATTCTGAAGATAGGAAGCTACATTGGCACTTTGAGGTTTAGTCACAGCCCTTGGAGCTACCGGTATCTCCTTTTTCTTTCTCTCATACTTGATACTCTCAATTTTCTTCTTGATTTTCATTTCTTCATCATCAGAAATATCTTCCAAATGAATATCTTCAGTAAAGACACTTGACTGATCATCATCATAGTTAAAAGCACGCTCAATCTTCACTTTCGGTTCATTTTCGCTATTGTAAAATAATGGTGGAGGTTGTACCATGTTTGGAAGGAACAAGTCTTCATCATCATTTGCAATCTCAAGTTCAAGTTTATTGTCATCTATATTTACTCTGCGCCTCTTCTTCCTATCTGTTTGTGTGGATATTGTATACGACATCTTTTCTTTATTGACCTTTTCTTTTTCATTTTCAGGGACTGACAGAGCAACATGAATCTGTTTATCACACATATCTACAGTCTGCATCAAAGCGTCCTGCTTTTCTGGCTCAGTCATAGACCCCATTTCGTGCGTAGACAAAAGTTCCTTTTCAGCTTGAACACCAGGTGTTACAGGTTTTGGCTCACGGAACACATGCTCCTCTGTGGGTTTCACTGATATAACATTATGTTCAGAAGCTCTCTTAGCAATCGCAGAATCTGGAATATGAGGAATTAATCCCGGACCGAGACTCAGAAGGCGAAATCCCATGACAATATAACCAATTTCTTTTCCCATTAAGCTGAAAATCTTGAAAAGTCCTTTGTCTCCATGAACTGATGGCACCGTGTGTCCCATATTTTTTATATCTTCGGTGATTTCTCCCATCACCTCATCCAGGGGCAATGTGCTATTGCCAAGCAATTTTGGTACTTTTTCAAAACTATCCAGGATCATCACATAAAGTGGTGTGTTGGTCAAATGAGCCTTTAATGATTTGGTACTGATCTTGAAAAGACATGACTTTCCCTTCTTCACCAGAAAGTTTCCATGTTTGTCCTTCAAATCCTGGAATTGTTCTGGCACCTCGTAGTATGGATCACGTGAAATTTTATACTTAATTTTACTGGCTAAGTCAGATTCAACATGTTCAATAAGAATGGTAGGAAAATCTAACAGTCTAAATGCTATAGCTGGGAACCGGCAAACAGTATGCGGAATATACAATTTGTCCACAACAAGTTCAAGTGAATAAAGCGATTCCACGTCCATCGTTTCGTCGGTAAATCGTGTAATCTATGTCTATGAATGCACAATCATCAAATCAACAAAGTAAATCATATGAAGAAATTGTCATTGTATGATTTCGGGAGGAAAGAGCGGTAGATTTGACAAGAATGAACCTGCTCCTCCATCTTTGGAAACGATCAACACAAATCTCTGTCAATCGGGTCCATAGAATAACCGGAATGACACCTATTAACCGAAATGACGGGGTAATAACCGAAATGACGCATAAATTAACCGAAATGACACATATTTTCGTTAGATATAGACATTTTCCTTATCACAATTGTCTGTTTCATTAAATAATGCATGAATTATATGTATAAAACATATATATCTTGAAGAAAAGACTTTAGGCTTGAATTTCCTCTGATTTTTTTGTATCACTTGGTACCAGTGGCAACGATCGCAACAGTGGCCATATCTTGAGTACTATTCTCACTAGAATTCAAATATGTTCATCTTTTATCATTATCATGATCGATGATTTTCAGATAAATCCATTACTTATTGATGTCAAATAATTATGAAAACTTAAAGTTGCAAGTCCTTCGAGTTCATGGCATGACTCTGAAAAAGTGGAATTTTCAAAATGGGAACTTCAAGAAAATGTTTTCAAAAAATTGAATTCTTAATTATTATTCTTGGTTTCATCATAATCAGTAGTTGGATAAGATTTATTTTGCATCGTTTTCCTAAATTTTGGGACAAAATATGTCGTTTTTTTTCTACAGAAATCAATGGAAACTGGAAACTATTTTTGAAACATTGAACCCCCCCCCCCCCTATAAAAGAACGCCACTTTTACAGAAGGTGTATATCACTAATAGTATTATACATATCTTTTGTCAAAGTGGGGTTCATTAGTAAGGGGGGGGGGCAATGCCCCAGAGACGAACAACTGTAAAATGGAGGGTGGCTTTTTTTTACAAATGTGCATGAAGTTTAGACGCAGATGTATTGTCGTAAGGCACGGTCCATTTGATATTCTGGGGGGGGGGGGGCTTGGGTTTTTTTGTCGGAGCAAGATTATTTTTTTCGCCCCGGACCGGGGCAAAATTATTTTTTTCTGGCAAAGTTGGAGCAAGGAAATTTTTTTTATAACAATTGATGTGAATATTAAGGATGTTTGTGTTTTTCAATAGAAATTCTTTATTTTTACTTTTAAAAATACTCCAAACATTATTTTTATGTAAAACTTGTATTCACATCTAAACTGAGAGAGGTGAAAGATTTTTACAATATGCGATATATATTGTTTAGTTAACAAAATGTATAAAAGGTCATGTAACATGTAAAAGGTTATTAAAGCTAGGATGAATTTAAAGTGTGTTTTGGTGCAGACGGGGGTCGGACCGGGTTCATAGAATATCCAGAAAAAAAGTATGTGAACCCCCCTCCCAACACACACAACACACATCATGCACATACATGAAAATAATTGGCGATGTCCGTCCGTCTTTTCTGTCTGCGCGTCAACAATTTGGTTCAATAGCTGTTGAATTTAGGTTGGTTGTGAGAGAACTATTAAGGGTACAATCTTCAAATGTGGTACAAAGATAATTTAAGCATGGTGAGAGGATCGAAAGGCAGGTTTTGTTTTTGACCTTGACATTGAGGTTTTACCTTGACCTTGAAAACTAAATTTTGCGTTTACGTTAGTTGTGAAAGAACTTTAAGAGGTTCAATCTTCAAACTTGGTATTGGTACTTGGAGTGAGAGGATTTGAACCATGGGTGGATCCAGGAATTTTTTTATTCAGGGGGGGGGGGGGTCCTAAAGTCCGACTTTTTTGAAGAGCCAAAAAAAAAAAAAAAAAAAAAAACTCAGCTGGAGAGCAGTGGCGAGCAAAAAGCTTAAAATCTTGAATTTTTACATCACAGTACTTGATTATTGATTGTCAGGTCTAATATGTAAGTAGAACAAATGGCGAGCGATTATAGCGAGCCAGCAATTTTCTTTCGAAAATTGGAATGAAATCCACTATTCGTGTCTTTTTCAGTTTCTTTTCATGTTCTTAGTGCCCTTGTTTACTGACCTAGGTGTAATGTATATGTGTTGTATATAGGATATGAGGTGTTGTACATAGGATTTGTGTTGTATATAGGATTTGAGGATCACTGACGAGGGTTAAGTACCCGAAACGTGCATGTCTGGTCCATGTTGCCAATTTATCTGTTCTTAAATGATGCTATTCAATATGAAGACGTTTACATAGCACAGCATCATTTGAAAATAACGTACATGTTGGCGAGTGGATGCGGGCCAGAGAAAATTGTTGAAATGCTGACGTCAAAATATTATCAAAATGAAAGATTTCTAATACAAATTCATGATATATTTTTCAAATATTATGACAATAAAAGGGGAATTGGGACTTAATCTTATGAAATATGTATATCAATAAAAAAAATTTTTTTTAGCTATGCTTCAAAAATTCCAAGGGGGGGGGGGGAGAGCAGGACACGACCCCCCCCCTTTCTGGATCCGCGCTTGTGAACGCAGGTATTGTTTTTGACCTTGAGGTACATGCAATTATGTATTTGAGATGTGAAAAGGAAAGGTTGTATTCTACCACTACTAGTACCGAGAGTTGTGACATCAGAAACGTTTTGGTAGAATGAAGGTGATTGAACCATTTTGCATTTTCACATACATGTACAGGAATCCTCAGTCATTTGGAACCATTGCATATTTGGCATCCACATCAAGACTAAGCCTCTGTAGGGAATCAAGGAGCGGAATTACTACATTAATAAACATGTAAATGGAGTCAAGATCGACCGACTTTACTCAAAGGAGCTGGATGGATGCGCCCCCTCTCCTTGTACATGTACGTTGCTCTGGAGAAAATGATGAAAATAAATCAACCTCAATGTGGGCACCTTTTCAGGTGAAATAGTGTACATCGTGCCATGCAGTTTTTGCATAATGCAAAATTGTCACAGTCAGGAAATGGAACGTGGAGAGGGTTCTGATACACGAAAAGGTTTCCGATCATATATAACTATAATGTAAGTTGGATCGAAAATGTGAAAAAAGGACGTGTACTGTGAAGATATTTAAAGATTAAACTTTTCTTAAATTGATCATTTTAAATCTGGCAATAAAATTTGTTGTACCATCCTACATATAAATGAAAAAAAAGGTAAATTAACGCATATTTTGTTTGTTAAATTAACGCAACGTGTTATAATGAAAATATGACGTGAAAGCATGAAAGATAGTCAATTTACAAAGGCGAAAGGATAAAAAAATATGTAGTATTGTGATGGACATTCTTTGGGAGTCATCCCCTGATAATTAACCGAATGAGCCGACAATTTAATCTTTAACAGGGGGTGATTACGCAATAGGGGTGGAGAGGCACGCGGTACACGTTATGACTGATTAGACCTTACGGAGGCAATGAAAAAAAAATTGAGATTTATTGAGACTACAAAGAGTTTATAAACCCCCCTTCAAAAAAAAAAAAAAAAAAACAAAAACAAAAACAAAAAAACAACGTATAAGACAGAAACCCAGAAGAACAGTGAGACATTATATTAAATCAACGATAGTGACTCACAAGAAATTAAAAAAAAAATCAGATACGCAAATGTATAAAATACAGAAAAAGCACATGTAGATAAAAAATATATATATTTAACAGGAAAGAAAAAAAAAAAAGACACGATCCGACACGACAAAAAAGGCAAAAACTTTCGAATACTGTGACTATAGTCATAAAAAAAGAAGTCTTTTTCGTTCTTTCTTTTCTCGTATAAAATCACTTGATAAACGGAATTACATTGGAAAATGAACGATTTTATACATCACAATGGTGTATAATTCTTTCCCTTTTTACGAAAGAACTTTATCGATTTCAAACATTCTCGATAGAAAGCCCAAGTGATGTTTTTGACTCGCTTTAAGCTGAACAGGGGCGGATCCAGAGTGGCGAGCGGGGGGGGGGTGTTGTATCGACCCAAAGGGCCGATTCGAGGCACGAAGTGCCGAGCGGGGGAGGGTACGGGAGGGGTTGTCCCCCTCCTGTAGAGGGGGTTCGGGGGGCCTTCGGAAAAGTTTTGAAAAAGTGGAATAAAAATGGTGCAATCTGGAGCATATTTACTCCTTTTCTTCTCGAATATCCAGACCATTTTTTCCGCTCAATTTATGTGACAAAGAAAGGGCCGATCCCCTTTCCAACATATAGAAAAATTGAAAAAGCTACCAGCCAGCCACGTAGAAAAACAAACAAGCATATATAAAACAAAGTTGTATTTTCATATCATGTGTATATTGGTCACTTTGAACCGGTCAAAACTGGTTACATGTATATAAATTCAAGTGACACTTGGCTAACTGTCACATGCAAATAACAGCCGACATCCCAATAAACATGCCAAGGTACCGAATTCCATTTTGAAACATATTTATGATATTACCTTTAATTCACGCAAGATCGTTTCTTTAATAAAATGTACACGGCTTATTGTGAAATAATAAAGAGAAAGGGATATGGGAGGAAAAACTACTAGTATTATCTTTGCAGGCATGCATCTGTGCTTTCTATCAAGTTAAAAAAAAAACATTTAAGATGCGATACCGAAATCTGAATACATTTCTTCTTAAAAAAAGTCTCATATGTTTAAATTCTTATAGATCTGCAGTCAAAACGTACAAGTCATCCTCCAAAACCGTTAAATTATATATAATTTTGTAACCCACTGTGCCCGGCGTCCGTCCGTCCGTACTGCTTCAGTATGTACCCCCGTCCCCTCCCCTCATTTCTCTGGATCGTAATACGATATACAGAGGGATTTTTTTGAGAGTAGAAAGGGACTTACATTGTACTTCTCACGTAACAAGTTCCCGTGGCTATATATCTCACTGACTTCTTTAGACTTGCTCAAGTCCTAGATCCATTAAAATACTTTTTTATTCATTGAAATCCCTTTACCAGCAAGCAAAGATTTCGTTACCGGGTATATCTCTGTACCAATTGCTCTGTCTATAATTTAAAGGGGCAGTTCTTTTCAAATTTAAGTTTTAATTTAAAACAATCTGGACATAATTTGATATAAGGACCTGAAAATAAATTTTACTAAAAACGTAAAATTTATTCCGTAGGGTCTAGATTGAGGATAAAAAGGAACCATAAAAAGTTTTATTTGAAAATATGCAGTAGCGACCATAATATTGTCGAATAGGTAAAAATAAATTTCCACATACCTCTATTGTAAACACGCAATACATTGTAGGTGGCGCTAGTGGAATGAATTAGAGCTGCGCATCCCAAATTAAAAATGACGGTTTCAAACGGCTATATATATCTACGAATAAATTGGTTAAATTCGCCTAAAAATTTGAATTTTATACATATGAGAATGTAAACATTCATAAAAAAAGAAAGATTTTGCATTATAATTTTTTTTTTAAATAATTAATTTCCAGGGACACCGTACCTTTAAGGAGGTATTGAACACTTTGACGCCAAATTCAATTTTTCTCAAAATTTCTGAAATTATTCATTTCTTGTCTGTCCTTCATCATACAAACTTACATTTGATTCTATCCACAGGAAAAATTTCTATGAGACTTTGAAATATGCATTTTTCAACGTACCTATGAATTTCTTGATGACGTCATAATATTAAAAGTGTCATTCCGGTTCTCTTAATGCTATTGGAAATTAATTTTAATTTCACTTCCAAAATATTCATAAATGTATTGCTCTTACATATGGAAAAGATTAGCTGAATTGTGTAATAAACAAAGGCAGGATACTTCAATAAAAGATGACACCGTCGCTGAAAAAATTGCAATTTCGAGCCAATTGACTGTAGTTGATAGGTGATTATTAGGAATCCTGTGGATCAATCCTTGTCAAAAACTAACAAAATTTTAAACGATGTCCAGATATGATTTCATTATTAAATGAGAAAAATTAAATTTGGGATTAAAATTTTACAAAGCTTTATATTTTCCAATTTTTTCTTCCAAATTCGTCCATTTTCAATGAAGTGACATCCGCTTCCTTGTTATATAAATTTGTCAACGACTACACTAAGATAAAAATTGAATTTTTTATTTCATACATGTAAAGTTTCAATGCGATACGTTTTGTATTAATGTTTTAATTGCATTTTGAATGGGATAGTTTGTGACGCCATTTTCCCCCGATAACGTTGAAATGACGTCGTGGTTAGCTCATGGATACAACTCCTAAAGTCCACAATTTTGAAAATCGCTATAATTCCTTCAAATTACGTCGGAAATTATTCAAACTTCATCAGGATACTCAAATTTGTATATCAATCAGGGTATCAAATGTTTTAAGGAAGTAGGGACTGCACTTAGGAAGTGAGAAAGCAAATAATACTGCCGCCATCTTGGTGTTGAATCCCTCCTTAAATTTCGGATGTAATTCACCAAAAATTGGGGGGGGGGGGGGGGGGGGTTGAAAAGAGTTAATTTGCATTGTTCAAATAAATGAAAAGTCTTGCATTCAGTAAGCGTTGAGGGGAAGTTCATACTGTACATGTCTGCAAAATATCGGAAAGGAGGGGATTAAATCAGCTTACTTTAAATAATTTCTCAGGCTCGGAGTCTCACAAATGAAAATCTGTATTCATTAAAATTTTTGTTTTTCGACCATTGGATGTCTCATATTGAAAAAAAAATATATATATAGGATCTCAAATGAATTTTCATTTCATACGATGTATTATGAAACGAGTTGTGAGTTTTATATCCCCGAGCCTTGGCGAGGGGATATAAAACGCACAACGAGTTTCATAATACATCGTATGAAATGAAAATTCATTTGAGATTCTTTTTATCACATGATATTGCCTAAAAATGTGTATTTCTAACGTGAAATCAACGTTTCCGAGAACTACAGAGGCGAACCACACCGTTATCTAGAAGTCGTCTGCTACGCCATGAGAAGTAGTGTCCCCATCGTATAGATATTCTGGACGTAAGAGAAAGGCATTTCAATTTTGATTAGTATTTTAATGCAAGAATTAATTCAACAACAACAATTTTAATCATTGATATTGACTTTGGTCTGAATTTAACAGTTGACCGATATTTGAAAGGTCACACTTGTCAAGGTTTATGTGATTAGGTTCCAAACTTGACCAATCGCATTCAAGCAGAGCTATATGTAACGTGTTATCATATCATTAGGTCTTCCGACTTCCGTCGGAAGACCTATTGTTTTCGTAACCGTGGAAAATTGGATCAGCGATTTCTCAAGAACCCTGTAAGCTAGGACAATGAAAATTCTCCAACGTTACGTTTGGAGTAAAAGCTAGATTGGTCTTTTTTATTTTTGGTCTCTGTTATTTTTTTATCATGTTTTTTAGTAGATTCAAATATTTGACGGGAGCGTCGAATTACTCAAAAGGACCGAAAATTTCATGTTTTGCTATTTGTAAGCTTAAATATCTCGTATTTTGCTATCTACAATTTCTATTCTTTTTGAAAGTCGACAGCCATGCAAGATATGAAATGCTAGATGCACACTGTAACGATTTATTACGATGACGTCCTTCACCGTCCTTCATATTTCCAAATTCAGAAGTTCATAGGAGGAAGACACTTTTTTGCTTATAATAGTAAACAAAAATTAAGCTTATGAAGTTTCCTAAAAATTTCAATATTATTATTTTTATCCATATATCTGTCTTATTTAGTCTTTCTGATTTTTCCTATCTGTTACTGTTGAAAAGATATGAGCATCGAAATTTTGAGTTGGGTATTTCGATACACCTTCACGCCAACAGATCGGGCGCACACTAAAATTGGTAGTCCGAGTCCGACTCGAGAAAAGCAGTGTTGAGATTTTCAAATTCCGATTTCACGGCAATGATGAATATGCATTTCATAAATACATTTCGATATACACAATTTGATTTTAAAACAGTTGATTAATTTAGAAGAGATCAGCTACAAACCAGAATTTACACACAAAAAGTGGTAGTTTGATTCCGATTTCTAACCTACAAACCTGTTTCTAAACTTCAATAACTATATTTTGAACATCAAGTTTAATTTCTAATTCTAGCAAACGTTCGAACATAATTTTCGGTTGGTTTATTTACAAATTGATGAACAATTTCTCCAACATTCTTCCCTCCCCTCGTTTTTCGAAAACAGTTCTGTTTATATTGAACGATGTCGCCATGATGGAAATTCAAAATAAACTTTGAAAAAAGAGAAGGGGGGGTTTCCAAATTTGAACCTGCACAGCGAGAACCTCATGGTATTTATATATATATATTGAACGTAACTTGTTATTACCATTTCTCTTCTCAAGAAAATTGGTTCTACAGCTACGAGCTCGCCTTTTTTATGGGGGAAGGGGGCAGGAAGAATTTGCAAAAAAAAAAAAAAATCCCGGCTCTGAAAAATGCTGAAAAAATTATACCGGCCCAAAGGGCCGGCAATTTTTTTTTTCCCGGACCATGCAAAAGTAAGGATACATTGCATGATAAGGAAATTTTTGCTGGCCCTTTGTGCCAGACAATTTAAAGTCAAAAAATTAATTAATATAAATACAAACTGTTCACATAGCTGTATCTACCAGAGACCTAATACGCATAGGCACAAAAATCTAGAAAAGGTTCTATTTAAACATCATACAATCTGTCTGAAATTCGCTAATTGCAAAGAGACATCTGAAGGAACGGTTATTAACTCATACTCTGTAACAGCGGGGAGTTTAACTTACACAGACATTCACAACATTTGACAATTTGTTTAAATCCGGCCCGAAGAACCGGCGAAAATTTTTCTCCGACTCTGGTAATGGTTGAAAAAAATGGCCTGCTCAGAAAATTGCTGAAAAAAATTTTACCGGCTGGCAATAGAATTCCTGCACCCCCCCCCCCCCCCCCCAAATCAAATGGTTGCTCACCAACAATTATCGGTTTGAAAATTTAATGTTACTGCTATTTGAAAACTTAAATATATAATATAAATACATGTAATGTGACGTCCTTCATATTTCCAAACCAAAAATTGTATAGGAGGAAGACACTCTTGTTGCAACCGCAACAAGAAACCTTTCTAGTATATTTATGAAATGGCTTTATGAAACCGCATAACGGGTGTATCATGTGATAAATATATATATCATGTATATAGCTAAATAAATAGATAAATGATTAAGAAAAAAAAAAAACCCACACAGACACCATGAAATGTCTTGTAATTTGACGATAAGATATTCTCGATAGATTCAACATATGGTCTCAGATGTTGGGGGGGGGGGGGGGGGGGTAAGTTGATTATGTTAAATGGGCTTTATATCGAGTCAGGATTTCAGGTGAGCATTTTTATAATGATAATCGGTTCTTTCTTATCAGAAGAAACATCTAATATCAAATAGCCTTGAATAAGACGTTAAATCGAATGCGATGAAGAGAAAATTCGAGCTTATAATCTAAAGATGACGAAATATATCAATTAAATATCATAGTGTGTATTTATTTTACTATGTTGCACTATATCATGTCCAATTAATTTGAATAAAGCGTCATTTCGGTTAATTTAGGCGTCATTTCGGTTATTACCCCGTCATTTCGGTTAATAGGTGTCATTCCGGTTATTCTATGTACCGCTGTCAATCAATGTCTTTAAAGCACTAATCGCTTTGCTATTGCCACTAAGCGTTTAGAAGATCTACTATAGTTGCACTAAGATGATTCGTACTTCGAATCTTTCATTACCAAACCAGGAGAAAAGATAATATCTATGTGATTTATGTCCAAATTCATACTTTTTGTCTAATATTTTTTCAAAGACTGGTTGGCTAGCTGTAAAAGGGTGTGTGTGGGAGGGAAGTAAGGGGGGGGGGGGTTACATGATGAGTCAGAGATGTGGTGAATCGTTTGTAAGTGGTGTAATTAACCGCAAAATATCGGGGATTGGACTGCCTTCAAAATTAATCATCTTCCTTTACAACAACCTCCCTCTGATCTAGAAACCAAGTTCTATGCAGATAAAAATGAACAATTCTTTTTTCGTAAAAACCAGGACAATTCTAAGGATTAGACACCCCTACCCTGAATATCTTCTGAACTTGTGACATGACTTGAAAAGTTAACGTTTCACATTCTTACGTTTTTAGTAGTCCTAAGTTGAATTGTATAAATTCCACCGTTTCACATTCTTACGTTTTAAGTAGTCCTAAGATGAATTGTATAATACCCATTAGGTATGGGAGGGGGTAAAACCCTGGTACATTACTCTATACTTAACATCATTGATGTCCAGATTTAATGGGAGGGAGTTTAAAATGGTGGCACCCGTCTGAACTCTATATCCGCACCTCATCAAACTTTAAACCGCAAAGCCATTAAGATTATTAAAAATTGATCAAAGGCAACATGTAACAAAGTGATATATGATATATATCGAATGTACATGTAGCAGGGCCAGGGATTGAAGATCCGACTATGGTTTTGAAATACTGATTGGCTAAATTATTTTTCATGGTAAATGTATTGACAAACCGTTGTCACCGTGTGGGATCGAAACGTCCGGACCCCCCCCCCCCCTTGGAATTTTAGAAACATTGCTAAATTTTTGTTATTAATATGCATATTTCATAAGATTAAGTCCCAATTCCCCTTTTGTTGTGATAATATTTGAAAAATATATCATGAATTTGTATTAGAAATCTTTCATTTAGATAATATTTTGCCGTCAGTATTTCAAAAATTTTCTTGCTCGCTTCCGCTCGCCAGAATTTATTACATACTTGTACGTTATTTTCAAATGATGCTGCGCTTTCCTATATACAACACTTATACATTACACATAGGTCAATAAACAAGGGCACTAAGGAAACGAACAGAAACTGAAAAAGACACGAATAGTGAATTTTATTCTAATTCTTGGAAAAAAATTTCGCTGCTTCGCTATCGCTCGCCATTTGTTGTATTTACATATTAGAACTGACGATCAATTACTTTGATGTGAAAAAAGTTTAAGCTCTTACCTCGCCATTGCTCTCCAGTCACCTGTTTTATTAATAATTAGAGACAGAACTGACAATCATCAATCAATAACTTTACTTTCTTGCGTTTGGGTTTTTTTTTTTCTTTTTTTTTTTTTTTTGCTCTTCAAAAAATTCGGACTTTAGGCCCCCCGCCCCCCTGAACAAAATTTCTGGATCCGCCCATGCGTATGATGTTGTGATTCCTTACGGAGATTTTTTTTTTATTGTTTTTCATCATTTACCTAAGTGATACTGCACAAAATCCACAAAATGGATGAAACGTTGCAGTAGGGCAACGTCTAATAAGTAAGTCCATCGTTTATATATCTGAAAAATCTATATAGTTTTCAGGGGCGGATCCAGAACCCCAACTGCCCGGGGGGGGGGAGGGGCAAATACCATTTTTGATGGGAATCACTTGCGAGGCCCGAAGGGCCGAGTGGGGGAGGGTATGGGAGGGGGTTTTTGAAAAAAATGCAGCAATTTGGTGGCATCTGAATCTTATTTGAACTGAACTTAGAAGGGATTCAGTCAGTGTCAATAACGATAATTAGTATATTTTAAAAAAATTGTCTACATATTCTGATGCTGTACATTGTTTTTGCACGACATGCAGAAGTCAAAATGTTCAGGATTTACTAGGGAAAGGGCGGATCAAGACAAATTTTAAAGGAGCAGAGAGGTCAGCCCATGGGGGGGGGGGGGGGGGGTCCAGCCGTTAATTCACGCAAAAGCTAGGAAAAATAAGCAATTTTTGCAAATTCCAGGCGGGATCTAAACCCCCCTAACCATCCCTCTAGATCCACGCTTGTTTGTTTTAATTTTTTGTAAGGTGAAGCAAATATTAAGTAAATGATAATTTCCTTGAAAAACAAGAGATCATCGGTGCTCCATGCTCTGCATCGTCGAGATAGAAAGGTATAATTATTCAGTGGCAATTCGATTCAAGAGTTCGTCTAAAGGAATGATTTTCTGTCGTCTACAAACTATTGAAGTGTTTAAAAAAAAAACTATGAACTTTTCATATACCAGTGCCTAGTTTCACAAAAATTCTTACGAAAAATTTCAGGAATTTTCGTAACTTTCATCATCAAATAAAAGCTTCAAATATTTTTCAATTTAGATCATATTGTGCTTTCTAATATCATTTCTATATACTTCATATAAATCAGAAACAAAACATTGCGATTTTAAGTTTAGAAAGAAAGGTAAGCGATCAAAAGTTACGAAAATTCCTTAAAATTTTCGTAAGTATTTTTGTTAAACAGGCTGCAGGACGATATGGATTGATTTATTAGGTTCTGCAACGGCTCATCAGTTTTGTAAGGTTTAATTTAGAAAATGAAAATAGCAAACAAAAAAACTATGTAAGGAATCACATCACCATACGTTTCGATACCACGCGGTATTTGTTGGAGATGTGTGCGCGTGTGTGGCGGAGGATCGAACTGTTGTGCAGACGAATATATTTTTTGAGACGAAAACTGCGGCTTTTACAAAACGACGAGAACGAAGAAGGATATTTGACATGTCAATATCAAAAGAAGAACAGATATTTTTAAAAGTTTTTTACTGATCTTTTGTAAGTTGGTTACTGGATCGCCAAAGATGGTACCGATTAGTAAAGCTGTAACGATATTCATTGCAGATGCATTGATGATCAGAGTCAATTCCAACTACAATGTACCAATATTAATTTTTGGTGCACAGCATTAATCACCCATTATTGAAATTTATTTCTTATTACGGGAAAGTTAGGAGGCAGCACGTAAATATATTTTGTTGTACGGGGCTCTCGATCAGCCTAATTTGGGGCCCATATTCGGCCCAATTTACCCTTCCGATTGTGGGAAAAAAATGCAAAATTTCATGACGTCACAATGCTTTTACCTCGGACAAACAAGCTTTGAACCTCATTCAAACATTGAAATTGCATTTTG
This sequence comes from Pinctada fucata, assembly GCA_028142955.1. Lineage (NCBI taxonomy): Eukaryota > Metazoa > Mollusca > Bivalvia > Pterioida > Pteriidae > Pinctada > Pinctada fucata. The sequence goes on from AP027107.1 coordinate 960,953, forward strand.
ACGTCATGGAATTTCTCAAATTTTTCCCGCGCTCGGAAGGGTCAATTCCCAATGCAAAATAGTATCTTTTTTCCCAATTTATTCACCATTTTTCCCCTTATGGAAAATTCAACAAAAGGAGTTAAAAAATTCCCATTTTATAGTGAAAAGGCATCCAAACTTATTTTATCATATATTTTCCCAATTTATGAGAAAATATTGCTATTTTTTCTCAATTTCAAAGGCCCTGGGCCCCAATCCCAAAAATGAGTGTGAGAGCCCTGATTTACAAGGGTTGGGAGGGAGGGATGCACTCTCCTGGTGCCGGGTGGTGTATGAGTATTATGACAGTGTGAAAATGTACTCCTGTCATCTCCAGCTGACACTTAATTTCAACGAATGTAGATCAATTTTGTTTAATAATATAGATATATAATTCTTCAAATACATGATTGCTGAGGTACATTTGTACCATATTTTCAGTAGTTTTTTCCTTGAATTGGGACCAATTTTGGCCCTCTCCCAATGCTATTTACAGAAATTTACCTCTGTTCTTAAAAAGAAATCACTCTTAAATTCCCAAAGAGAAACTAATGGCGTAAACTTGTAAAAATAAATCTCAAAATTTGGAAGGTAACAGCTCTTAATGTCAAATTAACTTGCAAAATATCACTAACTTTCCCAGTTTGGAAAGGCAACACCTCCTCAGAAAAAAAATAAAATACTGAGGTACACTGCTCAAGTCAAATGTAAACGACCTGTCTTTATATACATACACATAATACATGTAATACAGTATCATAATAATGGTTACAGATTTCCACATTTATGTGAATTTCTTGCCTTACAAATGTACTTACAGAGGAAAACTTACAGACAGAAAGACAACATGGCATGGAATGTAGAGATAGATAAAGGATGAGTAAAGGAAAACAAACCACACTATTTCAGAGCTGGGGACCCAAAAAACATACCAAGACAGGTTTGTACACTTGTGTCTTATATAATTATACTGATATAATACATGTAAGCAGGGATGAAGATGTGGATCCTGTAGCAGAACCTGAAACCTCGATCCTGCTAGCGGTTATCTTGGTACTATATGCATTACACCGGACAGACATGAACATATATTTCCATAATGCAAAATAATCCCTGTGTTAAGCGCCTGTTAGGCTAAGAGCTTTATAAACTATAATTGCGTACTATCATGACTATGCAGTGATCGGGATAGGCAATCAGGTGAATGTGACAATGGCCCCATATCCTTGAACATCAATGTGCCATTTACAAAATGAATGTGCCATTGTTGAAAATGAATGTGCCATGAGCAATTTGCAAAAAAAAACAACCCAAAAACAAACAAACAAATAAGAACATATATAGATCTGCATCACCCGCTGCTCCAAATGTCTAGACAGACTTTACGTACTTAAACATGGAAAATTGGGGGACGCATTCGACAAAAACAGTCTCAAAAGATAGTCTTAAAGATTTGTTGCATGCTTTAAACCTGAATTTATAATTCAAAATTTGCCTGAACCCCCTCCCCAAAAAATGCACTCTGATGAAAATTGTTGAAACTACAGTACATCCAAATCTAATGACAAAACTTTGTATGAAATTTGCATATTGTGAACAAATTAAGCCCATGATTCGTCTTAACTGGTGAAGTCAATTTGTACGTACATACATGTATAAAGTTTTGAAATAGGGATTGTTGCAATAGGAAACGATGGTTTTTTGAATAAACGACACTTTCAAATTACTGTCTGGTGTATCAATTGATACAAAAAGTAAACAAATTAAATCGCATGCAGAACTTTAAATAAGTGGATATGGTTAAGTCATTACCACGTTGAATAAAAGAACGGGAGATCTCCACAATTTGTTTAAAAATTTAATGCGCCACATTGGCGCACTAAATAAATTTAAATGTGACATTTTAGAATTGAATGTGACTATGCTTATCCCAATCACTGCTATGACGTCGTGCTTTAGTTTTGAAAGTACAGAGAATTCACCATTGTTCAGATACTTTTGACGTTATAACATAAAATACACTCATTATTAATGCTACACGGGCTGTCTCATATTTAGTACAAATGAATTTATAGCTATTGACTGTCTTAAGTTCATGGTAGTATAATTCTGGTTGGACACATGCAAATTTTCAGAGAATCGCTTCGAGAATACTACCATGAACACCCAAAGTAAGACAGTCATTTCTTAAATAAAGAAAGGATGAAATACAAATGTATTGTTACAAGAGATTTGACTACATGTACCAAGACAAAGGATGAAAAAAGAGTTTGTATTTTATCAGATTTAAGGGTTAATTTGAACATAAGCTCAACCAGTTAATTTTGCCTAAAACTAGCTATCTCTTGCTTATGTATTACATAATACATCAGATGTGATCCTTTCCTGTTTGATTCAGATGTACCCCACGCCAGCTCAGACAACACAGTCTTTGACCTTTGTTCAGATGATGAGGAAGACGATGAAATTTTAGCACAGGTACTGTGTCTTAATAGTTCAAGTTAATTATAATCTCAGAATGTAGTAACTACAGGCTTCATGATATCCTATGTACATTTTTGTAAAGTGATCAAACTTAGTAGAAGAAATTTCAGTTTGTCATTACAGTATATTATTGAAGAGAAAATTGAGACAACATATACATGTATAAGCACTTGCAAGTACACATGTACATTTTCTTTGTGTGAACAATATCTATATGTACTTATTTAATAATACATACTGGAAATTTTTGCGTTTTTCGCGATTGTTTTTTTATCGCGAAAATAACCCTCTCGTTTGAAAATTACAACCAGTATAAAAGACTGAATGCTCCCGATTTCGCCTAATTGACCCCACGTCATTTCACGAAAAATTCCCCCAGGGAAAATAACCATGTTTACAGTATGATACCCCTTATACATTACTAACAAAGTTTAATTATTTGCTTGAACTACTATGAAGTATCATTTCCTTAACATGCTTAATATTTTGCTGTCATGCAATTAATTCATTAATAAAGTTATGCTGGAAATAGTCTATTGTAATCTTCAACAGTATTTGAAATATGTAGTCATAATGAAGTCTTCATTCATGCACTATGATCATTTCTTTACTTTCTTTTTCTATATCAGGTAGCTGATGAAACTGTGAATCTAATAGAAAACTATGGAAACCCATCAAGGTTAACAGACATCAGACCAGGTACCTCCACCTCCAACTCCCCTTGTCGGACCTCTACGTCCCCCGGGGCAGGGGATACAGATGTCTGTAACATTTCCCTGGGTGCCGACGCCTTCTCTGCCATACCAGGGCTAACCCAGATGGAGGTCCCCGAGGGCTATGACAGGTCTGCCGGTAAACTGTGGATATATCCCACTAACTACCCCGTCAGAGAATATCAGTACAATATCGTACACCAGGCTCTGTTTAAGAATACCATGGTTACGCTACCTACGGGACTCGGAAAGACTTTTATAGCCTCTGTTGTCATGTATAATTTCTATAGGTAAGAGTTTTCTACGTAACAAGTTTTTATTAAAGGAAAAAGTATTTGTCTATGTTTTGTCTCTGACCAAGAAATTTAAATTAGACCGTTTGGTACCTGTTTGTCTGTTCATCTGTCGGTTGATCATTCCTCATTATGTTAAGTAGCTTTGTCTTGGATAGTTACAGATCCATGTATATACCTAATGAGAATTGGACCTCCAGTTAAGCTTACAGCATGAGATGAAAGATATAAAAACTGCTTGTTAGATTAAAATTCAGATAGCCATTTCTGAGTCAAGTCAAACCCCTGGTGGCACAGTAGATAGAGGCCTGCTAAGCAATGCAGACCGATTAAGGCTTCTGGTAATATGCTCTTTGTATTTTATTTGATAGGTGGTACCCTCAGGGTAAGGTGATATTTCTGGCTCCCATCAAGTCCCTGGTGGCTCAGCAGATAGAGGCCTGCTGTGCCATGAAGACCAACTTAGGCCTTTTGTTATACATTTATGTATGCAGTATTTATTGTGTTTATACATATTCACTTTATTTTATAGGTGGTATCCTCAAGGAAAGGTGATATTTATGGCTCCAACTAAGCCCCTAGTGGCACAGCAGATAGAGGCCTGCTATAACATAATGGGCATTCCTCAGCATGACACTGCGGAAATGACAGGTTAGTTGGTAAAAGCAGTGGTCTTCAATCTTTAGTGGAACTTTCTTAACTTTTACTGAAAACCACTAAATTGGTCGCATTTGCGACTGAAAATTTGGTTTTGCGACCTTAATTTAAAGGAACTCGCAAAATCGCGACCATAAAAAAATCGGGCGCCGAGTTAAACAAATTTCGTACTGATGTATAAGAATTAAAATTTAACCCCAATACACTGTGTGGGATCACGCTTAAGGCGGATACCAATACGTATTACGCAAAAAAAATAAATAAATGAATAATACATCGTAAATTAATGAAAATAGATAATCAATCGCTGAGGACAGACTACGAGCAGGAACGTGATACCTTTTAAAAAATGTTGAAACCGGCATTTGTTCGGTAAAAACTACTCAGTCATATTCAATTGCCTGCTAACCTTCGATCTTCTAAAGGACTGTCTAATATTATAGGCCAAAACTACGTGGACATTTTTTTTGTAACGTTGGAATAGGGATGTTTGTCAGTTTTAAATTAGAAACTTTTTTTCTCAGAAATGCATGTTCATTCTTTTTCGACCATTCTTCGATTACAATTTACGATAATAAAAAAATCTTTCAGATGCACACGAATTACAGATTTGCTTCGGTGAAGTAAAATTTAAAGTTCCTTAATAAAATCGATAAAGTATAGCTAGCGAAGGCAGACTACTGACACATGTACCCTGTCAACGTCCACCCTTGCGCAACACTTTAATCCAGTTATCTATTTAGCGATGAATGCATTTATTTTCAAGAATGGCTTCATATACGTATACACTTTAGAATGTCTGTGATTTGAAAGTACATGTAAGACTTTTGTCAAGTACAATTTTCTTTCTTCATTTTAAAACTTCTTTTTCTATTGGCGAAAGAAAGCTTGCGCGAGTCCTGCCAGTGTTATCTAGCGAGGCTTTCCCTGTATAGACTTAAACAAGTTTGTTACTGATGAGAAAATACAGATTTTTGTTTCTGGAAAGTCAAACATACACAAATAGCGACCAAAAATTTGCTTATTGCGACCAAATTTTGGAAATTGCAACCAAAATTTAAGCAAGGTCGCTTTTTGGCAACTAAATCTTGAATGCTACTTGGAGCACTGTTGGTAAACAGTTAAGTTTTGTTAAAAATGTAGGTAACGATTTACCTGTGTAAGCTAAATTTTCCTGCAATTGTTGATGTCTGACACTAAGACAGGTTTCGTAAACACTGCTACGATGTCTATCATATGTAGAGATATGATGTTTCCTTTTAAGCATTTATTTTGCAGGTAATATGGCCCCAACAGAGAGAAGGAAGGCATGGCATAATAGGCGCGTCTTTTTCCTTACCCCTCAGGTCTTGACCAACGATCTCAGTAGAGGGACTTGTCCGGCAGAGATGGTCAAATGTCTTGTTATTGATGAAGCACATAAAGCCCAGGGGAACCATGCTTACTGTCAGGTAGATATAGGATAGGAATGTCTCACCCCTCAGGTCTTGACCAATGATCTATGTAGGGGACATGTCAGGCTGAGCTGGTTAAATGTCTTGTTATTGATGAAGCACATAAAGCCCAGGGGAACCATGCTTACTGTCAGGTAGATATAGGCTAGGAATGTCTGACCCCTCAGGTCTTGACCAATGATCTCAGTAGAGGGACATGTCAGGCTGAGCTAGTTAAATGTCTTGTTATTGATGAAGCACATAAAGCCCAGGGGAACCATGCTTATTGTCAGGTAGGTATAGGATAGGAATGTCTAACCCCTCAGGTCTTGACCAATGATCTCAGTAGAGGGACTTGTCAGGCAGAGATGGTCAAATGTCTTGTGAAGCTCATAACGCCCAGGGGAACCATGCTTATTGTCAGGTAGGTATAGGATAGGAATGTCTCACCCCTCAGGTCTTGACCAATGATCTAAGTAGGGGACACGTCAGGCGGAGCTGGTCAAATGTCTTGTTATTGATGAAGCACATAATGCCCAGGGGAACCATGCTTACTGTCAGGTAGGTATAGGCTAGGAATGTCTCACCCCTCAGGTCTTGACCAATGATCTCAGTAGAGGGACTTGTCCAGCCGAGATGGTCAAATGTCTTGTTATTGATGAAGCTCATAACGCCCAGGGGAACCATGCTTATTGTCAGGTAGGTATAGGCTAGGAATGTCTCACCCCTCAGGTCTTGACCAATGATCTCAGTAGAGGGACTTGTCCAGCCGAGATGGTCAAATGTCTTGTTATTGATGAAGCACATAAAGCCCAGGGGAACCATGCTTACTGTCAGGTAGGTATAGGCTAGGAATGTCTCACCCATCAGGTCTTGACCAATGATCTAAGTACGGGACATGTCCGGCTGAGATGGTCAAATGTCTTGTTATTGATGAAGCACATAATGCCCAGGGGAATCATGCTTATTGTCAGGTAGGTATAGGTTAGAAATGTCTCACCCATCAGGTCTTGACCAATGATCTAAGTACGGGACATGTCCGGCTGAGATGGTCAAATGTCTTGTTATTGATGAAGCACATAAAGCCCAGGGGAACCATGCTTACTGTCAGGTAGGTATAGGATAGGAATGTCTCACCCCTCAGGTCTTGACCAATGATCTCAGTAGAGGGACATGTCAGGCTGAGATGGTTAAATGTCTTGTTATTGATGAAGCACATAAAGCCCAGGGGAACCATGCTTACTGTCAGGTAGGTATAGGATAGGAATGTCTCACCCCTCAGGTCTTGACCAATGATCTAAGTAGGGGACATGTCCAGCAGAGATGGTCAAATGTCTAGTTATTGATGAAGCACATAAAGCCCAGGGGAACCATGCTTATTGTCAGGTAGGTATAGGATAGGAATGTCTCACCCATCAGGTGTTAAACAATGATCTAAGTAGGGGACATGTCTGACTGAGCTGGTTAAATGTCTTGTTATTGATGAAGCACATAAAGCCCAGGGGAATCATGCTTACTGTCAGGTAGGTATAGGTTAGAAATGTCTCACCCATCAGGTCTTGACCAATGATCTCAGTAGAGGGACATGTCCGGCAGAGATGGTCAAATGTCTAGTTATTGATGAAGCACATAAAGCCCAGGGGAACCATGCTTACTGTCAGGTAGATATAGGATAGGAATGTCTCACCCCTCAGGTCTTGACCAATGATCTAAGTAGAGGGACATGTCCGGCCGAGATGGTTAAATGTCTTGTTATTGATGAAGCACATAAAGCCCAGGGGAACCATGCTTATTGTCAGGTAGATATAGGCTAGGAATGTCTCACCCCTCAGGTCTTGACCAATGATCTCAGTAGAGGGACATGTCCGGCTGAGCTAGTCAAATGTCTAGTTATTGATGAAGCACATAAAGCCCAGGGGAACCATGCTTATTGTCAGGTAGGTATAGGTAAGAAATGTCTCGCCCCTCAGGTGTTAAACAATGATCTAAGTAGGGGACATGTCTGACTGAGCTGGTTAAGTGTCTTGTTATAGATGAAGCTCATAAAGCCAAGGGAAACCATGCTTACTGTCAGGTAGGTATAGGCTAGGAATGTCTCACCACTCGGATCTCGACCAATAATCTAAGTAGGGGACATGTCCGGCAGAGATGGTTAAATGTCTTGTTATTGATGAAGCACATAAAACCCAGGGGAACCATGCTTATTGTCAGGTAGGTATAGGTTAGAAATGTCTCACCCCTCAGGTCTTGACCAATGATCTCAGTAGAGGGACATGTCCGGCAGAGATGGTCAAATGTCTTGTTATTGATGAAGTACATAAAGCCCAGGGGAACCATGCTTACTGTCAGGTAGGTATAGGATAGGAATGTCTCACCCCTCAGGTCTTGACCAATGATCTCAGTAGAGGGGACATGTCCGGCCGAGATGGTCAAATGTCTTGTTATTGATGAAGCACATAAAGCCCAGGGGAACCATGCTTATTGTCAGGTAGATAGAGGCTAGGAATGTCTCACCCCTCAGGTCTTGACCAATGATCTCAGTAGGGGACATGTCCGGCTGAGCTAGTTAAATGTCTTGTTATTGATGAAGCACATAAAGCCCAGGGGAACCATGCTTATTGTCAGGTAGGTATAGGATAGGAATGTCTCACCCCTCAGGTCTTGACCAAAGATCTAAGTAGGGGACATGTCAGGCTGAGATGGTCAAATGTCTTGTTATTGATGAAGCACATAAAGCCCAGGGGAACCATGCTTACTGTCAGGTAGGTATAGGATAGGAATGTCTAACCCCTCAGGTCTTGACCAATGATCTAAGTAGGGGACATGTCCGGCAGAGATGGTCAAATGTCTAGTTATTGATGAAGCACATAAAGCCCAGGGGAACCATGCTTATTGTCAGGTAGGTATAGGATAGGAATGTCTCACCCCTCAGGTCTTGACCAATGATCTCAGTAGAGGGGACATGTCCGGCAGAGATGGTTAAATGTCTTGTTATTGATGAAGCACATAAAGCCCAGGGGAACCATGCTTATTGTCAGGTAGATAGAGGCTAGGAATAGACCCCTCAGGTCTTGACCAATGATCTCAGTAGAGGGACATGTCCGGCAGAGATGGTTAAATGTCTTGTTATTGATGAAGCACATAAAGCCCAGGGGAACCATGCTTATTGTCAGGTAGGTATAGGTTAGAAATGTCTCACCCCTCAGGTCTTGACCAAAGATCTAAGTAGGGGACATGTCAGGCTGAGATGGTCAAATGTCTTGTTATTGATGAAGCACATAAAGCCCAGGGGAACCATGCTTACTGTCAGGTAGGTATAGGATAGGAATGTCTCACCCCTCAGGTCTTGACCAATGATCTAAGAAGGGGACATGTCTGGCTGACCTGGTTAAGTGTCTTGTTATTGATGAAGCACATAAAGCCCAGGGGAACCATGCTTATCCTCAGGTAGGTATAGGCTAGGAATTTCCAAAACTTGATGATATATTCATCTTCATAAATTCCAGATTCAATACGTTTTAACAGTCCTACTCTTCTTAAAGTGTGGATGGTATTGGCGTATTGGATTGTCGATTTATGAAGATGGATATTTTTGACTCGGGAGAAAAGTCATAATCAGGATGGCATTGAATCTGTTATGATGGTATGTCCAAAGCAGGGGAAATTAATTTATAGTCAGTGTTCATTTGATTTAGTATATAAAATTCATATTTTGTTCTTTATACATTGTGTAATACTATTGAAAAAGAGAAAAAAAGGACTGTTGTAAATGTACATTCACATACATTGTAAAGTGGCTTGTCTTTTATTGTTGCATCTGTAGAACAAAGAAATAATTTTATGTTGTACTTTGCAGGTTGTGAGAGAATTGATTAAATATACCAAAAACTTCAGGATCCTGGCTCTCAGTGCAACCCCTGGTAGTGACATTAAAGTAAGTTATAGTTAGATTGCCTCTCTGATATTGAATAAAGAATTCAGAAAATTTGCGAAGCTGACATTTTGTCATCTACCAGTAACTTATAAAGTTCTTTATACATGATGTAGAGAAAATCATCTGCTTTAACTGTTTTCAAATAATGTAGCAAGTCAAAATGTAAATGCTATCACAAATCTCTGAATTCTATAAAGAAATTTTGTCCCATATTTCGTTGAGGTACGCTGAAATTAACTTTGGGGTCTAGGGGCAACCATAGTAACGAATTAAAAAATCAAGAACATAAATATCTACATGTATACCAGGTATAAGCTTAGATCATATACACTGCCATCCATAAATTAGTATACACTATTTCTGTTAATGCTGCCGTTAAAAAATGAACAGTTTCGAATCCATTGCTGTATAACTCTGAAGATGAACCTTATAGAAATCATTTGCAACAAACTTGACCCAAATATTTACATTTATTGAATTTTTAATATTTTTTATATAAAAATGACAATTTTTGAAAAAAAATTGTGCGATGAAAAAAGTTTCTTTTTTACATTTTCTCTATCATAATTCATAATTTTGAATTATGTGAAACCAATTATTATGATTCTTTCAGGTTCAGAATGGAAAAATTAGGATTTAACTAATATTGAATTTAGAATGATTTCCTTGTTTGTATAGTTATTTATGGATGGCAGTGTAGTTTCTTTCCTCACACTGGCAGTTCAGCAGGTGCTTGTAAATCTCCTGATATCCCACATAGAGCTGAGAACAGAGGACTCTATAGATATCATACAGTACTCACATGTGTTTATCTGTTTTACAGGCAGTTCAGCAGGTGCTTGTAAACCTCCTGATATCCCACATAGAGCTGATAACAGAGGACTCTATAGATATCATACAATACTCACCTGTGTTTATCTGATTTACAGGCAGTACAACAGGTGCATGTTAACCTCCTGATATCCCACATAGAGCTGAGAACAAAGAACTCTATAGATATCATACAGTACTCACATGTGTTTATCTGTTTTACAGGCAGTTCAGCAGGTGCTTGTAAACCTCCTGATATCCCACATAGAGCTGATAACAGAGGACTCTATAGATATCATACAATACTCACCTGTGTTTATCTGATTTACAGGCAGTACAACAGGTGCTTGTTAACTTCCTGATATCCCACATAGAGCTGAGAACAAAGGACTCTATAGATATCATACAGTACTCACATGTGTTTATCTGTTTTACAGGCAGTACAACAGGTGCTTGTAAATCTCCTGATATCCCACATAGAGCTGAGAACAGAGGACTCTATAGATATCATACAGTACTCATATGAGTTTATCTGTTTTACAGGCAGTACAACAGGTGCTTGTTAACCTCCTGATATCCCACATAGAGCTGAGAACAGAGGACTCTATAGATATCATACAGTACTCATATGAGTTTATCTGTTTTACAGGCAGTACAACAGGTGCTTGTTAACCTCCTGATATCCCACATAGAGCTGAGAACAGAGGACTCTATAGATATCATACAGTACTCATATGAGTTTATCTGTTTTACAGGCAGTACAACAGGTGCTTGTTAACCTCCTGATATCCCACATAGAGCTAAGAACAGAGGACTCTATAGATATTAAACAGTATTCACATGAGAGGAAAGTAGAGAAGATAGTGGTACCTCTCGGAGATGAACTGACTGGTGTTAGGAACAAATATATGCAGGTAGGGCTCTATATACACATGTATATGCGGTTATGGTGGTTTTCATGTGCCTATAATAGTGTACATGTATCTTTTGAATGACACATTTTTCAAAGTTAAGTGTACACAGCCAATTGTGCCTCACATGAAATTCATATGAAACGAGCATCATGTAAATTTCACATGAACTTTCATGTAAAATTTATATAAATTTCACATAAGATTTATGTGAAAAAATATTTCACATGAATTTCACATAAATTTACTTCACATGAATTTCACATGAATTTTCTTCATGACCTCCATGCGAAATTGAATTCACATAAAATCCATGTCAAAAACTTCACATGAATTTCATGTAAATTTCATGTTCGTGCTCGTTTCACATGAATGTTTCACATGAATTTCATGTGAACTTTTACGTAAAGTTCATGTAAATTTTACATGTATTTCATATGAGGCACAATTGGCTGTGTAGATATGTTAAACCAATTTGATGTTATCTTGCCTGCAAAGCATAGCAACACTTAGGGATCTTTTTGTCTCTTGTCGATCTCTGTATGTCCTTCACACTTTTGGTGTCATATCTCGTAATTATCCCCAAGTGCCGATATTTTTTGCAGGAATGCTAGTAGTAGCTTAGAAATGGTAAATGTTTGGAAACAGTCCATCTGATTATTATTCTAATATCAAAGACTAATAATCGATAAAATCACATCTGATGGACTACCAATTATAACCGATGATCAATTATGAAGATGCAACGGATTCCCCGTCACTAGTGTATAGGATAGCAGGATATTACAATATGTAACTTAAGAGAATTTGTAGTTTGTGATTTTGAGTTTAAGATACATGTAGTAGACCTTAAATATGAATTTTATGATATGTAACTTAGGAGATTTTGTAGTTTATGATTTTGTGTTTAAGATTGTAGATCTGGTTGTGAATCGATTAAAGAGACAGGGAGTTCTATATGCCAGGAATACAACAAGTTTGTCCAAGTTTCTGATCCTCAAATCTAGAGATGCGTTCAGACAGAATCCTCCTCAACAGCTCCCTGTAAGTAGTCAAACATGGTGTATAACAAAAGGAAAGTTTGGATGGAAACCATAGAAAAATGATTAGGAGAATTACATTTACCATACTTGCTAGATTTTGTTCAGTCACTCTATGACATTGATGAAAAAACTCTGGGACAAATGACAAAATTCTGGGACAAAAATTGAAAAATTCTGGGACATTTTTTTTCTGCCTTATGAATCAAATGTTATCATGTTGTCATGTACCCAATCTAGTCTCGTAATCCCCGTGTCTCGTGACGAATAAACATTTTCAGGCATTAAAGACTCATCGTTTTCTCCGGGTTGAGTTGGTCTTAATTTTGATACATCTCCGGAAGAGCGGAATTTTATTGCATTAAAAGTAGAGAGACGTAGTTTAGCATTAAATCACCTCCCAGTCGTATGTAATGTATTCACTGACAGGTAAGTTTAGCTTACATTTCTCTAGTGGTTGTCATCCTGAACCTCATTATGATATCAATAGACTCGGAAATATTACAATAAATGCTTATTAGTGTTTGCATGATCATAATTTCACGCATAGAAAAAGAGACTGAATGAAACTTATTTTATCAGAAGTATAAGCCCATGCGAACACACCGGCCTTTTAATCTCTCCATGGCATGTGGCCAAGACTTCAACGGGAACAATTGTTTTACAGTTTCATTAAAAAATATTTACAATGCGTGAATAAAGTCTGGACGTTTATTTATATCGTACAACCTACATGTATGGCCGCTGATGAGCTGTTATTGTTAAATTGCTCGTAACATCGCACTTTCAATTCTGGACCCAGATGTGATTACTAGAATATTTAATGTGTTTTAAAGACAGATTTTCCTATAAATAAATAGGTACATTATATTCAGCGATCGGACATGAGGCATGGCGGATATTTTATCAGAAAATAAAAGTCTTGTCGATGTAAAATTATAGCATGTATCTGAGAAACAACCAATCGGCCTAATATTATTGTGTAAGCCAATTAACAGCAATCATCATCAAAACATGTTTTCACACACATCTCGGGTATACCGTAAGTTAGATCCATTGATCAGCTGTTTAGCCGACAATTACATGAATTTCTTTGAACGACGAAAGCCAAAAAAAACCCAAAATGACCTTGCCCTTAATCACAAGGACATATCGGGACAAATTTTTATTTCACAGAAATTTTCGTGTCCTGGCGGAACATACATGTATATTTAAGCCTTGATTTTTTGGGACATTTATGTCCCGCCGGGACATCTGGCAAGTATGATTTACTCTTATCATTATCAAATTCCTTTTAGGGATAATTGATTATGGAAAATTGAATGGATGGTTAAATCCATTTTTGACGTTAGTTGGTATATCACACATTAAGATATGGAGCACTGAATACACCTTAGCTTATATATATTGAAATTTTCAAAAATTCAGAAATGACTCATTAAATCATGATTTTAGAGTTAACTTTATATTAAAAAATAATTTCATCATTTACATTGTACTCTATAGCAAGCCCAGTATGGTGCTGTTGAGGGTGACTTTGCTTTAGCTATGAGTCTCTACCATGGCCTCGAGCTTCTACAATTACACGGACAGCGATCTCTGTATAACTTTCTAGACGGAATCATTAGCGGAGAGAAAAGTTATGGAAGGACCAGGACGGAATTACTGAAGAATTGTAACTTTACAGAACTGATGCAGGTTCTTGGGGAAAAGTTTGCACCGACAGACATCAGGTAATAGATATTCAGCATTCTGATTGCCTAATTTGAATTTCGGGGATCTAAAAAAAAAAGAAATTGCCTTGGTTACAAGGATTGTATTTTCAAAATTAAATATTTCTTTCAAGAATATAAATTTGATTCTTGGATCATATGATTGTTGAAAATTTTATCTTATTCATATTGCAACAATTCTGTGATAAGGCTTTCATTACTTATGTATAGATATCAATATACAATTGCATAGTCATTTCATTCATTACATTGATATATGTATATTAACAGAATGAGTCAGGTGCCAGCTAGTCAGAGAAAGCCGTTTTTGGCCGGACATCCCAAAATGTTAAAGCTGGAGGAGGTGGTACTGAATCACTTCAATGCTGTCAATAAAGGTAAACACAGAGATTATTAGATTATTGTATAATTTCCGGAAATAAGAAAACTTATGTATTGCATGTGAAAGTATGAACCATCTGATGAAAAATAAACACAAATCCTCTTTAAAATCCTTATTAAAGAAGAGTAAGGATTGCCATTGTTGCACTTGTTCAAGACTATGCTAATATCTTTGTCTGTAAAGAAAAGTTAAAATGGCAATATATTCCTGTAATGTCCATAATAATGTACATAGCTTAAAAACATATAAACAGAATACATGCATGTATTGTAGATAATAATGAAATTGTAATCAAGAAAATCTGCCAAATACATGTAAATGTGACTTCATGTCCTTTCATCGGAGAATCATGTCATTGTTTTTGTGTACAAATATATTCAGTAACAAAATTTTCCAGATAAGAAGACAGAAGATATGGTAGCTACCCGGATCATGATTTTCTCTCAGTACCGTGACAGTGTAACAGAAATAACAGACATGCTGAAGCAGCATCGACCAATGGTTAAAGCCATGAGCTTTATCGGCCAATCATCTGCCGGTAAGGCGACTAAAGGATTCACGCAGAAAGAACAGCTAAAGGTAAAATTCATGTGAATAAGTGTTTGGTCTTTCCATTATACAGAGTCACTTTCCAATTATGCAGGTACCCGACCTAATTTACCAGTAATTGTGATGTGATTGAATTCTGTTGAAACCAACGTTAATTTCAGGGTAAATTCATGAGTTACAAATATTTGCAGCACATGCATTTACTGTGAACTTTATGCTGGTTTTAACAGAATTTGATCTCATTAAAAAGTTTTCATAGGATTTAGTTACATCTTAAGGATTTCATGTCAGATATGGTCACAAATGGAAAATAATCCCAATAGGTGAAAAAAAGGAACTCCCCTTACCATTTGTATACATGTAGGTAAAGAATTCTAGGGCTGTTCAGTTTAAATGGTTCAACTTTAGATATGGTGTTCATGTCTAAGATGCAGCATCTGACATAACATTTTATAATTCAAGAAATTCAATTGTTGCAAAAAGAAGAGAGTGTCACATAGTTTGAGCTGCTTATCACTGGACAAAGATTTGATACATAGCCCTACAATCAGATTATAAATGCATTTATTTAAAATAAAATTGTAGGTGATGAAGGAGTTCAGAGAGGGAGGGTATAACACCTTGGTATCTACGTGTGTCGGTGAGGAGGGGCTAGACATTGGGGAAGTGGACCTCATCATATGCTTCGATGCCCATAAAAGTCCCATACGTCTGGTACAGAGGATGGGAAGAACAGGGAGAAAACGGGAGGGTCGCATTGTGATGCTGGTAACGGAGGGGAAAGAGGAACAGGTAAGTCAGGGTACAGTAAAAATTTATTCATAGACTCACCTGAGTAATCTGAAGTGATCTATTGTCATAGTGCACTGTCCAGCATCAATTGGCCATCCATTGTCTGTCTGTCCGTCCAGCATAAACTTTTAACATTTTCAGCATCTCCTAAGAAACATCTGTAAAGAATTTCACCAAACCTAATAGGAAGCAAGTACTCAAGGTCCTCTACCAAGTTTAATTATTTATTTTGTACCATGGATCAACAAACAATGGTCACCGAGGTCTCTGATTAGCCAACACATTTTCAACTCCCCCCCCCCCCCCCCCCCCACAACCGCTGCAATGATTTTTGTGAAACCTTACAAGAAGCAAGAGCTCTAGTTCCTCTTTTCCAAGCTTGTGTTTTTCAAGCAGATGGGTAAACAAACATGTCTGCCTAGGGCTCTGATTGGCTGAGGCTTTTTCTCCGAAACTGCTTCCCACAGAATTTCATGGAACCTTACCGTAAGCAAGTTTGAAAGATCCTCTACCAAATATTTAAGTTTTTTTAGGGTGATCAGTCAACAAGCATGGTGAAAGGCCACTGAAGGGGGCTCTGATTGGCTGACACATTTAGCTCAGCTGACTCAAAAGTTTTTAATTAGGTTCTGTTTTTTGTTAAGTATCAATCCTAATCCTTCTGTCCACCATCAGAATTTGCTTGTCAGAAATGTAATTCTTTCATCGTAGATTTATAACCAAAGTCAGTACTCCAAAAAGAATATCCACAAAGCTATACTAAATGGAGCCAAGTCATTACAGGTAAGTTTCTGTACATTCCTTTTATACTATAGAATTAGTACATTGTATATTGTTTTGTTAATTGTCCGAAATAAAAAAAAAAATAATGAATTTTAATTGTTAATCATAACATTACAACAGTAATTAAGGTCCTATTTCTTGATGCTTCAACCTGATTTGTCTTCATGAAGTTTCTTGTTTGTTTGATATTTTTACAGTTTTACAATGGTAACCCCCGCATGGTTCCAGATGGCTGGAGTCCAACGTGTCACAAAATGTACATCACCGTTACACAGAGTTTTAAACCAACTAAACAAGTCAGTGAGAGCAAGGCAGATAAAACTAAAGCGAACAGCGCCACAGCACAGAGAGGTAATAAAATTAGAGATATAGAAATAAAAAAAAAGTATTCCACAAAGAGCTAGATATCTCAGGTAGGTTTATCAGACATAAATTTCCGTAGCATGATACCTGTAATGATTAGATTACTGTCACAAACACTACAGTACCTGATATGAAGCTTTCATATGTTGCTTTCATATGTTGATTAATTAATATGATATAAGATAAACAAGACAAGACCATTTGAATTAAAGATGCTGTGGCATTTCCGTTCTCCATTACAGAGTTACCTCCCATTTGCGCATGCATTTGACATTAGCTGATTTTGATGTCCTAAAATTCTGTGGAAACAAGCATTAAACTAAGGGAAATAATGCTAGGAATTTCATTATCTCATAATGCTGTTCAGATATGATCCAAAATGAAACAAATGCCTATAAAAACGAAAATGCAGAATTGTATATTTTTTTCACCTTAAGGTGTAGAACTCTTGAGTTTGTACAATGTGAATCCATTCATTTAATATTGTTTATCAGTAGTGTTGTAACGATTATCGCCGACATCGGCGACATCATCGCTAATACCCTTCGATTTCGATTAATCGATTATGTTTTCAAGAATCGATTATAATCGGAAATATACAACGTAGAAAAGAATGACATAGTTCTCGGTCGAATACGCGTGTAACAAGTACGAATAAAACGAAAGTAGATCGACGATTGTTTCCTCGAGTTAAAATTACGGTCGTAGCATAAATAATTCGAAAAGAATACACTTTCTAAGGCATACAATGTGTAGAATTAGGATTCTCATTGAATCTAATAGTAATGACAAGTACTCTAATAGAAAACTTCAACGTCAGATTCGATACGTCAATTATATCTACTCGTCTAGGAAAAACAAACTTTTTACGCCGAACTCCAGGCAGAGCTTTGTAAGAACGACAAGGCCAGCCTAAACTCCACGAAGATATTGTTTGATTCCTCATTGAATGAGCAAAAACCTTGCTCTTGGGTCGAATGGAGACCCCCCTCCCAAAGAAAATAAAAACTGCATCTGGCGTGTAAAGTTGCCGACTATATTTGTATTACAATCACATACATGTATTTGTTTTGGCTCCATTACTGCTGTGATCTTGACAAAATATTTCATTTACTAGATAGGATTTTATCATTCTGTGGTTGGAGTTCTTTCTAGACATTTTACTATGTATATTAGCATATGATTTAGTGAAGTTTTATTATTACTTGTCATATTCTTTTCTGTAAAAGCAAGTAAAATTTATTTCCGATTAAATCGAAATAATCGATTAAAATCCTCTCCGATTATAAACCGATAATCGATTATGAAATTTGTCCGATTATACAACACTATTTATCAGTATCCTTGGTTTTACATCTTTGTAGACAAGAAGAAATCAGATTGTGATGGATTGTTGTCTGATATAGAAGCCAAGGAACTGGAGGATCGTCTGGGCGGTATCATGGGGAGGAAACTACCACGGAGGAAGCCGCTACTGTCACTTGGTGAAACATGGGATCAGGTATAGTCAATATTCCTTCTTGTGACTTTATGACGAAAACAATTTCTAATCTTTTTACATTTTGATGGAGTTCCGGTATGAGTTGATGACTGATCGGAGGTAGATTGGCAGTTGTGTTAATTGTGAAACAAGTTCAAATTAATCTAAGTACAACATATGAAAACAAATTTATTCTAATGCACTCTGTTTGCAACGCACATTTTGATTGATTGAGCGATGGAATAACTGCAAGGGGATTCACGTTTCACTGCAGTTTTTGCTATGATGTCATACGTTCCCATGAGGACGTCGTTAAAATCAGACGTTTTCTAGCGCATTACTGACCAAAGCATTAGAATAGGGTTACCATACTGATGTTTTACAAAACTGACAGGGTATATCGGCGAATCCTCTGTCAGAAATATCTGTTTACCTCAATTTCTGACAGGGGATTCTCCGATACCCTGTCAGTTTTTGTAAAACACATGCATGGTAACCCCTAAGTACTGTTCTTTTTTAATATACTTGTATCTTACTTGTTTGTTTGGGGGGTTTTTTGTGTGTATTGTCATTTTGAAATCAGAGAAAACTTAAGATGAGGACTTAATTACATCTACCAATGAAGATACTTATTAGAAGAATGCTGTAAATACAGTGTATAAACCTTAAATAGCTTGATTTGTTGTTCTACTAGGATGAGCCAAGGGAGAGTACTCTGTCACTAACAGAATGGTTACCATGGCAAAACAGACTACAGCCCACACACACGGTACAACACTCCAAAAAGACCAAAGACTTTGTTGAGCTGATACAGTTCATAGAGTTACAAGGTAAGTATTCTGAAATATGTTTAAGATCATGTACCAAGGGAAGCTAAAATGGAGATTTGACTCTGCAAGAGGATAGCTTAGTTATTGCCACTGTTGGACAGTTTGGTGCGTCAGAAATGCATGTTTCAGATATTGCAGCAATGTTTATGTTCCTTATCCAAATCAAAAGCTGGTGGAATATGTCGTTGAAATGCTACCAAACTTTGATAGATCTAAGATATCTCTTTGAGTAGCTTGATATGTCAGATGTGCAGAACAATTTTCCAACTTTTTTTATTATGCCCTGCTATTTCATGGAGGGGCATATTGTTGCATCCTGCTATCATTCCATCCTTCTGTGTGTCATTATTTGATTTCCAGGCATTTACTCCCTGGAAGCTTGATGGATTCAACTGATAATTGGTTTACAGCTGTATCATGAAAAAATGCAGGGCAATTTTGTATTTATATGAACAGTCTGACTATTATTGCCCTTAGACTTAATTTTTATTTTGAGGGGGGGGGGATGGAAGTTTCCAGGCATTTCCTCCTCAGAGGTTTGATGGATCTAAATGATACAAATGTATCATGTTTAAGTATGAATATTGTTGCTGTTTTATTGTTATTTGAGGAATTATTACCTTGGAGACTGAAGATAGAATATGTTGTTCAATGATAGTTGACAGTAGGGCAATCTTTTAGCATTCACACATCTTGTTTAGTTTCTATTTCAATTATTTAAAATTAACTTTCCATGTGTTTTATTTGACGCTTTCATTGTTTAATCATTCTTGATTCTGATCTAAAAATAGACTACCAATTCATGTTCAGGTCAACAAGACTCCAAGGAGGATAACTACGGCAATGAAATGAAGATGTTCCTTGACAAAGATGACATACTTAAAGACGGAGAGACCGATGATAATGATGGAAAAAAATCAGATGGTCAGACTGCCATGAGGAATAGGCAGTCCTCAAAACAAGACAAGAGGAAGAAAGTGAGGAGGAGTGAACATCTGCCGAAGTTTGAATCGGACGAGGAATCGGACAGCGACAAGAGTTTGCCAGCCGTTGATTTTTGTGGGAAGAATCCAAATGATGAAGACAAAGATATACTAGCAAAGATGTCGGAATGTGAAGATGTTATAATGGAAGAAGAAAATTTAAGAAATTGTGAACATTTGGCAAACAAGAAAATTCCTATAGACGAACTCAGGAAAGATGAGACAGAAAAAGCTGATATGAGAAATGAGGGTGTTGTGTCTTCAGTGGTGATCAATAAGGAGCTATCGGCAAAAATGGAGAAGCACAGAATTAAAAGGAAATCAAGCATAGCAAAAGGAACCAATAGAAATAGCATAAAGGGATTTTTTGCCAAAAATAGGCGAAGTTCTGTTGCAAAACACAGTAACAAATTTAAGAGTCCGATTAGAGCTATAGTTGAAATCATAGATGATGACGATGCAGATGACTTTGAGGTGTCAGTACCATCTACTGTTTTCCCTGAGGAGAAAATACAAGAGGAGGATATAAACATAGTGCAAAATACAGAAGTGACATCAGACAGAGATAATGTAGTGGAAGTAATAGACAGTGTTAGTGAAAGCAGAAATGAATGTGGAGAGGAGAATTCTAAACTTTGTGATAGTTTTTCCGAAATTCTGCCAGGCTTTGTTTCTAGTAGTGTTCAGCACGCAGCTCCATTGTTAGAGAATCTAGAGGGTTGCATGGAGAGTATTCCATCACCACCGTCCGCGGAGGAAGTCCTGGCGCAGACGGAATGTCTGAGGAATTTACAAAAACTGCCGCCCCTCGATCTCCTTCAGCTTGTTGATGAGTGGGAGAAGGAGAATAGACATAGGCTGATCAGGAATAACACAGGACCTCATGATTTGAATATGGAGGAAAGGAGCAAAAACAACTCATGTCAACCAGATGATTCAAATAATAGTGATTCTTTGATGCCATTTACATCAATTGTGTCCAAGACTTCAGCTTTGATTTCTTCAACTCAAAAAGTGAAAGTGTCTGTTCCTGTGCAAGATCTGCATGTTGGTAGAAATATGGAACAAGCAAGTGTGAGCAAAATAAATGATCATGTAAAAAGAAAAAGTTATGAAAAAGATATTATAGAAGGAGAAGGTAGTAAAGATACTTATATGGCAGTAAATGACAGTAAAAATGATCATGTGACAAGGAAAAGCAAAGAAAATGGTCACATGAGGAAGAATAGTGCAGAAAATGATGAAATGGAAAGGAATACAACTAAAAACAATAACTCAATAGGTATAAGTGATAAAAATGTACACAAATCAGGAATCAACAGTGAAAATGATGGCATGACAACAGGAAAAACAAAAAATATTATAGACAAACCAAAAATAAGTGAAGAAGCAGACGACATCGGTAGTGATAGTGATGATTCAGACATAGCTATGCTCCCTTCACAGGCCAATTTTGCTCTGTGTGTAGACGGTCTCACACCTGATGAAGGTGAAATTGTCAGTGAATGTTCTGATGAGAAAGAAGAATCTTCCAACAAAGAAGATTTGGATGAAATTGATGGTGATATTTCAGTGCAAAGTAAACTTTTTGCTGAACATCACAATGAAGCTACAGGAGACAAAGATGATGGGCAAGAACATTCTAGCAACAATTCGGACGAAGATGAATTCATGGACACACAAGCAACTTTCATGTTGGCTTCCACTGCTGACTTTCTTATGGCAGACAACTCAGAGAACAGAAATAAAGAAAATAAAGATAGCCAAATTAACAAGAAAGCCAACAACCCTTCTAAGTCTGAATTTTGTGAACCCAATTTTACAGAAAATGCTCTGGTTCGAAATACAGGAAAAACAAAAGGTTTTGCTGGGATAAGAGAAGATAATATTAGACAATCAGGAATTTTATGTTCTGCTCAAAGTAAAAGTAGTGAGTCATCAGAAACTCATGTGACATTTACTCAGGCATTGGCTTGTGTTCATGATAGTGAAGAGATCATGGATGATCACAACAGCGAAAATCGGGTGACTCAGAAACATGTTGAATCCACAGTTATTTCTAAAGGAGAAAGTAAAATATCTCAGAATTTTCACTGCATCAATTCTGAAGGAAGCAAAGCTACTAAATCTAGTGAAAAGTTTGAAAAACCTGCAACTTCGAAGTCAGAGGAAGGAACTTCTGCAAAAGCAAAGAGTGAATTGTCAGATTCGTCTGATGATGACTTTGATTTGCTGGGAGATATTGGTGCCAGTTTTGACCTTGGATTTAACTTAGATGAAGACATAATTCCACCTTCTCCTTGTGCTAGTCCATCCCTATCACAGAAATCCTTCAGTCAGAGTCTGATGCGCAGCAGAAGGTCTCTAGCAGTAGACCTAGGTCAGAATCAGACTGTAAGTGTTCAGAATAAATCAGACACAAAGTCCGTTATGGAGGCAATAGGTGAAGAGGAGAACGCAGACCTTCAAACAATGGATGAGAATCAACTATCAGATAATGCTGAGGAGAGCATCAAGACTGATTTTCGTCCCTCAGACATTGCTCAGGATAAGCCTGACACCAGCTCATCAAGTAGGAAAACTGAAATGAGAGTGAATAAAACAAATGTAGATACTGAAAGAAACAGAAGTGAATTCAAAGGAAAGAATGATGAGACATCAACTAAGTGTAGGAATGGTATGTCGTCTGAAAATTCTGTAAAACGTCCTAATAAAATGTCTACAAACTGTAAATTGGTAGGCAGAAGTGGTCAAAGTGACAATCAGTATCCTATCCGTGGTGAAACATCAAAGAGTTGTGTCATGAACAAACCTGAATTGCCCATTATTCCAAAGGAAAGTCATGATGCACCTGAAGTTGATTTTCCACAGGATGACATGGATTTTGAGGAACAGCTAGCTCTAGCTATAGAAGAAAGTCTTAAATCAGCTGCTAAAGAATGTTATGATGACATCTCAAAAGGAGGTCCGTATAAAAAATCTTCTAATCGGAAAACGGAAACAAGTCCTCAGAATGTTGAGGATACTGAATCACCGTCCTCAGATCTCAATGATAGTTTTATTGGGAGGAAGAGGAGGAGAGTTGCCATCATTGATTCTCCAGTGACTCCTCAGAGCAGTTCTGTAGGTGGGAATACAGAATGTCAGGAGGAGTTCAAAACTCCTCTGAAGCCTCCAGATTTTCATCAAAAGAGGAAAATGAAAAGGAATTTGAGTGAAGAAGATAGTGGGGTCAAAAACAAAAAGAAACACATTGTTTCATTTAATATTCCGGACATCTCAAGTGATGAAGATGACTTTGATATGTCCACAGTGAAAAGGGTGGGACCTGCAGGTGATGATATCAGCAAAAATAAACTTCATAAGAAAAAAGTCGTAGTGAACACTAGAAAGTCAAAGTCTCCAGCAAGTGATTTCTTCGATGAAGAAGCAGAACTTTCTGGAGAGGATGATTCAGGCGATGATTATGAAGGAAGTGAATTAGATCATTATGAGGATAGCTTTGTAGGGGAGGCAACTCAAATGTCACAGAGGACGGCAGAGGAGATGCAGGCTATTTACCTCAAGTCAGTCCGAAGTCCTGGTTTGCATATGGCCGGGAAGTTCAAATTGAAGTATGGACACGATGACATGGATGTGTTTTCACAAGCTCCACCCGAGGAGGAGTCGCAGTACTTACAGGACAGTTTCTGTGTTGATGATGACGAGGAGGAGGACAGCTTTATAGCAGACGACAAAGATCTCGGTGAAGTGACTTTGTTACATGACATAACATGTGTGGGGAGGAGGACTAGATGGTCAAAACCTGCCGCTCCTCAACCACATAAGAAAGAAAGCACGAAACTAGCTAAAGGAAGAAGACGTATACAAGCTTTAGATGATTCCTCAAGTGGGGAAGACGTTCCAAATACTTGTGTCGAAAATGATTTAGAGGGTGTTAGTCCCGTGAGAGGAAAGAAAGGAGGGGCACGTGCAATATTTTTATCAAGTGCTAGTAGTGACGATGGTCCTAATACAAGTGTACTAAGTCATTCGCCGTCTTCTCCCGTTTTATCTTTGAAGTCGAGGATTCAAAAGAGGACGGAAAGCAAATCTGATGTTTTGAAAAATAATAGTACAAGTTGCAATGGGTCAAATATAAGTGTTTCAGCAGACAATGGATCAGTTCCTCGTCAAAATATGATAAGTGAAAAGGAATTAAGATTACAGAGACAACGACAGAAGCAAGAGGAATTTAGGCGGAAAATGTCAAGAAAAGACAATGCAAGCGATAGGAAAGAAATGTCTGATTTTAAGGAGTCAGAAAACGAATCAAGTTGGCTAACGAAACCCATAAGGGAGTGTAACCCGGATGATAAGGTAATTGTGATCGTGGATTCGCGGGAAATTAACGGAAGCCAGGATATTATATCAGACTTGCGCTTTCAGCACAAGTGTCATGTGATAGCTGCCCAACTGGAGAGTTGTGATTCGATCGCAAAAATTGGTCGGAGTTCAGTAACGGCGCAAATAGGGAAAAACTGGTGGAGAGAATCCAAGCGATGGTAGAACTTTATGAACGACCGTGTCTGATCCTAGAAAAAGATCGCGTGAAAGGCGATGAAAAAGGTGTAAGACCGCTTCACTGGACTAAGTATGTAGATAAAACTCTTGTTCAACTCGTGCAATCAAAAGTCACTTTATTTTTCGCGGAAAATCAAAAAGAGACCGCGACCTTGATATCCGATCTGTGTTCATTAGAAAATAGGAAAAACGAGACGATTTCTGTCCCTGTGGATCTGAAGCCGGAAAAGCAGGATCAGCTCCGGTTTTATACTTCTATTCCAAAATTAACTTATGTGAACGCTCTTAATTTATGTCATAATTTCTCGTCAGTCTCGGAATTTGTGAACAGTGGTGCGTCCAGTATTAGACACAGGGGATGTATGAACATGCAGAAGGCGACGGATGTGTTTAATTATTTAAAACGAACTTTTGATCCAATGATGGTTCCTAATTCAAAGGCCAGGTAGCATTGGCTACCATAAATGAATTTACGAATAAAGCGATCATATCTATCTTTTGTAAAACTTTTCTTTCTGGGTTATCCCGCTTTGTACATCTTAAGAAACTTGGGGATTTAAATACGTTTCATACCAACATATTTGGCATTTGATCTAACTTTTTTGCATGCCACCGGTTTTGTATGGATTCGGTCAAGTTTTGTCATGGTCCCTTTGGCCTCTGTGATTCACCTACTAGTTATAAAACATATCTTATTTTCCATGAATAAAAAATGAGAGGGTTTTCATCATTCAAATTACATTTCACCTTCACCTCAGACTTATAAACATTGACCCTGCAGCATGACCTACTTTTAGGGGGAAAACTTATGACAGTATCTCGTACCGAGATCATGTGACCTTCACTTTTATCACTGACCTCATTTTCAAAATCCCTCTAAGCTTGGTTTAAATTTTCGAACTCTAGTAGCATATAAAACGTAGAGTTTACAAATTATTATTATGACAATTTAGCTTGTACCTGTATCTTGACCTTTGACCTTGTGACCATGACAAAATAAGATCTACCGACCTCAAAAGAAAAAGTTGATGAGAGACACATCGTAAATTGACTTTTTTAATTTTCGGAAACTTTATGGGGAGAAAGATTTTCTTTGTATACAACTTCCCAAAACAATAAACTGGTTTGAAAACTAAAATTGATTTGCACATCCAAAAGGCAAGTGATCGACATTTGTTTTGGACGATGATCGCTTCTTAGCCAGATCATTTTCGTTCTACGTGAAAAAAAAATGAAAAAAAATTATTTAAGTGAAATCGACAAGTTCAACACGTATTGAAAAATTACATGTTATGTCGTATTGATTGATTTTAAAAGCACGATTAAGTTACGTACATCAATCAAATAGGAAAATGATTAATTGAAAAGGAATTATAACCAACTCGCTTCATTTATGGAAGATTTGATGAAAATGTTATTTTGAATGATGAATTTAATTTAAAAATTAGTTTTAGAAATTTCAGGTACTCAAAATATCTGAAGATAAATGAATTTCCTCAAACTGAATCATTAGAAAGCCAGGTACGGATGGCAGGGTGACGGTGTTACTTTATATGCGAGTCAATTACTGGCTTTGTTGCGAAATGAAGAAATAATGAGATTTTATGTCAACAAATTTTCATAAAAGGTAACTTGATTCACCTTAAAGCTGGGACCCGGTGGTCGACCCCCCCTTAATATATACGAAATAATGACGTACCAAAATTAAATCATCAAGACGAACCTGGAACGAATGAATGATCACACGAGATACCCCCTTATATTTCGCCGGGAGGTAGTTTCGATGTGAAAACCTCAAATGTTGTAATGTTAGTCACCAATTTTGTGGAGTGTGAAATATGAAGTTGTCTGCGGTTAACAGGTGCAAAGAAATTTTACACTTTTTACCATGTGTAAATCATATGAGAAAAATGACTTGTCAATTAGTTGATAATTAAGTCATCAAAACTTGAACGAACTGATGCTGGTACCTCTAAATTTGGAATTTTAATAAATAATTACAAGTTGGTGACAATTTTGAAAAGAGACCACAATTTATTTTTATTTAATGTACATTTTATTTATATAATGTGGTTAGATATTTTATGATATTTTTATTCTGCACATTTAAAGATACATAAAAAAATGTTAGTTTAAAAGTTAATTATCAGAAAATCATTCTGACTTTGAATATTGAATAGTAAAACTGTGATCACTTATTTCGATTAAAAAAAAAACACTTTTTGACTTCGAATGTTGAACCGTATATGAATTACTTTAATTGACATTTCCCTCATTCTCAAATAGTTTGGATATGTTCTAAAATGGTTTGAAATATCTAGTTTCTTTGCAGATTAAAAAAAAAATATAGATAATTGAAAAGCTGGACTCTATTTTGTATTGTATATACATGTAAAAAGGATCGAGCTTTCATATTTTAAATATATTTCACATGACTTCTCCAATCGTATTACAAATTTCTTTGACTTTGGGAAAAAATTAACACATCTTATTTGATCTTGGGACTTAATTGTTTAATATACACGTAATACATAGTTATACTAGTATTTGCAAACATTTTTTCCGTTAGGTCTTTACTCTCTATCACGAATCCTTCACGAATGCGAACACTAAAATTAAAGATATAACGACTATTTATTAAAAGCGAGTCTTTGATGTTTCCTCATTTAGATTTACTTTATTAATGGCTACCTTCATGGTTACATAAAAGACGCATAATTCATATTTTTGTAACACCAATGTTTTTTTTTTTTTTTTTTTTGGAGGGGGGGGGGGGGCGTTTGTTTATTTGTTTGTTTTTCGGCCTTTAGTTTCAAAAGCTGAGATCTGAATCCGCAAATTCAATTTCATGTATAACTGTAGACGAAGTCCAATAATAAAATCTTCCAAATCTAAAAAAAAGCCGATTATGTCGCCATGCAGGGGTTAACCAACATTATTCTGAGTTTTTTCCCCCAATACTTGTGGCGAAATGTAAGATGTATGAAGATGATGAGCAAGGGGAATGCATGAGGTCACTACCCGACTTCCTAGTGACCCCAGAACGCGTACATGATTCATTTAATGAATTTTAAAAAATCGCTCACCACCATTAAATCTACCTTAAGCTTTGTGGCTTCGTCGACCACATTGAGGTCCCCGTCATTTTCACTGGTTACATTCTATGCCTTTGAGTGCGTGATTTATGGGTATTCTGGAGCTTTTAAGGTACCCTTTCTTTACAAGAATTAACTCAAATATTGACCATGATTCAGTGCTCACTTCCTTAATAGATAGAGTTTTAAAACCTATTATTGCTTTGACTAATATATCTGGTATTAAAATCCACCATAACATTGCATTCTATGAAAGTGACATGCCGCGGGCACGAAATTTGAAACAAATTGTTGATTTCCTCGCGTGTAGAATGTTTCCTGACAACAATTCCCTTCAGAAATTAATAATACTTATTTTCCGTTTTAATGAAGTTTCATATACTTACACGCGGTTGTTAATTATCAGTACAAGGATTTAGACCTTGGATTTTTTGTTATAATTTCCTTGTATTTGGTAGTATTTCTACTTTGAATGACTGCACAATTTTTGGGGGTCACGCATTTTTTTTTTTTTTACATTTAGGAAACAAGCTCGACGTCTTTAATACTGATTGTTCTCGCCCTTTACCTTTTGCTGCAGCAAACCTCTATGCAAAATAAACCCTTCGATGTGGTCAGGGATTTTGCTTGTCTTTGGTCTGCCGTAATTACTGACGGACAATTGCGGAGAAATTCCGAGGCCAAAACGTAAAAAAAGAGGGGGGGGGGGTTGAAGCACATTCACTTGAACGGTCAAACTTATTCTACCTCCTCATTTCGTATGGCTAAATAACCCTAACTTTGACCAAATGCGTAGTACACTTTGTTTACGTTTGTATGATCAATTTATCTCGTTTGTTTCTAAATTATATAGTTTACCTGTGAATAATGATATTTTCTCTTGTATTTACTTTCGTTGGGAAAACATTTTTCTGGACATGTATGTTTCATTAATGCACATATCTTGATGAAATAAACACGAGTGATAGATTTTTCTGTTCAAGTCCTCAAGTGACGTCAGTCTATTTTGACAACTCATTCCGTCATATTGCCTTTGGTGTATAATATTTATACCATTTATTATATCAATTAACCTGCGTTTACGTGTCATTCTGAATAACGTCAGGGGACTACGGTATATTGTGGAGAAAACTGAATTGCACATAGATTTACAAACTTTTTTTAGGAAAAGAACCTCGCATAGATTTTCAACAAACTATTGAATTCTGAAATCGCCGTTTAGATACGAGGGTCGATAGTAAGCTGCATTGCTTGATCATGTTAGTTGGGATGTTTGGCGCCAATAATCCGGTTCTTTACACTATTTATTACTTTAAAATGGCCGTTATAAGTCGTTTTGTGTGCTTCATGTAGTCTTATTATTCAAAATGATATTACCGTTCCATTATCGTCACACAAGCTTACTCGAGTTTTAATGTGGTTGCTATGCTGCTGTGTTCCTTTGAGAGGTTGCTTAATGATGTTGTGTAGGTATGTAATGAAGTTGTAGCTATGTTGCTGTGTTCCTGTGAGAGGTTGCTTAACGATGTTGTGTAGGTGTGTAATGAAGTGGTTGCTATGTTGCTGTGTTCCTTTGAAAGGTTGCTTAATGATGTTGTGTAGGTGTGTAATGAAGTGGTTGCTGTGTTCCTGTGAGAGGTTGCTAAATGATGTTGTGTAGGTGTGTAATGAAGTGGTTGCTATGTTGCTGTGTTCCTTTGACAGGTTGCTTAATGATGTTGTGTAGGTGTGTAATGAAGTGGTAGCTATGTTGCTGTGTTCCTGTGAGAGGTTGCTTAATGATGTTGTTAAGGTGTGTAATGAAGTGGTTGCTATGTTGCTGTGTTCCTTTAAAAGGTTGCTTAATGATGTTGTGTAGGTGTGTAATGAAGTGGTAGCTATGTTGCTGTGTTCCTTTGAAAGGTTGCTTAATGATGTTGTGTAGGTGTGTAATGAAGTGATTGCTGTGTTCCTCTGAGAGGTTGCTTAATGATGTTGTGTAGGTGTGTAATGAAGTGGTTGCTATGTTGCTGTGTTCCTTTGAAAGGTTGCTTAATGATGTTGTGTAGGTGTGTAATGAAGTGGTTGCTGTGGTATAAGTTTTGGTGGTTGCTGCCATTTTGTGGTACACGTAGATCTGATGTTGTTGGTATTGGATCTGTTGTGTTGTTATTAAGTTTGTTGCTTTGTTGCTCCCATGTTGTCGATAATTGTAGATGTCGTTGCTATGGGTATGTGGTAAGGGGTAGATATGGCTACTTCCTGCTGTGTTGTGTAGGGGATAATGTTTCGTAGACGTTATGATAATCTCTCTTTTCTATTTTCCTATTTACGTTCAGCATGTCTACGTTAGTCCCTATACTGTAAAAATTACTCGCACAATGAGAGGAAAATCTGCCTTAATATCACTATCCTGTCATATGTATCATCTTTCCATAATATACGTACGTAAATAATCACCTAATATGATTATATCTGTATGTATGCGCTATTTATGGGTCTCCTAATGAATTAATCAGATCCTGCAATGTAATACGAGAGTCCAAGACCTTGCATAACTATATAAACGACTATATAAATAATACGACCCAAATTGGTATCTCCGAAGTGTCTATTTTCATAGATATATTAGATGTTTATTTCCATTGCTACGTGTCCTTAACAAAATAAAAGTTTCTTTATATATTGAAATAATCATAGACTTAGGACCTATCCCCTCCCTTTTTGCAAAGAATGTCGACATTTTCTCAATTTTACAATTTTTTTCTCACTCAAAATTATAAGCTGAATCTCTGACTTGACTAGAACCCCCCCCCCCCCGTCCCTCCCGCCTGGAATTGCTTTCTAGATCCCCACACGATGGTCGTATAGATGATGGTCGTTAATG
Source organism: Pinctada fucata (assembly GCA_028142955.1). NCBI lineage: Eukaryota > Metazoa > Mollusca > Bivalvia > Pterioida > Pteriidae > Pinctada > Pinctada fucata. The sequence goes on from AP027107.1 coordinate 991,668, forward strand.
TTTGGACCGTGCATTTGGTCGTTTCTACAATAATACACAAAGTCCGTCGTGTAAATCAGTTTCCCATTGGTTGTTAGGTACAAGGTGTAAGTTGCATTCTTCTTTCAGATGTTTATCTTTAGTGTTGAATTGTCTAATTTCATACTTAACAATAGAATTCAATCCTAAAGAATTTGTCGTGTAATCCTTAAGATATTAAAAATTCCGATGGCTATTTATAACACAAATTCGGTGCAATGTTTCTGGGAGAATAATTCAGACACTGTCATGTTATAGAACTAATACGGTATAAGTTATTTTTGTAAGGATTTTGAAGCTGTAATTCTATTTATCTACTAACAATTCCCCAATTATCTGCGCTTAGTTTGCGATTCCATTTGAGGTAAACCGATTTTTCAAATGTTTGTCTTTGACACTATGAGGTCATTAGTATTAACTAACTCTTCGCATCTCCGTGTTATTGACAAAAGAAATTAAAGAACACAGACTTTGTAAGAATTATTTACTTTACAGAAATTTTGACATTTCAGTGCGGATTTAAAAACTTGATATACAAAAGCATGACAAAGCGGTTAATCCCTTAATCTATTCTAGACACATGGACGTAATACTAAATATTAAAACAAACAACATGCTTTTGACCTGTAGTACCCCGGGCAGGACTCGTATAAAGTATGAGTCTGTCACGTAGTATACATTTGTATATATAAACTTTTGTATTATTCTTTTGTTTTCTTTATCTATAATCCTTTTGGAGTCCGCACCCAAGAATTTGTATGATTTCACCTTATTGTTCCTTACAAAAATGTCCTCTACTCATGCAATCAGTTAATGGCGGGTCAAGAAAATGTTTCTATGGAAACATGTATTGGTCTTTGATTCTATGTTTAAAAATATTTTTTTCACCTTGCGACGAGAGATGGGGGGGGGGGGGGGGGGGGAGTTGAATCGAGTTCTCATAAGATATGCACATTTTGTTACATATAGTTTATACTTTGACCACTTTTCAAAGTTAGGAGAAACAATCACACTATAGAAACCACCTTTCTGTTTTGTGATTGTCGCTTAAGAAACGGTTTAGAAGGTCTTACATAATTTTTAAAACCAAATAAGAGTCGAGAGAATCAGTCTTTTTTTTTTTTCATTTTTCATGCATTTGGCATATATCCCCCCCCCCCCCGTTCTCTCATCCCATCTTCATCACTGGATCTCAGTTTCATGTATTATATTATATATCGCCAGACTGACAGTGAAAAATGGTACTTAAATTAACTCCTATGAAACAAAAGATACTGAAATTTACTTGTATACAATTTCATATTTTCTCGAAATAAAAAAATATATAACAGATTTGTAACAATTCCCTCTGATCACTTTATAATCACATAGAGCGCATGATCATAAGAAGAAAACATTATACGAGATTATCTCGGCGAAAGAAATGTTTAAAATAGATCGTGCACTCTGATTCTGTCATTAAACATCGATTTTTATGAACTTATATCTACAAAAATCACTTTTACTGCGTCTTTCTATGTACTCGAGTGAAACGCCGGTGTGAAAAAGTTCAATCTGCACCGCGAACCTAAGTCGCCACCTCGGAATCTGAGCTGAAATGTTGCGTGTTGGCTCAGGGCGTTGTATTTAGTATCAAGAACTAGGTTTTTGACAAAGAAAACAGGGTGTTGATTCATTGTATTTCACAAATTTCCATTCACAATTGAATTTTTAAGTACAATATTTAATATATACATTTGTATGTATTTTATTTTAATGAAACTTGGCAGAGAGTACTCGGGAACGCCTTCTGATCCAAGACCCATCTTCCGGTGACCTACTTCTATAGGGATAAAAGTACGAACTGTATACTAGATGTAGTATTATTTTCGGCATATCTGTATAACAGTTCTCATTATCGCATGTTGGTAGTAATTTTGAATTATTCAAATTTAAACTCCACTTTTTGTGATAAGAAAATTCCACTGTAACAATAGAGTGATTAGATAACGCAGTGGTCTAGATTTACATCTCGTACCCCCTTCTTGTCTATACCCAACCTTGTGACTGTGATGGTCTGATAATATGTACTATGAGTCGCCTGTACTTTTAGGAGCAAAAAAAATATGAAGCGATGTTGTAAAATCTAAAACCTAAATCGGAGGATGGGCTCTGGATTCGTGAGGGATGGAAGTACCGTATCATTTATGACTTGACAGAAAACCTGGGTCATTACATGATGTTTTAATTTTATTTGTTTGTTGTACATTTGCACTTTATCGAGGAAATGTATATTAGATCAGAATGACTGATTACTTTAAACAGAATAATTGATAAATGCATCATTCTAGACAAAAGATCTATAACGATCGTCCCGCAATCTTTCTCGGTTTTAAAACCACTGAAGACATAGTGATGAAACTTGGTATTATGGGCAAGTGCACGACTGTTTTGATACTCTTTTGTTGTGGGATCCCGCAAAATATGTACTGGTATGTAGATGAGTATGTAGATGAGTCCATCGACGTTATATGTCCTATAGACTTTCTTTGAATCATTTTCGTTCCCAAGCGTACAATGTCATCTCTTAGCTAAGATAAATTTCGCAAACAAAGTTTGCGATTCGGTACAAAATGTATACATATTCATGGGTCATGCGTGCGACTCCGTATTTCCAATGCGTCTTAACAGACCAAGTATGCGGTTTTAATATATCTTCGAAGATATTCAGTACGTCTTCTCGTACCAAGCAGGCTATTCAGTACATCTTCGCATAACAAAGATAGGATTCGGTACATCTTCTCATAACAAAGATAGGATTCGGTACATTCAGTTATCTCTGAAGACCAAACTTGTAATTCGGTATATCTCTTTGGACCAAGAGCATGTACTATTCGGTATTATAATATCTTGTCAAATTTTAATGCGAAATTCACATTTCAGAAATACGATGTTGAGACATGTAAGCAATTATTACTTCCATTTGGAAGATATTTTAAAGTCTTATGAAGTTTAATTTTCACTAAGTCAAAGACACATTTACGACGAGGAGTTGAAGTAATCCATTAACATATTGTTTCACCTTGTTGACACACAAAACGTAATATAGTTTATTAATTAATTGTCCAGTATGCATACAAATGATAATGTCATGTGATACGAATTGCGTCAAAGCACGTGACTGAAATAATAATTAACTTATAAAAAATATTCGTTAATAATTTTACTATCTAGTAGCGGTGATATTTACTGCATTTGCGGATCTACCTTTTTTTTTTTTTTTTTTTTAGGTTCCCCCAGTCTGACCAGGGTAGGGTGCTGTCTATCCTTTGATTTTGAGAAAATGCTAATAATATTACCAGTTTCATGGACGGAGTGGGCAAAGGTACAACACCCCCCCCCCCCCCTGATGTTCTTTGAGATTGTTTTCTGATGTCCATGTGTCAGTCCTTTCGTAATTGTACGTTGTACTCTAAAATAGCGTTATCTTTAATCTTGTTGTTGTCAACTTATTATATGATAAACAGACGAAGTCCAAGTTCAAGTCTGTTCATTAACCTTACCTTGCTATAATTACTGATTAAAAATATATCAATTACTAGTATTTGGGTCATTTTCATAAGAACTGCGTATCAATATTACAAGATTCGTACGTTTCAATACGCAGGTCATGTACATGTAGGTGGTTAAAGACGTTTCGTGAGTGCGCATGTACTGAGTCCATTTCTATATCGTTATAAAATATACATTTCAAAATATTTTCTTTACTTATTTGATTTATCTATTCCAAGTTTTGTTTTCGTCAGAGCTTGCAGCGGATGACGTACATGACACGACTCACGGCAGTTTGGACGCGAGTTGTCTCCCCTGACCCCGGGTGACGTGATATGGGGACACTACACTCCCCCCTATTTAATCGAAGAAAAAAATATAGATCCCAAGGTAGTAAATGGAGTTCAATAATGCGGTGAAACCACAAAATAAACCCTATAAAGGTTGACTAGAGGATTTATTTTCCTTCCCAGCTGACAAAAAGTAAGTAAGGTAAACATTGGCTCCAGTCCCCATTCATAAGGTCTTACTATCGTTTTAACAAGGCGCTTTCTTCTGAATGAAAACCTTCGTGTACCTGGTACCAGCTATTGTGAATTTGAAATCAGATTGATATGAGTAACATAAAAAGCTTCTAATCCTGGCTTAATGCTCGTTAAAACGTTTTTCTCCTGTAAAAATAGGACTGCGGTCTTCTCCGATAGTAGAAAGAGAGAGTAAGACCCTTGTGTAAATAGTCGTACTTCGTATAGGTGTGCTAATTCAGCCCTTTTAGACTATGCCATAGGCTGTACTATTTGATTGGGAAAAGGACCACACAAGATTTTAGGTCCGTCTAAAGGTCCAGTATGACAAAGTTTAGTCATCATTTTCCCAGAACGTACTAGTATTTAGAAAGAGGGCTTGGGAGGACAACTCATCCATGATCATTTAGTGATTTAGAGAGGGGGGGTGAGGTCGACCCTCAATGGAACATGTCAGAAGTGCTTATTTTCACCCGTTTCATGTGTATACTGTATTCAAAATCAAAGACTTTGTTAGTACCCCTTTCCGGACTGCCCCCCCCCCCTTTTTTTTTTTTGGAAAAATTCTACATATTCGTATGACATGGTCGTTGCACGTTTCCTTTCTTGTATTCAAACGGTCTTCGGCAAAAAAAGTTTCGAAATCGGTCTATGAATCACAGGCGATAAACTTATTACATATCTTAATACCCTGAAAGTTTTATTCTAAAAATAAATATCTTTCTTACATTCTAAAAATATCTTACGATTACAAATCTAATGTAATTTGTAAATATTTCTGAAATATGTGGATAAGTTTTAATTTGTTATGTAAAATCAAAGTCAAAGAACTTTAAAGAACTTAAATTTCTTTCAAATTTCTCAGTTTTATCTAAAAGAAGTCGTTGACATATCACCATGATCAGTGAAGTTCAAAATAAATTTCGTATCGATTTTCGTCAGTTGTTTATTTGAAGTTTCATCTATAAAGAGTCGTACAGTGAAAAATTATTCTTTAACGATGCATTTTATCTTGGTTTTATAAAAATAAAATTGTTTGACGACCCTTCAACGAAAGCACTTAGTTAATTCTGCCGAAGAAAAGGAGGAAAGCAAAACTTCCTTTTCTTATTACAATTGCGGATCGAGATTGTGTTACGATGGGAAGGGTTGGAACTCACACTTCCGAGGAGGCCTTCTTGTTATATGATACGACAGACGGATAGACACGATGGATCCATTATATCCCCGTCCCCAATCAACTTCGTTAGCAGGATGTATAAATGCATTGATCTTGTACGAATACCTGCAGACGCATTCAAATCATGTTGGGTAGGAACTATAAAGTAAGGGGACCAAAATCGACACCCCCTTTCCAGATAGAGCTGCAACGAAGGAGTGATATAACACAAAACATCCCTCCTTTGTTGCAGCTGTAACTTAACCCCCCCCCCCCTCCTCCCCTTCCTTTCTTTAGATCCGCCCTTGCTTGTTTTTGATAAAAAAAAATTGTCAAATCTTCATATCAGATAAAAGACGTATGGTAGTATGTATATATATGTCTACAATTAGAGGGGTTAGCGACCTTACAGACACCTCACATAGTCGTTCACTTGTACCCTACAGATAAAAATGATTCATACAAACAATATAATTATACAATACAATCATGGTTTCCCCGTGAGATGCTTCAAAAATCGAAAATACCCACGGTCCAGCTGGTTGTCTCCAAACAATCCGGAGATGCATAGGCATTGGCAGGGTGTTTTTTTCCTTGTTGTTGGGCCGAATTTCGTCCCTTTCCCAATGCCAAATTTCCTCTATTTTTCCCCAAAAAATCACTCTTAAATTCCCAAAGAGGAATTGTGAAAAAATCACTTGAGAAAATAAGACGTAAAACCTGGAAGTCAGCATAAAATGTCCTATTTCTAAGTGCATTTTTTAAAGTTTTTTATTCATCCCTTGTTCAGTTCAAGCAAATCAATTGATTAGCAGTGTGAATAAATGATACTTTAGGGTTATACTGTGGTGACAATGTGTATGATTTTTTTTCCAGTTTCAGCAAAATGTCGCAAATTTTCTCAAATGGGACAGGCACAGGCACCTTCCCCAAAATAAAAAAAAACACCCTGATTGACGTATTTCTTTTTATTCCACGTATAATCAGAGGTTCGAGGGTATATGGGTTTTGGTCAGTCCGGTTGTATGTCTGTTTATCGGAGAAACACTTTTGAGCTTGGCCATATATTTTGAAAGGTAAATGATAGGACTCTAATATTACTCGTATAGAGAAAGTTTTTCCTACCTTTACCTAAGAGATATACTGCTTGTAAAGACTTTCACCTTTTAGGTCGGATTGCAAAGCAATTCCGGTCTATAGATTGACGATGTCCGTCCGTCCGTCCGTCTGTCTGTCCGTCCGTCCGTCTGCCGTCAACATTTTGGTTAAAGTTTCTGGTTGAGGCAAAATCTAAGGAACTATATGCAGTAGAAACTTTATATTATACATGAAGCTTGCCCATGACAAGACCTTTCAATTTATGCCGTAACATTTGACCTAGTGACCTTGACCTTGGACTTTGACCTAGTTAAAGATTTTGGTTAAAGTTTCTGGTTGAGGCAAAATCTAAGTAACTATATGCAGTAGAAACTTTATATTATACATGAAGCTTGCCCATGACAAGACCTTTCAATTTATGCCGTAACATTTGACCTAGTGACCTTGACCTTGGACTTTGACCTAGTTAAAGATTTTGGTTAAAGTTTCTGGTTGAGGCAAAATCTAAGTAACTATATGCAGTAGAAACTTTATATTATGCATGAAGCTTGCCCATGACAAGACCTTTCAATTTATGCCGTAACATTTGACCTAGTGACCTTGACCTTCGACTTTGACCTACTCAAAGATTTTGGTTAAAGTTCCTGGTTTAAGCAAAATCTATGGTACTGTATGCAGTAGAAACTTTATATTATTAATGAAGCTCACCCATGACAAGACCTTTCAATTTATGCCGTAACATTTGACCTAGTGACCTTGACCTTGGACTTTGACCTAGTTAAGGATTTTGGTTAAAGTTCCTGGTTTAAGCAAAATCTATGGAACTGTATGCAGTAGAAACTTTATTTTATACATGTAGGTTGCCTCTGACAAAACCTTTCAATTTACGCTGTATTATTTGACCTATTGACCTTGACCCAGTTAGTGACAAAAACTTACTTTGCAATCCGGCCATACCGTCTTTAGCGGTGTTTTATTAACTTTAACTGTCATAATTTTCATACTTCCGCCAAAATCAGTATTTTGTGATTTCCCGACATTTATTAATAAAGGAAAATAAATTCATTTCTTAGATATAGCTTTTATATACATGCAGAAATTCAGGTCACCATGTTGCTCAATTTTGAGAGGAGTTACGCCCCTTGAAACTGAAAAAAAAACCCAGCGAAACATTTTGTTGTTTCCAGACATTTAAAGGAAAACTATCACAGAGAAGCAAACAATTTTAAATATAGGTCACGTCGCTCAATTATGTGCAGAGTTATGCCCTTGAAAACTACCATTTGTATACACTAAATTTATGTACAGACATGCTTTCAGTAGCCTATATGCAAAATAAGCCGGATGGGGGTATCATTGATCCTTCGATCAATAATATTTTTTTATATTTTAAATTGTAAGTGATATATAGGACTTGTATGATACACATATGCATTCCTTTTAACAAGACTTTTATATATCCATAAAGAATTTATTTCACTGTGTGACCTTGACCTCTGATTTTCACCTTCAATATGGATTGCAGCTTTTATACTTTCATAGCTCTCGATTTGTGAATGATAAGCTCACAAAAGTTCAAAGTGCAAGTGCAATCGCTCTTCTCGGGTCTTTCTCTGATATTATAATGTACAGAATTTTCCATTTGTAATTTTTTTTTTTTTTTTTTTTTTTTTTTTTTTTTTTTTTGGAAATACACATGAAATTTTATTGGAAAAATAATTTACCCCGTTGACATTAAACATTACAAATGTTTTAACCCTCCCCCCCCCAAATAAATACTTCGTAAATGTCCATTTCAATAGTGTCATGTGTGGCACCGTAATTAAGGAGCATCAATCCTCCGTGAATCTTTTCAAAGTAAAGAAGAAAAAGAAAACTTACGCGGTATAAAATATTTCGATCAACGTGGTAGATATTCAATTTTCAACTAACCGTAGTTTAACACATCACATTTAGGGGCTCTTATTTCACTATAAAGTCGTCAAATATATTGAAGCTTTTTGACACGCAAGTTTTCAGGCAGTACCCGGGGTTTCGGATATCAGCGCACTTACAGCGGGTACCAGAGATGAAAGCGGTGAGCATCGTGTACGAGTCGCGTCCCGATGACGTCGGCGCGTTCGTCCATACGAGTTTGCGTGCGGCGACATGGTTCTCAGCATTTAGTAAATTAAAAGGTTGTTCCGTCTACAAATTGAAACTTCATCCCCCTCTGTTATTAGTGTAGATACACATGGTGATTTACTACGACACAGTTTCTAGTGCATTTTTTTTTCATATCACGACAAGAGAATGTAGGCTGTTCCCTGACAACAGAGTTGGGACAGTACTTAAAACATCACTCCAACTCTCACATTACCCTAACCCAACCCGTTGATACCCAAGGGTGGGGTTTTTTATGCCCCCGAATCTTTGCTTCCGGGGGCATAGTTTTTGGCCTGTTTGTCTGTCTGTCCGAAAAACTTTAACATTGGACATAACTTTTGAATGGGAAGTGAAAGGGCTTTCATATTTCACATGTGTATTCCTTGTGACAAGGCCTTTCCATTGATACCAAAATTTTTGACCTCGTGACCTTGACCATGACCTTGACCTTTGACCTACTTTTCAAAACTTTTACATTGGGCATAACTTTTGAATGGTAAGTGATAGGGCTTTCATATTTCACATGTGTGTTCCTTGTGACAAGACCTTTCCATTGATACCAAAATTTTTGACCTCGTGACCTTGACCTTGAACCTACTTTTCAAAAACTTTAACATTGGGCATAACTTATGATAGGTAAGTGATAGGGCTTTCATATTTCACATGTGTATTCTTTGTGACAAGGCCTTTCCATTGATACCAAAATTTTTGACCTCGTGACCTTGACCATGACCTTTGACCTACTTTTCAAAACTTTTACATTGGGATAACTTTTGAATGGTAAGTGATAGGGCTTTCATATTTCACATGTGTGTTCCTTGTGACAAGACTTTTCCATTGATACCAAAATTTTTGACCACGTGACCTTGACTTTTGACCTACTTTTCAAAAACTTTAACATTGGGCATAACTTTTGAATGGTAAGTTATGGTGCTTTGATATTTTACATGTGTTTTTGTTATGTTAAAACCTTTCTATTGATACCAAAATTTTTTCCTTGACTTTTGACCTAACTTTAAAAGACTAACATTTGGAATATCTTTTGAATGGTTAGTGATAGGGCTTTGATATTTCACATGCATATTCCTTGTCTCAAGTGACCCTGACCTTGACATTTCACATACATGTACATAAAGATGCCACTGGGGGCATTTGTGTTTCACAAACACAGGCTTTATTTATTTTTATTTTTTATTTATTTATTTTTTTATTTATTTATTTTTTTTTTTCGAAACAAAGTTTTAGAGGCGACTTGAAATTCTTATATATAGGCATCAACATGTCCGTTTTTTCATCTTTCAGAGAAGGACACCGCAAAGCTCCAACGAGAGTTGAATAAATGAACGCAATCTGCTACTAAGTTTTCCTTTGATTTGAAAATTTTATAGACTCAGAGTAAGAGATCAGAAAAAAACAATGAAATTTCTTTACAATTCTCAGTGCTCTCAATTTCAATTTTGAATATCATTTTCCCCAAATAATTTTACTATATTAATTGATAGATAATGAATTATCGATGATAATTCCTTCACGGAATTTCAAAAAAAAAAATCTAGACTGGTAATTTCACATTCCTTAGTTCGATCTGTTATTCCCTGTCTTTCATTTTCTTTTTTCTCCAAACGTCATTATCACGGAATCTCTTATATACACAGGGTATTTATTGCAATTAGACAGTTTTGGTCTGTCTAAAATAAATATTGTAAAACAAACATTTATTGGAGACAGTAATTTAACCATCTGTCTCTTTGTCAATCTCAAACAACAAAATAAACATATCTGACAAGAAAAGTCCTGTGACAGTCTCGTTATTAGTTTAATTGAGATATTTGGTGTGACATTCTAAGTCCTTTTACACCTTTTGCTTTCGTATTTCAAAACATCACAGGCGCCAATCTTGAATGAATCATTCACCTGGGACGTCACGGCGCGCTAGCCAATCAGAAATCCCGTAAGAACCATTGAATCATAATATCGCCGGTAAGGTTAGAATCTGTCAGTTTGAGCTGTGTAAATCAGACGGTGCGCCTGAAAACTCGGTATCTTTTGTTAAATATCAACAGGATTAGTACCAAAAATTAACAGCCGGTAGTCTGGAAGTGAATTATCAATAATCTGCATAGGGAAATTTCTGCGTGAGAAAATTATTTTTCATTTTATCCAATTTGTGACTGCTAGTAGTTCCCGTAGGATCCTCCTATATGCCGGTTTCATCGTGCATCACCAACTATAGTGTAGTTTTTGACGGTCAGTAAAAAATGCCTCCTCAATCAATGATGGATCATAACACAAACTTAATCCCGGAGCCTGAGAATTCGGACGACTCCGCCGTGGGGGTCAAATGTGTGCTAGTAGGGGACGGAGCAGTGGGAAAGACCAGCCTAGTGGTCAGTTATACAACTAATGGTTATCCCACGGAATACACACCCACCGCCTTTGACAACTTTGCAGGTAAGCTACTTGTGTTATGCAATACGAGGATCTAGAAAGAGATGTGGGGGATCAGGAACCCTACCCACCTGCCCTCCTATTGGAAATTTTAGAATAGTGCTATTTTTCATTTTCTCCATTTTCACATACATTTATTGAAGTTTAACCAGCCCCCCCCCCCCCCCGTAAAGTAAATTCATCTAGATCTCTTCGAAAAGGTACCCTCATTGACTGGGGATAGAGGTTTTAATTGAACATCTTGAACTTTCTCATTTTATGAAACCTTATATCTTATACTGTTATAAACTAACGGGAAACTTTACCACTTCACCCTTGCAAAAACTCGAAACATGCGATTTTCTTCTCTCCCTACAAAAACCCCCTTGATCTGTTCATAAAATCAGCTGTCAGCCATAATATGTAAATTTTTATCTAAATGAATACACATTCAATGTATATTAACCTATAAGCCGTTATCATTAGTGTTGCATAATAGGAGAATTTGCCCCTAGGGCTTTCACCTGGTGATATGTGCATGTCATGTCTAAAGTATACATATCTCTCTGGAAAAATGTTTTTAAGCAAATATTTTGCTACAAAATAAGATAAGTTAAAGTTGTCAAAATGATATTTTTAAAGTATGTAAGTGAAGATGCTTGTCAAAGTCGAATCGACGTCATTTATTGAAAAGCTGTGAAAAAATTAAGGTGATCAACTTACAAGAATTTGACCCCCGGAGTTTTATGTTCCCAAACTTTAGGGAAAAACTGTTTTACGTTTGTTGCTAGATTTCAAAGTTTTGTTGTTGCTCATTAGCGAAACGTTTAAAACTTTATTAGGCCATCGCTAATTTCTTCCTTGACACCTTAAAATTCTCAGTTTTATGCTAACAGAACACGTAACATGCAGTAGGCGCGAGAAGTCGTGAAAACTTCCATTCTTATATTTCAAACAAATGACAGAAAGTTTAAACAAATAGGGATTGAAAGGGATTTCGTGGTTTACACATAACCAAAAAAGAAAAAAAAAATATCGAGTTCGAACAATGACTCACACTTTAGATTTGTGACAGTGAGAAAGTTTCCATCTACAAGTAGATGACAAATTAGATTTGCACAGTTTACCTGCGCTCTGTTAATCATTCTGTACCTCATTAATTATCTCAGGTGCGAATAGCTGTCAGTCGTTTCGATCGAAAGACAATCCGTTCGCCTGATACATTTATCAGTAACCTACTATGTGTTGATAGAGGGTCCTGGCCACCAGATTTAATCTGGTCTTTAGTCCATAAACCTCTCAATAACATAACTCCAAAATCTCAAAGCTCAATCGAGATCTGTGTGAAAAGCTTTAACAGGAAAGGCCGATTTGATCACTGGTACCTTAAGTATATATTATGTAGTATTTTTGAAAAGATCAAAGGAACAAAAAACCGGGTCGACTCACAAATGATGAATTGAAATTATGACAGAAGAACAGAGAATTGGTTTGTTTACAATAGTAATGAAAGAAAAGGATTATAGTAATAGTACAGGCCGAAGGGAAGATAAGTAGTCAGGCGCGGATAGGATAAGGGAGAGGGCACTCATGAATACCCCCTCCCCTCAGTCTAGAGACCGATTTTAGAAAGGGTTTCGAGTCCAAGTGGTCAATTCTATTCTTCTTCCTCTACAAGAAGACGGACGAACGGCTATCGGATAGTGTTTGAAGCCTACCACTCCCCCATTTCACAATCTCTAGAACCGCGCCTGAAAGACAAAAAGTAACATTTACCCACTTTAATCTGATGACCGTCCCCTGACCCGTCCGTAGATGATGCTTTATATGACGTCCAGAGGAGATGACCAAAAGTTATGGAATAAAGTTACAGCGCGGACTGTAACAGTGTGACTAATGACCACTGAATCCTGGCCCTTATTGAAAATGACAAGTATTTGTACCTCTCATTTCCTCAGTGATTGTTTACATGCAAAAAAAAAAATGACCCAGTAGTATTTCTCCGATAGAAGATTTCAAGATTTTGGAGATCTTGACCAAAAAGTCGCCCCTATGAATTTATTTGTATGATTTGAAATCATTAATTCCTGTTTAGTAAAAACGAGATTTTCTGCTGATATTGGATATGCATGTACCTAACTGCACCCAGAAGCAAATTACAGTGGTTAAAGTGGTTTAAAGCCGACAGGGGTAATTTCATAGAATAAATTAATAATTTTCTCGTTTTCTGATATAAAACTTAAATTCACTCTCTGTCGATCCCTTTAACACGGGCAAAGGTCTCTATTAAAACACAGAACAAATTAGCTTTAAAGCAGTGAGAGGTTGTAATTTTGCACCCTACCAAGTTTTCTCGTCGCTTTGGTCGGGACACACAGAGTGCGTCAAATACCCGTGCAGCTGGGTGCACCCTCACATTGTAACAGGGATAAGACATGTTAATTCCAAATTTGCAATTTACTATCAACAAAACATCCTTGTAAATGTTAAAATGATTGGTATAGTATCGGTAAAACGTTCAGAGGGAAATCTCCTTTCTTGGGCTTAATTGAATTTTGCATCCGATTCGGTGATTTACTTAAGAGGTGGAATAGTCCAAACAGTAACTGATAAAACTTTACGATGTTTGTTAGGAAATTAACCATCTTGTATTTCGTGAGGTTTTCAAAACTTCTTCATACGCGGAACCAAAAAAAAAAACAAACAAACAACTCATGATGGTCCAGTCAGGCAGGAAAAGGGGGGATGGGTGTTGGGGAGTCAGTCTACATCGGGCTGTTACTATCGATAATTAGAATTACGGCAATAACACAGCAACTGGTACAGTAGTCTTGCAAAAATAGTTCCATTTCAAATACATTTTAAGACAACAATCAACGGTTGTATGAAAATGGGGGGGGGGGGTTCCATTCTCCGATTTATTATGAATACTTCTTTCTTCCTAATATGGAAAATATGCATGTAAATTGAAATGGTATAAAATTAGAGATTATTTTTATAATTCGTTGAAAAAGTAGGGGTTGCGCTCTAGAGTATCTCTGTACTCCACCCCCATCCTTTCGGGTCCGCGGATGAATTCATGACAGATCGTGATGTGAACCCAGTACTTAAAGCTTCTAAAATATCTCCTACGTGGATTTTAATGATTATTGAGAGAAAAAAGAAATAATGTCTTTTCCTTTTTTCCACTTCAGTGATGGTGAAAGTAGACCAAACACCTGTTAGACTGCAGCTCTGTGACACGGCTGGACAGGTAAGTCCTTATTTGAATGAAATAAATACAATTAACTCAATAAAAAATCTCATTATAGTCAAAGATATTCAAAACTGTGCAGATGGCGTCACATGTATATACATGTATGTTGATCTTAAAAATTAGATCACTCGCTTCTCTTTACAAAATGACGACATTCAAATTGAGAAGAGAAAAATTTGAGAATATTTCCTTTCACACTAAAAAAATACCCCAACTCCCAACCACCCACTCCCACATCTCCAATCTGCGTGGTTTCTATGGAAAATGGAAACTGCGAAAAAGAGGAGAGTTAAGGGAAAATAATATTGAAAAATCTATATGGCTTTCGAGAGAAAAAGGTATTCTTTCTATTGCATTTTCTGAATTGCTTCATGGATATTAGTATTTCATTTTTTTTTTTTTTTTGGTCTAACCTAAATAAATGAGTGTTGATTGAAAATTAAGCAAAAAGCAAGAGAGAAAGATCTCTCATGAAAAGGGGTATATGTGAATTAAAGTGGGTTAGTGATTTCTGAAAATACTAATTGCGAATTGTTGATTGATGCACGAGAAGTGAAGTGGGGGGGTGGGGGGGGGGGGGGGGGGGGGGGAAGGGAGTTTACAGAAACATGTAACGGGTAACTTATAGAGCACTGTCAACAATTATCAGCAGATGTCCTTATTTGACATGCCTCTTACTTCACGTGACAAGTTTAGGTTAACTAACAGGTGCGTTCTAAAATATGATACGTAGATATGAGGGTTTATTACATATATATCTAAATTTGTGGGTGACGTATAATTCAGATAAATTCACTTTGATGTAAAGATCCGTTACATATTAACGCACCTCCGGTGTCAGTTTCACAGTGGTCCTATCAGTTTCATAATTTTGTGCTTGTAAAATTTCAATATTCGTAATTTAGATTTTTTTGCTCTTTCTGACTCAACACCAGATTGTAAACACAAATTTCCATTTCTTGAGAATTAATAACGAATATATGACGGAAAAATTATTTCTCAACGTGCGGTTAATGGAATTCTTATGATTATTGTCGTTAAATGTGTTTGTAACTCGGTCGAGTATGTAAATGACTCAAATATTTCAAAATATTGCGGTAGATCAGGAAACAATGTGCGGTATAATACGATTTTTACAAGAAATCGATACTAATTTTGAAATGAACAGTTTATAGGTAAATTGATATAGAAATGTCGATTTTCCACTCGCCCCCTGTGAAGGAACAATTTTTCATATTCTTTTCATTTGACGCTTTCAGGAGATAATTACCCCTTATTACACTGGTAAATAGTTCATTGTGAATAAAAGCGATAACAATTGTATTCTATAGTTACCACATAAGATACCGATTCGTTTAGCTGATCCAGACAAAATTAGACTGCCCCCCCCCCCCCCCCCCCCCCTTCTTCCTTCCTCAAAAAAGGAGTAGGAGAAAAAATCTAGATTCTCCAGTCATGTTGGACCTTTCATTTTGGTCTCCAGTTTCAAAGGCGACATTTCCCTCATATTCAGTTAATTGATACATTAAAATTCCCTCGTACAAATGAGGTGTGTGGGTTAAAAGTTCAGTTTTAAAAATTCCAATCTGCGGCCGTATTACTTTTAGAGCCTGTCGTCAAGAAGCCTCGATCTGATATTATAGGTTAGTGTAACAGGTCATGTCCAGTCCATGGTCCAGTGGCGGATTATCGCAGTTGCTTATTTTTAAAAAATCGTTTTATCCAAAAGAAGGTGATAGAGTGATCAAGGATTCCATTTACTGGAGTTTTCCAAAAATGCTTGGTTTTCCCCTTTTTTACGTTGAAATTTTGCAAAATTATTTTGGATACCCCCACCTATCGTCAGACCGGGCTGACCCTGGAGCTTGGGAAAAAATTCCAGATTCACACATGCTATCCATATATAAGATATGAACCAGGAAGTGTATCCATCCCGCACATGACCGCAGAATATTCCTACCGTCTGTTGCGTATTTTCGGTGCTTGGCCTTTCATTATGTTTGATAGGAAACCACTCATACTGATTCTCAGCACTAAATACCGAATCTCTATCATCTATACATTTCCATTAGTCATCATTTGATATAATTATCTTCATTCATAACCGCCTATTGTTCTCCAGCTTTTGTTCCATTATAACGGAGATGATTTCGTGGACCTCCGTGACGCGGGGTTAAGTGGGATGTATGATACGTTACTCTATGAGATAATTTAGGGTAATTTCCCCATCAGTTTTGTCTGTTTTATCTCCACTGATTCAATAAAACATGTTTCTCGTATTGGCAAACAGATTAAGATTATCTCATACTATTTTGAATTGTTTTCAAAATGTGCCAGATTGTGAAGTGTTACGAGTATAGTAACTTATTGGCGGATCCACATTGGTGGTGGATTCTATGCCTATAGGGAACCTATGATTTTGAGAAAATTCACGAAAAAGTAGAAAAAATAAAATGAAAAATTTCTGGGTGTGTCTTCCTCCTCCCGACCCCCCCCCCCCCCGAAACATTTTCTAGATTCTTTTAAATTCACTAGTGTTACCCTAATCTTAGCAACTGAAATGAAGAAATTCTGAAGAAAAAGGTTTGATATATGCTCACAATCAATCCATCCTATTATTTTCAGGAATATATGCTCGTATATTAGGTACCAAAATTTGTAGGAAAGGGGGGATGCTGTTTAAAAAGTAGTGAATAGAGTAACACATGCAGAAATAATCTAGTCTGGCATTGTGTAAATATATGCATGTCGTCACTACATAAACGTACATTTTTGACCGTCGGATACGGGATTCCTTGCGTGTTTACCTTGTATCTAGTATACTAGTAAACAAATTATCGGCGCCTCGGACAATACAGACGGTTTAATGTGAGTGTCGCATAGCTATTTTATCCTTATCGGGGACGTATCTAAATATTTTAGCATGTTCATGACAAAAGATCGACCATTATAGGCGAAATGGTAAAAGGGGTTCCGAAACATATGTAAATCGGAAGCCGCTATTGTTCAGATTTTATCAACACATCAAAACTAACTTGTCACCCCGACACAAAATATTCTCATGGGAAGAGTGTAGATGACCAGAGGGTACGTTCTATTCAGCGAATCGCGTGTCCGGTACCCGCACGGACCTGACACCCGATCTGATTATGAAAGTAACACGCAAAAACCGGACTTGTCATGAACTGGCACCGTTTGTTGAAACAGTTTTTCAAGCCTTTGCTCTAAAACGTCATCGGTCAAGAAGGGGCTAAGTTGAAATGAAGAGTTGACAGGCAAGGTCGTAAAAATTCCCTTAAATTGATAGAATCTACTTTCATAAATCGATTTTATAGATTGTTGTGGTCGTCAACCGATATTTTAAGAATTCGTTCACGTCCATGTATTCTATTTTTAAAGTCGGACGTGTAAAACAAACACTTTTATGTTTGTTTCATGATATTTTAGTATTATACAGCCACTAACTTCAGAATATTGTCCGTCGTAATTCAAAGATGCTAATTGGTTCTATCTCCTAAAGTCAGCAAACTTTACAATGTATCAATATACTCCAACAGTTTTAAGAACTCAACCGGGAATTTTAATTGTAGCTTGATTTGGACTAGAGTCAATTTTAGTTTCTTTCAACCGAAATACTTTGAATGTTTAAGATAAAATTGTTTCTTAGTTAATAAGCAATGTTTGTTCATTCGGTTAAAATCTCCGTTGCATTATAAATACATTGTAAGAGCAGAGAATATGTTTCCCGATGTGACAAAGAGACAATATGAGTTTATTTGGCCATATCGCACCTGTTGACGCGCTGTTGACGCACCATGTGGCCTTGTTAAGCGTCAATCATCACAGCAGTTGCTCGCACGTTACGGACGTACGGGTCATGACCTGACATACCGCGCATGTCACAAAATCCATGTGCACGATGCACGGGGGAAATTTATTTAGATATGTTGGTCAGATTGACTATCGAGGCAAGGAAGGGAAAGGGGGAGGTTGCGAAAGAAAAACAAAACTCGAAACTTGGATTATTTTGATGATATTATCCCAAATTTAAGTCCAAAGACTTTTATCCGATTTAAAACAGGCAGCGGATTTGGTACATAATGTTTAAATTGTAACCCCCCCCCCCCCCCCCCCCCACTTCATTACCCCTCCCTATCTACTAGTATCTAAATTTTCATTCCCCTTTAGAAATATTAAATGCTAAATAAATACATGTAAGTACATGTGCACTTGATCAAGGTTAGGTGATGGTCAAGTCACAATCTGTACTGAATATATACCGTAAGTCACTCATTTTGTTACGTACACGTTTTTATGTACATGGGAACGTTACGCCTTTTTAACGATCGGTTCACTGTCCGGGAATTACATGGCGCAATACATGTAATGGACATAGCACATAATCATAATATACCTATATACCTACATGTATATGATTAATTCATCAGCTTGACAAGGTGGTTCGGGGTCAAGGAGAGTTCATACATGACCGAGCTATCATATCCTTAGCCAAAATTACTACGGTCTTGTTTTCGTTTGGAGGAATATTCCTGTAATTAAGGCTGATATAAACCCCTCTACCCATCCATTATTCACTAACTCGGATTGCACTCTGTCCTATAATCATACCACACTAAAGCCAAGATTGCATGTCGTGATACCGCTAGGGTGATCAACTAACGGTCAACTTTTGCCCTCTTTTCATTTGAAATATCTTCCCAAAGGGAAATTGGCGTATGGAAAATTTAGCTTATAAGATGATTTTTCGCGTTAAGCATGAATATAAAACTGCAGTAGAGAAATGATATTATGCGTGATAGAAGGAGGTCGGCATTGCTAGGAACACCCTTTTTAATATGCCCAAAAAGCACGTGTCGTTTCCTGATTTTTTTTGCAAAATTTTCCATGAAGCAATGACTGAAACAGTCTTCCATCTTTTGTACCAAACTGCACCCCATAAGTAAATAATGGAACTATTTTAACTTAACCAAAACGTACTAAATATGCACATTGCTTTAAAAAGTAGCCCCAGTAACGGCAAATTCCGGGATTTATGTCTGGTTTTGATGCTTATTGCGACCTATTAAGGAGGTATCTATGACTTTATCGTATATTTCTGTTTGATTCTGAATCACATTTTCAACAATAAAAATCCGAACAAGAAAATTTTCGAATGATCATTTTAATATTTTGAAAATTTGTTGGGCCGATATAGGTCCTGGCATGACGTATCTGCTCCTTTAAAAGGGAGGCATTTTGGTGGATTAGAATTTTACGTACAGAAGCCACCAAGGTCGTTCAGTAGGGGAATCTTACGTTAATTCAGACTTTGTTCGCTCGTACGTGTCGTCTACACCATAGCATGACAAATCGTGTTTTCCTATAACTTCTTACATTTGAAATTCAAATAAGATATGGTGTGACTCTACATAGATAATTATAATGCCATCTTTATTCCGCT
This sequence comes from Pinctada fucata, assembly GCA_028142955.1. Classification (NCBI taxonomy): domain Eukaryota; kingdom Metazoa; phylum Mollusca; class Bivalvia; order Pterioida; family Pteriidae; genus Pinctada; species Pinctada fucata. The sequence continues at coordinate 1,011,287 of AP027107.1, forward strand.
CCGTAAGCAATATATCGTGTTTATACCATCTTACTATATAGAAATTCATTCAAGTCGCGTTTCAAAGGGAAAAACTGGCTTATAAGACGCCATCCTCCGAGGTTTGGAATGAGAACAAATATACAAACAACAACACGTATTTGTTGATGCCTCGATCGTCTGAAGGTCAAAGTGACATGAGATTAATGGAAGGCTGAAATTGAGAAATCAATAATGTAATTTTTCTTTGATGGTGCATCAATGATCGATAATGCATTTTTGCTACAAGGTGAATGTTCAGACGACACGGAATTTAATCAATGTACAGTGCATTATATACAAGCTTACCTAAATCCTACTCACCCACTCCTTTTAAACAAGCGAAGTGTGCAAAATTTACTTTTCTTTTGTAAAAAAAGGACGGGGGGGGGGGGGGGGGGGGGGCTACAGTGATAGAGCATGTAATATAAATATGAACAAGGTCGAAAATCTTCTGTCTGGAAGGAATTTCTTCACCAATAAGATCGAAGGCTGGGAAAATACAAATATTCAGGCAACATACAAACATACAAAGACATTCTCAAATACACAGACAAAACACCCTCACACATACATACAGACTGACTAAAAAGTAAAACAGTTAGTGTCGAATCTGCATTTTCATATCTGCCTTTAAAAATCTCAAACTCTCGAAGCAAATTTATACCAATTTATAAAAAAAAAATTACAAAATAATATGTATCTCACCACTTCATACAGAAAATCTAAAAAATTATATATAGGTTTGGATTCTAGAGATATGATCAGCGGGGAATCGTGTTCTTGGGAGTTTTATCTCCACCAGAAAATTAGGTTATTCCAACTTCCTCTTGAATAAAAACACTGTGTAGTTTATCAACAGGATTCTTGAATTTAATGCCAAGTGTTTCTACATAAGAGTTGGAATTTTCTCCGTATATTAGGTCGCAACCATCTGTTCTTGAACAAAATTAATATTATCACCTCTAAATTGTTTTCACTCTAGTGAAATTACCTACAAGTGCAGAAATTTCTTTTATTGCCAGAAACCCCCCTCCCTCCCCCTCAACATAGAGATAGACAATTTTTTCGATTGGAAAATGGTAGGAGGGTAGGGCAGAGGAAAAATTAAAAAAAATCGGGGAAGGGGGAGCTTCTGAACTTTTTCCTTGGCACAAGATTACATTCATTCATGGTCATTGCAATAAGCGCCTCCTTGAGGAATACTTTAATTTAGAGCAAGAGTTTAATCCAACGAAACAATATTTAAAATAAAATTCTTGCTCCTACTTAAAATTAAAAGTATGAATGAACCTTTGACCTGCTTTTCATATACAAATTTTAGGAAGTTCGTTTTGGTAATTAAAATTTTTAGCTGCTCTGTAAAGATGTCACGTGTAAAAACCGAAAACGTGACAACGGTATGTGCAGGAACAAATATCTAAATTAACAGTGCATGTATTATGTAATTTGGGTGCATATTTTTAAAGCAATTGAGGGAGCAGGCCAGGTTCTTTAACGCTAGAGTTACCTTTGATCAGGGAGCATATTGCACGGGACAATATTTATAGACTGAGCATCTTGTACACAATCACATGTGACTCATTCTGTAAGCAGACATGAGAAATGAAGGGTAGTTTATTTATACTCACATTTCTATTTTAAAACGAGGATCCCAGATACAAAAATATTGATTCTTCAGAAGTATGACTTGTGGTAAGGGGAAGTGAGTAACGTTTGACGACGGCTGACTGGGTGATTTATTTTTGTAGAATTTTATCATAAATGGTCAAGTTGATCAAAAGGGGGAAAGGAGCTGTTAAGATAAGGGCCGTGTGTAGCCCTGAATCTCGTGACTTATTTCTTCCGCATGGCGAATCGCAAACAGAAATACATGAATCATTATTGAAATATAATGTATTTGCAGACCTTTTACATGTTTTACATTATGTTAAGGAACTCTTAAGGCTGTAAAATTAAGGTCGAAAGAGGTAGGGGTGCTCGGATAGAAAATCCGATAATATCGACAAAAAACGTATAAATGTTTTAATATTTTATCTAAAATGGATAAATATAAGCTAAAGGACATCAAATATGTCTACATTGTGTATCAGAAATAGATTTCGAACGTTCTACCTCCTTTAATCGGTAAATAATGAAATCCGGAACTTAAAATACGGTCTTATTCTTCATTCAATGGCTACAATGTAAGCCTTTTAGCGCGAAATACACATTGACGGAGAAATGAACATCACTCTTGTTTATTTCGTTTCTAATTCTTGTATCTTTCATTCAATCATATTGAGTACACAATGTTTGATGGATTAAAGAGGAAAAATAGTCAAATGTGCTATATTTAATGGTCAAAAAGATTGATTCTTATAAAATGCACCCCCCTTTCCATTTTTAGTTTTTCGTCTCTGGGGTAGTGTTCCCCCCGGAGATACAGAACCCCACTTTGCCAAAAAAAATTGTATCATGGATACACATCTCCAGTAAAAGTGGCTTTCTGTATATCCGGGGGGAACAATGTTCAATAAAACTTTTCCGTTTTCTATTGATTTCTATGAGAAAAAGATAAGTTTTGATCCAAAAATTAGCATTATTATGCAAAACAGATAAAAAATAATTTCATATTCTGATGGGATGCCGTATAGGTATACATTTTACCAAAAAAGGTTTTTGAAATTTCAATTTTCAAAATTCCACTTTTCAGGGCTGATTTTACGCCTTATCTTAACAGCTCCTTAATAAGCGTTTCTTCATGCTTCCACCCTAAGTAGGACAGAAACAGATTGTAAAATTGTGAATTACCTAATGGTGAGATTGGACTTTGAGCCCCCCCCCCCCCAAAAAAAAAAAACCCCGAATCATATTTTTACTCCTCGTTGGGGTTTTGCATCAAGATTTCAATCAGCGCCTGTAACATGGGGATGGGGATGGGGGGGGTTAGTGAGGAAGGTGTGAAAAAAAAACCAAGCAAACAAACCGTGAAATTTATCTGATACAGTAAAGCACGTGTACTACTACACTCCACTCCTATGTCGTCCGACCATAGCAGTACATTTCATATAATCTGGGCTTTATAATCTAAGACGAAAAAATATGGGTATCCCAGTTGTGTATTCACAATCTACACAAAGACTCGCCATTTATGATTAGCATATCTCTTTACTTACACCTTAAAAACGAAAATAAAATAACCCAGCCTTCTTTTGATCAGGCAACCGTCCCTTTCATAGTCAGTTTTCATTCATATCATTTGAAAGACATGTATGTATGAAAAACGATTTTCGTTTGAAATCCCCTTTTCAAATACAGAGGAAAGGGGCCTTGGGGTGTTATATATCAAAATAAGTAGTTTGAGTCAGGTTTGACCCGACTGGAAGCTCAACCAGATCTCGGTCACAGATAGTAAATATTGAATGAAACCCTCGCTACCGCCGTGTAAATAAATGTGAGAGATTATTTTCCGACCTTATTGATGAGCTTTCTATGCGCCTTGTTGGTTTTGCGTAAAGCAGAGCAAATGTACACACTTGACGCACGTACATGCACATGAAATGCGAGATGGTAATATACATTAACACCTTATTCTTTAGCTAAATCGAAGAAGGTCACCCTTGGTGGGAAAATCTGCATATAAAGCAAGGAATAAAAGCTATTATCACATTTTACTATTGTTTTTTATCAATATAACAGGCCAAACTCCGTCCCATTCCTGAATCCTTTATTTTTTTCTATTTTACGCTGCTCTTGTTTTTGTCGAAAGTAAAGTTTTAATGAATTTTCTATTTTTGTTTTTCAGGATGATTTTGATTCCCTGCGGCCACTGTGCTACCCAAACACCGACGTATTCCTTTTGTGTTTTAGTGTCGTCACACCTACGTCATTTCACAACGTCACGGAGAAATGGGTACCGGAAATCAGAAAACATTGTCCGAAAGCCCCCATCGTGCTCGTCGGAACGCAATGTGATCTAAGAAATGACGTCAAAGTGATGATTGAACTAGCTCATTACAAAGAACAGCCCATTCCAGAATGTGACGCGCAAAGACTCGCCGAGGAAATCGGGGCAATCGCGTATGTGGAGTGCTCCGCTCTAACGCAGAAACATCTAAAGGAAGTGTTTGATACGGCGCTAATTGCCGCCCTGAAATTGACAGAGCCGTTAAAACGAAACAAGAGCACCAGACGATCAAAGAAGAACGGTCAAAAACTAGAACCTTTGTCACAAGCGAGTGTATCAGGACAAAAACAATTCAAGAAGACAGGCTGGAAACGATTTTGCTGTTTTGTCTGATGATTCAGAAAAAAAGTGCTATTTTTATTTAAAAACATCCAACGCAAAGGACAACCCCGTCTCATTTGTTCAAAGAGTCGTCATTTGCTACGTCATCTCATCCCCAGCCAATCAAATATTTGCAATAAACCACATGATCAAGTCACGTGCGATGTTACTTGCTTATACGGATGAAGAGCAGAGATGTATGGAGCCGTGTATGAGAGAAGCTTGTGTGAGTGAAGTGAGCTTTGAGTCGCAAAGTTTGTAAAAAAAACGATAGAAAGAGAGAGAGAGAGAAAGATTGCCAGAGAGAGAAGTTTCCATTGTGTGTGCATGTATATATTGCAGATTTGAGTGAAAAATCGATAATTGAACTAATTGTCGTCAAGGAATATTTGTGCAATGAATAATTCAGCAAGTAGACTTTATTTGAACTTTCTGAATCACCTGCTTCACATTTAGTTGATTCTATTAGGCAAATCTACTTATTTTCTATTTTTTGTGACAGATTTAATAATGTCAAACGCCTTTGTTTGTGTGTCAGATTTTCTATATATAAAGGCCAAAGATGAAAAGAAAATATTGGGAAGTTTTGACACTCGGGGTGAGAATCTAACGGTAGGCGGCATGGAATGCATAGAGTTTCCTCCAAAAATAACTGCTATTATGATACATGTACTTTTGAAAGTTTTTAAAACGTCCAGGAATTTGGAGATTAAGTATAGATAAAAATGGCCTTGATGAAAATAATTACCTGCATGGTTACAAGGAACGAAAAATAAGCTCGAGAATTCGTGGGAAAAATTAAAATTCTTAAACGAAAAACTTAAAAATATGATCCTTCGCTCCTACGCTAACGACTGAAAAACACTATTTGTTTGCTCGCTTAACAATTTATGCACGACAAAAGACTAAACCTGAGATCAGCAAAGCGATATATAGACGTAAAAGATAAGATATGAGGGTATATCATTGCACGATCAATCAGCTTTGACCCGCCTATTTCACAAGGCTTATCTATGAAACAAGTTTGTCATATCGCAAAGAAATGATTTAAAATTTCCTGAATGAAAAAAAGGAAGAAAAAGATTTTTGCGGTAGACGCGACTATAGATAATATAGATTATCTTCTTCCAGCACAATAGAAAATATGTATTTTATCTGTCAAAGAGTCCCATGGTATAAAAAAAAACGAGAGACTAAAATTGTTTTATCGGTCGGGTCAATTCGACTTACACAAAGTTCGTACTGTAGTTAAATATTTAAGTCTTTTCATCCTAATATAATATGTCTTTATCCAATATTGCACTTTAAGAATTAAGAAATTCGGACCAAGCACGCGTCCATTATATTTTAAGAGCCTTGAAGTAAGTCTTGAGACACATATAAAACTCTAATAAAAAGTTCAAACGTCGTATACTCTCTATTAAGACGAAAAGTTATGATTTTAGAGTTGACTCGTCCCACATTTTCATGCACTTATCATAAAAGTGAATCTGGACTAGTCAAGTTGTAATCATATGTTAAATTTATTATTTATTTGACTGATAAAGTTCTGACACAGGCGCTCGTATCATGTAATATTTAGAATAATAGGAAATTATGATTTTTTCCAAGTGCCTGTGAATACTGCCCCAAACGTTTTGTCTTCAACTAATACGATCTTTACACGACAGTTCTTTGGCGTGTTTAGGGAAAATTAATGTCAAATCTATATTAAGGTACATGGTGCTCTATCAAAGGTAGACAACTGGTTTCTGACCGGAAGCAAAATAATGTGAATGTGTGTTGAACCTATAACGTCCAAAATTTTTCAATTTTGTGCGCAACAATGTTTTATGTTAACACTCTTGTCACGTGTTTTGTTTGCTGTGAGTTGGATATGTTTGTCACGTGACCATGTCTTCGAATATACACGTTCTAACAATTTTGTTTGCCCTCTTTTCCAATAAAGTCTATGTTAGCACTTGTAACTCAAAGCATTCGCGGGAAAGAAAAGACACTAATAAAGAAAGGAGAAAATTGAAAAGATATGCATTGAATAACTTGTAAAAAAAGTCAAAATCTTAGACAATGTTTCTCCAAAATTTCTGTGTTTTGCTATGAGGGTGCTTCCAAGCTTTATTATCTTACTAATATCATCTTCGCTGGTCAAGTCTCCGACTCTCATGCTCGCCTTGCTGTACTCAAATAATTTACATATCAGATCACAACTTCAGAAAATGTGAAAGATTCCATAAACCAAAAGTAGCACATGGTTGTCCGATTCTGGCTTTTCTGACCATTCGTAACTAGCAACTTATTTTATAGGACGCTATGAACTATTATAGCAAATAAAGTGCCTTGGTTTCATAAAGAGAGAGATGAGAGAACAGAAATCTTGAGACTTTGCTGACGAAGATGTCTAACACGTGTTTGGGGATGGTTAAAACACAAGTCTGTATCTGGACTGACAAACATGTCTATGTCATTCACTAGGAACACCTCTCACGAGGTTATTCGCTATTAATAATGCCATTTCGAACACTTCCGTTGAGGTCACGACGGAAATGCCCGGAAAGGTGCGATGTTTCATACGAAATATATGACGTTGCAACCTTAAGGTTGATAGCTAAATAAATCATGCAGTATCTCATATCACAAAAAAAACCCTTTTTTTTCTTTTCGAATTAGAAAACTTAAATTTCTTATTATCTTGCAAAATTTTGGAGCTTGTATATTAATATATGGTCACTTGATAAACATGTCGGTTGAAAGCAAATGCGGCGCCAGCCTTGAACATTTCTTAAATTCAATTTGAAAATTAAATTGAATGCGATTGAAGATTATATTTGATATGCATCCCACCAAATTACATTATATTTTCTATGCAGAATTTTGATAACAGAATTGTGAAGCAGAAATGTTTTTTACTCTTTGATGCATAATTCTATTATAGTATTGTTACGGACCTCTTAGGGTCACGCTGTTTCACTTAGCTGTTAAAGTATCAAATACAAATGTCTTTCATTTATTTGTACATTATTATTATTATACTAGAGAAATAAAATGTCTCTGATGTATAAAGAAACGAGTCTTTGTGTTTATCTAATACTTCAGATGTTACCGACAGGTGTACACATTTTTGTGTTAGATACACTGGCAGTGATCGGGATAGGCAATCAGGTGAATGTGACAATGGCCCCATGTCCTGGAACATCAATGCGCCATTTACAAAATGAATGTGCCATTGTTGAAAATGAATGTGCCATGAGCAATTTAAAAAAAACCACAAGCAAACAAACAAATAAGCTAAAACATATATAGATCTGCATGCACCCGCCGCTCCAAATGTCTAGACAGACTTTTCTGTACTTTAACATGGGAAATGGGGAACGCATTTTACCCAAACAGACTCAAAATATTGTCTTAAAGATTCGTTGCATGCTTTTAACCTGAATTTATAATTCAAAATTTGCCTTATCTCCCCCCCCCCCCCCCCCCCAAAAAAAATCACAGTCTGCTGTAAATTGTTGTAAACTACAGTATATCCAAATCTAATAAAAAAACTTTGTAAGAAATTTGCATTTTGTGAACAAATGAAGTCTACGATTTGTCTTAACTGGTGAAGTCCATTTGTATGTACATACATGTATAAAGTTTTGAAATAAGGATTGTTGCAATCATGCAATAGGAAACAATGGTGTTTTAAATAAATACTTTCATATTATTGTCTGGTGTATCAATTGATACGAAAAGTAAACAAATTAAAAAGCATGCAGAACTTAAATAAGTGAATGTGGTGAAGTCATCACCACGTTGAATAAAAGAACGGAGGATTTCCACAATTTGTTTAAAAATTTAATGCGCCACATTGGCGCACTATGTAAAATTTAAATGTGCCATTTTAGAATTGAATGTGACTATGGCGCAGGGCGCATGCTTATCCCAATCACTGCACTGGTTCTTTTAAAGTGAATGGACAATTAAGAAATTTAATATTATCATTCTCATTGAAGAAGTTAAACAAGAAGACGAATATCCGAATGATACAACACACGAACAAACATAATGCTACAACGATGAATAAAGGAGTCCAGTGAATATGGGTTTTTCATAGAAATTTGACCTTGTTTTGTGACCATGACCTTGGCTTTCTTACTTGTGAATATTAACGTGTTCCTTGAAGAAAAAAAAAACACAAAAATATAGATGACACCTCCATCAACACTCGTATGATTGATTTTTCATGGCTCTTATTTTTTAAAAAAGAAAGGAGGGAATCGCCAACAGGGATCTGTTGAAGCACCTACAGCAAAACGCCGAAATGACACTGTGTGAAAAAAGGAACAAAAGACACAAAAACAATAAACACACACATAAACCAATTAGACTAAGGGGAAATCAGTGCCGATTAAGGACGGCCATCTGCCCTGTTAGTAAGTTATGATGTAGTTATCCGGATTATTTGCGCACAACTACTTGTAATGGTACAGCGCATGCGCAATAGATGATGGTCAAGATCAATGTTGTCCCGGTTCACTGTTGTTTTGAATGGCAGTATCTATAATTATAAGAAAGCAAGAAACGTTTATTTTATGCCCCTGTATGGAAGGTCGGCGGTATATTGCATTCTTTTGTCCCGTCTGTCTACCCGAAACTTTAAAAACATTGAGCATAAATTTTGAAAGATAGGTAAACGGGCTTTCATATTTCACCTGTATATTCTTATGTGAAAATACCTTTATTTTGGTACATGTTCCAAGGCGAATGACCATATGAGGATGTCAGGTGTGCATGTATGAACACGAGTGGCCAATTACAAACAAATTAGTTCCACTACATTTTCTAGGAAATTTTGGCTTAATTACTCTAGAGAAAATTATCAACGTCACGCAACGTATGGTTTAAGGAAACCTGATTCTGTAAGAAAGATACTAAGACCATAATACAATTATTGAGATTAATATCTCCAAATTCGGTTAAAGCTTCATAACTATGTTAAGGCAATACTTCATTCGTGCTTTGGTTCCCAATGGGTTCTGCAGATAATTTGAAATCTGTAATTTTAGGCTGCGAAATTGCGGGGTTTTTTTATTTAATTTTGAACAAGTCTTTGAACTCTTATCTAGCCTTTATATTTAGCCTAGATGTTTGGGCTTCAAACTCTGACTGGTCGACAAATTTCACAGACTTTCGCCAGATCGCAAACAATCGATTTACTCGTGGGTTTTTGTAGCCGATCTTGAAGCAAATATGGTCGTCAATGGCTCTGTTTGACTGACACATTGTCTGCTTCTCGTAGCACACGATCTGATAAGTCCTTACAGTTGGCAAGTTCCTAATTCCTCCTCCAAGTTTGTATTTTTCGATCCCATCGAGAAATCAAGATGTTCGCCCATGGCTCTGATTGGCTGGCACAATTTCGACTTCTCTATGCAATCGCTGACCAGAATTTCACGATTGATAAAAGTATTTTAGCTTTATGAAATGATTCTGTTGAGCGACATATGCCCGCTTTGAAGAAAATCTATTTCTGACTTGATGGAAATAAATTCAGTGTGTCAATGAGTACGACGCAGCTGAATATAGTAATGGTGTAAAGAGTTCTTGACAGCTCTACTGTCAAAATTTTTATTTTATATTTAAAAATCTTTCTAGTATTGTATTTGAAAATAGTAGCTTTCAATCTTCTAAATACATTGATATTGGACAATCCTTTTTTATGCAAAATGGGATTTTAAAAATAAGACAGGTGTATTTCACTTTGACAACTCTTTTGTCTGAATTCTTAAGTTTTGACAAAATCAAATTCTTCGTAATTTTCAAGTCTTAGGCATCAGTGTATTCAGTACATGTGTTTTTAACAGATACACACGTACATTTATAGCATTTATAGGATCTCCTTATAAAACGTTGTTGGACCCTTCCCCCTCTCCCCCTTCCCCCTTAACGCTTTCAGCGATGTCAACTCACCATAGTCAGAAAATTTAAACGAGGTATGGGAGAAATGTATTGCACAAATGCAAGGTTTACAACTTTATCTTGTCAAACATGCCTCGGATGCTGCGTCTGACCCATTTCTTGCATGTTTCAAAAATGATGCGAAAAATCCAAATTATTATACCAGGAGCAAAATTCTATTAAACTGGACCTGAATATCAAGTCAGAGAGCCAGTAAAGCAAATAGCCAACTAAAAGATATTTAAGTACTACATGATTCATATGCTGCTTCTGACCTACATTGTCCACAACGCTGATCACAGTAGAAAAAAGTCCGAGTAAAATCAGGTTATAGAACGGAATGTTTATAATAATGCCAAGATCCAGATGCTACATTCGACCTACATTTTCTTCATAGCTGACCATGATAGGAAGATTAGGTATGCTATGTATTTTATAAAAGACTCAAAAAGATTCAACGTATAGCCTTAACCTGACCTTCGGAGATGACGCCATTTGCAAACAAGGTCATAGGCGACACAAGTTTGCAATATATGAATTTCAAGTGGAGAAAAGCGGAACTGAAATCGGACGCATGCGTAGTAAATTGTATTATGATGCTGCATCCGACCTACATTTTCCTCTACACGTGGCTTACTAATTTAAAAGTATAAGTTAGGAGTCAGGTTTGGGAATGTACAATCAACCACATAAAGAAGTGATCTAAGAAATACATAATTGAAGGGGGTCACACCTCATAGACAACCATATTTTCGAATTGGCATGGAGGACCTCCGCTCCTTTTCCTGGATAAAATATTGAATTACTAGTAATTACCACTCGAGGTGAAACTCTCACACGTTTCAAAAGTCATTCCATCCACTCCTGAAAGTACTATACATATACGTAGTAGTACAAATGTACTGCTTTACAATTCATACAGCATTTACACAGTGACTTACAATTACTGAATTCTTTATTAATTGTTTCTAAAGCTTCAAACCATAAGGAGTGGATTATTAAAGCAAGTAAGGAAACTAATTCTTTCCGGAATCGTGGCTTGAAAGGGGAGTTAACCCGGAATGTTTGCATACCAAGGTGGCATGATTTATGGTCATATGAAAAATAACACTGTAATATCAAATATTTCACAAAGGATGCATTCCATTGTACATAACTATATACATTTACATGATATGTACACCATGGATTCCCCCGTCCCATTCTTCTTTCTAATGTTACAACGGCTCGCCGACGGACGATCAAATTAAAGTTATGAAAAGAATTTTTATCATATTTCATTGTTTTCACCTTTCCTGTTATAGGATAATATTTCTGTCTTTTTTGGCTATTAGTAAGTTATTTGAATCCAAAGCAAAAGAATGTGTAATTAAAAGTGATATTTGGCACACAATTTGACCCAGTTGTGATTTTTTAATTATTCCAGCGTGACAGGTTTGCTATTTTAGTCAAAATTGTATAAATTTTGGAATAAGATCAATTCATCTTACATTTTTCCGTATGGCATATAATAGCCACCATTGAAACCGCCCCATAATTCATCTAATTTGGGTCACATTTTGGGCTATTAGAAACTTTTATACGTCTGATGTAAAATTAATATGTTATGATACGAGTTTCTAGTTGAAATGGATATTTAATGTATGAATTTCCCTTAATATAACCCAAAACCTGCCAAAAGCAAAATTTCTAATGGAGGATAGGTAATATACATATCATAGTACAATGTGTGTGAATTGGACATGGGCAATTTAACCATGCGCGGGTATTGAATCAGTTGGGGAGGGTGTCCAAGCTAATATTTTGAGAAACTTGTACCAAGAAATTGGAACAGTAAGATTTTTTTTGGTTACGAATTCCAAGCGGGGTACTGAACTCCCCCACCCTTTCCACACACATGCTAGATTCGGTTTTGGTTGGTCTCAAACACCAAATATCAAGAGAATCGGAAGAGTGATATAGGCCCACTTGGGCCTCTTTTTTGTTAACCTCAGATTCCCTACATTCCATAATTTGAAATGAAATCAGTGTCTTTTGGGAAATAGAAAAGATTTGATGAAAAACCATCAACAACTGATAAAACCCATTCATTGTTCTGCTACCTTGAATCGCGGCTTCGGGGAGGACTTTTTTTTTCATTGTAAGTCTTCTTATGTAAGACTTGAATCAATATTAACAAAGCTAAGAGGAAATATAACCATTTTATATCATAACTTTATTACATGATAAATCAAAGGTATGAATACATGTTTATCTCTGAAGCTTTTAACAAGGTGACAGGAAAGCGACGCGGGCCATACTTTGACCTTGTTGAGACAATCTGAAGAAGACCCACTCTGTGCGCAAATCACAATCCGGGTCAAACAAATGTTTATTGTAATGGTTACTTACAGCCCCAACCAGTCGAAAGTTTAACGCCGAGCTGACGAAATTTTGAAAGCTACATTCGAAAGTTTCGTTAACTATTCGTCAGCGATTTTTTGAAAGCTACTGAGATGACGAGATTTTGAAAGCTCTAAAAAGCTTTCGAAAAATCGCTGACGAAAATTTCGTTAACTAATCTTAGTTAACGAAAGATTTGAAAGCTATGAGCTTTCAAATTTTCGTCATCTCGGAGCTTTCAAAATATTTGAAAGCAATCGCTGACGAAATTTTGAAAGCAATCGCTGACGAAAATTTTGAAAGCTATAGCTGACGAAAGTTTTGAAAGCTATCGCTGACGAAAGTTTTGAAAGCTATCGCTGACGAAAATTTTGAAAGCTTTTTGAACGCTCGGGTGCCATATTGTTTTTGCAATGGCTGCAGCACGCCTCGGGCGAATTCCTCTGCACAGTTTAGAGGATGAAAGAAGCCGTTTGTGAAATATCTTTCAAAGCTTCCGACAGTCACAGAGAAGCCAGGGTGTCACTGGATATAAATTCCCTTCATTTAGTCAGAATTTGGCCGGTCAGATGTAAATTTTCTGGTATATATATACAGCCCCGACCAGTCGAAAGTTTAATATTCGCTTTCAATTCGTAAACGAATTGAAAGCTTTTTGAAAGCTTAGCTTTCAAAATTTCGTCAGCGATTGCTTTCAAAATTTTGAATACTCAAGAGATGACGAATTTTCGTCAGCGATTTTTCGTTAACTAATTTTCGTCAGCGATTCCCTAGCTTTCAAAATTTTCGTCAGCGATAGCTTTCAAAAATTTTGAAAGCTATAGTTAACGAAATTTCGTCAGCGATAAGCTTTCAAAAAATCTGAAAGCTATAGTTAACGACATTTCGTCAGCTATAGCTTTCAAAATTTTTGAAAGCTAATCGCTGACGAAAATTTCGTTAACTATAGCTTTCAAATCTTTAAAAAGATAATCGCTGACGAAAGTTTCGTTAACTAGCTTTCAAAATTTTTGAAAGCTTTTCTCGTAAGCTATTTTGTGTCGAGAAAACCAAGATGGCCGAAATCAAAGCAATCATCTTCATAATATGCTTGATGAAATAGTATTAATTTTGATGTTTATTCAGATTAAATTATGAAAATATATATTCTTGGATTGAATTAAATATTGTATCTTGTTTATTTTTATAAGTTTATTTGAAGATTCCGTGTTTCCCAGATCGGTGTGTTCCCCATACACCTACTTGGTTAAAATAACATTATGTTAATTGGGGGTGAATGGGGCCATCAAAAGGGTATGCTTTGCACTAATTAGTTACCTGAATTTACTTGTATTTGTATTACCTGTAAAGGTATTCCATCAATAAGTGTATATATGAACAACTTCCATTTCATCTTAAATCTAAATGTATATATATACCAGAAAATTTACATCTGACCGGCCAAATTCTGACTAAATGAAGGGAATTTATATCCAGTGACACCCTGGCTTCTCTGTGACTGTCGGAAGCTTTGAAAGATATTTCACAAACGGCTTCTTTCATCCTCTAAACTGTGCAGAGGAATTCGCCCGAGGCGTGCTGCAGCCATTGCAAAAACAATATGGCACCCGAGCGTTCAAAAAGCTTTCAAAATTTTCGTCAGCGATAGCTTTCAAAACTTTCGTCAGCGATAGCTTTCAAAACTTTCGTCAGCTATAGCTTTCAAAATTTTCGTCAGCGATTGCTTTCAAAATTTCGTCAGCGATTGCTTTCAAATATTTTGAAAGCTCCGAGATGACGAAAATTTGAAAGCTCATAGCTTTCAAATCTTTCGTTAACTAAGATTAGTTAACGAAATTTTCGTCAGCGATTTTTCGAAAGCTTTTTAGAGCTTTCAAAATCTCGTCATCTCAGTAGCTTTCAAAAAATCGCTGACGAATAGTTAACGAAACTTTCGAATGTAGCTTTCAAAATTTCGTCAGCTCGGCGTTAAACTTTCGACTGGTTGGGGCTGTACATTTAGATTTAAGATGAAATGGAAGTTGTTCATATATACACTTATTGATGGAATACCTTTACAGGTAATACAAATACAAGTAAATTCAGGTAACTAATTAGTGCAAAGCATACCCTTTTGATGGCCCCATTCACCCCCAATTAACATAATGTTATTTTAACCAAGTAGGTGTATGGGGAACACACCGATCTGGGAAACACGGAATCTTCAAATAAACTTATAAAAATAAACAAGATACAATATTTAATTCAATCCAAGAATATATATTTTCATAATTTAATCTGAATAAACATCAAAATTAATACTATTTCATCAAGCATATTATGAAGATGATTGCTTTGATTTCGGCCATCTTGGTTTTCTCGACACAAAATAGCTTACGAGAAAAGCTTTCAAAAATTTTGAAAGCTAGTTAACGAAACTTTCGTCAGCGATTATCTTTTTAAAGATTTGAAAGCTATAGTTAACGAAATTTTCGTCAGCGATTAGCTTTCAAAAATTTTGAAAGCTATAGCTGACGAAATGTCGTTAACTATAGCTTTCAGATTTTTTGAAAGCTTATCGCTGACGAAATTTCGTTAACTATAGCTTTCAAAATTTTTGAAAGCTATCGCTGACGAAAATTTTGAAAGCTAGGGAATCGCTGACGAAAATTAGTTAACGAAAAATCGCTGACGAAAATTCGTCATCTCTTGAGTATTCAAAATTTTGAAAGCAATCGCTGACGAAATTTTGAAAGCTAAGCTTTCAAAAAGCTTTCAATTCGTTTACGAATTGAAAGCGAATATTAAACTTTCGACTGGTCGGGGCTGTACACCATGTAATAAAAGCGCACAATATTTGCGATTATTTATAACTGAAAATATATCGTTTTGAATTACTTAATAAATACTGAAAACTTTAATTGAAAGCTTAACCGATTTTTTTTCATTATTGGTACGTGTAGACTGATTATAAATTCTCGACTCATATTTTTGCCTCACGACATATTTTCCAGCTATGATGTGATTCATTGAAATTGATTTTGATTCGATAGGAAATAAAAAGTCTAATAGCTAGACAAATGCAAGGCAGAATTATCGTTGTTTTTACCAAATCAAATTTAAAATCATGGATGAAAACCGACTTTTTGTGGAGAATTCATCATTTTTATCGATTTTCGACAATATACATGTATTGTCATTTTTGAAAAATAGGATAAAAAATGGCAAATGGCATAAATTATATTCTTATACAGACAACTTAACGATAATTTTTTTTTCTGAAGTTGTTCCAACCAAGTACATCCATGGATATTATTATTAATGAATTTACATATTGAACTATTATATTTAGGAATTATTAAATGTTAAAACCTATAACTGGTATCCCGGTTCCGCATTCCTTGTCCAACGCTTAAATTAAAATAATATATCATCAAGTCTATATTAAGTTAATTTACGAACATGCATCAAAGGTGACTTGCTAGCTGCACATTCTCTCATTATAGGATTCTCAAGGGGGGACTAATTTAACATATATTAACATATATTGCATAAATGTTTAATTGTAATTCTGGGATTTGGAATGTAGTTTGCCCTGATGCCATTCAGTGGCAGGACTTTAAATGTGCTGTATTTTTGTATTTTAATTATCATTGTCATTCTTAGTTATAGGTCGCTTTAAGAGGTTAGAAAATGTTAAAAGAGTAAAATCTAAATGTCGCGGGAAAAATGAAGGAGAGGAATTTTAGCGTCTCTGACGCCTACATGGTAAATAATATACTGTAGAAAACGTAAAATTCCTTTATTTTAATCGAGCCTTGGTTTTAAAAATATCCGTGTAATTCAACATATTTTGTGAATTTCAATCGTGGTTTGCTTTAATTGTTTTCTCTAAAAAGATGATATGATTAAATCTTAAAAAGATTTTTTTTTAAATCCAAAGAAATGTCTGGACAGGGTCTGATCAAGCGCTGATCTAACATTTTGGAATTCCAAATCCGCATATTAACTGGCAGATCTTGAGTTCTAGTTTAATGAAAGGGGGGGGGGGCTAAAATGCTTTAAATAATATATTTTTCAAATAAAGGTTGCTCGACAAAAGAGAGGAGTTGCAGTCTTTTCACAGAGCACCACCTTAATGACATTGGATTCCAACAGTTAATAAAAACCGGGAGACCAAAGTTTATGAGCAAGATTTTTTGGCAAACCCAAAGCTTCCTCTTTTTTATCTGTACTGAAAGATTAAGATAACTAGCTTTAAAGTACACCTTATTCATCAAAAGATTTAAAATAAACCTCATTCTTCTTCTTTTTGTCTCTTTTCTCTTTGAATACATCTACTATAGTATCCATGTAGCATTTACATGGTGTTTCGATAACTTGGTATTTTTATGCGCAAAAGATACCAACATGCGCTCACGAGTTACTTACATTGTATTTGCGCGCAAGAGTTACCCTACTTTCATGTATGCTTGTAAGAGTTATTGGTCCTGATACAAAGTTGCCTAAGGTTAGGATGTTTCGGTGTATGTTTCCTGAGAAGATGTCTAACGTTCGTAACTCGTGCTCGCAAACTACTAAAATTTCAGCATAACATTCCTAAGCTTTCATATTTTACAAATGAGTGAAATATTTTTCAAAAATATTCTTTCCCAGAGAGAAATCTACACCATATCAGTTATGACATAGCGGGCAAATAAAAGCGTCATATTTTGATATATTATATAAAACTTCAGTGCGGGATTTATTTTTCGTAATTTGCAGACCATTTATCTTTCGTTGACAGGGGCCGTATAAAAACATCATTATGTCATTTCTAATGGTCGTCAGGTCATATTCGGTGTACCAGGGAATTTCAAGCTCTCGTGGCTTTGATATCCATACGCGCTGTCATTTTGTTAAGTACTTGTCATAACGATTCTCTGTTACGCCCAAAAGTAAAAGAATATTTGAAAAGTGGGCATGATATCGTCCTTCAAATAAAAAGTGTTGTTTTATGTACTCAGCAAATATGTTTGAAACAGACATGCAAAATTCTCGAAATCCAAGTTTAATCATACACAGTTAAACTTCATTAAACAGTTTAAAACATGTATAGTATCCAAAATTGACCCATGTTCCATGTATGTGGAATGTTCTCAACGTACTATGCATATCTTTTTATGCCCCCGTAATCGAAGAAATCGAAGATTGTTTTTGTCCTGTCCGCTTGACTGTTTGTCCGCAAAAAAATTAACCTTGGTCACAACTTTTGAATGATAAGGGATAGGACTTTGACATTCACATATATGTATTACTTGTGGCAAGACCTTTCCGTGGATACTAATTTTTTTATCTTGTGACATTGACCTTGGAGTTTGACTTCCTTGTGAAAAACTTTAACCTTGACCATAACTTTTAAATGGTAAGGGATAGGGCTTTGGTATTTCACATGTGTACTCCTTGTGACAAGATCTTTCAATGCATTGATACCAAAATATTTGACCTTGTGACCTTGACCATGGACTTTGACCATTTTACAATTTTTACTGACAAAGATGCCGACGGGTGCATTCGTGTTTCACAAACACGTGTTTTTATTATTATTATTATTATTATTTTTACTAACCTTAAACCTTAACCAGTAGTATCAAATTTTGTATTTTGTGTTATTTAAGCAAAACGAAAAGAAAAAACAAAACAAAAACATAACCCCCCCCCCCCAAAAAAAAAACGAAATAAAAAATATGAAAATCGTGACCGAATTATTTTCATCTACATTGTATTATCATCATCCTAGACTAAAAAAAATAATGCAGGGATTGCTATAATTAACATGCTTGTAAATTCCTCTTAGAAATGCAAATATTCACGTGTGAAAATTCGTGCAGGACACATTTTCACTTTAATTAATGCATACATTACATGTAAGTATGATCAGAAGCGGCCGTATATATACATCTTTTTGTATTTCCTGTCTTTCATGCGGACATGTTACCATGTTTTGCACGCGCATGCCCTCACAATCTGATGCGTTTGCAAATTCCTTGTCTGGGAATTCGGTGAAGAAAAAAGGTAGAAAAGAATATTTTTTCAAATAAAAAGTAAATTCTTGAATTAAGCTTGTTGCCTGCAATATTTCGTAGAAACTATTGCCAATTTATTAAATATCAAATTAATTATTTTATTTTGTGTGTTTTCTATATTTATTTTGTTTAAATATATTTTGCGCGTGTATATTTTATATTTAGTTTGTTTTTACCACCATGTTTCTGTTTATTTAAATTTGGTACGATTGACAAAGGAAAAAATAAAGAGAAGGTTGAATTGATATTATCAATGTACATGTAATTGTTTAAGACGCATGTTATTGTTAAAGACAATTGATTTTAAAACTATCTTCGTCAAATACTCTATCATTAAATCATGACCCCCCCCCCAGCCACCCACCCAATCCTCTTAAGTCCTGGAAAACACCTTTTTCAGACAGATCGCTGCAACCACATTTTGTTTCGTTCTAAAACGGATTCCGATACATTATAAAGCAGTTTCTTTTCAATAGTTCCTACAAGTCATGGCACTTGTATGTTACTTAGCATCGGATGAAATGTTTCAGTATGTAATATAGATCTATAACAGATATAAAACACACTTGTCAATATCCAAAAAGGTTTATACCCAACAAATCTTTAGCTTGATCAATCGTTCCAATATGCAAGTCATTTCACCATTTCAAGATTAGAGTGCATTGTCATTTGTATGCATACAAATGTTGCAATAAAGCTTTACTTCAAATTCATTTTAAAAATGGCAATGACGAGAGTGTCAAAACACGGCAATGGTTAGGCCAACTTTGGAAATAGGTTTCGAATGCATTTGAAATGCAGATCGAGTCAGAAATGACAAAAGAAACATAAAGAAAGAAAAAGAAAGAAGAACGTCAATGATAGACTGGCAGCAAGATTGTACAGTATATTTTGTGAAAACCGGATCTTCTGTATTCCGGAATCTTGTCTACATCGGTTCTTTCTTACGGTCCCGAGCGATTCTCCGTAACGTTTAATAGTAAAATCTTTTGTGTATTCCGTATCTTGTCTATTCCGTACTCCGGCCGTCAATTAGGGTACCGATCACACTAATTAGGGTTAATTGATCACCTGTATACCGGCCTTATATAAACATCTACTCAGGTGTGATTTGGTCAACGGTAATTATACCTTCGGCAACGTATTTTTTTATAACAAAGAATTTAAGGCTATTTAGTGTACATGTTTATCATGGCGATTACGCCGAGAAAAAGAAATAATGTTGATAATGCATATCCATCTCATAAAAGACAAAGAAAAGAATTAAACTGGAAGAAAATATATCTTTGATTGACGATTCGTAAAAAGTACAAAAAGTCACAGAAGTATGGCGACGGAGCAACTACTGTTAGTGACATAATAAAAACTTGCAGTGATTGGGAAGGCCACGCGCCCTTTGCCATAGTCCCGTTCTGATAAAAAATGTCCCATAAAATTTACAACTCACTACGTCCTAGTGCGTATTATTCTTCGTGTCCCAATTTGGTTTTTTAATCTATCTAAAAGTTCTGTATTCCTATTTACGTTGTTACGTAGATCTACACCAGTAGCAGTAATGTGTGATTACAGCTTACTGTACATTGCCAGTCAGAAGCACAATATTCTTCTGTTGACCGACATTTAATGCAATGATACAATACAGTATTGATTTTTCTCGGACATTCTTTTTCCTCGTTCTGCTCCTGAGATTTAAATTTCCAACGTCCACTTACGTATCTTATCTATGTATCGGTACTTGTGTATGCGTTCGTCCGTAAAAATGACCGAATGTTACCTTATTTGCAGACTTAACACATTTTAAAAGAGAATAAAATTGTTAAATGCAAATCATTAAAAAACTCATCCTTGACAGATGTTTCCGCAAAACGTAGACAATGATATGAAATCTGTTTGATCTCTGTTTAAATATGATTAAATCTGTTTGTATTTTGTATTGATATGATGATCAATTATTCTATTCATCTGTAAAGGAATAGCAATGAGCATTCTTGTGTATATTAATTCAAATTTTTTGGGTCAAATGTATCGATTTTCTGTACACCGGATCTTGCCAAAACCGGCCGATTCAACCGGAACCAATGAAAGCCGGTTTACACAGATTATACTGTATGTCTAAATATCCCCCTCCACACCTCTGGCCTTGTACAAGTCTATGCGCGGATCCTAAATTATTTTCGGATTTTTTTTTTATCTGATCTACAATTTTCTGAAAAATTTATTGGGAAATAGGAAAATTAACATATCCAAAAGGGGGGCTGACCCTTCTATCCCCTTCCCTCCTTTCCAGATCCTGGAATTGATGTTGAATTACAAGCCAATCAATGGAAGATCACAATAAGTACTTTTGACATGAGAAAATGACCTAGAAAAAGTGGTATCTAGGATTAAAACAAGTTCTGTCTTTTGAATGTCTCAGTCTATTTGTAGACAAATACAAAGAAAAGGGATAACCTCTATAAGATATTGAAGTGCATTTTCATGATTTTTGTCTAGTTTGAATCCCGGGACCTCTTCAACAGAGGTCCCGGGAACCAGACTAATTTTTGTCATGTAACTGAGGTCATCAGTACTAAAGACTAACGGACGGACATGTGATTACTGAATACAAGATCTTCAATCTCCCAACAGATCAAAATGTACTTTGCAATTATTACCTAGCATACATGTATTGTAGACTAGCTCCTCAACACGTTAAGAGAGTTTATTTCAGAATTCAGTCAAATGTTTCTTTCTATTTGCTTTAAAATCGAAAAGAAGCAGTCGGAGATAGAAGGTTTGCAAACTTTAATACATGTCACATTTGATTTCATTTGTCATTCTGTAAACACTGAGCCCGGAGATTAAAACGTCTGCCATTAAAATGTCTGCACTTTAATATGAAATTATAAATTATACTCGATATTGCATAACATATGACGGTTGCCAAGGAAACAGCACAGACCGCGCCATCGTCGATGTAAGTTTCCCAAAATGGCAAACGAAGAAGAAAAAACTCCAACTTGTCACCGACAAATGACTCTATATTTTAATATGGCGCTTATATGATGAATCTTTTGACGTTGGTGGGTTTTCTGTGTAAAAGAGATATATGGATGTCCCTCGTGGCAAGGGATGCATCACAAAGCAAAAAGCTTTATACATGATCAGTGGTACTTGTGTTTTGAAAACTTATATCCCTGTAAAATTTCGCCCTAATAATAGAATTCAATCATTATGATAACGTTGTCACTAGAAAAAGCGTTCTTTTGTTAAACGAAATTTAGTTGTAGATGGTGCCACTGAAATTAATTAAATCGTTTCAGTGGCGACATCTATACAGCTTAAAAAGCTTACTGTGGCCTAGCTAATACTAGATGCCTCTCGAAGTTGGTATACGATTGTAAGATTTTGTTCATAACTGACTCTGTGTTGAAATAAGAAAAATCCGAACCATAGACACTAATTGATGGGATATTATAAAGCTTAAAATTTTATTTGAACGTCTAAGCTTCATTTACGATTTGAAATAAAGGTTTTCTTTTGAAAAATAGATGGATGATGCATAGAAACATAGTTGTGGTAAAAGTTAGTATGGTGACGCTAAAATTTTATTAGTATAATGACTCTTTTAGTAACTGTTTGAAATATTAATCATAATTATTTTTATGAAGAATTGACTAAGTGATGGTCCAATCCATATATCTATGACACATGACTCATTCCCTCATTTCCCCTTCTTTATCGACTCCCCGACCATTTCGCAGAAAAAGAAATCTCGAGTATATAAAAACTTGAAATGTATAATTACTATGTATGTATATATATAGTTTTTTTTATCTTTGATGTATTGTTGGTATGTTTTGGTAATTAGTAATCCCTCTCCGTAATAAAACCTTCGGTGTTCCTCATTGTTTTACGTCCCTTATCTATCACTCATGCGTTTGTCACCTGTCATTTTCTAAATTTACGTATTCATGGGCGTACCTGCTGTATCACTAGAGTGGCATATTGCACTCGTGTATACATATCTTTCCTTGTACATGTACATTATATTACAGTTTATATTGGAAGCGACTTGCAGTTTCCACTCCGTTCGTCTGTCTGTAAGTTTTATATATAGTAAAAATGATAAAAAAATCATTTCTTTGTGTTTACTTCGGTTCTTAAACTTTCAGGAGCATCAATGCATTTTGAATATTTCAACAATTCAAAATTATTGTCATTCAAACGATAAAATAAAAAAAGAAAAATCAAGGATGTCATATATTTTGTCTGTGCTTGTGATACTGAAGTTGAACAACATTTCTAAAAAAAAAATAAAATGAATAAATAAATACAATACAATAAAACAATACAACGTAAATAAAAAAAAGTCACCCATATACATTCATTTGCATAGTAGGATTCAGTCAGTGATTTTGATAAAATAAACATAAAACTAGGAGAAAGCAGTATTTTTGGCAAATTCCTAGGTGTATTCTGATCCACCTCCCACTTCTTTATGTACGGCCCCACCCTAGAAGTCTCGATGTCCCGAGCACCACCCCTCCCCCTTTTCCTCTAAAATCGACCGCTCAATAGAAATCGCCTGGTGCCGTCACTGACTAATGAACAGTCATGACTCATAGACAGGTTTAACGTTAAGGTGACGGTGAACTCACCTTTGTATAACGAATACACATTTAGTTTTGTTATCTGTTATGTAATAAGTGAATACATTAAATCCAGCCGGAATACGTTAAAAGAATGACTTAATCTGCGAATTCTCACGCGCTGATTCAATATTTTCCGTGTATTCGTATTTCAAAGAAAGCTTCCAAATTCATAGGCATGCAGGATGTGAATTTCACGAGTTATTGACAAAAAATAACCGATATCAAAACTCCAGCTATTTTCTTTTCTTTTTTTTTTTTCTTTTTTTGGTTATCTTATGCTTTAATTTCAAAAAGAAATTATCATCCGAAAATTCCCTTAAAAATATTCATAGAAACTGATGAAAATCAGCACAATGATGTGATGATGGTTACACCTGCCTTGTATCAAAGTGTTGACGCGTCAATTTTAATAGCATCAGAATGACATGTTACATGTAAATAAAAATTTGCTGGCGTTGGCATAATTTCTCCATGCAGATGAACTTGTTGCATGGAGGAGGAGGGGGGGGGGGGTCATGAAAACATCCAAGTACATGTATTTCATGTAACTGCATTAAATATATTCTACGATATGTTTTTCATACAATGTTGTTTTTGTTTTTTTCTCAGAAACATTCGTAAAACACTGTCCTTTAAAAAGTAATCACCCAGTACCTTGCTTTCTAAACCTAATTTTCGTTTTTATTACTTGATGTGATTTATTTATTTTGCGGGGGGGGGGGGGGGGCTCTCTTCACTTGTCTCTATTTTTTTTCTTCTTATTTTGTCATAAAAACGATAGGTAAATGTGGGGCAAAAGTATTTCGGGGACATTCACATGAATTCACACAATGGCCTACGTCAGTGTTCCAGCATATTATTCCAAGTCAAATAACCGTACAAATTGAGAATTAAAATCAGTTTAGGTAAAAGTTTTAACAGTACATTCTTTTCATTTATAGTTTATTGTACGTAATAAATCCCAACAGGTTTATTGCTAAATTACCTGTAAGTTGTTTATGATGGATCTAAAACTATTTTGATTTCAAACAGATTTGGTAAAGAGACGTGACATCTGAAATTGATTCCGATTTCTTTTGTGTCACTTTATTTATTTAATAAATTGGAATATTTCACCGAATTTTGACGAAATGTTTTACATCTTTTCACATATAAATTATGAGTCATAGTTTCAAATGAAATCTAAACAAAATGAAATACAAATGTATTTTGAGTGAAATGGGGTGTCCTATAATCCAATGACCCCTTTTAACTATGCTATTTCAGTGGCGTAGCTCAGCAGAGAAAAGTGAGGGGGGGGGGGGGGGGCACAACCTTCCAAAAGTGAAAAAAGCAGAACAAAAGGTTTAGCTATTCCCTCATGTTGTGCAATCCGGGTACACACACAGCCAGTAAAGAATCGAAAACCTAACCAATTGTAGTTACGGATTAGAAAGAAGACATTATTTAAGACATTAAAAAAGAAAAGAAAATAGATTTACCTTAAATTATCAAAGAAAATTTGCCAAAAAGTATTATTTAAGTTAAACAATAACTAAAATGTTACCCCAAAAGTGGGGGAGGGGGCACAAACAGGGTTGTGCCCACTCCCACTTTTCAAAGGGGGAGGGGCACGTGCCCCGCTGCCCCCCCCCCCCCCCCCCTTCTTACACCTCCTTGTTTTTCATCTTTTTTTCTCTCAATTTCTTTTATGTGTTCTATGTGCAATATCGAGCACATGATTTTTTTAAAACTTAAACCACGTGTTTGATTCAAATTTGAAATAAAAACACTCAAACACTAAAAAATAAATTGCCTTTCTGATATTGAAAGCTACATGCGAATCAATTTATAATTAGAATATTTCCCAAGTTTGTGCCTCCTTTTTTCTTTTATTTTTGTAAAAATACAATGTTTAACACACGATTAAGGTCAAGGGACCGAAAAGATGTGTACAGTTTTGTTAACGTTCTTCAGATTCTGGAGAGAGAGAGAGTAATATGTAAGATGAAAACGGATGATTCACCGAGGTCATTATACGTATTATTTAGCTTGTTTACTTTATCGTGAAAAAGACAACATTCCGTGATGTTATTGTACGATGAAGCTCAAATCAGGGAGGATACCTCACACACAATAGTATTAACCTGATCCGATACCAGGACGCTGCCGTCCCCACCCCAAGGTTACGTTAACAAACATACGTAACACAAAATTCTATTTTCACGCATTCCGGCGACTTACATATAAGACTTTCTAATTCCCAATTATTGTCAGTTGATTTGTCCGTCAAAGAAACCGCGTTAAGCATTGCCTTGAGAAATAAAGAATATTTGACCATTAAGAAGAGTAGATGGGCTAATATTGATCTGTGTAGTGATTGATTATTGTGTAATCAACAGGATCAGCGGGGATTAACTTGGCCGAGTGTGAATGATTAAGTGATACTTATACCACATCGATGAATGTCAGATATTTTTTGTGGTATTTCTGAATTGTTGTAATGAGTATGTTATAGAAAATAATGTAACTTTTTACCCCTTAGTTGTCAAAATTTATGTCGGTTATGAAAAAAATTGAGATACGGAAAAATTCGTCGTTTACAAAGACACTATTCAATCTATGGTCAAGCGTAGTTTTGATCACAAACATTTAAGTGACTGACAGAACGAATGGATGTACGATTGAATTTTGCGTAACTGGAAAAATGAGAAAAAAATGAACAAATGAATGAAAAATTAGTATCTTTTGAAGGAAATGTTCCATAGAAAGTCTTTGTCAAACCAAAATCAAGGAGATTTAAACGTAATCATCAATAATTATCAAATGACGTTGAAATTTAATGTTTCTGATCTGTCACTCTTTCATTTGAAAATTTCAACAATCGGTTTTAGAAAAAAATATAGAATCCTAATAAGGATAATCACACGTTATTACGTCCGATCACGGCTGATTGATTTTTGTAATTTATTTTCCTTTCATTGAAAAAAATGACATTTGCCAGATGGCCAATTGCTTAGTTATAATGATTTATTTTCAATTAACAAGAACAATTCTTTAGTACCTTTGAAATTAACAAGAATGTCCCTTTCATACAGTTATGTGTGGAATTTTGTAGGATTTTATTATAACGATCGGTCACGAACACATGACGCGTGTATGTATCTATACATTTATTATATATATTTTGGGTCACCACAATTGAATAACAAAATCGTGTAATCCACCATGCTTTATGTACATGATATCATGAAAGGGCCAAAAAATTACAGTGCATGAAATATAAAATCATAACAAAACTCAGTCAAAGAAAATGTGATCTACGAAAGCATGCTTAAGAAGACTTGAAGTCGATCAACAAAAGCGCCATGCCAACAACAAGAATGTTACCATGGCAATTATGATCACAAATCTCTCAGTGTCACATAGATAACGACCATGATAAAAGTATTATATCCATGTAGAATTATAACGGCGACTAGAAATGACGGCAAATTATGTTCAAATTCCTTATTAGTGTATACCACAGGAGCTCGATGCCAACGATCCACAAGAATATCCGCCCCTATTTTTTAAGGGGCGGGTGTCATACATGTAGAATAACGACAAATCTCAACTAAACCAAAGACTTCATAGTACAGCGACAAACCAATACTAAAACAACAATAAGATTTTATAAACCAACGACAAACCATGACCACAACAACGATAAAACCACTACAAAAAATAGTAACTGTATAAAGTAACGACAAACCATGACCAACAAACGACAAACCATGACCAAACCAAAGACAAACCATGACTACAACAACGACAAACCACTACAAAAAAAGTTACTTTATAAAATAACGACAAACCAGGACCAAAACAACGATAAACCATCGCTACGACAACGGTAAAACGTTACTGTATAATATACAACTACAGTAACCAGAACCTTAATCCATCATAAATTGTTAACGATTGTGAAAACCTTTTACTGAAAACTTGAAGATACAACAATACCAAAACAAATCCCCATGATCTAAAATGCAACAAATAAAAACACAAACACTCAAATACACCAATTTTCGGCCCCTTGGCCTTTATCAAGTGTAAATAACACCATCCTTTCTTCTCTGGCGTTCATTGCAAAATTACCACTATATGATGTACCAAAATTTACCGCTGTATAATGTAGCAAATCAGTACCAAAAAATGAACAACAATGCTATCTTCTATACAACAAAAAACATTACCAAGTTCTAAAATCATTTCAATGGATCTTGGGCAATTCTAAGGAGACCATGCACTGCCGAACGCAAGATGACCTACAGGGACAATTCTAGACGCATTTTGGAAATTCCCTTTGCAATGAAGATTACATTCCGTTTCTGACCGATTATACCTCCTATGTTTATGGGCAAAAGTATTTAATTTGCGTGTAAAACGATTCCAAACTTTCTGTATCGTTTGAAATATTATCCTTAAATAATCTTATGAGGAAATATTTGTCATTTTCAACGAAATGAAGTTGTTAAAAGCTGATTTGTCTGTTGTATTTTAAATTAATACGTGCATATCCTCTTAAATTGTCTATTTATCTGTGAATTGAACGGTCAAATTGAATTTTCAAATCGCTGGTTTTCGATTTGCCGGGGGCTTCAATTACATATCTCCACGAGTTGACTTGAGTGCATTTTCCGCGTTTGTGATGCTTAGCTGTTCCGAGGAATAAAAAACCTTTTGTAAACTATTCAAAATTTACCGTATTGAGGCCTTTGATCCGAGAGAGCCGATGGTCCATGTCAAAGATGAGTACAAAAGAGAAATATTTACGGAATGACGGCCGTTTTTATTAAACCATAAATGAAATGAAAGTTGGAATCGCATTTCTTTCGCATCGTTAGCAATTATTTATTCATGTAATGTCAATAATATATCTGAGTTCAAAGTTATAATGAAAAGAGCAGAAAAGTGAAATTTATTGGTCATATTTAGGGTCTACCGCAGCAGTATTGACGAAATCAGCCAGTATGACTCATGTATTTATGGTTAATTGATATGGAAAATAGGATAAAATTGACAAAGAGATATTGAATTATGAATGAAATATTGAAATCTGTGATAAATGATAAATATAATTAAGATTAAATTAAAAAAAAAAACAAAAACAAAAACAAACAACCCCCCCCCCCCCCAAAAAAACGAAAGATAGAAAAAAGCACTTAAATTTATAATGAGATGAAATATTAAAGACTTAAATTGGATCCGAAGAATATGCCTCCCCCCCCCCCCCCCCCCAGTACAAATTTTAAAAAGTAGTGCTGTCGGAAAAATCTCGAATGTGATCGGTGTTGTGTTGTCCAGTATTGTTTGTCCGTCTGCCTTTCCGTCAGTGCGTTAACATTTTGGTAAAGGTGTTGCGTTTTTAAAAGTCCACTGGGAGAAAACTGCTTGGAGCAGCAACTTGAAACTTAAGATGATGATAGACCATAATGAGACGAATCAAACTCAGCAACAAAATTTGACCTAGTGACCTTGACCTTGGAGTTTGACCTACTTTAAAAAAAGTTAAACCTGGGCGATATCTCATGAACTGTAGAGGATATGGCTTTGATATTTCACATGCAGGACCTTTCATTTGATATCCCGACTTTTGACCTAGTGACCTTGACCATGAAGTTTGACCTTCTTAAAAAGCTTTAACCTGTGCTATATCTCGTGTACTGTAAGGGGTAGGGCTGTGATATTTCACATGTAGATTCCTCATGACCAGAACTTTCATTTGGTAGTATGACTTTTGACCAAGTGACCTTGACATTGACCATTGACCTACTTTAAAACTATAACCTACTTTAAAACTATAAGAGTTAGGGCTTTGGTATTTCACATATAGATTCCTCATGACCAGAATTTTCATTTGATATCATGACTTTGACCAAGTGACCTTGACATTGACCTTTGACCTACTTTTGAAGTATAAGAGGTAGGGTTTTGATATTTTCACGTATAGATTCCCTCATACCAGATCTTTCATTTGAATTCATGTTTTGACCAAGTGACCTTGACATTGGCTTTGCCTTACTTTTAAACAATAAGAGGTAGGGCTTTGATATTTCACTTATAGATCCCTCGTAACCAAATCTTTCATTTGATATCATGACTTTTGACCAAGTGACCTTGCCCTATGACCTACTTTTGAACTATAAGGGGTAGGGCTTTGATATTTCACATGTAAAATCCTCATGACCACAGCTTTTTTTTTCATTTTGCGATAGTATACATGACCTTTGACTTTTCTGTCTGCACAAAAAAGTACAAACACTTCGCAATCCGGCCTTACCGCCATTAGCGGTTTATGGTTTATTACTCATGATATACTAGTAATGAATTACTTTTATTAATAATTCCTTCCATATGTTATAATATTTATCAGGTTTATGTATGAATAAATTCCTTTAAATGTATCAATCATGAATGGTACATTGCTTTCGGAAATTTAAGCTTGTTTAAACAAATTTTACATTGAAATTATCGATCATAGAAATTAATTCCGTAAGAAGTGATCAGAGTCAGTAAAAAATGATTGAAACGAGGAGTTTTGATGAATCGATTGCTAGTAAACATCATGTACTGTCAAAAAAATATAGTGTTTTAAATTAAAGACGACATTTGTTAGTTTTTGTTTGGAGAAAAAAAAGGCCGGATTTACACGTGCAATTCAATAGTACATGGTACTAGTACCTTAATTAAGACTTCTTAAAAAAATAGGGAAAAAAAAGAAACAGAAAAAAATTATACATGTGCATGCAAGATGATGTGTTGTCTTCAAATCCATATCTTTCTCGCTCCTTTTGAAAAAAAAAAATTGATACCCAATCTACCGTATAAATGAATGAATTACATGTATGTATACATTTATTATGAAGTAATGCCCTGTTCACACGAGTGCGCATTAAATCTAATTCGCATTAGATTTGATGCCCTTTATTCTAATGCGAATTAGATTCGCATTGCGTTCACACGACACATTCTAATGCGCATTGGATTTTGGTACATTTGCACTGAGAGCCGTATACTTTATATAGTAAAAGGGTCAAATGCATGCCTGTATGTTGTTTTGCTTATAATAATTTACCTCTTCGTAAGTTGGGCTTATGCATGCATTGCATGACGTCATTTTGAGATAAAATGACGTCATAATATAATGTTACTCTACGTAAGTTAAGAGACGCAGTACAGTTACTTAGAGGGTTCATTGTGAATGAAATCAAGTATTTTTACCTCTTATTCTATGTTTCGAGGTCCAAGGGTGATTAAAAGTGCCCAGTTATGATGGATATGTACTGTAGAATTCTAGTAAATCATATACGCATGCGCCAGATTTAATGCGAATTAGATTCGCTTTGCGTTCACACGGCAAAATCTAATGCGCATTAAATTTAATGCGAATTAAACTAATGCGCATTAGATTCCTCGTGTGAACGCAGCTAAAACCTAATGCGCATTAAATTCGATTTAATGCGCATTAAACCCGTCGTGTAAACAGGGCATTATAGTCCGTTCCGCATTAATTTCAGTTCCTATATAGACGGTCATTCCATATAGTGCACGCAGAGTTTTCCAGGGCAGGGATGCAGCATTATATTTTGAGAAAAAAATTGTAGAATGGGAAAGTGATTTACACTTCCATTCTTATCTGACGGGAAAAGCTAATTAGGGAGACTGGATAGGGTTTTTTAGTTGTATGTCCTACACTCCGTGCACCAACTGGATATTTTCCCAACTCGGAAAAACATATTTGCAGTCGGTCAAAATATAGGCAAAAGATCCATGAGCTACTAAGTTTTTTTTTTGTAGCATACGTATACCCATGCGATCTTTCAAACCTTAGAGACAGCTTTATATAAGGCAATCTCATTCACGTGCTGTCGCCGTAATTTACAAAGACGTAATGAATAACTTTGACGACATCATTATTGCCTACCCTCATGGCCTCAATACAGCAACTAGACTGTACCGAGTTTTGCCGAAAAAGAAAAAGAAGAAAAACAAACAAACAAACAAACAAACAAAATAAAAAAAAACTAAAAAAGAAAAAAACCTCTTTTTAAATTGCTAAAGGCCGACTAAATATACTGTGTACATAATGCTGACTCTACTTGAAATAAATATTACCCCCCCCCCCCCTTCCCCTCGATTAAAATGAGTGTTTTTAAAAACACAGAGTATACATTTACAATAAGTTACACAAAATACGACATCAAAATACTAAACACAAGACTACATCATGATCAACCAAAGACAACATTGGACGATCGGTGCCCTCGTTAGGCGCAAATGGTGTAGTTATCCGGAGCACGTAATACAACGTCATTGGCATGTATAATGGCGGATCTAGAGGGGCGCAGTCCCACCCCCTTAAATCGTCAAAGTAACGTATTTTTGGATTCAAATAAATTTCAGGAAATAGAACGTTTGTATGAGGCGCCATTTTACTATTTATTCCCTATTTTTTGATATCACAAATTTATTTTTTGATATCACAAATTCATTTTTTGATATAAAAAAATAATTTGTGATATCACAAAATCGATTATATGATATCAAAAAATCGCGAATTTGTGATATCAAAAATTCGACAAGATTTTGTGATATCAAAAATTGCAATTTCTGATATCACAAAATTGATTTTATGATATCAAATTATCGAATTTGTGATATCAAAAAAATCAATTTGTATTAGCCGTTTTACAATTGATTCCCTTTTTTTTTTGATATCAAAAAATTGAATTTGTGATATCAGAAATTCGATTTTGTGATATCACAAATTCGATTTTGTGATATCACAAATTCCGTCATATTTTGTGATATCAAAAAATCGATTTTTTGATATCACAAATTCCATTTTGTGATATCACAAAATTAAATCTATGATATCACAAAATATGACGGAATTTGTGATATCACAAAATGGAATTTGTGATATCACAAATTCGAATTTCTGATATCAAAAAATAGGGAATAAATAGTAAAACGGCGCCTCATACGTTTGATCCAGTCGAATTTTAGAAAATATAGATTAATTTAATCCAAAGCTAAACATGGATACATTTCATGCTTGCTAGCCAGAATTATGAAGTACTTTAACTAAACTTTTTTACCTTTTTCTGACATAACACCCGTATAGGAAAGTGAGTGGAAGGAGTTGTAGTGTAACCCCCCCCCCTAAAAAATCGCTGGCTCGCCAGATTATTCTTGATACATTTCAGTACTGTCCTCATCATGTATTATTGCGGGAGCAACATTGAATAATCAGAAAATATGTTATAAGCTAGTTTGATATGCATGTTTCCATATTTTTCTGAAACAAGATAGAAGTGCAATAATAAGGAACCCTCCTCAAGGGTCATTTGCCATGTAAACGATTTTCCGTCCGAGGGGGGGGGGGCTTTGACCCAGACTTCGTCCTGGAGCCACTAGACCCCTTGCCTTTTTTTTCAAATTCACCCCGCCCTTTTTTTTAAACCCAAGTCGCCGGCATACTTCTTTTATTTGTGGACAAAGCGAGACAACTCGTATGTTCAATTTCAGTCAGTTGTGGGTTTCTTATTTTATTGACGAATTTAGATGTCCGGTAATTCAATTTTAATGATTTTTGGCATTTTTAATCGTAATTTCAAAGGATTCATGCTATTATGACGGGAAATGCAGGCACACATGGGGTGAATAACATTCCCACATTGATGGCCCCGCCTCCTGATCCCCTCAGGACTCCGAAATCATCAGAGGATTATATACATTCCCTTGGTAGGTGTGTCCAGTTCCTTTTGTAAAAAGCATTTTGCAAAAAAAAAAGAAATAAGAAAAAAATAAAAATACATGTAAAAATAAATAAATAATAATAAATTAATTAATTAATAGAATTACACAATGAATAAATCACGTTGCATCGTATGTCAGGGAGCAACAATCTGATTTTTATTGGTGGCATGGCTGTCAGAATTGAATTGAAAAGAGGGTTTGCAAAATGTTGTGAAATAAAAGGGGGAGGGTTAAAATGAATATTCTTGAGATTTCAGTAGTAAAATTCCCAATATTGCAAAACATGCTAAAAATGCTGCTGTTTTCCCAATTTGAAAGGCCCCAACCCAGCTATTCCTAAAATTCTCTGTGACAGCTCTATAAAGAGTGCATTATATTGCGGGAGAAACATTGAATAATCAGAAAATATGTTATAAGCTAGTTAGGTCTTCCGACTTCCGTCGGAAGACCTATTGTTTTCGTAACCGTGGAAAATTGGATCAGCGATTTCTCAAGAACCCTGTAAGCAAGGACAATGAAAGTTCTCCAACGTTACGTTTGGAGTAAAAGCTAGATTGGTCTTTTTTATTTTTGGTCTCTGTTATTTTTTTTATCATGTTTTTTTAGTAGATTCAAATATTTGACGGGAGCGTCGAATTACTCAAAAGGACCGAAAATTTCATGTTTTGCTATTTGTAAGCTTAAATATCTCGTATTTTGCTATCTACAATTTCCATTCTTTTTGAAAGTCGACAGCCATGCAAGATATGAAATGCTAGATGCACACTGTAACGATTTATTACGATGACGTCCTTCACCGTCCTTCATATTTCCAAATTCAGAAGTTCATAGGAGGAAGACACTTTTTTGCTTATAATAGTAAACAAAAATTAAGCTTATGAAGTTTCCTAAAAATTTCAATATTATTATTTTTTATCCATATATCTGTCTTATTTAGTCTTTCTGATTTTTCCTATCTCTTACTGTTGAAAAGATATGAGCATCGAAATTTTGAGTTGGGTATTTCGATACACCTTCACGCCAACAGATCGGGCGCACACTAAAATTGGTAGTCCGAGTCCGACTCGAGAAAAGCAGTGTTGAGATTTTCAAATTCCGATTTCACGGCAATGATGAATATGCATTTCATAAATACATTTCGATATACACAATTTGATTTTAAAACAGTTGATTAATTTAGAAGAGATCAGCTACAAACCAGAATTTACACACAAAAAGTGGTAGTTTGATTCCGATTTCTAACCTACAAACCTGTTTCTAAACTTCAATAACTATATTTTGAACATCAAGTTTAATTTCTAATTCTAGCAAACGTTCGAACATAATTTTCGGTTGGTTTATTTACAAATTGATGAACAATTTCTCCAACATTCTTCCCTCTCCTCGTTTTTCGAAAACAGTTCTGTTTATATTGAACGATGTCGCCATGATGGAAATTCAAAATAAACTTTGAAAAAAGGGAAGGGGGGGGGGGGGTCCAAATTTGAACCTGCACAGCGAGAACCTCATGGTATTTATATATATATATTGAACGTAACTTGTTATTACCATTTCTCTTCTCAAGAAAATTGGTTCTACAGCTACGAGCTCGCCTTTTTTATGGGGGAAGGGGGCAGGAAGAATTTGCAAAAAAAAAAATCCCGGCTCTGAAAAATGCTGAAAAAAATATTCCGGCCCAAAGGGCCGGCAATTTTTTTTTCCCGGACCATGCAAAAGTAAGGATACATTGCATGATATGGAAATTTTTGCTGGCCCTTTGTGCCAGACAATTTGAAGTCAAAAAATTAATTAATATAAATACAAACTGTTGACATAGCTGTATCTACCAGAGACCTAATACGCATAGGCACAAAAATCTAGAAAAGGTTCTATTTAAACATCATACAATCTGTCTGAAATTCGCTAATTGCAAAGAGACATCTGAAGGAACGGTTATTAACTCATACTCTGTAACAGCGGGGAGTTTAACTTACACATACATTCACAACATTTGACAATTTGTTTAAATCCGGCCCGAAGAACCGGCGAAAATTTTTCTCCGACTCTGGTAATGGCTGAAAAAATGGCCTGCTCAGAAAATTGCTGAAAAAATTTTACCGGCTGGCAATAGAATTCCTAACCCCCCCTACCCCCCCCCCCCCCCCAACCCCAAATCAAATGGTTGCTCACCAACAATTATCGGTTTGAAAATTTAATGTTACTGCTATTTGAAAACTTAAATATATAATATAAATACATGTAATGTGACGTCCTTCATATTTCCAAACCAAAAATTGTATAGGAGGAAGACACTCTTGTTGCAACCGCAACAAGAAACCTTTCTAGTTTAATTTACATTTTGAGAATGTAAAAGAAAATTTAATTCTTCTGTGGAGTGGGAGATATGCATGTTCCATTTTTTTTCTGATGACAGAAGATAAATTGAGGAGGATAAAGGGCAATAATAAGGAACCCTCCTCAAGGGACATAATCCAGTCACTTGAAAAGGCAAAATCGGACCAAATGGCACAGCTAATGCAAGGGGGACAATCCAGCTCCGAAATGGACTATAAAGGATCTGTTGTCAGTAAATCTCATAGCGGAAAGGAACAAAATATGGAGGAAGTTGTGGCATTAGTTTTCCAAGATGAACTTGGTATAACACATGCACAAAGGACAGACTCCACTGAAGAAGGTTGAAGACTGGTGAAAATAGAAAAGAAAGTTAATCTTTTTATGAACACATTTTCTGCGTAGATAATTGAATATATGTATACAGAATCTGATATATATTTTCTAAATTTGTATATCATTAAATCATTAGGTCATAAGTACATCTACTTGTAAACATATGATTGATATGAATGATTTTCAGTAAATGTGTCATGAATATGAAGTATTTTTCTTGTTTCCTTATCTGTTTTGAGCATACTATGTTTTAAATGACTGTATACATCAAGATAAACATTTCCTATACACTGCCATCCATAAAAAACTATACAACATGATACAAGGTAATCATTCTAATATTTCTATTTTTTATCCTCATTTTTTTCTATTCTGTACTTGAGACATTCATTATAATTGGCTACATAGAATTCAAAATTATGAATTGTAAAAACGAAAATGCCTATAGATACTTTTTTTATCAGCACAATTTTCTTTCAAAAAATTGTCATTTTTATATAAAAAAGAATACCACTTCGAAAAATGTAAATATTTAAGTCAATATCGTTACAAATGATTTCTATAAGGTTCAATAAGGTTCATCTACAGAATTGATAATTACAGCAATGAATACACAACGGTACATTTTATAACATCAACATGAACAGAAATGGTGCATACTAATTTATGGATGGCAGTGTACATGAACATGTATTATATTTTCTATTCCTTTACCAATTTCACACTTTTTGCAAAAAAGATAGAAAATAAATTAACACACAGGATGATGATAAGTAATCACCACACCCCCTTTTTCCAATTTTACATTTCAATGTAGGTATTTTATTTTGTAATTTGAATAATATAAAGTAATTTAACTTTTCAATTAATCAATTAAAAAAATCATATAATGTAATCTTTCAGGCAGATTGCACATGAAGGATGTAAAAAAGATATTTGTGGAAAATTCATTTGACAGCAAAAAAAAAAAAAAAAAACAACAAACAAACAAACAAGAAACAAAACCAGAGTACCAAAATTAGGCACAGAAATGAAGTGTATTTTGCTCTAAAAAAATGAAATAAAGAAAGTAAAATGGTAAAAATTTGTAATTTCCCATTTCAAAAATCAATTTTCATCTACGTTTTAAAAAATTATACTTGAATAACTAGTGAATATCTGAAAAATAATTAGAAAAATTCTTTACCATCTTAGATAAAGTATTTCTATAAAGCCTTGAAATTAATTTTTATAAAAGGAGAGAATATCCACATTCAGCAGAATTTTTTAATAAACTGGCAAGTGTAATTTATAAAAAGGATCTCTGAAAAGGAATAAATAAATAAATGAATAAATATATAAATGAGTGAATAAATTAAAACACCAATACATAAATAAATAAGTTTATATATTAATTTGAAATATGAAATAAGTAAAATAGAAAGATAAAAAAAAAAAGAAGATAAAATCTTATCACTTAACAAATGATGCAGTGGCGGATCCAGCGCCCCTGTTATAGAGTAGACTTTCCGCCCCGGGTAGATCTTCCCCCCGGAAAATTGGCTCTAGAGTAGAATTTCCCCCCTAGTATTCCGAGGGAAATACGCGCGAAATCATCGTAAAAAGTGTTATGTAACGTGTTACATATTGTGTAGAATATGAAATGGCTTTATGTAACCGCATAACGGGTGTATCATGTGATAAATGTCAATTTGGCATCCATAATTGAGAAATTATTTGCCAGACACGATTCGAACAGACGGGCGGACAGAGGGACAAATAAGGCAATTCCTATATACCCAAAACTTTGTTTGCAGGGGTAATTTATAAATATAATCTCAATCAGAGTTATCATCTTCTGTAATGACTGTAAGTTTGTGAAAGGAGCCCTTCTCAAAAGAACGTCAAGAAAACGTTAAATAGAAGGGGGAAATTCTACTCTGGGGGGAAAGTCTACTCTACAACTAGTTGTAGAGCAGAATTTCCCCCCAGAAAAATGGCTCTATAACAGATCTTCCCCCGGGGAAATTCTACTCTAGAGTAGACTTTCCCCCCGGGGGAAAGTCTACTCTGGAGTAGGCTTTCCGGGGGAAGATCTACTCTAGAGCCAATTTTCCGGGGGGAAGATCTACCCCGGGGGAAAGTCTGCTCTATAACACCCCCTTTGCTGGGGGTCAAGGGGCAAATTTTCCGATTTTTACTGAAAATGGGCCAAAATATACCTGTTTTTGACAAATTTTTGGTCATTGCGGGGGAGGGATGCCCACTCTGCACCCCCCCCCCTGAATCCGCCACTGTAATGAATAGAGAATGCTGTGTCAAATTAAATCACACAATGTTTTATTTGAGAAAAGGATAATTAAGTTTTGATGATATTTGTCATTGATTGATTTCTAAAAGATATGCAATACAGTATTTTATTTGACAAAAGGGAGGTTTAGTAGGTATATCCAAACTATTCCAACTTTTTAAAATGACATATTTTGTTTTCTTGTTATTGAATCATATTTAGGTTCATGTCATTAATATTTGTTTTACTAAATTTAATTTTTAACGGGATTTTTTTTTTTTGAAAAATCGTGTACGATTAAATCCGGATTTAAAGGTCCGGTTTGAGTTTTTGAAAACGCGCACTTGTTATCTCCCCCTGGTACCATAGAAACAGCGTCGACACAGCGAAAATGGCTGACGAATCTGAAAAACCAAAAAGTAAACGAATTTTCATCAATCATGTTGATTCTTTTCAAGGGAAGAATATCGCTAAGGTAAGATACTTTTATAGAAAAGATTTACCTACAGATTTAACTTCAGCTAATCGTGTCTTTCCCTTCGAAACAGACTGCTTTTAGATACGTAGCTCGACAGCTCTCTGTTCACCGCAATGTTTTGAAATTTACTTACGGTGAAATTGAGCTGTTCTCGACACGTTGTGTAATTGGGTACCTGATGATCTAGCTTTTTGAGTTTAATCAAAGGCAATGATTTGATAAGCTGTTGTCTGACAAGTCGATCCAAGATGATTTGTACAATGTAGATTAGATTTCCCGCTTTGTGATGTCTTTTCAGAATATTATTGTCAATAATCTACAAATTGTCTAGGATCAACTTATGAGACTACATACGCTGATTATCTTTGATATGTATAGCTTTCCACGATGTATGTATTCGTGAGAATAATCCATTGTCCCTCTGTTCACTGTGGTTTAAAAATGCCTGCTATTCTGTCTTTTCGATTTTACAGTCCTACGTTCGATTTGTGCAGGTATCTGACGTAAAAGCATTGTGATGTCATTAAATTCCTTTGAAAACGTCATGTATGTAACCCTGTTTCCCTGAATTTTATGCTGGTTTCCGTAGAATTTGATGACGTCACAATGCGTTGACGTCAGATACCTGCACAAATGGGTAGTAACTCTGTATTTCGAAAAGCCCGAATTGCCTGCAACAAACTGGAGTTCTTCAAAAGCCAGTTGCAGACAATATTCACAAAGCCAAATAGAGGGGACTGATGTTTTTTAACCTGTTTTATCTGCATGTAAAAAAGTAAATTTTATCTGCACTTCGGATCTGTCAGTACCATGTATGAAAAGTGTGAAAATTCGCCATGTGCTGTAATGCACTCATTTGGATGGAGAAGAAGAAGAAAACTATTAACAGAGTTCTTGAATACTTTCATGGAATTTCGGACATTAGGGGAATTTTGTGGATCGAAATAATAGATATAATGTGAGCTTTTATTGGACCAAACAATTCCGATAAAACCGATACTTAATTCTCAGGAACTCAGCTGTGTTAATTAGCATTTGCATTGTTGACTTCAAATTTTGCAGTTTATTTTGTACAGTACATAACATGTCATGAAAAAAATCTAATTCACTGTAACATTTTTTTAATGTAACACATCATTGTCTTGTAAATTGCAAGTGTTCATGAGATCTTGTAAATTGCAAGTGTTCATGAGATTTAAAATCTCTCTTATGAATCTTTACAGTTTATCTCGCGATGCGTGGTAGGAGCCTCCCTGGAGGAGCAGGAGGAGGAAGATGATGCCAAATCTACAACCTCCTCCATCATCCTGGCACCAAAGGAGGGATGCTACGAGGTCGTGGGAACCTCAAAAGACAGGGACATGCAAAAACCAGAATTCGTCAAGGAGCTTATTAAGGTGACTTTTTATCGGGCTAGACGTGTTAAGTTCCAACTTCAGTGTTTATGAAATTCTG
Organism: Pinctada fucata; assembly: GCA_028142955.1. NCBI lineage: Eukaryota > Metazoa > Mollusca > Bivalvia > Pterioida > Pteriidae > Pinctada > Pinctada fucata. Next base: position 1,051,227 of record AP027107.1, read on the forward strand.
TAGCTTGAAAAACCACAGGACATGTTATAAATGTTTTCCTTATATAATATGATTAAATTTCCCACTACTCCAAGTAGTGAAAACCAAGTTATACTACTAACAATGCAGGACTTAATGTAAATAAATACTGTAGAACATTTAAATTTTTATACTGACTTCTAAAAATACTGGTTATGCCAATAAATAGATAAAACTAAAGATTATGCATTGCTTTTTACAGATCTCTTATTTGCACCAAATTAATCTTTAACGTCTTGTTCTTTATTTGTCATCAGTATGACAACAAGGACCAGCTGTATGAACACTTAGTGGAATGTGACATCATCGTGTATGACATCACAGAGGATCCTGATCAGATTGATGAAGCCGTTTGGGCAGTATCAGGTCAGTATCACATAGCAATATATCAAATACTTGTTAACTAGTAACTTGAAATTTTTAGCACATAAGACGTTAAGCAAATATAGGGTAATTTTTGCACTTTTAGCAATTGTATAATATTATCACGGAAATAATTCCCACCTGAAAATTACAACCACTATAAAAGACTAAAGGAAATACTCCCTATTCCGCCAAATTACCCTGGTAACTCTACATGTACTGTTGGAGTGGCCATTTTGTGAAAATTCCCCCAGCAAAAAAAAAACCCCAAAAAACAAAACATATTTACAGCATTCAGATCATACTGATCTTCATTACAGAGCTTCATTCTGACTTGGAGAAGATAGAGAAACCTAAGATGTTCATTCTGATATCCACAGTAATGACATGGGCCAAGAGTAAACCACTTGATCCTGTAAGAATTTTTATGATGGCGAAGATTCAGTTTATGGGGAAAAAAGCCTTTTCCTATACTTCATGATGATACATTTTGTATTAACCATTTTATTCTGTCAGCATGCCTAAAAACAGACATAAAAAATTTGATCTTTAACTTTTCATTGTGACATTATTATAGAAAACATGACTGTGCGTCAACACATCTAGTGGTGCTATCAAATATGACTTAAAGATTACAATAAAATAAAATTGCCAAATGATGTGATTTCTGGTGTATATATAGTATAATAGTATAGTAAATATAAAGTTTAGGTTTTAAATTGTCACAACAAATTGAGAAGTCTTGACCAAGTTAAGAATGTGCTTGAACAAGTTGAACAGTCAAAATATCAAGAGTTTCTTTAAAGGTTTCATTAATTTACCAATATGAAGTTCAGCACAATAAAATGTATGTTGTTGTTGATTATGAAATACATATTTTTAGGATGATCCAGAGATTCCCTTCACAGAGGATGACTACAGAAGGAGAAAGCCACACCCTAACTTCAAAGAACACATCAGTGCTGAGAAAACTGTCATCAAAAACGGCAAAACGGTATTTTCCCTTTTTGCCTTTTTGAGCTAACTTTTGGCTGTATCAAAACAAAACAAAAAATCTATTTGCGTAGAAAAAAATTTGTTCTGACAGTTATGATGGCATAAAAGTCTATTAATTAATTATTTCTCAGCTTCTGAATTTATTTATGTAATAACTTTTCATAAATTCCAATTTTATTTTTTTTAACCAACAGAACAAAGCCAAGTTAGTGACATATGTCGTAGCGTCTGGATTGACATATGGTATGGAGGAGAGCATATTCCACTATTTATTCAAGGTACTTCACCATTAAGTCTCGTTTACATAACTTAATTTATTGCCTCATTTATGAATCACATAATATTTGAAATGAATTTCATGACCATGTACATGTACTTATATAATTAATTGCTATTGTAGAGAATTTGATTTCTGTTGATAAAATTTTGCATCGTAGATTTTTAGCCGAGTTGCAAAACTCGGCTCTTAATTTGATGTGAGGCGTCTGGGCGTCTGGGCGTCTGAGCGGCGGTTGGGCGGGCGGGCGGGAGGGCGTCAACAATTGGTTTCCGGACTATAAGTCAACTACGAAAGAGGCTATAACAATGAAACTTCATACACTTACTCACCATTAGTCAAGGATGAGCCCTATTGATTTTGGGGTCCAAAGGTCAAGGTCACAGGACTCAGATGATTGAAAATGGTTTCCGGACCATATTTCAGCCTGTATTGCACCTATAATCATGAAACTTGCCAGAAATGTTTCCCTTGAATCAAGAATGAGGCCTATTGATTTTGGGGTCAAAAGGTCAAAGGTCAAGGTCACAGGACTCAGATGATTGAAAATGGTTTCCAGACCATATTTCAGCCTGTATTGCACCTATAATCATGAAACTTGCCAGAAATGTTTCCCTTGAATCAAGGATGAGGCCTATTGATTTTGGGGTCAAAAGGTCAAAGGTCAAGGTCACAGGACTCTATAGATTGAAATTGGTTTTCGGACCATATTTCAGCCTGTATTGCACCTATAATCATGTAACTTGCCAGAAATGTTTCCTGTGAATTGAAAATGACCACTTTTGATTTTGGGGTCAAAAGGTCAAAGGTCAAGGTCACAGGACTCTGATGATTGAAAATGGTTTCCTGGCCATATTTTAGCCTGTATTGCACCTAAAGTCATGAAACTTGCCAATAATGATTCCCATGAATCAAGAATGACCCCTATTGATTTTGGGGTCAAAAGGTCAAAGGTCAAGGTCACAGGACTCCGATGATTGAAAGTGGTTTCCGGACCATATTTCAGCCTGTATTGCAATTATAATCATGAAGCTTGCCAGAAATGTTTCCCATGGATCAAGGATGACCACTATCAATTTTGGGGTTAAAAGGTCAAAGGTCAAGGTCACAGGACTAAGATGATTAAAAATGGTTTCCCGACTGAATTTGAGCCTGTATTGCACCTATAATCATGTAACTTGCCAGAAATGTTTCCAGTGAATAGAAAATGACCACTTTTGATTTAGGGGTCAAAGGGTCAAAGATCAAGGTCACAGGACTTAGGTAATTGAAAATGGTTTCCGGACCATATTAGAGCCTGTATTGCACCTATAATCATGGATCTTGTCAGAAATATTTCCCATGAATCAAGGATGATTCCTGATGATTTTGGGGTCAAAAGGTCAAAGGTCAAGGTCACAGGACTCTGATGATTGAAAATGGTTTCCTGGCCATATTTTAGCCTGTATTGCACCTAAAGTCATGAAACTTGCCAATAATGATTCCCATGAATCAAGAATGACCCCTATTGATTTTGGGGTCAAAAGGTCAAAGGTCAAGGTCACAGGACTCCGATGATTGAAAGTGGTTTCCGGACCATATTTCAGCCTGTATTGCAATTATAATCATGAAGCTTGCCAGAAATGTTTCCCATGGATCAAGGATGACCACTATCAATTTTGGGGTTAAAAGGTCAAAGGTCAAGGTCACAGGACTAAGATGATTAAAAATGGTTTCCCGACTGAATTTGAGCCTGTATTGCACCTATAATCATGTAACTTGCCAGAAATGTTTCCAGTGAATAGAAAATGACCACTTTTGATTTAGGGGTCAAAGGGTCAAAGATCAAGGTCACAGGACTTAGGTAATTGAAAATGGTTTCCGGACCATATTAGAGCCTGTATTGCACCTATAATCATGGATCTTGTCAGAAATATTTCCCATGAATCAAGGATGATTCCTGATGATTTTGGGGTCAAAAGGTCAAAGGTCAAACTCGCAGGACTCTGATGAATGAAGATGGTTTCTGAATCATAAATGAATGAGTATCAACCTGAAATGTGCCAGTAATGTTTCCCATCTGCCAAGATCATAATCAATTCATGTACATTACAAGTCTGCACATTCATACTTATATTCCAGTTTTGCAACTCGGCACTTTGCATCTTTGATGCATTTAAAGCTTATTTTCATTACACTCTCAGATACCTAATCTTAATCGTTTTGATTTTCAGTCTGCCTGGCATAATGCACCTTTCCTTCAATGTTTTGGGAACGGACAGAATGTTATCCCATCCATACACATTAAAGACCTGGCAGCGTAAGTCTAAATTTTCAAATAACGCTACATGTATTACAGTAATACTTGTTTTCAGTTTAACAAAAAAATCAGTCTTCACATAAACTCACCGCCACAGGGCTACATGAGAAATTCTGTCAGACTAGTAGAAATTGTGTAACAAACTATACCAAAGTTTTTCAAGAAAAGGTACAATTTTTAAAAATTGATCTGCTGAGAATTTAAAAGAAATGGGAAATTGATATTTAGGGGATAAACATACTGTGTTTTGTGGTTCCGACAGGTATATGTTGGATATACTGTTGGAAATGCAACGCATGTTTCCAACAGTATATCCAACACATACCTGTCGGAACCATAAAACAGTACGTTTATCCCTATTCTAATTCATGTGACATATTTTAACTTTTTATACCCCTCAGAGGGTCTCATGTATTGCTTTAGAGGTGACATTGCTAAGGAGGACTAACAATGTCCAGCAGATATTATTGCGCTGCAAAATATGAAATACAACTGCTTCGTATTACTTACAATGGCGACAAATCAAAGTGTTATCAAGAATAAACTCACTTGCTCCGTTGTTTACATGTGGAGAATGCCATTTACAAGCTCATACCTTGTAGTTTTACGTCATAGTATGACGTCACAAGAGCGAATTACAAAGGGAAGCATGACATCATACGCAAAAAGTGCGCTAAAGCTTGTAACGTGCAAATTTACGTAGGAATACATTTTGAAGTATGTCAAGTGAGTCGGTTTGCGGGATGTATATCGTCGTTATACATGCTTGTAGAAATCCTGTGAACCAATCAGATTGCGTGAAACAAACGGAATGAATTAGAATATGCAATAACTGTTTCATAGGTTATTTCATTCAAATTTGATATCCTACAGCTACATGTATGTTATGAAACACTTTCTTTGCAGTGTGATACAGAATATTGCAGATAGCAGACCTAAAGTACGATATTTGATAGCTAAAGACGACACACATAATACGTTAGAGGAACTTGTAAAGGTATGGATGGGTATAGCTTACATTGCAAAAATGTTGATATGTTTAAGTTGGCACAAATTTTAATCAATTTGATCAAAGAATTTTTATAATTGTGATACTTCTTATTACTAGATTTTAGATATGCTTGAGTACTATGAAATTTGTGAAATTTTTCTTATACAGGCAGTCAGCCAGGGTCTCGGTACAGGAAAAGTCAAGATGATCACAAAGGAAGAGGCCTTACTGTCAAAGGATGTAGAGGTAAGGAATTTAGAGAGCATGAAATATGCAATTAATATTTACTAGAATTTAGTTAAAGATGAAATTTGCCCAAATGTTACGAATGTCATGTTTTGTTTTTCAGCAATCAGACTTTGATCAGCTGTTAGTGAACCTGAGAATGGACGCTGTGTTTGTGAAGGAGAACATGAGAATTAACTGGGTATCAGAGGCCGGTATAGTGGAAAACATACAACAGGTCATCAAAGAGTACAAAGACACTCGTAAATTACAGGTACTGACATATGATTCCTTGAAAATATTTACATGTATAAGGTATGGGCAGTGTTTTAATTCAGACAGCTGTTAAAAAATGTGGAAATTTATTTTGCAAATGTGAAAGTTTTGTTAATTTTGCATTGAATGATGTTCTACAAGATTTTACCGTCATAGTTATAAATAGAATATATATACATGTACATGTATAAAGACTTCCAGAATAATAAGAAATTTAGAATCTGAACTTTGTTAATTTGATTATTCATATAACTGTGAATAAAGGGCAAGTGGAATCAAATTTGTGAGTAAAGAAGTTGGTTTGTTTTAATAATAAAATTATTGATCATATAAGGAGTTAGCAGTGTTATACTCAGGCACATTCTTTACCAGATAAAAGGTAAAAGAAGGTTGTGTTTCTGAAGTTTGGCTTTCAACTTTCTATGAAATGATTTCTAATATTTATTATTCCTATTTACAGCCCCTGCGGATCTGTATCTTGGGTCCTCCAGCCTCTGGAAAAAGTACCGTCATTCAACAACTCTGTGAATTCTACAAACTTCACCACATCAAAATCAAGGACGTCATAGACGAAGCAATAGACAATCTGGTAATATTTATTTTTCATATGATAATTGTATTTTAAAATATTCAGGCATTTTATGTAGAGTACAAGTCAACTTGATATTCATGATTTCTCTTCCATAAAAATAGAATCTATATGATGAAATCTTTATTGACTTTCACATTATAAAAAAGAAATTTAAAGGATAACCAAACGAACATGTTAAAAGACTGGGGAAATTCTTTTGATCACTTGTTATATTTGATACATTTTGTACCATTGACTATTTAACACAACTATTTGTAAAACCTACCTTGCACCATTGTAAACCACTGCAACATAACGTAAATCTTTTCTTTCAGCAAACTTTGTCCCGCAGGGCCGACTCCGAAGACCAGGAAGACGATGACGGTAAAGCCCAGGATGCTCAAGAACTACTACAGGAAATAGAGAGTGCTAAAAATCCCGACACCGGCAAATACGACGACGCCAACGTCATCAAGTTCTACAGAGATAAACTGCACTCACAACCATGTCAGAACCAAGGTTTTATACTCGACGGTTTTCCTAAAACCATGGAACAAGCCAAGGAATTATTTGCCTGTAGGTGTTTTATTTTATAAAGGTTTACTACCCCTTACTATTATTTCATCGGAGCATTATATGCATGTATTTGTTTCATTCAGCAGAGCTGGTTCATGGGTAATTTACCATTTAAAAAAACTTTTGAGTCCAGTGTATATACATGTACAAGTTTTTTTTATACAGAATTTTAACATGTAGAACATTTACATGTAAGCTGTAATATTAAAGTATACATACACTTAAACATTTACATGTCAATCATTTACATGTAGTTGAAGAACATTTATATGTACAGCTTTTTACATGTAGAAGAGAAGTTCTTCCATGTGGAATTTTTACATGTTTACAAGGATTCACATGTAGAATATGCATCAGCACAACATTTACATGTGAAATATTTGCATGTAAAACATTTACATGGTATAATTTCAAGAAGATTGCAGTGAATATACATTTACCTTAATTTACGTTAATTGCAAAATTTTTCTGTTATTTTTTAGCTGAGGATGATGAGGAATCAGAGGAGGCTGCAGCCACGGGAGGTGCCTTTGATAAAACCATGATGCCTGAATTTGTATTTAACCTGGAGGCTGGTGATGATTTCCTCCGTCATCGAGTGATGAATCTTCCCGAGTCTGTCGTACATGGAACACATAATGACGAGGAGGGCCTTATGAGGAGACTTGATGAATACAGGTCATAATTTCTTATTGAAATTTTTAGTTATATAAATGCATGTAAAACAGCACATTTATTTCATATTTATCTTTCCTTGTATTTGAACTACCTGATCTACCCAAATCAGTAACTTTTAAAGAAGAAGGATATTTTTTACTATCTTTGAGCCAGTGGTAGGTAGGGATCGTTATCTTGGCATTCATTTCTGTGGGCTGTCCGTCTGTCTGTCCATTCATTGATCTATCTGTTACATCATCAGAAATGACATTGCAAAAAATTATTTCTGATTGAGACCTGGTAGGCATGTTATGATTGAAGAAAAACATATATAGGTAAAGGTCATGCTCATTACCAGTTTACCTATATTACACAATTTTTCTATAAATACTGTACATAGGTTATATTTTTCGATTTATATTTTCTCAAAATATTGAGATGTACTGTAGATTCCCTTTTATTAATACATGTAGTAGATGTTATATACATTTGAAGAAATAAGTTTTGAAGAAATTGATCAAGCTTGCAATTCTTTCAATATCCTGCATGCCCTGATTTGTATGAATTTGATCATTATGGTATTCCATTAAAATCTTAATAAATGGCATCTTTATTTCATCAAATTGAATGATATGATATATTACATGAAATTTTTCATAAATTGTATCTTCATAATTTCAGGAGGATTAATAATGACGAGGACACAGTACTGAACTACTTTGATGAGAAAGAATTCCATCCGGAGAAATTAGACGTAACAAAAGACCGTTCTCACATGATGAAGGATACGGTAGAAAAGATCAAGAAGAAGATTGGTACACCGAGGAATTACGGTAAATTCATAAGATATGTACAAAATCAGAGAACCAATACGTCTTTTACACGTAAATGACTGTAAATTATAAAAATTGTAGTGTTCATATCAACCTACAAATAACCAGTATGGAAAATTTGTTGAGACGTGAACTTTGGACTGAACTTTCATTTACATCTCAATATTTCTGTACGTCATAGATTTAAATGATGCCAAAAGTACTTATTGCAAAGAGGGTCTAAAGAAATACATGTATATTGTTTAAAATGCTATCTCAAGAAGTTCTTGCATGGAATGCATTTTCTTGAATTAGTGCTGTCAATTTAAAATCTAATACAGGACATTACATACTTTATATAATTTTTCTATACCCTAAGCTAGTGAAATTTTCAATCTTTGTTTTCTGTAGGCCCTACTCCAGAGGAGCTTGAGGAGATGAGGAGACAAGAGGAGGAGGCTAGAATCGCCAAGGAAACCAAGGAAAGGGAGGAGCGTGAAAAACGAGAGGCTGAGGAGGCAGCTACTCGTAAACAGAGACAGGAGGAATGGGTATGTCCTCAACTAAAGTCCTCATTATCTGTTATCATATATTATAAAAGCTACTTGTAAACAGAGGCAGGAGGAATGGGTAAGTCCTCATTATCTGTTATCATATATTATAAAAGCTACTTGTAAACAGAGGCAGGAGGAATGGGTGAGGATATTGACTCTATGTTATCATTAATGATTGCAAAAGTAGGTCAGACATCTAGGTCAAGGTCCCAAGGTGAAAACTTTGGTTTTCATTTCGCAAGGAATATTTATATGAAAGTCCTATCCATTACTAGTGACAAATTATCAGGTGTGGCACTTGAAAAGTAACAGATAAACGGACAACATACAAAGTGATCCCTAAGTGTGACTTTGCTTTGCAGAAGACACAATGTTTTCCATTCTCTTGGCTCAATTTTAATTTCACATGTCAAGATGATATATAATTATACACCTTAGTAACAACACATGGTTTAAATCTCTGCTTTCATCATTCACAGACCCAGAGGCTGAATGAAGTAAAGAAAGAGGAGTACGAGTTATTAGAAGCTGAGTCAACACCGTTAAGGAATTACTTAATGAAGCATGTGATGCCCACACTAACACAGGGGCTGATAGACTGCTGTAAAGTACGACCTGAAGATCCTATTGATTATATTGTAAGTACACACATACTTGATTGTGAGTACACATGTACTTGATTGTAAGTACACATGTACTTGGCCTTATTAAATAATCAGAATTATAAAAATCATATGAAACGAGCTTAGCATGCATTTCATAAAAGTCTTAATATGCAGGGAATTTCAAAAAGATGCAGAACCTGGCAAAATATTGCCATCTAACTGACAGAAATAGATGGTTTGAATTTTATCCTGTGATTTTGCTTGTATTCAAAAGATCTACCTCAAATTATTCTCATTGAAAACCATAAACATGTTGAATGGAAAAATGTTCATAAACTCTTTGAAAAAAATTCTTGGTGAATGTACATGGTTTTTTTCTTCCTCTAACATTCGCTATTCTTTTCATTTTACAGGCAGAATTTTTGTTCCAGAATAACCCACAAGTGGATTAATGTAATATGTTGGTGTCAGCATTATTGACATTTTGGACCAATGTTTCATCCTGTTTGTGGTTTATTTGTTATACAAATGACAGAAAAGTAACTCAAATAATTCTATTTTAGTCCGATATTGGTTCCATTAAATTCAAATGTTCTTTTTTTTTCTTTTGTTATTCTCTGTGTTAAGAAGTTAGAAAGTGAGGAAAATTAATTTCTGATATATTTCAGAACTCATTTTATATATATTTTTTAAAACTTAGTACATGAAAATTTGAAAATATTTGAAAAAGATTCATGTATGACACATTTGTTCTGTTTGTATTTATTGTCTTGACTGTGATATACTTGATGAATCATAAATTGTTTTGCTTTACAAATGAACATGTATAAAATTGAAATATTATTAAAGTACATTGAACATTACATACATGTATTTGAAAAACTCTTTTGAGAATGTAGTTAGAAGAATGGCTCTGTGTATACAGTATACATGTACATATTTGCTAACCATCCAAAAATCACCATTATGTAGACTGAATAGACCTTCATCTAAAATACATGACCTCGACATGCAAAACTGACCTTGGGGTCAAGGTCGAGATGTATACTATTACCATGATCAATATGTGTGAAATTCAAATCACTACTTCCTGAAGAAGAAATAAAGAAATCTTATAAGATTTCATACTTGTATATGATCAGGTCTACAGCTTTATTCAGCTTCATTTACAAGCCAAATTATTCTTCATGCATCCACACATATAATAACACTACACCTCGGTGTAAAATTAAAGTGAATGAACAAATAATAAGAAAGAGTTGATCTATTTTATATAGATTTTATTGCAAAAGGTGTACTTATACAAAATACATTAGAACTTTGTACATTGCACCTGACAGACTAAATACTGATTAAACATTTAAACTTTATAAACATGTGTTTTGCCCGATTCATTGATCATTTCAGACAGAATATGAAAAGACGTGTATTGGAAAATTCTACATGTGAGCTTGGCACAAGTTGCATCAATCGGACATAACTGAATCACGTCAAAAAAAATAAAAAATAAAAAAAAATGGTGGCATTGTGGAAAAATCAAAATGTCTAAAAGGCTTATAAGTATTTTCAAGCACCACATCTCTATAGAGTAAGAAATCCTTGCTCAGCTTGCTCAGAGATTGGCTTCAACAATGGTATACATACATGTATGACAAAAAAGTCAATGAAGGTGATTGTGAATTTGCAAACTTGTACGACTTAGATTGGCTTTCGCTATATCTTTTCATATTTTAGAATATGAACTAAATCTAGACATAGTTCAGACAGACACACAGGCATGTATTTACAATTTCAACTTTTCGTCTCTATGGTCGCATAACTTCCTTTTACTGATTTTTACATTTTTTTTTTCCAAAATTTACCAAGATGAGATCACAGTGAGATTTTCCGAGATCATTTTTCCACTGATGAAACTTGGTCAAGATTTTCAATACCTTTCACAATTTATTAATAGCTAAATATCAAAATATTGCCAAATCATTAATTGCTAGATAGATGTACAGGCAGACATAGAGATGGACAGACAGAAGTTGTTAACAAATTGATACTTGCAAAAGCTGGACATTGATGAAAACAAACCAACAATAATCTTCATACAATAAATTAAGGTCCATTTTGAGCATTAACAAAATTAACAAGTAAACAACAAAATCTGACCACATTGTGACTTCTGCATATACACATGGAATGTATTGTAAAGTCAAGCAATGGCGAATATTCTAACAATGAAAATGTAAGAAATGCATTTTTAACTTAATCTACATTAAAAGTAAAATAAGATATGAGACATATTTCATATAACTAAACCAACATGTAACGGTACATGTACATAACAAATTTGAAGTTATGCAGAAGAGAAAGAAAAGGACATCTATGCATAATCCTGATATTTGTAGAAAATGGTCCCCTTAAAAATGTATATTTTGCAATCATTTCTAAATACATGTATACATACATGTATGTAGTATGAAATTGTTTTATATCTGAAAATCGCAGAAGCTGAGATACATGTACATAGAAAATATCAATCTCTCTATTGCAAGTGACAAAAGTATTTTACAAAATGTATAGGTTTGTTGATTTGGTATAATTTAATTAATTACTTTTTATTCAATGATTAAGGAAAAATTAAGTTGAGCAAGACTATCTTGATCATAGAACAAAAGTTATAATATAGATTTCACAAGTTTCTGACAATATATACAGCCAATTGTGCCTTACATGAAATCCATATGAAAAGAGCATCATGTAATTCATGAAAATTTCACATGAGATTTTTGTGAAAAATATGTACTATGTACATGTAAGTTAAATTCACATGAATTTTACTTACTTCGCATGAATTTTTTTATGTGACTTTCTATGCTAATTTAATTTACATGAAATTTACATCAGAAACTTCACACAAATTTCATGTAAAAAGAAATTCATGTAAATTTCATGTTCGTACTCATTTCACATAATTTTCGTGTGAACCTCTGTATCAAATTCATGTAAATTTCCAATGAATTTCATGTAAGGCACAATTGGCTGTGTATAGGTTTACTTAAGCAGCAACAGATACGTGAAATATTCAAGATACATGGAAAACTTAATCTATTCTTAAAAGTTCAACAATAATGAAACATCTGTAGATAAAATTCCATGAATTACATTGCACACACTTTCAATTTTTGCATTCAATCTTAAAAGAGACCCAAAATTTAATTTATGATTTAATATTTCTCTGTTTTTTATTTTGTTGACTTACATGTAATACCAGTTTACCTTAAACTTGATACTAGTGGAGGCCAAAACCTCCCCAAACACATAAATAATGTATAGTAAAAAGTAAAGTAATAATACTTTAGAGTCCTAATTCCTGTTTCAGCTGAACATTTTAAGCTTCTCCAAGAGCCATTCCTCTGTAAAATCATCTTTGTCTCTAATTTCATAAAGCTGAAAGAAGAAAAAAAACACGGTGACTATGATAATTGATATTTCTTCCAAAATTTAGGATCTTGTATATTAGACATATCAATCTGACAGTAGACTTAGAATATAATATTAGAATTAGCTTCTGACTTTATACTTAGCCATTGACAAGATAACTAGCGTCTGACAAAAAGACCTTACATGTGACATTAGAATTAAGGGCTGAATTGATAAAAGCAGACTTTAAAATAGTGCTAAGTACAAATCTTACCTTAGTGATCCCGGATGTGTTTTGTACGTATTTAACAGAACCAGAATGCATCATGATATGCTTTTCATGTGAACCTAAATGTTAAACAATAAATCATTATAAAACACTATTTCCAAAATTTAGCAATGCTGATTCCTGTATTTAATCTTCATTTTTATTTGGGTAGATAGGTTATACTCAAAGGCCAGTCAAGCTCACTGGATCAGATCAAAAAATCAAATAAAAGATCTTGCCACAATGAAATTGCATAACTTGTACTTGAGCTTTATCCATTTAAATTCAATTTTTGTGAGTAACACTAGCCACTTGACTTGGCGGGTAGATAATGCAGCATCATGGATAAGAAAAATTTCTTCCAGAGGGATAAAGGGATGATGTAGATATAACTAGAACTGCCCTAAAGTGACGAATTATATCCCCCGCGGGACGTTTTTCTCTACACGGATTCATGTATGACATAGGAATCTATATATATATATACAAGGTCAAAGTTCAAGGTCAAGGTCACTAGGTCAAATGTCTTGGTATCAAAATGTAGTACTTATCATGGTGAATGCATGTATGAAATATGAAAGCCCTATCACTTATACTTAAAGAGGTATCTGCTTTAAGAACTTCTTAACCGGACTGACAGACGGACAGGGTGTTTCCTATATACCCCCCCAAACTTCATTTGCGGGGGGTATAAAAACACTAACACTCAAGTTACACTTTTTGGCCCCATGGCCTTTATCCAATGTAAAAAACGACAATGTCAATGAAACTGTCGATGTCATATACATTGTCGTTTTTTACACTCAGTTAAGACCAAGGGGACGAAAATTTGTGTATTTGAGTGTTAGTGTTTTTATTTATATCATGGATAAAGCTTACCTCTTGGTGAGTAGTTGACTGAACATAAAGGGTAAGATATTCTGCCGTCTGTGTGTTAAAATTTGTGTATTTGAGTGTTAGTGTTTTTGGTATATCATGGATAAAGCTTACCTCTTGGTGAGTAGTTAACTAAACATAAAGGGTAAGATATTCTGCCGTCTGTGTGTTTAAAGACGTAACTTATAACGACAAACCGAGGCTGATTTTCCGGTAACCGCTGCTGTATCTCCTCTATCTTATCATCCTACATAAAATTAACAAAAGATGTCAAATGAAAAGTGATGACAAAACAACAAATGAGGGTATATTAATCAAATAGAATGTAAATTAGATTTTACACTATTTTTGAAGCCAAAACTAAAAAGCATAACATGGAAATGAAAATCTGTTATATTTCTTGTGTACAACTACAAACCAAGTGTTCCTCCATGCATTGAAGAAATGAAAGTAGAAAATCAAATAGAGAATAAGTGTCTTAATTTGTGTTTTGTTATGGGTATGCAACATACAGCAAGTGCATTTATCGTACATGTAATGTGCGTTAGCTCGTTTATGCAATAAATGCACTTGCTGTGTGTTGAATACCCGTAACAAAACTCAAATTATGAATATATATGCACCACAGCTGTCTGTTTCATTCTTGTTTTCTGAAATCAAGTTTTTCTACATTAGGTAAAAAGGTTACCTGACGTTAAAATTCAGGTCACCGAGGGTTCAGTTTGTAGTTTAGAACAGCCGTTGCAGCATGTTTCTTTAGAATCTATGCATTGTTACATAATGAGCATTTTCATGCGATATACAAGCACGTTCCTTTCAACATGTTCAATAGTTTCATTTCAGGGAATTGCATTGGTTGTGCATATATATTAAATGCGATAATGTGAAAATCTTTTACTTTTTAGTTGCATTTGACAACAGAGATCAATGATAAAGGCTCACCATTTCTTCTTCTTCATCATCTTCATCAAGTTCAATCTTCATAGAGTTTTTGTCTACTTTTACTGAAAAGTAAAATCATAATATAAATAAATATGATCAAAGTAGATTCTGACCAGCATGTGATATTTTCCATTACTTATAAAGTATATTTATAAGTTGACTCCAACATTGTTATTTAATATAAACATGATAAATGTGAAAAAATGTAGTGGAGATAGTGTATCAATGTACCATGAAGCAATTATTAACATACAGGGAATGAAACTTATTGAAACTTTTTTGATAGATCTGAATTAAAAGTACTGTACGCACTGCAGTAATTGGGAAGGAAAAACCAAAACCCTGTCTTAGAAGTAGGAGATAGGAAAGAAATCTGAATGAAAAGGGAAAAATGTTCAGCAAATCTACTTGCCCACAGGCAAATTAACACTTGCTTTGCACTTTCCCCACCAAACTTTCACTTGCCCTGGGCAACGGGAATTCTAGACCCCTGCAAACATGGCAAAGGTGACGAGCCATAATTCAAATATAAAGTCAAATATACCTTACAGTGTAAAGAAGAAACCACTGAAAGCAACCAACAGACTACAGGTACAGCAGTTGGCACTTGCAGCATTTTGACAGATTATTAGTCTTATCAATATGAGTCTAGCTTACATCCTTACATATCATGTATGCTACATCCTTCTCCTTCCTAAAGCGAAAATTCTTCAGCTTCTTCACAAGGTCTTCATCCATATCACATATCTGAAGATTCTGTGCCTAGAAGATAAGGAAGAAAGGTATGTATGAAATAAGGTATAGTTATGCATGTATATACATTGTGCCTGCAAACTTATAAATGGTGAAAAATGAGGCAGTGACTCCAATCTATAAATACCGAGTCATGGTTATTTTACAAAGTTTGAGGGAGTATATATGAATCACCCTTCCTGTCTGACCATCTGTCTGTCCCATAAAGCTTATCTGAGGCAGAATTCAATCCCCACTGAAGGTATTTCAATAAATTATTTCCCAAGGTCACAACAGAATACAAATGTATAATGATAAAACCTTATCCAAGGCATAACTCCCTCCCCGAAGGATGTGTCATGACCTTGAACCGAGGACATAAGTCAAGGTCACAATATACAGTACACCATTGGTAAACACCATGGCGAGGGCATAACTTCTGCTTGAACTATGCATGTATTTCAATAATTTTCAGAAATATCTCCTCAATCCCCCGTCACACTGCACTCCACATCCAAAACCAAGTTTTAATCACTTCCGTAACATGGATTCTCATGTGTATTTCAGGTGTGTTGCACATAGTTATCACGTACACCGTCCGTGGTTGTCCGTGGAATAACATTTTGAGCAGTTCAAAACTTCTTTCCGCGTCCAACGCCGTTCAGATTTTTACCGCGTCCTTAAATCATCTGTAGCACTTTTTAAATGCAGACAACCTCTGCTTCACAGGAGACCTTTTTTGGACGTGTTTTGGCCGTGATCAAGCCGTAAAGCGCAGTGTGACCGGGCCTTTAGGCTTTATAAACGACTGCTTACGTAAGCTATAGGGTGACCCTTTACCTCACACACCAAGGTAATGCTCTTACTTCAAGGGTGTGTTTCTGGATTCATGTGAACAGGACAGTGCAGAATGACCCCCCCCCCCCCCCCCCCCCCCCCAATTCTGCAGCCACAAATCACTAACTTGACTGAGATCAGGTTTACCTACTGGTATGCTGTTGTAACTTTCTTTTATCTACCTACATCTTAAATTATGGAATAACATAGGCATAAGAAACAGTCTAACAAGAGAAAATAATATTTATTGTATGTACGAACCATCGTTCTGTTTGTTTCCGGAAGTAGGAAGATCGAGTGGACTCCTCCTACAAAAAGCGTTTTCGCAACCTCGATGCACACGTGTGGAAAGTGAAACTAGAAGTTCAAGAACGTACGAGTTTTAGGTTAATTTTGTGTAGACTGCGATGCATAACGACACTTAACAATTTTTTGAAGAACTTTTGGTATTCTTACACATAATATGTTTTTGCTGAGGTAATTTTGCAGGTGCCCGGTCCTGGACTCGAACCTCGGCCGTCTGGTCCATTATAGTCATAGCTCAGTCTTACTCTTAGAACTTGTACTGAACTATCGGTACCTGCACTACCAGAAGCCACTACACCCTTACCCCCTTTCGTTGAGGGTCGTGGATGTTCACCGCTGTGTGGCCACTCTCCAACCCCTGACAGTGTTCTGCCTCCTGTAGTGGCTTCCAGTAGTAGCAGGTACCGATAGTTCAGTACAAGTTCTAAGACTAAGCTATCGAGATTGTCCCTTTAGCTCACTCGACAACGAGTCTGAATTTTATCCGGACGGCCGGGGTATGACTCATGGACCGGGCACCTGCAAACTACTTCATTGGCAAGGAGGTGAACAATTGGTGTGTGTGGGCCAGCTCGATCTGCAGGAGAGGAGGCACAAACCCTGCCAGGGATTGGAGAGTGGCCACACAGCAGGGTACACCCTCAGCCTTCAAAGAAAAGGGGGAAGGGTGTAGTGGCTTCCAGTAGTAGCAGGTACCGATAGTTCAGTACAAGTTCTAAGACTGAGCTATTGGGATGTCCCTTTAGCTCACTCGGCAACAAGTCTGACTTTCATCCCGGCGGCTGGGGTTAGACTCCCGGACTGGGCACCTGCAAACTACTTCACTCCACTCCTGCAGATCAAGCTGGCCCCCACACACCAAATGTTCACCTCATTGCCAATATTAAGTAGTTAGTCAAACTGGCAACCTTTTTTTGAAGATACTTCATAACTTTTTCTTAGAATATATTCATTGTGATTATAATTCCCTTTTTATAAATTATCCATGCAGCTTTTATTTATTTTTTTGAAACACACTGAATGTTTTTTCTATCCTAAAGTCATAATGTCTATTGCAGTGTAATTGTGTGCGTGAATGTGGACCCCCCCCCCCCTCCCCTAAAAAAAAAAATCACTTCTACAAAATAGTAATCATATTTTGCATAACAGTACTATATTCCTAAATATTACTAATATATTATTTTCTATTACATATTACTAGTATACTACTTCTTTATTACTGTTGTATCTGTAGATGTGAAAAAAAAAAAAAAAAAAAAAAAAAAAAAAAAAATATTAAGTAGTTTGCAGGTGCCTGGTCCGGGACTTGAACCCTGGCCGTCCGGGCCATAGTCATACTCACTAGTTCCCGAGTGAGCTAAAGGGACATCCCGATAGCTCAGTCTTAGAACTAAATGTACTGAACTATCGGTACTTGCACTACCACGGAAGCCACTACATTACTTTGTAGTGAATATCCTGCTCTTGGCCCCTCTGAATGCATGTTTTTCAGTTTACAAGAACCATACCTGTCAACTTTTTTCAGACCAAAGAGGGTCAATGACCCTCTTTGGGAAATGAAAAAGAGGGTCATAGTGCGCGAACCAAAATCGCGACCTTTTGCTTGTGTCATTATGAATAAAATTTACCCCCCCCCCCCCCCAAAAAAAAATACATGTCAGGTCAATAAAGTTCATTTTACTGTAAGACATCTAAAGCATTTATTTAAAGTAATACTGCATAATCATGATATTGTAGCACATGTGTAAAATTTTAGGACTTCATTAATTAAGGCCTAAAGGATCATAATTGAATTTGTTAGGCTAGATAATATATTTTTATTCAGTTACATGTATTGCTATACCATGATGAAGATTTTATGTGAAATGAACTCTACAATTTCACTGCTTCAATTGTTTTAAACACTATAAAACATTCGTTCCTTTTCGTCTGCATAAATCTCCGTGTTTACGTTCGTCTTCCCATTGACATTTCCATAATAATGATTCCCGGGTCAGCAACGAAAAATCGGGTGAAAGGCATGACCCGCGCGGGTGATAAAAAAAAATCGGGTCAAAGGGTAAAAAAGCGGGACTGATCCGCCGAAATCGGGTCAGTTGACAGATATGACAAGAACAGATTTTTTTTTTTAGAAATGCTCATGCATATACCACTTAGAGGAAGGTGGGCATTAAACGAAGAAAACTTCAAAAGGAGCTATTATAGCTCCATCGGGCTATAAAAGCTAGATCAAGCAATTGCTTACTAAGATTTTTCAGTACAAAATTAAACTAAAATTAGAATTTTTGAAAAATATTCACTCTTCACTGATTCCATTTGTACTCGCTATATATTAAAGAATTTAACATGAAACATAAATTCAAATATGGACCGATGATGAGCAACAAGATTTTGAAAATATGAAAAGTTTGAGGTTCCCTATCTCCTTATCAATTGATATTTCTACGTGAGTTTCTATATAAAATTTACAGTATTTTATCAGTACTGGTGCGACTTTTAAACAAAATTTAAATGTAGTAAATTTTTTATTTTTTTCTGAAGAAAAAATGAGTTTTATGATAGCTACATGGAGCTATTATAGCGCGATCGAACTATTTATAGCTAGATCTGAAGATTTCCCCAACCTGTTAAATGGGGTAGTACTCCGCCCCTTAGATAATAGAAGGTAATGGTAATGGCCTGGCATAAATACTCTGTAACGGGCAGTTGGTGAATGAGTTCCCTGCAAAATAATGTAAGATCAATACAGCCAACTGCGGGGTGTCTGAAGGGAAGAATGTCTCTTTCCCCAGCCCCAAAACAGACAAAAATTTCAACCAGCAGGAGAAACAAACGCTAAAAATATACCAAATGCAGTTCTTTCGAGATTTCCTTTTGCATGTTGGTTAGAGGTGTGCTTTATTACCGGTATACTGGGATTTTGCGATATGTCCCTCAACGATAATATATCGCGATATAAGAATCAAATATGAGTATTTTATGATATATCAAAATACATATGAAAACGCTTGAAATATAGAAATTACCTCTGAAAAACTGCATATCTATACAAATTCTGTTGACCAAATCATGGCGGGGGGTGTACAAAGTCATCAAAAATGCAATTTAGGTAAAAGCTGATCATGCCTTATTTTTGGAAACAATTTGGTAATAAAAACATAAGAATTACTGAAAACTTGTTTTTTATACTTGTTTCTTCATTAAGTCAGAATCTACAGTATGGATTTTTCTTTTATCAAATAGTAGACAATAATATGTCTACAATAAATTTAACTTTTCAATTAGATTTCAGTGTAGTTTACTGTAGTTTTCTAAACTCTTCTGTCAATTTCTTATAACTTTACGCACTTTCAATACATGTATATCGCAAATGAAAAATATTGCAGTATATCGTAATAATGATTTTCACTGGCAATACCCAACTGTAATGTTGGTTATTTTTCTAAATACATGCACCTAAATTAAGATACATATTGGCTCTATTTCAGACGGACATAAAGGTTGAGATGGATGCGGAAACAGTCCTTTCGCTGATCGGGGAGAGTGGAGCCCTGGATGTGGACAAACTTGTTGTAGACATAACGGACAAATTGATCCAACTTTACAAAAACAACAAGCTGTTCGAGCCGGAATTCCAACAGAAACTACCATTTCTTTCCAACATCATAAGTAGTGTGAATGCCAAAGACACACTTAAAGTATCTCTTGATAATGTTTTGACGATAATCAGGGCCTTAGCCATGCCGGTTCTACAGAAAATAAATCCGCTGTATGACAGCCGCGAGGATAGTATGTCTACTGTAGTCCAGATGGCAGCACTGTTGGTATTGTGTTTGAATCAGACGCCGGTACCAAACAGCATGTGGGTACTACAGCAGTGTCTGAGATCCATGAGGTACCACATTCGTGAGTCAGCTCACGTAACGAACTACGCTGACCACTCACGTGAAAATATCCTCGATATTCACTGTTCCCTGGAGATTCTTCATTGTTACGCAGGTATTATGACTATATTCTACATTCATGATATTAGTTGAGTCAAAAACCTTTATTATCTGTAATAATAACATTTGTAATCTAATTCCATAAATTCAAATCATTACATGTCATAAGAGTTGCATTTTCTATCTGTACTGGCTGCAAGTAAGTGAAAGGAGATGCAGTATGGGAAAAAGTTCACTGTGACTTAATTGTATTCAAAGTATTTATTTCACATTATTTTCAGGAACCATGGACGAGAAAAGTGAGAGTCAAGAAATGAATCAGCGAATGGACCAAGTGATGGATGATCTATTTATAGAATGCCTCAATACGGTGTCGGAGTTCTCAAACAAAACTGTCGTTGCTCTGGCACAGTTGTGCATTACCAAACTTCTAAAAAAAGATCCTGATAAACTCCTATATAGGTTGACCTTAACATGGGAGGTAATTCAAAGAATCTGGAAGGAAAACAAAAATAGCGATAAACTTTTGATGATTTTATGTGCGCTATCAAATCACTTCTTCCCAGTGAGTGGTACTCATTGTGGCATTGACTTGAGGGCTGGCAAAGAGAGCGGCAAATTTTGGCAGATTCTGCAGAATGGAATTTCCCACAAGAATCCTCTGACTAGAAAACGTGCGATGTACCTTTTAAAGAGGATTACGGACATCTGCGGAACGGTTGGAGCCGATGTAGGGAGTCAGCCAAGTAGAGTTAAAACAAATGCAGAATCCAAAGAGGTGTCTGGCGTATTTTGGTGGCGGAAATCGGAACAACAACAACTTTGTAAGATCTGGGAAGATTTTGTGATGCTGATAGAAACATTGGAAGAGAAACAGGTAGAACTTAATATGCTTAAGTTCCATCTTGTAATTATCCCCTCGCAACATAGTTGCAGGGGGATATAGTAACGCAGTCTTTCCTGTGTAAGTGAGTGTGTACGATGGTGCGTATGTTCTTGTGTGCATCACAAAATCCTTGTTTACAGCCTAGAGGATGCAGTTTTGATTGGATTTTAACCAAACTCTATACACTGATATTTTATGACAATAGGAAGAACTCTATTTATTTTCAAGGTCATAGCTAAAAGGTGAAGGTTACAGATTGGAAAAGGTCAAAATACTTGTATACAGCCTAGAGGGTGCAGTTTTGATTGGAATTTAACCAAACTTCATACACTGATAGCTTATGACAAGAGGAAAAACCATATAGATTTTCAAGGTCAAAGGTCGAGGTCACAGATTGGAAAGGTCAAAGTCCTTGTATATAGCCTAGAGGATGCAGTTTTGATTGGATTTTGACCAAACTCCATACACTGATAGTTTATGACAAGAGGAAGAACCCTATTGAATTTCAAGGTCATAGGTCAGAGCAACTTGCAACAAGGTCATAGGCGGCACAGGCTTGCAATATAACCTCGCCGTCATCGCTATTTTCCTACGCCTTTTCACGCAATGATAAAACCCGAGAGGCATCGCAAGTACCGCATGTCGTCACAGTGACGTCATTCGGACATCTGACGTAAACAGTGCAAAAATTTCAAAGGCAAAGGCACATAATTATTTAAGTGTTTAGGGGCGAGAAAATGGGCAATGATGGAAACGATTGTTTTCATGATGTGGGAAAATCTACAAGACTCACGTCTAAAGACGGTAGGTTTCGATTTATAGCTAGAATTTGTATTTTTACTGGAGACTTCTCGCTCAGCTGATCGTGTTGGCAACGTACCAAGGAAGAAAGAATCCCTGATACTGCATCGTATTGCATCGAAAGAAAAGCATTGCATGTACAATGTATATCTCATAAATGTAGTCAAACCTGATGGTATATACTTGCGATACTTTATTCCAAAATATGAAGCCCCAGTTCCAGTCTGCAAGAATCTTGCAGACAAACAATAGGCGATGACGGCAGAGGTAGATTTCAAAGTGAAGAAAAGCGGAACTGAAATCGGACGCATGCGTAGGAGATTGAGGTCAGAGGTCAAGGTCACAGATTGGAAAAGGTCAAAATTCTTGTAAACAGCCTAGAGGGTGCAGTTTTGATTGGATCTTAACCAAACTTCATACACTGATTGCTTATGGCAAAAGGAAGAACCCTCTTGTTTTTCAAGGTCATAAGTCAGAGGTCAAGGTCATAGATTGGAAAAGGTCAATATCATTGTATACAGCCTAGAGGGTGCAGTTTTGATTGGATCTTAACCAAACTTCATACACTAATTGCTTATGACAAGAGGAAGAGACCTATTGATTTTCAAGGTAATAGGTCAATGCTACCATTTGTGTTGCCTAGGTTTTTTTTATTTACATGTGAATATCAGAAACAGGAAGGACTTAATATGCTTAAGTTCCTTCTTCTTATTGTTTGTTTACATGTGAATATCAGAAACAGGTAGGACTTAACATGCTTATGTTCCTTCTTCTTGTTATTTATTTACATGTGAATATCAGAAACAGGTAGGACTTAACATGCTTATGTTCCTTCTTCTTGTTATTTATTTACATGTGAATATCAGAAACAGGTAGGACTTAACATGCTTATGTTCCTTCTTCTTGTTATTTATTTACATGTGAATATCAGAAACAGGTACTGTAGGACTTAACATGCTTATGTTCCTTCTTCTTGTTATTTATTTACATGTGAACACTGTACTTTCACAGTGAATGATGGCTATTTTGTAAAATATATAAAAGCATATTTTCAAACTGACACACTAAACTTTGTGAGCTAATAAGTGCTCAAGCTCTGTCTTTCTCAATCTGATAAAAATCAGATCTACTTGTTCCTTGTTATTTTGAGTTATTCGTCAAGATAACTCAGAATAACGAGGAACAAGTACATCTGATTTAAATGAGATTGCATCTTCTGTCCATTTTTCTGTCTTTCAAAGGATAATAAAAGTCAATATAGTATATATACATTATATTTAATTTTTTTTTTTACCAGGATAGTGAAATATGTATACCCGAGCTATTGTCTGTACTTGCAGTTCTAAGTATTAAAGTAATTCATGATTTTGTAGGAATTTACATGATGTAGAATTATTGTGATGATATTGTTTACTATTTCAGGTTCATGTTATCAAACCTTTACTACCAAGACTACAGTCTCTCATCCAGGCATCACAGTATGATCAGAAAAGTAAGTTATATACCGTATTATTCTAACACACTCTGTCTGTAACGTACATTCTGATGTCAAACCTTTACTACCAAGACTACAGTCTCTCATCCAGGCATCGCAGTATGATCTGAAAAGTAAGTTATATACCGTTTTATTCTAACACTCTGTCTGTAACGTACATTCTGATGTCAAACCTTTACTACCAAGACTACAGTCTCTCATCCAGGTATCACAGTGTGATCAGAAAAGTAAGTTATATACCGTTTTATTCTAACACACTCTGTCTGTAACGTACATTCTGATGTCAAACCTTTACTACCTAGACTGCAGTCTCTCATCCAGGCATCACAGTATGATCAGAAAAGTAAGTTATATACCGTTTTATTCTAACACACTCTGTCTGTAACGTACATTCTGATGTCAAACCTTTACTACCTAGACTGCAGTCTCTCATCCAGGCATCACAGTATGATCAGAAAAGTAAGTTATATACCGTTTTATTCTAACACACTCTGTCTGTAACGTACATTCTGATGTCAAACCTTTGCTACCAAGACTACAGTCTCTCATCCAGGCATCACAGTATGATCAGAAAAGTAAGTTATATACCGTTTTATTCTAACACACTCTGTCTGTAACGTACATTCTGATGTCAAACCTTTACTACCAAGACTACAGTCTCTCATCCAGGCATCACAGTGTGATCAGAAAAGTAAGTTATATACCGTTTTATTCTAACACTCTGTCTGTAACGTACATTCTGATGTCAAACCTTTACTACCAAGACTACAGTCTCTCATCCAGCAATGTCCAGGCATCACAGTATGATCAGAAAAGTAAGTTATATACCGTTTTATTCTAACACACTCTGTCTGTAACATACATTCTGATGTTAAACCTTTACTACCAAGACTACAGTCTCTCATCCAGGCATCGCAGTATGATCAGAAAAGTAAGTTATATACCGTTTTATTCTAACGCTCTGTCTGTAACGTACATTCTGATGTCTAACCTTTACTACCAAGACTACAGTCTCTCATCCAGGCATCGCAGTATGATCAGAAAAGCAAGTTATATTGTTAAATTCTAGAATGATCTGATTGTTTGAACAAATTCAAGGAAAAAGCTCATAATTTCCGGCTATCCACTGTTACTGTCAGCTTATTTTATGAAAATTAAATGGGACCTAGCAGCAAATATCAAATTGAATACCTAAAAGAGTGGGAGGGGGTCTTAACAAAAAGCAATACAGTTATTATTATTATACACATGTACACTCTTTTCAAACTATTACTTTCCATTTATTTCAATTATCTTATACCGGTACGCTTCACTTTGATATTAACATACATGTATTTCAATCCTTTTGTGCATTCCAGATCTCTCTTTTCTCCACACATCATGGTTGGTTGCCGTTGTTAGAAGAGCGCTCATGCATGAAAGTGTATTTATAGTACGATGGATTACAGAGCTGGTTCTGAACCTTGACCTTGACCTGTGCCCCCTTCTACATCAAGGTCAAGACAATGTGAGTCAGATTCAAGTACAAATTCCTGTAATAGACAAGTATTAATTTAGGTTACCCTTTGATTAAAGCAAATTGATGCAACTTTAAAATTTTAACATATGTCCTTTACTTTTAGAAGTAAAAATCTACTTCAATATTCACATATTGCATGTACTTTGAGAGAGCATTCTTTTAATGACATTACACATTTTTTCTGCCCCTATATATCAGTCTACAAGCTCTTCACAGCTTAATTGTTGTGACTGAAAAGCTAACTAAACATTTAGAATATCTGATCCTACTTCATCTTTTATTGTTCATCACATTTTCTTCTTACCTACTTTTTGGATAAAGGCTTTTACATATGTATACTGACAGTGCTATGGATATTGGTAAAGTTTTCCTCAAACACATTATTTACATTTCTTACAGTATCTAAGTAGTGAGTTTCTACTGTCCATACAAGAGCCTAAACTGTACATAAGAGAGCCAGGTACACCCCTGGGATCCACCCCAGGATCTGGGGCGTCGGTGTCTGTATTCTTCACCAATTGTTGGAAACAACTGGAAAATAATACTGCTAGATGTAAGTATACATGTACATTGGGGAGAGCTTGTCAATATAGGGAATTAAATATTTCATGAATATTATTTATGAATACAAATAAATCTTAAGGCTCTTTCTTATGTCTGTCAGTCTAGTTAGAGCTGAATCTATTTATCAATAATTTATGCATTTTCAAAAAAAAAAGGGGGGGGGGGGTATGCGTATGGGTGTTAGTGCCACATTATTACATCTGTTTGTTACCAACATACATGTAAATTAAATTCTTAACTTTTGATCTGTATTGAGTCTATTCGGAATACAGAGACAGAGAGTTACATATATTTTCCATTTAAGACGCCGTATTAGGTAAAACCAATATGATATAAAAAATCAGTATAGTAATGTCAACTTTGTAACATAACTTCCCAGAATTTAAAGAAACTTTCATAAAACTTGATGATGTCAAAATTGAGAGATCACCAAACATCTGATATTTTGTCTGTTTGAGAACTTTCACAATATGACGTTACATCAATTGCCCATCAGACAATGCCTTGAAAAATGTCCGACATTTTATGGTCCTACAATTAGTCTACATATGAATGTGAGGTAACTCTTGGTATTTAAGATACTGAATAGCACCTGGGAATGTCTGCTGACCTTAAAATATTCAGTACTAGTACTGTATCAAAATGTTTAGATTCTCTGCAGAATTACTGACATCTTTTCCTATTTCAGCAGCCTTCTTCCAGCAGGTAATACAGACTATTATTACCAACACGTGGGGTCCCGTACCGCTGCTATTTATATATCAGGCTCTGTCGCAACTCCCTGTATCTCCACTCTTCAACAAGGAGGGAATCGCTATTCTAAAGTTTGTTCTGATTTTCATTGCTTGGCTACTTAATATGCTTGCTAATTCAGTCCTGTATGCTTAAGATCTGTGTGTTTGATTTAAGATTAATACGGTCTGAAAGAAGATAAAAATAGAAAATTTATGCAGAATTTAATACAAATACTTAAAGAAATACAAGAAAAAGTTTGTGATATGTGTTTTGTTCATGTGATTTATTCAAGATAAGGAATTCAAATAGCTGCTTGAACATAGCGGTTATTTTTTGTTTCTGATATTTTGATCAAGTTGAGAAAAAATTATTTTAGGAAGACGTTATCAGTCAACTTAACAACATGGAATCCGTACATGAGGGGAGCGGTACATCATTTCTGTGGGAGAGTCTTTATAAATCTCATTGATACTGTAAGTAGACATTCTATCCTTGAAATAAATATTGTAATTAAATCTTTACATTGAAAAAAATATTTTCAATTTCTTACATGTTAAAAAAACAAGCGTTATCTGTTTGGGATTAGTGGTTTTGATATTGGGGCTTTGACCTTGGAGTTTGACCTTCTTAAAATTATCACAATAGAAAGGGCTTTGATATTTCATTTTCAAATTCCTTATAACCAGAACTCTGATTGGTTAAAATGAATTTTGACCTAGTGACTTTGACGCTAAAAATTTTTAGAATCACACGTGAAACCCTCTCTGTAGCAATACCTTTTACATGCTATATGAGTATATACATGTAGAAATGTTAAAAAAGATCTTAAATTATTCATCGAGCTCTAATCCTAATATTATATCTACATGTATGTAACAGGCATCAGTGAAACCCGGGGATTTTGCCTCTGTGTTGTGTATGTTTGAGAGAGAGGAGAGTTTACAGCGAGGGTCGGTACTGTGGGGGGAGATTACATCATGGCTTAAAGATGTTGCGGAATCTGAGAAAACCAAGTGGAGTAGAGATGCAATACAAAAGTATCTACACAAAGCAATATCAGACATCCTACAGATGGAATCAGGGCAAGGTAAGTGTATTTAAGATAGCTTCAATTTTATATGCTTGTTATTAGGTTTATGACTGAAGACCCACTGTTAAAAAAAAATGCAAAACTTTATTTTCACAAGATCAGAAAGTAAAGCTTCTTTATTCTTCATTTTCTTTATTTGACTTTGCAAATCTAATTGAGTCATTCATAGTGAAGTTTATGAATACATGTGCATTTTTTTATGGAATTAAGTTTTAAAAGGCAAAAAAAATATATTTTAAAATTTGACATAAAAATTTGGAACAATGACATAACAATTAGATAGACCAAGTTAGTCTTTCTTGATGTACATGTATGTGAGATTTAGATTATAGATTGTCTTTGTAGATGTGGCGTACAGCTTTAGTGAGACAGAGGTAATGCAGACTGTAAGAATGCTGCTGTTGTGTGTGGATGCTGACATCATACCCGTTAAACGAGACCCGAGCAGTAAGGACCTGTCGTTAGATCACTATCTCAATCTGCTGACGGAGGTCATCAACTCCGTGCCCAGTCGGCCATATTTGCCTCCTCTAAAGGCAGAAAAAGCTGTAGAGACCGTGATCAGTTTGATTAAGGAAATGGGACAGATTAATGGTACAGGTAAATTTATGTATTTTTTTAATGTCTTAAGGTATTAGGGGTATAATAACAAAATCATCAAAAAGTTAGGAATTATGTACTTCCATATCTTACATGTTTATAGATATTTGATATATTTTAATGTTTCCATCAACTAACCATGAAAATGTATGGTCAAGAACATTGCTGCAGTCATGCATCTTCGGCCAACTTCATGGTATTTAATGTTTCTGTTATCAAAGCAACCGGAAGTAGAGTATTATACCCCTAATGCCTTAATCTAGAAAAAAAGGGTCTGAATCCTCTCTTGGGTAACTGTATACAACTGCATATATGCACTTACACTATACATGTATGAACATTCAACTTTAGCTTGTGCATGGACAGATCTAGAATTTTTTCAAGGGGGAGGTCTAGTCCATCAGAAGAGGGGGATTCCAGTCTATAATAAAATAATATATATATATAATATATATATAATAACTATAATAAAAAAAAATAGACAGGAAAATTCAGATCTACCCTTATTGTGAACTGAACATCAATAGATATTTGATAGAAGAAAAAGTTTGCATGACCCAACAAATACCGTAATTGTAAAAAAGTCCGCAAGAGTAGATACCACGCAGGCAAAAAATTGCGCTGAAAATCGTGGAAAAAAACTCTAATCTAGTAAATAATACGCATTAAGAAAATCGAAATTTCGCCGATGTTTTCTCCCAAATTAATCTATATTAACATTAAAAATACCAAAGAAACGGCCCGCTCGGTAATTGTAATTGTAGATATAAACGTACCCGTTTTGAAAATAGTTTAATTAGATACGTAATTAGTTGAATTATTAAAGTACCCTTAATTAAAAATAAATCATGAAGTAATTACTAGATGTTTTCGTGATCGCTATCGCTTTGATGGACTGAAATTAATAACATTTACCGTATATTAACGTAATGACTTGAATTATATACCGATTACAAAATAACCCATAGTATGATTGAAAGATTTAGGATTGACAGCCGTATTATGTATCAATTAAATGAACTGACCATTGAAATTTACCGTTAGAATAAACCTATTTGAGAAGATTTTACTTCCCCCTTCGCCTGTCAAAAGTGACAGATCAATTTCATGCTTGACCGCACCGCTACCGATGAAGGCTATTGTTTGCGTTCAACACCCCTCGGGGTAGACAGGTGTTTACACTTATACAGGTATTTAACGTACATGCACTTGTACGATCTGACCTTAGATGACCAGGTACCGTAAATACTTGGACAAATGTTATTGTAACGCGATTGTTTACTTACGCACGGACTGGTAGCGTGAATTAAAGTCAAATATACTTACAAAATTGATCTATTGACGAATTCTCCGTTCAGAAAAAAAGGTCTCGATATTCTAAACCTGTGTATTGACCGCATTCAAGAATTTTTTTAGCAAATTGCCATAAAAAGTAGCGGGTAATACACCGACGGAGACGGTATTGCTCATAAATTTGTATCACTTTTTTAGCTCGCCGGGACGAAAAAGTCCGGAGAGCTAATGCCATACCCTCGGCGGCGGCGGCGTTGTCGTCGTCCGTAGACAAAACTTTAACCTGGGCTATATCTCTTGAACTATAAGGGGTAGGGCTTTGATATTTCACATGTAGATACCTTGTGACGAGACCTTTCATTTGAGACTATGACCTTTGACCTAGTGACCTTGACCTTGGACTTTGACCTACTTTTCAAAAACTTACACCTGGTTTCTGACAAAAACCTGTATAGGCGAGCTATGTAATCTTTGATTACCCTATGTTTGCAGGTTCTGATGCTTTGTCTTCTGTAGTACGTAGCATGTTAGATGGCTGTTATGAAAGTCTGTACGTCTTTGCTAAACAACGTCTTCTCAACGGCTGGAAGAATGTAAGGCACAGAGACTGTAGTTTACAATGTACTTGTCAAATACACATTTTGTAATTTTCTACATTTCTTCATAGTTTTGTAAATTTAGAGGATAACAAGTTTGTACATTGTATTTAAATGATTTGCAGGCATAAATTGTTTGATAGTCGAAATTTATTTTACTGCAATGTATCAGGGGAGGGGTAAAACTGGTATTTGCGACTATGAAATCATACAATTTATGCCTGTCAAATACAAATAATGTTGTCCCCTTTCTAACTCACTTGTTTTAAACAGATATTTCATGACATCTCTATGCAACATTGCTAATAATGTGACATTGTTGATTTGAAGGCATAAATGTTTGGAATGTATTACTGCAAACTGAGCCATATCATTCAATGAAATTGTGTATTGCATTTGACTTGCATTAGACTTATGATCTTATATTTATCCAATCACAGGAGGAAGATCTGGCTTCTATTGAGCTCCTTTATATGGCTATAGGACTAGTATGTGGTAGGTCATGTGACAGTCATGTGATCAGTCAAATGGAGAAATTAGTAGATGCATGTATCTCTTTGCTGAAGGAATATAAAGCTCCTGAGGAGGTAAGTTTGTGTACTCGAAGTCAGAATACATGAAAATAAAGGAACATACATGTACTAGTAAGGACTGAGAAATATGACCTCAAATATAAAAGAAAGAAGCAATTTTTTGTTCATTTGCATTTCCCCTTTTTGACATTCATATATTTGTTTTTTACAATAACTTCAATAAGGTACATTTATATATCAACTAAAACTTATATACATGTACATGTATATATTTAATTGTGATCCAGCCATACCGTCTTTAGTGTTGTATGGTTTATTTTATCCTAATCAGAGACAGATTGGAAATAGTCAGATGGTAGATTCCACATGAATAATTTTTCACCAAAAGTTTAAATAAATTTATCCACTTGATGAGTATACATTAAAAAGTAGAAATATGTAAACATTTATAGAGATAAAAAAGATCCTGACGATAATCTCAACAGCACTCACAATAGAGCACCAAAATGAGCATCAATGGACCCCTAGCAAGCTAGAGGTGGGACCAGGTGCCCGGGAGGAGTAAGCATCCCCTGTTTGGCTGTGTGAGGTATTGCATCATGATTTGATATACATGTATGACATATTTTTTCATTGCCTTTATACATGTACATGCAGATAACAATGGCCATACAGATAAAGCAGCTTGCAGCGAGCAGACTACTTAGTAGTGTGTGTAACATTGATGCCCCCGTCTGGTGTGGTTAACATGATCATGGGTTACGTACCTGATATTGATATGAGCTTGTACTTGTAGGTGACAATGGCCGTACAGATAAAGCGGCTTGCAGCAAGCAGACTACTGAGTAGTGTGTGTCACACTGATGCCCCCGCTGGTGTGGTTAACATGATCATGGGTTACGTACCTGATATTGATATGAGCTTGTACTTGTAGGTAACAATGGCCATACAGATAAAGAGGCTTGCAGCGAGCAGACTACTTAGTAGTGTGTGTCACACTGATGCCCCCGCTGGTGAGGTTAACGTGATGATGGGTTACGTACCTGATATTGATATGAGCTTGTACTTGTAGGTGACCATGGCCATACAGATAAAGCGGCTTGCAGCGAGCAGACTACTTAGTAGTGTGTGTCACACTGATGCCCCAGTCTGGTGTGGTTAACATGATCCTGGGTTACGTACCTTATATTGATATGATCTTGTACTTGTAGGTGACCATGGCCATACAGATAAAGCGGCTAGCAGCGAGCAGACTACTGAGTAGTGTGTGTCACACTGATGCCCCCGCTGGTGTGGTTAACATGATCATGTGTTACGTACCTGATATTGATATGACAATGGCGTAGCTCTGCTTGAAAAAGTGGAGGGGCACAACATCCCAAAATTTCTAACAAGAAAAAAAAAAAAAAAAAAAAATAGGGGGGGGGGGGGGGGAAGAGGAAGAGATTGAAAAATAAATACAGTGAAACCTGTCTAAACCGATATCGACTGGGACCGAGAAAAAATATTGGTATAGAGAGGTTATCGGATTACACAGGTTTAATAGAGTGAAGGCATCCTTTAATTTCTTCAAGTTATCTTCATATTCTTAGGGAAAAATTCATCAAAAAACTGTGAAACGGTAATGTTTTCTTGTTTACCATGAAAAATGATCCTCTCTGTCATAATAAGTTATATTTAGAATAATATACTCTATGAAAAAGATTTCATGTCAGATGGAATTGGCTATGGAATTTTCATACTTGTACATATACTTGGTGATAAGTTTACATGCAAATTAGGCTAATTATAATACAAACAATTAAGACACTGACCATGGCTTGGGCAAATTACTAGTAAGAATAATGGAGTCCATTCACCTGTAGTTTTAATTGATCAGCTTGGGGTGATAATTAATCAAAACATGGGTTGGTCAGGGTAGGTGTTGTTTTAACATATCGGTTTAGACAGTGTAAAATACATGTATAAAATGTCACTGGGACCAAAAATGAATATCGGTATTCGGAGTAGGCAGTGTTCGGTTTACACAGGTCATTTTATATAGGAAGAGATAGAAAATTCTTTGGGACCAAAAAATTCTATCGGAATAGACAGGTTATCGGATTAGACAGGTATCGGTTTAGACAGGTTTCACTGTATTGGGTTTTCATGTTCTGTATGCACAAATTTTAACATTTCTGGTGCAATTCTAAATTTTAAGTGCATGAATAAATGGCCGGCGAGCGGTAGTGAGCCAGGAAAGAATTTTTTAAAGCAAAATATTGACTAATCAGAAAAATACTGTCTGTGTCCTCTATCATTAACATATACATGTAATGATATTCTATATAGTTTGAGTTAAAGGTATTTTGCAGTTTTTTTATATCTGTATGACCAAAAATTACGTCAAAAAGTGGGGGGGGGGGGGGCACAAACATACTTATGCCCCCCCACTTTCAAAAGTAGGTGACCATGGCCATACAGATAAAGCGGCTAGCAGCCAGCAGACTACTTATTATTATGCTTCCAGTGAGTTTCTTCTGTGATAGGTTCTACTCTACCATATTGTGACAGAGAACAGTTCAGGTGTACACTATCACCTTTCTTGGTGTGCACTATCACCCTTATAGTGCACCCCTGTCTTTCCACAGTAGTGTTCTTAACATATGTGATGCTTACCTGTTTATATATACAGGCATGTCGTTTTCATACAAGATATTTAATTAAATTTGTTTGCATACCCAAGCAAATGTTCCTAATTATTTTTTTTTCCTTTAAAATTAATGCCAAATTTATGTTGCTATATTTTTCTTGCCAAATAATGCCTGTACTAATCGACCACACTATAGATCTTTTACAGTCAAAGAGGGGTAAATCCAGAATATGCACAAGGTTTTTTGAAAGAGAGGTAACTCGTACAATCAATATTCATAACATATATCTTGAATACGTTTTCTATGAAGGGAATACACTATCAAAAACAAATGTTCCTAGATAGTTATTTTTTCCTTTAAAATTAATGCCAAATTTATATTGCTATATTTTTTCTTGTTAAATTATGCCTATACTAAACGACCACACTATAGATCTTTTACAGTCAAAGAGGGGTAAATTCAGAATATGTTTGTCTGTAACACAGAGTTTTTGAAAGAGAGGTAACTCGTGCAATCAATGTTCATACCATATATCTTGAAAACGTTTTCTATGAAGGGAATACACTATCAAAAACAGTCATCATAATAATAACAATAGTGTTAGGTTTAGTGTTCACTATGCCGAAATAGTAGTCAGGGTTCTGGCACATAGTGCACTCCCCTTCGGGTCGTGCACTATGTGCCAGAACCCTGACTACTATTTTGGCATAGTGAACACTAAACCTAACACTATTATATAAGTAGTGTGTGTCACACTGATGCCCCCGCTGGTGTGGTTAACATGATCATGGGTTATGTACCTGATATTGATATGAGCTTGTACTTGTAGGTGACCATGGCCATACAGATAAAGCAGCTTGCAGCGAGCAGACTATTGAGTAGTATGTTTCACACTGATGCCCCCGCTGGTGTGGTTAACGTGATCATGGGTTACGTACCTGATATTGATATGAGCTTGTACTTGAAGGTAACAATGGCCATACAGATAAAGCAGCTTGCAGCGAGCAGACTACTTAGTAGTATGTGTCACACTGATGCCCCCGCTGGTGTGGTTAGCATGATCATGGGTTACGTACCTGATATTGATATGAGCTTGTACTTGAAGGTGACCATGGCCATACAGATAAAGAGGCTTGCAGCGAGCAGACTACTTAGTAGTGTGTGTAACACTGATGCCCCCGCTAGTGTGGTTAACATGATAATGGGTTACGTACCTGATATTGATATGAGCTTGCACTTGTAGGTGACCATGGCCATACAGATAAAGAGGCTTGCAGCCAGCAGACTACTTAGTAGTGTGTGTCACACTGATGCCCCAGTCTGGTGTGGTTAACATGATCCTGGGTTACGTACCTGATATTGATATGAGCTTGTACTTGTAGGTAACAATGGCCATACAGATAAAGCGGCTTGCAGCGAGCAGACTATTGAGTAGTGTGTGTCACACTGATGCCCCCACTGGTGTGGTTAACGTGATCATGGGTTACGTACCTGATATTGATATGAGCTTGTACTTGAAGGTAACAATGGCCATACAGATAAAGTGGCTTGCAGCGAGCAGACTACTTAGTAGTGTGTGTCACACTGATGCCCCCGCTTGTGTGGTTAACATGATCATGGGTTACGTACCTGATATTGATATGAGCTTGTACTTGTAGGTAACAATGGCCATACAGATAAAGAGGCTTGCAGCAAGCAGACTACTCAGTAGTGTGTGTCACACTGATGCCCCTGCTGTTGTGGTTAACATGATCATGGGTTAGGTACCTGATATTGATATGAGCTTGTACTTGTAGGTGACCATGGCCATACAGATAAAGCGGCTTGCAGCGAGCAGACTACTTAGTAGTATGTGTCACACTGATGCCCCTGCTGTTGTGGTGAACATGATCATGGGTTACGTACCTGATATTGATGTGAGCTTTTACTTGTAGGTAACAATGGCCATACAGATAAAGCGGCTTGCAGCGAGCAGACTACTTAGTAGTGTGTGTAACACTGATGCCCCCGCTTGTGTGGTGAACATGATCATGGGTTACGTACCTGATATTGATATGAGCGTCAACTTTGCCAAACCTCTGGCTGAAATAAGGTCAGGTTGAGGATAGATTAACACTTTGAAAATGATGAATTGACTCAAGTCTAAATTTCAATTTTCTTTTGTCTCATCATACTTTAGGTGATGACTTGAAATTATTTTAAGAATTGTCTATTTTCAGAGTAGAATAGGATGGATGAAGTCAATATTTCAAATTTTCACGTATTTGATACACATGTACATGTATATACAAATGTAGTATTTTGAGAATTTGACTTAAGTCAATTCTTGGTTTATGGTGCTGGGCCCTGAAATAATATTAAATCAGGTTTGCATTAATTTTGTGTTGTCTTTGCTATTCAACATGAATGACTACAGTTTGTAAAGTAGCTATATACTGAATAAAATCCACACCATGTAGTCAACCCGACTTGATACACTGTATCGATTTAACAATGTCAGTGTAGGTAATTCAAGATAATTTTATGCAGTGTGGGGGTGATTTTACTCGTTTCTTTGTCTTGTTGTTTATTTATAACTAGAATACTGCATGTTTTCCATATTGCAATTATTATGCAAAAAATAATTTATTTTAAAACAATTTCTGTTTCAGTCAGAAGGAATGGGGAAGGATTACCTCTCTCTACATGTGCAGTCAGATGACAATGATGGAGCTCTTCTTTCGTAGAGGAGGAAAGCTACAACAGTTGTCGGGGGTAACACCAAGCTCAGCATCTGATTTGCTGGGCATAAGTCAAGGAGAAACCATGCTTCCTGTAATGAGATGTATATGTCACATTCTACAACAGGTTAATTTTTTTCCCTGTTTATGATTGGGATTTTTACATTCACTTTCATCATGTAGGGTTGACTATTTCTTCTTCATTTGCTTTTTCATGATGTGTATAACTCTAATGTGAAATAACCTTGACCTACTTATCAAACAAATTTTTTCATCTTATGCAAGGGTTTAAATTTCATAAACTAAGGCAAAGTGGAAATGCGTGTAAAATCATTAGGTACATGTATATACATAAAGATTATTTCTGAATCTTTCTATATATCTCAACTATTCCGAGAGGACTTGAACTTTATACTACATAAAGATTATTTACATTTCACTCAAATTTTCTATTTACAATTATTCTGTAGGCACTCTCTACAAAGCCAGAATCTCACAACGAAATCGTAAACTGTCTGTCAGTGTGCTGGTCCAGCCTACAGGAAATGAGGAAAGCTACATTTTTCTGGGATACACTACAAGCGTTTATAGATATCAGTTTTCAGCCTGAGCTTTTAAAGCTTCCACCAGAGTCAGAAATCTCAAAATGGCTTATGCAGGTATTTCTGAGAATCTAGCTAGTGTTCCAATGAGTGGATTTAAATGTTTCAATTTACTTGGCAAAAATGTACACTTTTCATGTGATTATTTCATCCCTTCTAAATTTTTTGCATAAGAAGAAGGAAAGATGGCAAATTGACACACTATCTTCTCTAAGGAACAACCACTTATACTATAGTTTCATTGTTTTTTATGCCCCCGGAATCAATGATTTGGGGGCAATTATTTTTATCTTTTTATGCAAAATATAATTTCAATGGTTGACAATTTACAATTTGAATGTTCACTTCAATTTAAATGTCCTGCCTGTTGCAAATTGTATTCCCCTTTACCTTTTTAAAAGCTTGAAAAAAAAATAACAAGAATTAACAAAACATTATTAAAGAACTGACATGTACATGGCTTTCCTTTGCAGTGTGCAGAAAAGTTGTTTGATTTTGGATCAGAGAAAAGTGGTGTAGTCAACATGGTAATGTCAAGACTTTATAGTATATGGAACCATGAGGAGACGCTAATCGATGCAGAAAATTATCTACATTTGATGGTGTCAGCCTGTATGTTTGGGACAATATACAAGAAACAAGACAGGTTAGGAGAATTTTATTTTTTTTGTCTGCTTTTTAAATGCTTATGAAATGACAGTACAATACCTATGAAAAGTTTGATTCAGTAACTCTTCAAAGATATTCTGTCTTTTTGTTGGTGTATGCTTGTGTTTGATTTGGGACGGTATCTGACGTAAAAGCATTATGACGTAATGAAATTTCTATTGAAACATCAGTTTTGTAGTGTACTTTCCCTGAATTTATAGTTGGTTTCCATAGAATTTGATGATGTCACAATAGGTTTACGTCATATACCGTATCGAACGAACTCTGTATAACAAAAATCCCAAATACCTGTTGTATGATGGTCAGATATTTCATTTCAGACAGATACTGGATGTTCATTGTTATTTACGGACCCTCGGTGATACACTCTCCGTCAATCAACTTAAACCATGGTAAGGATTGTATGTGTATTTATTCTACAGACGTTAAGGACTATAAATCGACCTATTCCTTATACATGTACATGTGAGAATGGGCTTAAAAAGGTATATCAAGTTAATCTCACTTCAGAAAGCACAAACGAAACAGTACATTAACACCAAATTAGTACGATGGACCTTGGATAGTCAGACTATACATACATGAGAAATAAACATATACAAAGCACAAGAAAATCATTTACATGTACATAACAAGGTACCCTATTTACCTTTTCTTCCTTGCCAGGGATTCGAACCCACTTCCTACGGCACCTTCCGCCTGGCAATTACAAGTCTGGCACGCTATCCACTACACCATCTCGACCTCGACTTCTCTCACTCGGGAGTCTCACTTCATGTAGACAAAACATCCTACGCAAAGTTAATAATTTACTAATTATCTCTGGAATTTTAGTAGTTTCCTTTAGTTTTACTGACTTTTCTATTGTATACAGGTCACCAAGGGACATGATGGTAAGAGTGGATGCCGTCAACTTTCTCTGCCATTTAAAGCCTGATAATCCCGCCCATGTAAAGTTTGTCATCAGTCTTCATAAGGAGCTACGAGACAAATATCGAGAGCTAGTGGCAATACCTACAGGACAGACTTTCTCTAACTCCCAAGTACACAGACAGAAAAACCGAATTCTACAATTTATGGTCCTGTTACTTCCCTTCATAACAGGGGTAAGTGACTTATCTACATCTAGCTGCATGTTCATAAGTGGTCTACTTATTGTCAGTTTTGTTGTTTCTGTTACGAAAATTTCCATATAGTTTACAATTGCATGTATACATGTATGTACTCAGATCAGGTGTACTTGTACATGAATGCTCCAGAGCCATTACAATTGAGACAGCCAAATATTGGACTTCGCACCTGTTATCAGACTTTTACATTTTGACGTCATAATGAATGGCCCGTCAAACAAAGCCTTTAAGGGTTATTTGATTTTTACATCAGAATAAATAAATCTGCAAACATGTGTGAATGCTGACTTTTGATAACCTCTCAATTCCAACTCTGTCTAACGGTACTTTTTGTGTCGCCTGCAAAGCATAGCGACACTTAGGGATCACTTTGTCCGTTGTCCGTCTGTCCGTCCGTCTGTCCGTCCGTCTGTCTGTCCGTCCGTCCGTCTGTCCGTCTGTCAGTCAGTCAGTCCGTCTGTCTGTCTGTCACACTTTGGGTGTCACAGCCAATAACTTTTGATTGGTAAGTGATAGGGCTTTGATATTTCACATGTGTGTTCCTTGTGACAAGACCTTTCTACACACGCCATTATTTTTGACCTAATGACCTTGACCTACATATTTGACCTACTTTTCAAAAAAATTAAGAATGGATATATCTTTTGATTGGTAAGGGTTAGGACTTTGATATTTCACACATACAATCCTTGTGGCAAGACCTTTCTACACATATCATAATTTTTGACCTTGTGACCTTGACCTAGATATTTGACCTACTTTTGAAAAAAAAAAGATAAGATTCACTATATCTTTTGATTGGTAAGTGATAGGGCTTTGATATTTTACATGTGTATTCCTTGTAACAACGCCTTTCTACACATACCATGATTTTTTACCTATTGACCTTGACCTACATATTTGACCTACTTTTCAAAAATATAAAGATTGTATATATCTTTTGATTGGTAAGTGATAGGGCTTTGATATTTCACATGTGTATTCCTTGTGACAAGACCTTTCTACACAGACCATAATATTTGACCTTGTGACCTTGACCTAGATATTTGACATACTTTTCACGAAAAGTCAAATTGGCTATATCTTTTGATTGGTAGGTGATAGGGCTTTGCTATTTCACATGTACTTTCCTTTTAACAATGCATTTCTACACATACCATAATTTTTTACCTTTAGACCTTGACCTAACTATTTGACCTTCTTTTCTAAGAAAGTAAGGTTGTATATATCTTTTAATTGGTAAGTGATAGGTCTTTAATATTTCTTATGATGAGACCTTTTCGTTACCAATTTTTACATAGTGGCCTTGGCCTAGATGATTGACACTGTTTTCTGAAAATTTGAGAATGACCATATCTTTTGATTTGTAATTAAGAGGTCTGATATTTTAAATGAATTTCATTTGACAAAACTTTTCTACTGTTACCAATAATTTTTCTAGAATAATAAACAAGCCGCTTCGCAGGCGACACAAGCATTCCTTGGATTGCTATTTTTATTTAAACAGTCAGGCTTTGGGATTTTACTGAGGATTTATTTTAACAGTTAGAAAGTGAGAAGCTTTGGGATTTTACCTGGGATTCATTTCTATTTAAAGTCAGAGAGTGAGGTGCTTTGGGATTTTACCTGGGATCTGTTGATGCAGGAGATGCAGCCCTCAGTGAGACATTATCTGGAGTGGATTGTAATGTACCTGGCTTACAGGTATATACACCTGGCAGAGAAATTATGGACTCTGTTTGATCAGGTAAGTTTTCTCTGAAGTCAGTCATTACCTGGAGTGGACTGTAATGTACCTGGCTTACAGGTATATACACCTGGCTGAGAAGTCATGGACTCTGTTTGAGCAGGTAAGTTTTCTCTGAAGTCAGACATTACCTGGAGTGGATTGTAATGTACCTGGATTACAGGTATATACACCTGGCTGAGAGGTTATGGACTCTGTTTGATCAGGTAAGTTTTCTCTGAAATCAGACATTACCTGGAGTGGATTGTAATGTACCTGGCTTACAGGTATATAAACCTGGCTGAGAAGTTATGGACTTTGTTTGATCAGGTAAGTTTTCTCTGAAATCAGACATTACCTGGAGTGGATTGTAATGTACCTGGCTTACAGGTATATACACCTGGCTGAGAAGTTATGGACTCTGTTTGATCAGGTAAGTTTTCTCTGAAATCAGACATTACCTGGAGTGGATTGTAATGTACCTTGCTTACAGGTATATACACCTGGCTGAGAGGTTATGGACTCTGTTTGATCAGGTAAGTTTTCTCTGAAATCAGAGTGGATTGTAATGTACCTGGCTTACAGGTATATAAACCTGGCTGAGAAGTTATGGACTCTGTTTGATCAGGTAAGTTTTCTCTGAAATCAGACATTACCTGGAGTGGATTGTAATGTACCTGGCTTACAGGTACATGTATATACACCTGGCTGAGAAATTATGGACTCTGTTTGATCAGGTCCCCTTTCTCTGAAATCAGACATTACCTGGAGTGGATTGTAATGTACCTGGCTTACAGGTATATACACCTGGCTGAGAAGTCATGGACTCTGTTTGAGCAGGTAAGTTTTCTCTGAAGTCAGACATTACCTGGAGTGGATTGTAATGTACCTGGCTTACAGGTATATACACCTGGCTGAGAAATTATGGACTCTGTTTGATCAGGTAAGTTTTCTCTGAAATCAGACATTACCTGGAGTGGATTGTAATGTACCTGGCTTACAGGTATATACACCTGGCTGAGAAGTCATGGACTCTGTTTGAGCAGGTAAGTTTTCTCTGAAGTCAGACATTACCTGGAGTGGATTGTAATGTACCTGGATTACAGGTATATACACCTGGCTGAGAGGTTATGGACTCTGTTTGATCAGGTAAGTTTTCTCTGAAATCAGACATTACCTGGAGTGGATTGTAATGTGCCTGGCTTACAGGTATATAAACCTGGCTGAGAAGTTATGGACTCTGTTTGATCAGGTAAGTTTTCTCTGAAATCAGACATTACCTGGAGTGGATTGTAATGTACCTGGCTTACAGGTATATACACCTGGCTGAGAAGTTATGGACTCTGTTTGATCAGGTAAGTTTTCTCTGAAGTCAGACATTACCTGGAGTGGATTGTAATGTACCTGGCTTACAGGTATATACATCTGGCTGAGAGGTTATGGACTCTGTTTGATCAGGTAAGTTTTCTCTGAAATCAGAGTGGATTGTAATGTACCTGGCTTACAGGTATATAAACCTGGCTGAGAAGTTATGGACTCTGTTTGATCAGGTAAGTTTTCTCTGAAATCAGACATTACCTGGAGTGGATTGTAATGTACCTGGCTTACAAGTATATACACCTGGCTGAGAAGTTATGGACTCTGTTTGATCAGGTAACTTTTCCCTGCAATTTTGTACATTTTGATAATGAAGATATTGTTTGTTTCTTTGTCTGTTCTGAACTTTGAAATCTTGGCTTTTAATCATATAAAGTAAAGCGTGGATATTTCAAATGCACATTTATTGTGAAAAGAGACTTTGTTTAATATCTTGACCTTGATATAGTGACCTTGACATGGAGACCTTAACATAATGACCTTGACATGGTGACCTTAACCTTTGAGATACATCCTTGTTTTATTGTTAAGAAGAAACCAGGTAAAATTAAATTAGAATGAATGTTAAATAAAGAAAACCATTTTGTTTTTCAATAGAATGTTTATGATTTGTCATAGATGTATCATTATTTTATCGACATCTAGATGACAGAGAAGAGGACGATGTCGTTATGTTCTATGTTCTGTGTGCTCAGTCATATAGGACCTCATCTCGATCACAAATTCAGGGTAAGTCATGTTCAATAATTGATTGTATCTGTGACAAATGGGTCTCTATGCCTTTGCTATTGTTTTTTGTAGAAATGATTCACAATTTTTGACGAAAATGAAGATATAATGCCACTGTTGAGGGCCAATAAAATTCTTGCCCTGATCCAGCTCCCTTTTCCGAAATATCTCTAAAGGAAGGTGCTTAAGAGTGTTCCGTCATCTTCATTTTGGAAACTTGTAACTTTTCAAAGTCAATCATAGAATTGTTCAGATAGATCATAATATTTCATGAACATGAAGTTACATACCACATGTACGTCACAACCACTTCAACATCCCAGTACAGGCATAAGTTAAGCTGGTCAAACTCATAATAATGTTTTTACGTGTATTTTTGTGTCGCCTGCGAAGCATAGTGACACTTAGGGATCACTTTGTCCGTTGTCCGTCTGTCCGTCTGTCCGTCCGTCCGTCCGTCCGTCCGTCTGTCCGTCCGTCTGTCTGTCTGTCTGTCACACTTTGGGTGTCACAGCCCATAACTTTTGATTGGTAAGTGATAGGGCTTTGATATTTCACATGTGTATTCCTTGTGACAAGACCTTGCTACACATACCATAATTTTTGACCTAGTGACCTTGACCTACATATTTGACCTACTTTTCAAAAAAATTATGAATGGATATATCTTTTGATTGGTAGGTGATAGGGCTTTGATATTTCACATGTGCAATCCTTGTGGCAAGACCTTTCTACACATACCATTATTTTTGACCTTGTGACCTTGACCTAGATATTTGACCTACTTTAAAAAAAAAGATAAGATTCGCTATATCTTTTGATTGGTTAGTGATAGGGCTTTGATATTTAACATATGTATTCCTTGTGACAAGACCTTCCTACACATACAATAATTTTTGACCTAGTGACCTTGACCTACATATTTGACCTACTTTTCAAAAAAAATTAAGAATGGATATATCTTTTTATTGGTAAGTGTTAGGACTTTGATATTTCACATGTGCAATCCTTGTGGCAAGACCTTTCTACTCATACCATAATTTTTGACCTTGTGACCTTGACCTAGATATTTGACTTACTTTTGAAAAAAGATAAGATTCGCTATATCTTTTGAGTGGTAAGTGATAGGGCTTCGATATTTCACATGTGTATTCCTTCTGAAAAGACCTTTCTACACAGACCATTAAATTTGACCTTTTGACCTTGATCTAGATATTTGACCTACTTTTCAAGAAAAGTAATATTGGCTATATCTTTTGATTGGTAGGTGATAGGGCTTTGATATTTCATATGTATTTTCCTTGTAACAATGCCATTCTACACATACCATTATGTTTTTACCTTTTGACCTTGACCTACATATTTGACCTACTTTTCAAAAAAATTAAGAATGGATATATCTTTTGATTGGTAAGTGATAGGGCTTTGGTATTTCACATGTCTATTCCTTGTGACAAGACCTTTCTACACAGACCATAAAATTTGACCTTTTGACCTTGATCTAGATATTTGACCTAGACCAACTTTTCAAGAATTTTGATCCACTTTCTAGAATAATAATCAAACCGCTTCGCAGGCGACACAAGCATTCCTTGGATTGCTATTTTTTAACCATAGGTGACATACTATGCCACGACCCAGTGCAAGGTTATACCATGGTGTATTGCTCACCACTTCAACACGCGAGTTCACGCTCAAGCTACGCTGGTCAAACTCATAATAACGTTTTTACATTTATTTATTAACCATAGGTGACATACTATGCCACCACCCTGTACAAGGTTATACCATGGTGTATGGCTCACCACTTCAACACACGAGTTCACGCTCAAGCTACGCTGGTCAAATTATGGCAGCAGTGCGAGCAACTTAACCTACAGGAAGTGTTAAACAGTCACAACGTTATCAAGCCGTGCTTCGACTTTTTCAAGGAAATCAAGTAAATAGTTTCAATTCACATAACTTTTATGTAATCATAACTTATGATCAGATTAAGGATTTATAAACTTTTAGAAATGGAAATTTGACAAACTTTGCAGGATATTGATTATCACAGTAAGACTTCACTGTTTCAAAGTTACTCATATTGTTATGTTTCAAAGTTATTTTTATTTTTATTTTGCGAAATTGTAGTTTACATGTATACAATTTTCAATTTTCAGTAACTCTACAAAGAATGTATGGAGATTGCTGGAAAACTACTTCTTTCAAGTCTTTGATCCAAAGAGAGATTTTACTATAGAGGTAAATGAAAATTTCTAACAGACTTTCTGTTTCACAAAAATATTTGTAAATTACAATTTTAAAAAAAAAAAAAAGAATAATGTGTATCCTTTTTGTCTCAGTTCTCTTGAAGTCCAAAATAATTAAAATTAAGTAACTGTAGGTAAATGTAAAT
Organism: Pinctada fucata; assembly: GCA_028142955.1. Taxonomy (NCBI): domain Eukaryota; kingdom Metazoa; phylum Mollusca; class Bivalvia; order Pterioida; family Pteriidae; genus Pinctada; species Pinctada fucata. The sequence continues at coordinate 1,095,859 of AP027107.1, forward strand.
TCTTGAAAGTACTTGTCTGTTATGAAGTACTTCACTACTTTGAGATGCCTTCAAAAGATACCATACATATAGCAAGTCTTTTTCAAATATGAAGTTATTTCCCATTAGAGATAGAAATATGTAAAGTAAAACCATTATAACTTTGAAAATTGGTATAATGGTAATGTAATTTTATACCGTCCTTTCCCAGAGTTTATGGAAGCTTTTCATGGAATTTGATAATGCCACAGTTCGTCTACATCAGATATCATAATCCAAAATCGCAAGTTACTCTGGTTATCGAAAATTCCAAAGAAGTGTATGTATGTACATGTGCATGTATGTACATGTACATGTAAATTGGCTATTTTCATTTAATCCTTTGTATGTATTCTAGACAATCTACCATACTCTACCCAGACTTGGAATCTTACATGATGATGAATGGATAGACACGTACAGATTCAAACAGACAGAGGAAATGTGGGGAAAATCAGGATCATTTATAACTCTAGAAAACGGAACAGACGACTTGAAGAAATCAACTCCTGGTCCATGGAGATTCAAAGGAATTGGTAAACTAATATTTTTTATTCTTGCATACAAGTGTTTTACATTTTACATGTATATAAAAAATTTTATGTCGAAAAAAAAAAAATGCAGTTTGTTTTCATATCAAAATACAGTGTATGAGAACATTACCTCAATATTTTGAGGTCATTTGGTGAAAGGTCAATGTCACTTTGTCAGATTTAGCTTTATTGCTTTCAGCTTTTTACCTGGATTATAGCTTTTGAATATTTTCATGTACTAAACTACAGTTGTGCTCTATCTACATGTATGTTTGTTTTCATGCATGTATCCACAGAAGCTAATTCATACATGTATTCTCTGATTTTGCCTACGATAGAATGTATTCTGTTCTATTATCCAATACTTTGCTGGAAACAATTTGAGTTGACACATGGATGTGACACCGACAATACTATTAGTCCCAAGTTCACATTAAGGTCACCATAACAAGTTGGTTGATTTTAACATGCCAAGGTCATAGCCATGGTTGCAACTTGATTAGCAGATGCTGACCTTTAGCCCTATGATCTTCAGAAGAGTGAAGAATCTTATCAATCAAAGTTAGAAGTCAAAGGTCAAGGTCACAACTGCAAAATAATCTATGGCGAGCATGTATTGTGCCCTTGTAATACTTTTGTTTCACTCGTCTTATTGATTTTAATTTTTTTTCATTTACAGTTTTGATTTATTAATACCCTTACAGATGAGACAGAAGAAGATGAGGAGGAGGGAGGTAATGGGAACAGCAATGTTCAAAAGAAGATAATGCCATGGCGACATACAGACCCTGACGAGGAGGCACTGGAACAGCTGGAATATACCAATAGAATAAAGGAAAGGGGAGGGCAGGATGGTCTTATACTTGTTACCTCCCTCATAGAAAAAATACCAAATTTGGGAGGTCGGTGAAATTCTACCTTTAACTTTTTTAGCTCACCTGAGCCATAGGCTCAAAGTGAGCTATTGTCATAGCGTGGCGTCCGTCGTCCGTCGTCGTCCGTCGTCGTCTGTCGTCGTCCGTCGTCGTCGTAAACTTTTCACATTTTCAACTTCTTCTCCAGAACGGCTGAAGGGATTTTGATGAAACTTGGTAGGTATGAAGTACTCATGGTCCCCTACAAGTGTTGTTGTTTTTCGTCCGGATCTGTCAACAGGTGGCGCCACCACAGCCAAAAGTAGGTCACGGGGGGTACCCTCCTTTGACAAACTTCTTCTTCAGAACCGAAGCATGTATCGACAAACCGAAAGCATCAGGATGATCTAGAGAGATGTCTTAAGAAGTGTTGTTATTTTTGGTTCCACTTCGAAGTCAAATTTTTGACGCGTTTTTGACGTCTTTTCGGACTTGGTCAGAAATGCATATTTTTGCACTATTTCTTTAAATAACTCAATAAGTGTATGATTTTACACACTCATTTACTACATATATATCATATTTAACTTACTTAATGCTTTGATATGTATTTTATGCTTAAATTTTATTTTTTTGATTTTTTATGAATTTTTAGCTCACCTCGACGAAGTTGAGATGAGCTTATGCTATAACCCCGGCGTCCGCGTCCCCGTCCGCGTCCGCGTCCGGGTCCGGTTAAAGTTTTTGGGCAACTCAGTATCTGACAAAGTACTGATGCTACAGTAACCAAACTTGCACAAGTGATTCATCTTGGGATGCTGAGGTGAACCCATGCATCGGATGCAGCATCTGACCTACATTTTCCGGTTGAATGACGTTGTCAATGTCTGGTTAAAGTTTTTTGGGGTAGTTCAGTATCTGACAAAGTAATGATGCTACAGTAACCAAACTTGCACAAGTGATTCATCTTGAGATGCTGAGGTGAACCCATGCATCGGATGCAGCATCTGACCTACTTTTTCGGCTTGAGTGATTTTGCCTTATAAGGCCAATATTGAGCAAAGTATAAGTGCTACATGTACCAAACTTGCATATTGGATGTATCTTTGATCAAACTTTCATAAAATGACCTTGACCTACTTTTTCCACTTGAGTGATTTTGCCTTTAAAGGCCAATATTGAGCAAAGTATAAGTGCTACATGTACCAAACTTGCATATTGGATGCATCTTTGATCAAACTTTCATAAAATGACCTTGACCTACTTTTTCCGCTTGAGCAATTTTGCCTTTCAAGGCCAATATTGAGCAAAGTATAAGTGCTACATGTACCAAACTTGCATATTGGATGTATCTTTGATCAAACTTTCATAAAATGACCTTGACCTACTTTTTCCACTCGAGTGATTTTGCCTTGAAAGGCCAATATTGAGCAAAGTATAAGTGCTACATGTACCAAACTTGCATATTGGATGTATATTTGATCAAACTTTCATAAAATGACCTTGACCTACTTTTTCCACTTGAGCGATTTTGCCTTTAATGGCCAATATTGAGCAAAGTATAACTGCTACATGTACCAAACTTGCATATTGGATGTATCTTTGATCAAACTTTCATAAAATGACTTTGACCTACTTTTTTTGCTTGAGCGATTCTGCCTTTAAGGGCCAATATTGAGCAAAGTATAAGTGCTACATGTACTAAACTTGCATATTGGATGTATCTTTGATCAAACTTTCATAAAATGACCTTGACCTACTTTTTTCACTTGAGTGATTTTGCCTTTAAAGGCCATTATTGAGCAAAGTATAAGTGCTACATGTACCAAACTTGCATATTGGATGTATCTTTGATCAAACTTTCATAAAATGACCTTGACCTACTTTTTCCCACTTGAATGATTTTCTTATTATACATGTACTTAGAGATATGTTTTAATTGAACTTTGCTACCGCGAGGTGAGCTTCGCAATCTTTGATTACACTATGTTTTTCTTATGTAAAAAGGAAGGGGGGGGGGGGGGGGGTGATTTTCATACATTTTCTGCTTCTTTTCTATAACCACTCTTCAGATTGTCATGACAATTTGTAGGTATGAGGTACTCATGCATGGTACCCTACAAGTGAAAGAATTTTGTCAAGATATCCACTTTTGGATTTTTAAGGAATATTTTTTAAGATTGTACATAGGTATAATGTATGTTTTCCATGCCCAATGTTTCAGGTGCAACTACAGGAAAAAAACCTTCTTTGTATGATTAATCATTTTTAGATCGACCTTTCATCCATAGTTACAGCTGATAATTCAACAAGTGACACATGCTTCAATGTCTTATTGATTGACCTTTTATGTGATATGATTCAATTATTTAAATTCTTTATACTTATTTAGAATTTTATTTTTAAAGTCGGGAACAAGATTTCAAAAGCGGCCATGTTTTGCCGTGTACCCGAAGGGGATTCCCCATGTAGAAATGTGATACCTTTAGTACTGCGATACATTTCAGGAGATACAGTGCAAACGGAATAGAGTTTTATTTAATGAAATGTGCATTATACTGGGAACACTTTCATAATGGTTAGCATTCATGTACTTGGAACACTTGCATATACTTGTTATCATGTATAAAGTTTGCTCGAATTTCCTCTGTCTTAGACTCTCTTAGATGAAGTAATTTACGGACTGATTTCTTGAAGAAACGTCTAATGAGTAATCTCTTCCTCCGGATTTTGAGAATGCATAGGACATTTAATATCTGAAATTCTTGAAATGAATAATACAGTTCAGAGTTCCTGAAATCTTCCTATGAAATGTTGGACCACAGAAAGCTGTTGTTTAAATAGAGTAAATAAATTATTATTTACAACCATAAGCCACTGTGTTCGACATCTTGTATGTATAATATTTCTAAGACGAACACAGAGGCCTGAGGTTGTGAATAATAAAACATTTCCTCTCATAAAATGACAGGTTCCTGTGATAATACATTTGGGAATTTTTATCTGTTCAAATAATAGATACATGATGAGTTTTTATCGGACCAAATAACTTTTTGTGGGCAAATCCTATGCAACCGATACATTTCATGAACTCTCTCCGCTAACAACTTGTCCGTGTAACAGACCTTTGAAGAGATAAAACAATTTGTTAACAGTAAATAACGATGTCGTAGGTCTGCTAGTTGGACAAGCTTAACAATTTCATGGGCCTTTTGATTTGTTTCAAACTACGAAACCTAGAGAAACCACTTGAGTTGTTGAACAGTGTATGCTGAAATGCGACGCTCCTTCTCGCCTGTTGAAATATGCATAGGCAAGAAGTGCCGCATTTCAGCATGTTCACTGAAAATTATTTGTTCAAGTGGCTTCACTGGGTCATGAGGTTTGATACACCATACACTGCTTTTTGGAAAACAAACTGGCCCAATTTCTGCACAACTCACTTGAATTGATAAATATTGGATTAAAACGATTTTAACTGTACGTTTCATGTATTTGGGATGAAATCAATACTATTCAAAAGCATTCTTAGATTTCAGTATACTTTAATATGAATAAAGGCAAAACCGAAAAATCTTTGTTTTTTATGCCCCTGGAATAAAAGATTCGGGAGCATATAGTTTTTGGCCTGTCCGCCTGTCTGTTTGTCTGTTTTACCGAAAAACTTTAACATTGGGCATAACTTTTAAATGGAAGCTGGTGATAGAGGTTTCATATTTCACATGTGTATTCCTTGTGACAATACCTTTCCATTGATACCAAAATTTTTGACCTCGTGACCATAACCTTGACCTTTGACGTACTTCTCAAAAACTTTAACATTGGACATAACTTTTGAATGGTAGTGATAGAGGTTTCAAATTTTACATGTGTATTCCTTGTGACAAGATCTTTCCATTGATACCAATATTGCGCTGACCCTGACCTCTCACAACATTGTACTTAACAGAAAATGGCCTTTATACTAACAAAGATGCCGCCGGGGGCATTCTCGTTTCACAAACACAGGCTTTATAATTTCTGGCATGCTAGCTATCAATAATGAAAGGTTTTGTGTTCAATTTTAAATAAACTTAATTTATGAAATCATTTCATTGTTTTATTCTTTTTCTGCTGCACATTAATGTACAATATTATTTTATTTTTGATGTTGCATAATTGAACTATACTAGCTGGGCATATGAGGTTGGACCACTTTATCTGTCTTTTCAAATCAGTAAAAAAGTTATTGTTTTGAAATGTGGCTATTTTTTCTTTTTTGTACTTTTAAAGGTTGTCTGAAAAAAAAACTTCTCTGCATCTGGCAAAAATCTTTTTAGAAAGGTTGTGGGCTAAAATCCTGGTACTGGCACTATCAGTATTCAATGTCAGTATGTCAATTAGAGCGTGCATGGGTATCAGGTGAGCGTTGTGCCCCCTGGGGCTCTTGTTTTTTAATTCACCACGTCAAATATTTATAATTATGAGATACGTTGTAGGTCTTATCCATTCATTCTTGAACTTGCACAATGTTATTCATCTTCTCCATTTGAACTCACCAGACATACATGTATACTGGGCTTAACGTTGAAATAGTGAAAAATCAAGTCTATTTTTTGTGAAACCCAATAAAAACAAGAAAAAACCCCCCATCACTGCCAAATGCTTAAAACTTAGTTCATTATGATACCATGACAATGACTGTTTTAAAAGTCATGATTGTTTATATGTAATTTTGTGAACTGCAATTTCATTGCACTTTTACTATTTAAAAAGGAAACCAGCTTATTACCAAGTAAATTGTGAACTTCAAAGTGATAACGCAAGCAAGATAACTTGTATGTAGAGAAGATGAGTCTTTTCTGCTGATTCGCACACTCATGAATTATAACACTCTTTCAGGTCTATGTCGTACCAGTGAGATTTTTGGAGTGTCACAGTTTGTTGTCAGGAAACTGTCGTATATAGACGACAAAATGTTCCAGTCACTCAGCGTCACGGCAGAGAAGTGGGTCCCTGTGTTAGAGGTATGTACAAGCTCATAATTAATCTTAATGTCGCAGTATTAAAAGTTGGTTTTCTTGTGAGTCAAAATTATTTGACAAAAAAAAAAACCAAAAGGAAAACAATAGTATATGTACACTTTTGTGTTTTCTTTGAGGCATATTTGTCTTTGTTTTGGTATTTTCTTTGTCATTTCTACAAATAATTTTAACCACCACATATCATCAAGTTATATGATCTGTTGTAAAGTCATTTATAATGATCATTTCCGATTTGACCTTAAATCATATGTACTTCAAATTATTTTTTTTTATGATTTTGGTGGCAAGTTCAAATCATCCATTTCCATGTCATAGATTCAACGATGCTAAACCTAGAATTCACAAGTATAGACACCAAACATTACGTCATGTGACAAAATTTTTCATTGCACCATCTTGATGATTCTATTATGAAGTCACAATGAAAATATCACCAAATTTTATGATGTCTGGAAAATAAGCTTTTGTTATGTGTGTTTTCAGGTATACCATGAAAGATTACCAGAGTACTTAGAAGAAAAGAAATTAGAGGGATACACACTGATAGGGGTGGAACAAACTGCAAACAGTGTCAGCATGACAGAATTTAACTTCCCGAAAAAGTCTTTACTACTACTTGGGTAAGTTTAAACAAGACGCATAAGTGGGCCTGTGTTGCTCTCTTACTGTCTAAGAGGCACAAAGATTTTCAATAAGTCATAGTTTATAGGGAAAACTATTCAGGTAGTAATTTACTTCGAGAAATTGTTCATCCAAAGATACAAATCATGTAATTAAAAAATAGCTTATTGATTTTTGGCCGGATTGCAAAGCAATTCCAGTCTATAGATTGACGATGTCCGTCTGTCCGTCCGTCTGCTGTCAACATTTTGGTTAAAGTTTCTGGTTGAGGCAAAATCTAAGGAACTATATGCAGTAGAAACTTTCTATTATACATGAAGGTTGCCCATGACAAGACCTTTCAATTTATGCCGTAACATTTGACCTAGTGACCTTGACCTTGGACTTTGACCTAGTTAAAGATTTTGGTTAAAGTTCCTGGTTAAAGCAAAATCTATGGAACTGTATGCAGTAGAAACTATATATTATACATGTATGTTGCCCATGATGAGACCTTTCAATCTATGCCCTAACATTGGACCTAGTGACCTTGACCTTGGACTTTGACCTAGTTAAAGATTTTGGTTAAAGTTTCTGGTTTAAGCAAAATCTAAGGAACTGTATACAGTAGAAACTTTATATTATACATGTAGGTTGCCTCTGAAAAGACCTCTCAATGTATGCTGTAACATTGGACTTAGTGACCTTGACCTTGGACTTTGACCTAGTTAAAGATTTTGGTTAAAGTTTCTGGTTTAAGCAAAATCTATGGAACTTTATGCAGTAGAAACCTTATATTATACATTTAGATTGCCCATGACAAGACCTTTCAATGTATGCTGTAACATTGGACCTAGTGACCTTGACCTTGGACTTTGACCTTGGTAAAGATTTTGGTTAAAGTTTCTGGTTTAAGCAAAATCTAAGGAACTGTATACAGTAGAAACTTTATATTATACATGTAGGTTGCCTCTGACAAGACCTCTCAATGTATGCTGTAATATTTGACTTAGTGACCTAGACCCAGTTGGTGATAAAAACTTACTTTGCAGTCCGGCCATACCGTCTTTAGCGGTGTTTTATTCAATAAACTCTGATGTTTGTGGCAATTGGATTTTCTTGTCCTAATTTGAAAACATTATTTTGGGCCACAGACAAAAGATGTTTTATTAGTATTATGTAGTTACATACTTAAATTTTTGGCCGAATTGCAAAGCAATTCTGGTCTATGGATTGACGATGTCCGTCTGTCCGTCAACATTTTGGTTAAAGTTTCTGGTTGAGGAAAAATCTAAGGAACTATATGCAGTAGAAACTTTATATTATACATGAAGGTTGCCCATGACAAGACCTTTCAATTTATGCCGTAACATTTGACCTAGTGACCTTGACCTTGGACTTTGACCTAGTTAAAGATTTTGGTTAAAGTTCCTGGTTAAAGCAAAATCTATGGAACTGTATGCAGTAGAAACTTTATATTATACATGTAGGTTGCCCATGACCAGACCTTTCAATTTATGCCGTAACATTGGACCTAGTGACTTTGACCTTGGACTTTGACCTAGTTAAAGATTTTGGTTAAAGTTTCTGGTTTAAGCAAAATCTATGGAACTGTATGCAGTAGAAACTTTATATTATACATGTAGGTTGCCCATGATGAGACCTTTCAATTTATGCCGTAACATTTGACCTAGTGACCTTGACCTTGGACTTTGACCTAGTTAAAGATTTTGGTTAAAGTTCCTGGTTTAAGCAAAATCTATGGAACTGTATGCAGTAGAAACTTTATATTATACATGTAGGTTGCCCATGACCAGACCTTTCAATTTATGCCGTAACATTGGACCTAGTGACCTTGACCTTGGACTTTGACCTAGTTAAAGATTTTGGTTAAAGTTTCTGGTTTAAGCAAAATCTAAAGAACTGTTTGCAGTAGAAACTTTATATTATACATTTAGGTTGGCCATGATGAGACCTTTCAATTTATGCCGTAACATTTGACCTAGTGACCTTGACCTTGGACTTTGACCTAGTTAAGGATTTTGGTTAAAGTTCCTGGTTTAAGCAAAGTCTATGGAACTGTATGCAGTAGAAACTTTATTTTATACATGTAGGTTGCCTCTGACAAAACCTTTCAATTTACGCTGTATTATTTGACCTATTGACCTTGACCCAGTTAGTGACAAAAACTTACTTTGCAATCCGGCCATACCGTCTTTAGCGGTGTTTTATTCTTGATTTCATTGAACTTTAATTTTTAGCTCGCCGGGACGAAAAAGTCCGGAGAGCTAATGCCATACCCTCGGCATCGTCGTTGTTGTCGTCGTGAGTAGACAAAACTTCAACCTGGGCTATATCTCTTGAACTATAAGGGGTAGGGCTTTGATATTTCACAGGTAGATACCTTGGGACGAGACCTTTCATTTGAGACCATGACCTTTGACCTAGTGACCTTGACCTTGGACTTTGACCTACTTTTCAAAAACTTTAACCTGTTATTTGACAAAAACCTGTATAGGCGAGCTATGTAATCTTTGATTACCCTATGTTTTGATAGCTGGTATGCAACTGAATGGATATTTTCATATATTCTTGATAGCTACAGGGTTTTTTTTTATTTTGGGGAAGGTGCCTGTGCCTGTTCCATTTGGGAAAACTTGCAACATTTTGCTGAAATTTGGAAAATTTTTATACAAATTCCCACCACATTATAACCCTAGAGTATCATTTATTTACACTGCTAATCCATTGATTTGCTTGAACCAAACAAGGGATGAATGAAATGCTTAAAGATGCACTTAGAAATAGGACATATTGTGCTGACTTCCAGGTTTTATCAAGTGATTTCCTCTTTGGGAATTTAAGAGTGATTTTTTGGGAAAAATAGAGGAAATTTGGCATTGGGAAGGGGCCGAAATTTGGCCCCAAAACAAGGAAAAAAAAACCTGAGCTACTAGATAATTGTTTGAACATTTTCTACAGAAATGAAAAAGAGGGAATACCAGTGGAACTAATAAACCTCCTTGATGTCTGTGTGGAGATTCCTCAGCAAGGTGTGATACGGTCCCTTAACGTACACGTCAGTGGAGCTCTTATGGTGTGGGAGTACAGAAGACAGCAATTAGTAAACGCTAAGGACGGTTGATATACTTTGATACAGTCCCTCTGAATACACATTAGTTGAGGTCTTGTGGTTTCAGAGTACTGCATGAAATAGTACACCTTAAGAGTGGATTGGGACTTATGATACGGTCCCCAAGCTTACTTACTAAGCAGTAGTCAGGCTCCTAGAATTTAGCATTGAAAGTAAGATGTTGTTCCTAGATGGATCTTGTTTGTGAAAACAGTAAATTTGTCCGTTTAGGGGCAGATGCTTATATTTGTATAACAAACTGATAAAAACATCACACAAGTAGCAAATTCATACAGAGATGTTAGGGAGGGTTCTGAAAGTACATGTGTGTGCAATAGTGTGTTAGATTAGAAGGAAAAAAAGGGGAGGAGAGGGGAGAGGGTGGAATCTTTTGTTGTACATGTATATGTACGTATGTACGTATGTACGTGTATATGCTGAAAAAGTGCAATATAATCTAAATGTATTTTAGCTTTAGTATCAGAGTTTATTCAGTATATGTCTCATTATTCAAGATATATTTGTAAGGGTAAATTTATGTCTGTGTGCAACGAATAACCTCACATTTTGAGTGTCTCCAGAATTTTACAATGAATTTTATATCACTTATGTTGCCATAATGATGTAGACGTAAATACTCCTAAATATTGTTATATGTAATGCTGTCATGTAGTCCAAGAGAAACTGCAATAATATTTATCTCTGCTGGACCAAATTTTTGTAGAATTTGAAAAAAATGACCATGTTAATGAATTTGTAGAAAATTTTGACAACAACGATTGATGAGGCCATTTCTTTGTTAGTTTCTGTTTTGCACTTCCAGCTGGTAGGTTTTGAGCCCATAGTCAGGAAACAAAACAAAATTGAAATAATAAATCTTTTGCAAAGTAAAGGTGTTTTCTACAAAAATTGCAGATAACTTGTTCATTTTGTTTATATTTCATGTAAAATGAAAAAAAAATTCTATGATTCAAGACATTGCATTATATGTCATTCTTTTGTTGACTTAAATCTGTTAATATAATCAAATGAAACAAGTTTCTGTCAGATTTCATATACATATAGCACTAGTACAAAATGTACGTCACATATAATGAAATTGTAACTTTGTTTATGCTTGTTTGTTTTTCTCCCTTGCTGGCTGGTAGTTTTCTCAAGTTCAAAAGGACGCAAAACAGAATAAAAACAAGAAATGGCCGCATTTACAAAGAAAGGAATACTGATACTTAGCTATATATATTATACAATTATTGACTGGTGATAAAGGAAACACTTCCTTTAATATTGTGACAACGAACTGAGTGGACATTTTACATGTATATGAGAACTGGTCAAGATGTAAATGTCAAAAATTATTCGATTTGCATTAATTCATATTTTTGTGCTATTGAGTGCTCTGTCCAATATTTAAACTTTTAGACTTTTGAAGTTTACATAGAGATACTTTAAAAATAGCGTATAAAGATGATATTGTTTGTTGGAAATTGTTCTGTTTTTGTTAATAATAGGATTTCAGTTATATTTTTTCTATTTAGTTGTATTTGTGTGTAGAGAAACATTTAATGGATCAATCATGACAATATTTATATGTTTGTATTTTGTGCCATGAGATTTATTCACCTCATTTACTTTTATGTAGAACTTATAGGTTGTTTATGAATATTATAAATTATGTTTGCAGAAAATTAGTGCTGCATGCCAAAAGTTGTATTTGTAGGCAAAACAGTAATTATAAGAAAATATTAGAAACACTGTCTTTTGTTATAATTAATGGTAGATTATATTTGAATTATATTTCATCTCTTAGTCAGTAACTTATTATACTGTACCTGCACTACCAAAACTAAGAATTTATCACTCTGTACGTTATTTAAATAACAATAGCATTATTTCAGTGATCTACTGTACATAAAGAATAGCTTCTTGAATACTTTTATTACCTAGGTTGAAATGTTCAAAGTACAATGTATATAACGGGAGATAATTCATCCGTTTTTAGCTCACCTCGACGAAGTATATTTGCCTTTTAAAGCCAAAGTATCGGTGCTGCATGTACCAAACTTGCATATTGGATGTATCTTTGATCAAGCTTTCATAAAATGACCTTGACCTACATTTTCCGCTTGAACGATTTTGCCTTTAAAAGCCAGTATTGAGCAAAGTATCAGTGCTACATGTACCAAACTTGCATATTAGATGTATCTTTCATTAAGCTTTAATAAAATGACCTTGACCTACTTTTTTCTCTTGAATGATTTTGCCTTTAAAAACAAATATACATGTACTTAGATATAAATTTAAATTGAATTTTGCTGCCACGAGGTGAGCTTCGTAATCTCTGATAACCTATGTTTGATTACAAATGTTGGTCAACTGTAGCATCTTTTTTTAAGGTACATGTAACGGGATTAGGATTTGTCTTATAAATATGTGCCATAGTAACGGCCAATTTTCACGGTTTCGGTTGTTACCTGAATCCTGATCACTTGGAGGTTGTGCTGATTTGATCTGACTTGGGTGCATTGTACGTCTCATTGTGGTGAGTGACTTTATAAGTTTCTTGACACTTATATTAATGGTGTTTGCATGCTGCTTATTAATTAATGCACTTCACAATTCTATTTCCTCTCCTGTTTTGCTGATATTTGGTTTATAACTAATTCACATCAAAATTGGGTGATTTATGTTTGGGTTTGTCTGCAGGAAAATGTTTATCTGTCTGCTGGTCATCTTATTCTTGAGATCATATACAGAGTAAACCTCTATGAAATTATATGGGGGCTGCTTGATATGTTGTGAGCCTCGGTTTTCTGGGATGCAGAAGGTATTCTGCTGATAGATTGTCTCTAAAAAGGACAAACAATTAATGGCACATACTTTGCTTCACATCTGACACAGTTTCAGCCCACTTTCAGTTCGATGATGACATCATACTTGCAGTGGATGACTTTCTGACCAGTCAAGATAAGAAATTAATTAAGTGGTATTGAGGCCCTTAAACACCGGTGGCAAAAGTGTATAGATACTGAAGGGGATTATGTAGAAAAATAATGCAAAATGTCCGATAAAATTCAAATCCATCAATACAAGGCTAACAACATATCAATCAGCCCTCGTATCATCATCATTACAATTGAAACGCATATATAGATTTTTGGTCACAGCCAATCAAATCAAAGGCAGGACACATATTTTAAAGTTTCAGCACTGCTTGCATCAAGGAATTCATTTGGGTTGAGAATGAACTCTATTAAATTTCAAGATCAGAAGTCAGAGGTGAAGTTCACAACTTACAACATTACCAAAACTTAACAGCAAGGTATTCCTTGGCTCATGTACACTGTACAGAAGTTCATCATTGCAGCAGAAAAAAATCTTGAATCAAGGTCAAAGGTCAAGGTCACAATGATTGATGAATAGATATAAGTATTGTGCTTTGTAGTGCTGTTTTTTAGCTCTTGATGAGATTGCAATTTGGGAGTCTATTGAGAAACGAGAGAATACATTTGTGGATAATCATTTAGATTTATTCATACATAATTTTTATTGCTCATAGTATAATAAATATTAGCACATTTTATGATACCTATGATTGTCATTATAATTCAACATTAATTAATATACCACGACATTATACCCTGGATATTGCCATTTTATTGCAACCTGATAACAAATAATACTCTATAACTTGCAGTGCTTCTGTCTAAAAAATCCTTGTCATCAGTCAAGTCAATCCCCCGTTATAAACCTGACACCAGCGTTATGAGTGCCGGGCCGTTTCGTAGCTTCTGTAGGAATTCCTCGTCTTTTGCCGGCAAATTTAGTTCGTAATGGATGTTCCCTGTATGGATCCCTGTTATTACATACATGTTGATATATCTCCATTAGCTCACTGAAAATAAATAGTATCAAAGCAGTTCTATCAGAATATGAATGTGTGTTGTAAAACATTATTTTTTAGCAAGGGTAAGCATTATATACTTTAAAAAAAAGTCGTACAAAATATTTGTAAAAAATATTCTTTTTTTCTTGTACTTTTTTAAAATGACAAGAAAATTTCTGAGTATTGATTTCACGTGTACAATGTAAACTCATCTTGAAGTATATTCCTTGGTTAAAAAAAATTACCTGAGCTCAAATTTTCTGTCCCTAGTTTCCATTATTCTGCGGCGTAGATCATGTATTTTGCCTTTACTGATATCTTTGCCAGAATGCTAAAACATTCAAATTGAGGAAAATTATACATGTAGTACAAATGTTTAGATAAAGAGTTGGAGGACAAATCAACTTAGTAATAATGCACATCTTTTCATTTGTCTGTTTGTTTATCTATCATTTATTATGATTAGTGTCCTTACCTTAATGAGTTCCATGACATCATCAGTTGAGATCATGGCTCCTTTCTCCTCGTAGGACTTTGGGAATAAAGTAAAAAGGTCCAACTGCTCTTGTTCTACACATTGAAAAAAAATTCATTTAGGACTGACAGTATCAAAATAAAATTTTTATTTCTATTCTCTCATTCTTCAAAACTGTAAAATTTATTATTATTATTTTTTTAATATTATTATTTTACCTCAAGTTTCGTAATTTTACCTCGAGTACGAGTCAAACTCTAGAGGAAAATTAAGTTAATCGACAATTTTTGATTACTTTTTGTTATTTTGAAGGTATAAGCTACCAGACAGTCTGAAATTACATGTATTGAAAATGATAAATAAGTCATTCAGACATTTACCAGCAAAGTCGACAATGGTCATCAAGCTCCCTGTGAGGGGGTCCATCGTCTTCTCCCGTCGTGACGGAGGGATTTTCACGGATACCGTTATACCGTATTTCTCCTTTAACTTGTCTATCATCACCGCTAGCTCTGTGTTCACATCAGTACCCTGGAAATGTTGATGTACATGAAAACTTTACTTTGGTAAAGTACTGACATTACCTCCTACTGCTACTTTTTTCAGAGGAGAATAATAATCAATGTTATCTGATATGAAGCGAAATAGTGAATTACTAATATATATTTTTGTTGTAAAAAGCATCAGAAACAAACGATAGCAATGTATGACATTGTCCATATCTAAGTTTGGGATAAGGTCAAACTTGGGTGGGGGGAGGGGTTCTCAAGACATATTCCTCATTCTCCCTCTAGATCCCCCAGTGGCCTAGAGCAAAAATTCATTACAGATCTTCTTGTGGCTTGATTTCATCATCTTCATAGCTCTATCTTAAAAGGTCACCCCTTCCCTCCCCCCTCTTTCTGATGATTAATCCAATCCCTATCTGTAATAATTAGACTACTGCATAACTTACATCCAATTCCACCAATGTGAGTCTTTTATTCTTTCTCATCTTGGAAGATCATCATAGCACCGTATGAGAAGATAATCCCCCCTTCCTTCCCATCCCCATTCTATCTAACCTCATCCCTATTCCCACCTATTTACATGCATTACTTACATCCAATTCTACCAATGTGAGTGTTTTATTCTTTCTCATCTTGAAAGATCATCATAGCACCATCTGAGAAGATAATTCCCCCTCCCCTTCATTCCCCTCCCCATTCTATCTAACCCTATTCCTAGTTCCACCAATTTACATGAATTACTTACATCCAATTCTACCAATGTGAGTGTTTTATTTTTTCTCATCTTGGAGGTAAAAGGTTTTAACATCTTCATAGCACCGTCTGAGGAGATCAAATTGAACGATAGCTGTAAAGAAAGAAAAATTTAGCAATTTTATCTGAATGTCATAATCTTGAGAAAATACTGGTACCGATTTTATTTCACATTTAGGATGATTTATTACATAAAACATACAAATAATATCGTAAAATCCTAATTGGAAAAATATTTGGTTTTTGGCCGGATTGCAAAGCAATTCCGGTCTATAGATTGACGATGTCCGTCCGTCCGTCTGTCGTCAACATTTTGGTGAAGCAAAATCCAAGGAACTGTATGTAGTGGAAACTTTATATTATACATGAAGGTTACCCATCACAAGACCTTTCATTTATGCCGTAACATTTGACCTACTGACCTTAACCTTGGACTTTGACCTAGTTTAAGATTTTTGTTAAAGTTTCTGGTTGAAGCAAAATCTAAGGAAATGTGTACAGTAGAAATTTCATTTTATACATGTAGATTGCCTATGACAAGACCTTTCAATTTAAGCCGTAACATTTTACGTAGTGACCTTGACCTAGTTAGTGACAAAAACTTACTTTGCAATTCGGCCATACCGTCTTTAGCGGTGTATTTTTTGGTCATGAAATTAATTTTTCTTGTATTTTGAATTGGTTTTGATAATCTTTTATTTTAACAAGTTGAGAAGGAAAATTTTACAGAGATTTTTTTACACAAATGAAGTAAAACAGTTTTTTTTATTTTTAGAAATGTAAAGGGTACTGTAGAAGGTCATACTTTTACAGTTTGTATTGCCCTGCTGTTTGGTATAACCCTCGCGAACACGTCAGTGATGTCGTCATTGATTCGGTTAGCGCTGAGATCTAGAGACGTCAGCGTGTGATTAGAACGTAGCATTTCCAGGATCGCCATGGCACCCGTACGCTCAAACCCGTTCATAGACGCGTTCAACGTCTGTAACTGAGTATTGTGCTGAAATTGAGACACATAATTAGATAAAATACGTTTCTGCCATTAAAGGACATCCTAATATTTTGATCGGCCGAAGAATGTAAGCGAATCATTAAAACCGATTTATGACAATGCCTTGTGCATAATGAAAACATTTTTCCATTTTTCTCCGGAAATTCACAAAAGAATTTTATGCTTAATTTTGGTCCGAGCCATGCAAGAGCCAAAGTTACCTTTAATCCCATTGCCAAGGCGCATGCTCCGTAACGGGAAATATTGTTCCAAGATATGTCAAGTGCTTCTAGAGTCAGATTACTCTCTACAAGAGGAAAGAAAGATTTATATCTGACGAGTTCAAGAGCGCTGATTTTTGACATGTAAAAATTTATTCTTAGATTGTACCGTGATTGATATATATTGGACCTATAGACAGTATAAATATAAATGTAAGATAAATATACTAGATCTAGTACTATAACTCTGTTGGTCTTTTCACATAAAAAGTATCTCCTTTAACACAAGCTTGACCTAATGGAAGGAAAATTGTAAATGAATGAAGTATATTGCCCTCTCTTACCTAAAGCTTTACCAATCTCCATGACGGCGTTATCGCCGATACCGTTTTTACCGATGTTCAATTCCTTCAGACACGAATTGAACTGAAATTTTAAAATACATGTATATTAACTTTGTTATTTTCTGTAAAAAAAAAAATGTGAGTAAAATAAATTATTCTTGTACAAATCTATAAAATTCGTCTGAATTTTCTCTCATTTAAAAGAATATTTCAATTTGAAAAGAAAGTTGAAATTGAATGTCGAATTTCAATATTCAACTAAAAGTTCTCACCTCAATTATTTCAGCACAATATTTACCACCGAGTTCGCCGATTTTAGAACCTACAAAATAATCATAGCTTTATAATGAGATAAAGAAGATCCTGACAATAATCTCAACAGCACTCATAATAGAGCACCAAATTAGCATCGACGGACCCCCAGCAAGGTAGAGGTGGGACCAGGTGCCCGGGAGGAGTAAGCATCCTCTGTTGACTAGCCGCAACCGCCGTCGATGTTCACGCACGAAACTGAAAACAATTTCTACAAAACATGCACTGTCTGGGGATATGTCTATATAGGAAGTGATATGGCGACCATGCAAGGGAAAAGCATTTAAAATACTTTCTGTCGAACACCTCGCGGGGAACTTTTTTTATAAGACCAAGTTTACAAGGAATCTTTCGATAAATTAATTTCAAAAGATCCAATACCATGAATGAAATAATAGAATTATGTGCTTACCTGATATATCTACTTTGACTAAATGAGAATTGTTTACGAGAAAATCCCGGATGACGGCAGCGCCTTTTGCTCCTATTGGGTTATCACGAAAATTCTGAAATTAATGAAATGAAAATGAGAAAGAAGAAAAAAAAAATGAAAAAAATAAGCCTGATAATTTAAGGTTAGTATTTTCTGCATCCATATTTATCCGAAAACTATAGCAATTATACAGGATTTCAGAGATCATTTCAATTTTAACGTACTAGTAGCAGGATGGACGGAGGCGACTCTAATAGTACGCAATGTTTAACCAATTATAGCACTTGTTTAATCTCAGTAGACTGTGTCAAAATGAGAACGGTCTATCATTTTTGGTACATGTAGGATTGTACATAATGAAACTACTGTGTAACTCCAACTTACTATTTCTGAGACGTAGTGGTTTTTCTTTAGCATGTCTGACAGGGCAGATAGGTGGTCCTCTTTTATACCATTATCCTCAAAATCTATTTTTGAAAAGGTTAAATTGTCCTGTAGGAAGTTAAAAATACATGATATTATTAAGTTTAGGAAATGTTTTGAAACATTGAAAAATAAAGAACTTCAATGTAAAAAACTTTTTTTAGAATGTCAACAAAGTACTTTAGATGTTGTAGGCCTGTAAGTTGACCACAGGTGGATGATGATGATGATGATGATGATGATGATGATGATGATGACGACGATGATGATGATGATAATGATGATGATTTTCAATAAGCTTATATCTTACTCTCATTTCATATCCCATGGCCCTACAGTCTCCCGGGTTTAGATACCGATACTTCATACGTATATCCTCGTCCATGGAATGTCTCATAAAGTAATGGTTAGGTGTCACCTTAAACTTCCGACATAGCTGTTTATACTCAGGAAAACTACCATCGTCTTTGATCTGCTTGGTTTTCTCATCTACTATAAGCTCTAAACCAACTGTGGATGAAAATAAAATCCTCTTAAGATACTAGCAAGTCAAGAGAAAGATTCTTCGCTGTGCAGCCCCTGTAAATTGTTCTCATCTACTATACTGTAAGTTCAGACCAACAAAGTCAATTTATAGACCCAAAAGCGTCTTTTTATTTCGTATAGTCGATTTTCTTTTGATATTGTCTAAAAAGCATGGAACAAAAGTGCATAGACTGTTCAAAATTGTATATCTTTGAAATAATTTTTTTAACATATTGTTTTTGGCAAAGACTCGTGCTTTATTTTGAATATGATCATAACACGTGTCGGGTAAAGGATTTCAAGATTCCTTTTGATCAAGTTTTTATGACCGTGTACCCTTTATCTTATATATAAAACAAAAACTCGATTTTTTATCATCCAGCATTTTATGTTAATAAAAATTACTACAGAAACCACATTGTTGTGAAGTTTGGTTCTGAAACAAGGAGCGAGTGAAAGTCACACACAGAACTCGAGATGTGATTAAAATCAAAAAATCATTATCAATGGGCAAACAAAACCATGGAAAATACAAAATCTCTAATGGAGATGAGATAAGATGTCCGGGAAGAGTAATCATCTCCTGTTTGTTAACAACACCCACCATTTGAGACGTGAAGAAAAGGTCAAAATCGTTGAATGTTTTCATGAAAGTTCCTAATTTCATACATACCTAATTCTTGGTCCAGGTCCGTATCATAGTCGCTATCGTCGCTGAGCATTTCTAATTGTCGCCGTCGCTCCATTCTGCTCGGTGTCTCTACGTCCCAATATTTCTCCAATTCTTTCTTTAATTTACAATGTTTCAGTAACCTTTCTTTCTTATCTTCATACTCCTCCTCCGTTAGTATAGGCGTATAATTCCACGTCGACCGTCGACTGTCGTACGAGGTTTTTGAGATATTTGATTGGATACTCTTTGCCGACTGTAGGGGACTACTAGACTGGGCATTGTTTCGGCATTGTCGTCTACGCATTTTGGCACTGTTTTTGCGCAGACGAGAAGTTATCGATAAACTTCCGCTTCCGACAGACGACGCTTCCGAGACGTAAGAAAGTGACGTAGATTTTGGCGGAAGTGACGGAAGCGTGGGTGTGCCGCTCCGACGTCCGCTTCTGAAGGAGTCCATCATGATTCCCGAGACCAGACGGTCAACCTGAATATAATGATTGAACGTATCAGAGGTTATTATAGAAAATATTATGTTATTCGTGAGAAAAAAGTAAAAATACAAATACCTTGAGTATACTTCCAGTCAAATATTAATATTTGTTCGAACAATGTTATGATATCCATTTGCCAAATTAAGAATTCGCGGTAGTTAGAGACCCCCCCCCCCCCTCATTATCTATCCTTTGTATTTTTTTCCTCGATTCGCAAAGGATACTTTCAGGTTACTCTCTTCTTTACCCTCTGTGCGATAGCATTTTTGAACAAAATTCCTCAGAATATCCGAAAGTCACCGAAAGAACCGGTCTTTCTTTTTTTTTCTCATGTGACATGTAGACTTTAACAAAATTATTTTAAAAAATGTTATATCGGTACCCCTTTCGCGGAGTCCTTCCACGAAGTATGTCCCTTATAAACGATACCATGCAATGTACATGAATAATAAACGTCAGCGTCGTCAATTTGGCAAATACAAATGAATTAGCTGAAAACACTCGTAATAAAATGTTCAAAATTCAAAATATAGAAGATTTTAAATGAAATTCATCATCTTACCTCTTAAAAATAAATTCCTTTTTCTCACACGAAAACAAACTGGTCTGTGCGAAGACATTACATTAGAGAAGGGTTCTTATTAATACGATAATCCATAGATAAACCCTTTCACAGTTAGTTTTAATCCGCGCATTTTATAAAGATATCAGAACATGCTTAATAAAAGTGATTTTAAATCCAGCGATTTACTGCCAGTTTTTCTTACCTGCGACCCGTTGACCCTTCGTTAAATTTTCGGCTTTCAAAGGGTATTGTACTCTGGAAAGATAAGTGTTGAATTTTATGATATGTAATTTTGTAACATGCGATTTTATATGAAAACGTGTATACATCATGCATTATACCTATTGTAAAGAGACGAGCGGTTTGCTTTTCGATTAAGAAATTTTTATTGACTTTAAAATCCTTTGTGGCAGAATGAATCAACAGGTGCCGTTGTGTTTTGTTGATTTCCTTCATATATAAATCTATTATAAGCTAAGTAAACATAACATTTTTGATATGAAAGTTTTTGTCAAGATTTCTTTTTCATTATAAAAGGAAGGTTTGAAGTTTTCCGACAATTTCAGCTGTCACGTAATTCTGCCGTAAGAAAATTGACAACCAAGTCTTTTAAGAAATATTTTTCAAGAGCGGATCTAGAGAAACCCCTCCCCCTCCTGGAATTCGCTAGTAATTCTGTTTTTTTCCTTGATTTTTAGCTCGCCGGGACGAATGTCCGGAGAGCTATTGTCATACCCCCGGTGTTGGCGTCTGCGTCGGCGTGCGCGTGCACAAAAACTTTAACCTTGCTTATAACTTTTAAACCAATACAGATTGGGCTTTCATATTTCACATGTGCATTCCTTGTGACAAGACCTTTCCATGGATACCAAAATTTTTGACCTTGACCTTGGAGATTGACCTACTTTTGAAAAACTTTAACCTTGGCCATATTTTTTGAATGGTAAGTGATAGGGCTTTGATATTTCACATGTGTATTCCTTGTGACAAGACGTTTCCATGGAAACCAAAATTTTTGACCTTGTGACCTTGACCTTGGAGATTGACCTACTTTTTAAAAACTTTAACCTTGGCCATATTTTTTGAATGGTAAGTGATAGGGCTTTGATATTTCACATGTGTATTCCTTTTGACAAGACGTTTCCATGGATACCAAAATTTTTGACCTTGTGACCTTGACCTTGGAGATGATTGACCTACTTTTGAAAAACTTTAACCTTGGCCATATTTTTAAATGGTAAGTGATAGGGCTTTGATATTTCACATGTGTATTCCTTGTGACAAGACGTTTCCATGGATACAAAAATTTTTGACCTTGACCTTGGAGATGATTGACCTACTTTTGAAAAACTTTAACCTTGGCCATATTTTTTGAATGGTAAGTGATAGGGCTTTGATATTTCACATGTGTATTCCTTGTGACAAGAAGTTTCCATGGATACCAAAATTTTTGACCTTGTGACCTACTTTTGAAAAACTTTAACCTTGGCCATATTTTTAAATGGTAAGTGATAGGGCTTTGATATTTCACATGTGTATTCCTTGTGACAAGACGTTTCCATGGATACAAAAATTTTTGACCTTGACCTTGGAGATGATTGACCTACTTTTGAAAAACTTTAACCTTGGCCATATTTTTTGATTGGTAAGTGATAGGGCTTTGATATTTCACATGTGCATTCCTTGTGATAAGACCTTTTTTATTGTTGTTGTTGCAATTTACATATGGTTGCCACCGGCGAGCTATGTTGTCATTCTGACAAGTCTGGTTAAGTAACAGTTCTCAAACTCCCATTCTGGTAACCCCGCCTATGGAAAAAATCTAGATCCGCCAATGCGCTTTACCTTTATCCTTTTGTCCAGATTGCGAAGCTAAATACGGCTTATGAAATGATTTTATCCGTCCGTCTGTGTCATCAATTTTGTTTAAATGTTGTGTTTAGGTTAATTGTGAAAGAACCACGAGGGGTAACATGGTCAGACTTTGTATGGATATAGAACTTGGCGAGATCCGAAATTAGTCAGGTTTCGTTGTAAAACTTACAACACGAAATATCGAATATAAACTAATCATGAAGATAGAACATCATGAGTGGACCTGCCTTAGTCTATTGACCTTGACAAATCTTATTTAGAAGGTTTTATATACTAATGGTAAATGCAAAATATCACATTAAAACTTAGCATGTCGGATTATATGAGTAAACCCTATTTCATATATTGACCTTAAAGTCTGACCTTGGAGATACAATTTAAATAGTAGTACAGTATATAGTAGGAATGTCATTTAATCACTGTGACAATGAAACTTGACATGAAAATTGAACATGATAAGGAGACTTTGCCAATATAATTATCTAGAGGTTTGACCCTGACAAATTTACTTATTGTTGGGCTTTAATGTGCTGATAATATATAAATATCACACGATAACTTAGCATGGGGATAGAACTTGATGAGTGGACCCGATTTCATGTATTGATCATGACCTTGAAGATAGAATTTTGAATTAGGACTAATTTTAATACCAGCAGATGTATCACATTAAAACTTGACAGGGAGATGGAACTTGATAGTGGAATTCATTGGTATCAGTATCTGACCTTGACATTGATTTGAAACAATAATTTTGATTAAGCATGTATTGGAACTTTGAATATCGCTTCCTACTCAAAAGACTTGGTAAGAGTTTAATTTTTTTTAAAAGCAAGTCAAATTAAAAGACAAATACCCCTGGCTGTAGTTTAGCTTCTAGTCCCTTGGCATTAGCAAATCACACTTTTAAAAATGTTCACCTTTTGGCAAAAAATATCAAACTGGAATACCTCTTTGATTAAGAGCAATATTCTAAAGACATTTCTTCTCTGCAGGTAAAAAATAACTCAGTTTTGACTAGAAACCATGTTTTCCATAATGCGAAGGTGTGACCTTGACTTTTGTTCTTTTACCCAAACTCAAATGGGATCACTCTTTCATCTTGGACAATCTGTTTGTAAACATCGCTGTAGGTCAAGTTTTCATGCAAGATTGACCTTGACCTGATGTCAAAATCTATAGAGATCTTTTTTCCGCACAGACAAGTTTCATCCCTGTATGACAAGAATCAATCCATGTCGTGGAAACCTTATTTTTCATACATCCCAAGTTCGACCTTGACCTTTTGATTCGTTAACCTCAAAATTGATAGTGCTCCTCCTTGAATCATTAGTGATATACATGTATGTATGAAGTTTCATCGCTTTAGATCAAGAATCACTTAAATTATTGTTCGAAAATGCCGTATTTTCATACGCGTGAAAATGACCTTACCTTTTGACCCAAAAATTGATAGGGTTCCTCTTTCGGTCATTGGCAATATGTGTGTCAAGTTTCATCACAGTAGGTCAAGAATTATTAAGGATTCCGATTTCCGTCGGAATCCTTTCTGTTATTGTATTGTCTTTTCTTTATTCTTATTATTCTTATTAAGGATTCCGACTATTCCGTCGAAATCCTTTCTGTTATTGCAATGTCTTTTCTTTATTAAGGATTCCGACTATTCCGTAGGAATCCTTTCTGTTATTGCAATGTCTTTTCTTTATTCTTATTATTATTCTTATTATTATTATTATTATTATTATTTTTATTCTTACCCCCTCATCATTTCCAGACACTTTATTCAAAGGTCTTTTATCACAGAGCAAAAGGGATGGTACCATCAAAAAGAGCATATCAAGATCTTCTTTAACTATTTTTTGTTTGTCGATAAGCTCACCAATGCCCCCGCTGGAGGGCATCAAAGGTCAAATCTTTAAACACTTATAACTTCTAAACTAACCGTACGATTTGAACGAAATTTGTTTTAAAATGTTCTTTGGGAAAATTGTCAACTTTTATACGCTTACATGCTCGATAAAATATTTATGGTTTTCGCGCTATTCCGTGTTGAAAATGGAACTTTAAATTGGCACAGTGCCAATTTCTACAGTTTTTGAGATTTTGAGTTGAAACTTTGATAGTAGGTTACTTATAGGTGGTCATTTAATGTTGACCTACTTTCAAGGTCAAATTTTCATTCTCAAGGTCACAACAAACTTTTGCCTATAGAACAAGAAGTAATTGACCTTCAGAGTTCAAACTTCAACAATATTATCATTAAACCAAGCTCTTTCACCTTGACCTTGACCCAAGGTCAAATTTTGATTCTCAAGGTCACAACAAACTTTTGCCTATAGAACAAAGACTGTTTGACCTTCAGAGTTCAAACTTCATACATATCATTGTTCAGTCAAGCTCTTTCATCTTGACCTTGACCCAAGGTCAAATTCTCATTCTCAAGGTCACAACAGACTTAAGTCTATAAAACAAAGATTATTTGACCTTGTGAGTTCAAACATTACACAAATATTCTTTGCAACAAACCCTTTCACCATGACCTTGACTCAAGGTCATTTGTTCGATTTCAAGGTCACAACCGACTTTTGTTGATTAGATATTGAGCTTTCCTCAGATAAAGATCAATCGTGATGTGAATGATCACAATACTAATCGTTCATTTATGACAATGGTTCAATGTCAAATAATCATTCTCAAGGTCATAACAATCACTTACTCTTGTTGAATTCACACTTTTTGTCCTATACTATTTATTCTTTACACAAGTAGTCCTTCTTGTTTGAACTTAACATAGTATAAGAAAGATAACTCTTTTATTCTTGTTCTGTTTATTTTTTCTTAGTAGCATTATACATATCTGTACTTTCATGTTGTTGTCATTTTCTATTAATAGAAATTATTTCATTGGAAAATCATTGTGCAATTCTGTTTTGAGAAAGTAATTGTAAAGGATTTTGATATTGAGAGAGCATGGAGTTTGAAGCTTTCGTAAACATGAAAGGTATTTATTATTTTGTTTCCTTCTGTTTTGTTGAAAAATAAATAAGAGTCCCAAATTAGACATAAGCTCTTTTGACTCATTCGCTGAAGGGAATAAGGTACTAATACAACTATTATTTTTTTCCATCTTCTTTATTCGGATTTTAATTCTTCAGTTCCGAGAAAGGTCTTATAAAGGAGGAATCCGTCTGTTGCTTGCAACAGTAGCCATCTAGTTCTTATTATTATTCATATTATTATTATTTTTATTCTTACCCCCTCATCATTTCCAGACTTTTTATTCAAATGTCCTTTAAAACAGAGCAAAAGGGATAGTACCATCAGAAAGAGCATTACAAGATCTTCTTTAACTATTTTTTGTTTGTCGATAAGTTCACCAATGCCCCCGCTGGAGGTCATCAAAGGTCAAATATTTAAACATTTATAACTCCTAAACTAATCGTACGATTTGAACGAAATTTGTTTTAACATGTTCTTTGGGAAAATTGTAAACTTTTATACGCTTACATGCTCGATAAAATATTTATGGTTCCAAGTTGAAAATGGAACTTTAAATTGGCACAGTGCCAATTTCTACAGTTTTTGAGATTTTGAGTTGAAACTTGGATGGTAGGCTACTAATAGGTGGTCATTGATGATGACCTAGTTTCAATGTCACATTATGATTCTCAAGGTCACAACAAACTTTTGCCTATAGAACAAAGACTATTTGACCTTGACAGTTCAAACTTCATAAATACAATCATTGAGCCAAGCCCTTTCATCTTGACCTTGGTCCAAGGTCAAATTTTGATTCTCAAGGTCACAACAAACTTTTGCCTATAGAACAAAGACCATTTGACCTTGAGAGTTCAAACTTGGCGCAAATATTCCTTGCATCAAGTCCTTTCACCTTGACCTTGACCAAAGGTCATTTGTTCGATTTCAAGGTCACAACATACTTTTGTCGATAAAATATTGAGCTTTGATTAGATTAAGAGGACTCATGATGAGAATAAATTCAAATGCTTATCTTTTATCCATGACCTTTATTAAAGGTCAAATTAACTTTTTCAAGGTCATAACAAAAATTTACTCTTGTAGAATACACAGGATTTTGTCCTTAACTATTTATTCTTCACACAAGTAGTACTTCTTATTCGAACTTTACATAGTAAGATGGATAACTCTTTTATTCTTGTTTTCTGTTTCTTTCTTTTTATTCTTAGTAGCATTACATATCAGTAGTTTCATGTTGTTGTCATTTTCTATTAATAGAAATTATCGCATTGCAAATTCATTGTGCAATTCTTTTTTGAGAAAGTAATTGTAAAGGATTAGATATTGATTGTGCATGGAGTTTAAAGCTTTTGTAAACATGAAAGGTATTTATTATTTTTTCTTCTATTTTGTTGATAAATAAACAAGAGTCCCAAATTAGACATAAGCTCTTTTGACTCACTTGCTGAAGTTAATATGGTACTAAAGCAACTATTCTTTTTTCCATCTTCTTTATTCGGATTTTAGCACTTCAGTTCCGAGGAAGGTCTAATAAAGGAGGAATCCGTCTGTTGCTTGCAACAGTAGCCATCTAGTTATTATTATTATTATTATTATTCTTACCCCCAAGCCAATCCAGTGACGTTACATCAAAGTACCGCATCATATGATAAAATGGAAAGTATCATGTAAAAGAGCAAATAAAGATCTTAATTTAATATTTTTTTCTTGTCGAAAAGTTCACATATGCCCCCGCTTGAGGTCATCAGCGGTCAAATCTTTAAACTCTTATAACTCCTTTACTAATCGTACGATTTGAACAAAATTTGTTTTATATTGTTCTTTAAGAAATTTGCAAACTTTTATACGCTTACATGCTCCATAAAATATTTACAGTTTTCAAGCTATTTCAAGTTGAAAATGGAACCTTAAATTGGCAAGGTGCCAATTTCTACAATTTTTGAGACTTTGAGTTGAAACTTGGATGTTAGGTCACTTATAGATAGTCATTTAATGTTGACCCTCTTTTCAAGGTCAAATTCTTATTCTCAAGGTCACATGAAACTTTTGCTTATAGAACAAAGACTATTTGACCTTCAGAGTTCAAACTTCATACATATAATTGTTAAGCCAAGCTCTTTCACCTTGACCTTGATCCAAGGTCAAATTCTCATTCTCAAGGTCACAACAGCATTTTTGCCTATAAAACAAAGACTGTTTGACCTTGAGAGTGCAAACTGGGTACAAATATTCCTTGCAGTAAGTCCTGTCACATTGACCTTGACCAAAGGTCATTCGTTCGATTTCAAGGTCATAACAGTCTTTTGTTGATAAAATATTGAGCTTTATTCAATTTCATATATATTTTGAAGAAAATGATATTCTATACTCATCTTTTTTCCTTGACCTTGGTTCAAGGTGAAAATTTCATTCTCAATGTCATAACAACATTTACTTGTTAAATACACAGTGTTTGTCCTACACTACTTCTACTTCACAAACGAGGTCCTTCTTATATGAACTTTACATGATCTAAGAAAGATAAATCTTTTATTTCTATTTCTCTTCGTACCATGAGTTGTCTGTACTTTCATGCTGTTGTCATTTTCTAATGAAATGTTTTAAAAATGTCTTAAAATTGAATAGCATCATTAAATTAACTGGTAAATTTGCAGCATGGACCAGACAGACAGACTGACAGTGTAAGATAGACAGTGTTAGATAGACTGACAACGATAGAAGAACGAACAGACATACTAACAGATAGAGAGAGTACTAGACAGAAACGCAGACGATCGGCGAAAAAAAAAAAAAAAAACGTCCAGACTGGGGATCGAACCCGGTACCCTTGGGCCAGCAGTCCAACGCCCTATCCACATAGCCATTGGAGTTCCTGAATGTTAGTGGTTTTTATTTTTGATATAGAGACGGAGAAATACAAATGGCTGATTCAGCATTACAAGAATTATCGATCGTTCATGCAACAAGTCAGTCCTATTCATAGCTTTTTATTCAGAAGAAAAACACATTTCATATTGCGCATATTTATTTCAATGTCATTGACTTCAACGTGTATATATGGCCACCTTAGGCCTCTTTTTTTTCATTCGTCAATCTTTGAAACAACTGTACAAGACCTTTGACGGAGCAATGTGGCCCCCTTGGGCTTCTTGGTTTTTTTTTTATTTTGTTTGTATGTCTTGTTTTTTTTTTTTTCATTCGTCAATCTTTGAAACAACTGTACAAGACCTTTGACGGAGCAATGTGGCCCCCTTGGGCCTCTTGTTTTTTTTTGTTTTGTTTTGTTTTGTTTTTTTTTTATTTTCATTTGTTTTGCTTGTTTGTTTGTTTGCTTGTTTTTTTCTTTTTTGATTCGACAATCTTTGAAACAACTGTACAAGACTTTTGACTGAGCAATATGGCTCCCTTGGGCCTCTTGTTTTTTGTTGTTTTTTTTTTTCATTTGTTTTGTTTGTTTGTTTGTTTGTCTTTTTCTTATTAAATTCCTTAATATTTGAAACAACTGTACAAGACCTTTGACGGAGCAATGTGGCCCCCTTGGGCATTTTTTTTCTCGTTTGTTTGTCTGTTTTTTTTTTTGAATTCGTCAATCTTTGAAATAACTGTACAAGATCTTTGACGGTTTGTTTATCCAATGACATAGGCTAGTCCTTCGAAAGGGGGAGGTTGATAAGTTTTTGCCCCCCCCCCCCCCCCTCCGACTTACATGTTACATACGTGTACATACCTGTTTTCACCTACCCTGTCTAGATCCGCCCTTGCAAAAAAAGCAAACACAATTTATTGATTCATAATTTTATTCTCTACATACATGGTCAATGAAAGTCAAATAAAAAAAATACATTTTATGAAATTCTGTGTTGTTTACTCCTGAATACAAACCTGTAAATAGAATCGATCGATAAAGATTTATCATTCGGAACATGCTCGACATGTTGAGTCATATCATAGTCGCAAGATTTCATCCTTCTAAAGACTTTTGATGCAAAGCTTTGTCAGTTCTGCAATAGCTCAGCGGTAGAGCGTCAGACTTCGAATCGGAGGGTCCGGTGTTCGATACCGGCCTCGGCCTTTTTTTCCCCTCATTTTTTTTCATTCGTAAGCAAACATTAAGTACAGTGCTTCAACATTGTTTTCATTTCAAAATTTATACGAGTATGTATTAGTTCAAAATGTTTTCTAACAGAATCAAGAAATATCGAATACATGTACCAGTTTGAAAACACTTGCTATATTGTCATGATTCATTGGAAAATCCCTCACATAATTAATATGCATGACCCAGGATGTGTTACAAATTTCATTGGTCAATTCAACCATGTGACCTGACATTACATGTACAAGATACGATGGGGCCTACCTTGGTGAAGGTACCTGGTTCGAGTCCAGCTGCGGCCAGTCATTTTCGCATTTTTTCAATTTTCATTTCTGTTCTTAACAAGATGAAAATGAGAGGAATCCGTCTGCTATGTCCACAGGAACCTCCATCCTTCCATTTATTAAGGATTCCGATTTCCGTCGGAATCCTTTCTGTTATTGTATTGTCTTTTCTTTATTCTTATTATTAAGGATTCCGACTTCCGTCGGAATCCTTTCTGTTATTGTATTGTCTTTTCTTTATTCTTATTATTCTTATTAAGGATTCCGACTTCCATCGGAATCCTTTCTGTTATTGTATTGTCTTTTCTTTATTCTTATTATTAAGGATTCCGACTTCCGTCGGAATCCTTTCTGTTATTGTATTGTCTTTTCTTTATTCTTATTAAGGATTCCGACTTTTCCGTCGGAATCCTTTCTGTTATTGTATTGTCTTTTCTTTATTAAGGATTCCGACTATTCCGTCGGAATCCTTTCTGTTATTGTATTGTCTTTTCTTTATTCTTATTATTATTCTTATTATTATTATTATTATTATTATTCTTACCCCCAGATCGTTCCAGTCACTGTACAAAAAAGTACAACTTCTTATGATAAAACGAAAAGGATCATGTGAAAGAACATATAAAGATCTTGAGGTAAAAAAAATTTGTTGTCGAAAAGTTCACATATGCCCCCGCTAGAGGTCATCAAAGTTCAAATCTTTAAACTCTTATAACTCCTAAACTAACCGTACGATTTGAACAAAATTTGTTTTAAAATGTTCTTTGGGAAATTTGTAAACTTTTATACGCTTACATGCTCGATAAAATATTTACGGTTTTCGCGCTATTACGAGTTGAAAATGGAACTTTAAATTGGCACAGTGCCAATTTCTACAATTTTTGAGATTTTGAGTTGAAACTTGGATACTAGGTTACTTATAGGTAGACATTTAATGTTGACCTACTTTCAAGGTCAAATTTTTATTCTCAAGGTCACAACAAACTTTTACCTGTAGAACAAAGACTATTTGACCTTCACAGTTCAAACTTCATACATACTATCGTTAAACCAAGCTCTTTCACATTGACCTTGACCCAAGGTCAAATTTTGATTCTCAAGGTCACAACATACTTTTGCCTATAGAACAAAGACTATCAGACATTCAAAGTTCAAACTTCATACATAATATCATTAAACCAAGCTCTTTCTCCTTGACCTTGACCCAATGTCAAATTCAGATTCTCAAGGTCACAACAAACTTTTGCCTATAGAACAAAGACTATTTGACCTTCAGAGATTAAACTTCATACAAATAATTGTTCAGTCATGCTCTTTCACTTTGACCTTGACCCAAGGTCAAATTCTCATTCTCAAGGTCACAGTAACTTTTCCCTACAAAACAAAGACTATTTGAACTTCAGAGTTCATACTTTATACATATCATGCTTGGACCCAGCTCTTTCACCTTGACCTTGACCCAAGGTCAAATTCTGATTTTCAAGGTCACAACAAACTTAAGTCTATGAAACAAAGACTGTTTGACCTTGAGAGTTAAAACTTTACACAAATATTCCTTGCATCAAACTCTTTCATCATGACCTTGACCAAAGGTCATTAGTTTGATTTCAAGGTCACAACTGACTTTGGTTGATTAGATATTGAGCTTTGCTCAGATTAAGATCAATCGTGATGAGAATAATCACAGTACTTAGCTTTCATTCATGACATTGGTTAAAGGTCAAATAATCATTCTCAAGGTCTTAACAATCATTTACTCTTGTAGAATTTACACTTTTTGTCCTATACTATTTATTCTTCACACAAGTAGTCCTTCTTATTTGAACTTAACATAGTATAAGAAAGATAACTCTTTTATTCTTGTTCTCTGTTCTCTTTTTTTTTCTTAGTAGCATTACAGATCTGTCCTTTCATGTTGTTGTCATTTTCTATTAATAGAAATTATCTCATTGCAAAATCATTGTGCAATTTTTCAGAAAGTAATTGTAAAGGATTTGATATCCATAGAGCATGGAGTTTAAATCTTTCGAAAAACATGAAAGGTATTTATCATCTTTTTCTTCTTTTTTGTCAATAAATAGATAAGAGTCCCAAGTTAGACATAAGCTGTTTTGACTCATTTGCTGAAGTGAATAAAGTACTAAAGCAACTATTCTTTTTTCATCTTCTTTATTCGGATTTAAACACTTCGGTTCCGAGGAAGGTCTAATAAAGGAGGAATCCGTCTGTTGCTTGCAACAGTAGCCATCTAGTTCTTATTATTATTCTTATTATTATTATTCTTACCCCCAGATCGTTCCAGTCACTGTACAAAAAAGTGTCACTTCTTATGATAAAACAAATAGTATCATGTGAAAGAGCATATAAAGATCTAGAGGTAAAAAAATTTTGTCGTCGAAAAGTGCACGTATGCCCCCGCTAGAGGTCACCTAAGGTCAAATCTTTAAACTCTTATAACTCCTAAACTAATCGTGCGATTTGAACGAAATTTGTTTTGAAATGTTCTTTGGGAAATTTGTAAACTTTTATACGTTTATATGCTCGATAAAATATTTACGGTTTTCGAGTTATTCCAAGTTGAAAATGGAACTTTAAATTGGCAAAGTGCCAATTTCTACAGTTTTTGAGATTTTGAGTTGAAACTTGGATACTAAGTTACTTATAGGTATTCATTTAATGTTGACCTACTTTCAAGGTCAAATTTTCAATCTCAAGGTCACAACAAACTTTTGCCTGTAGAACAAAAACTATTTGACCTTCAGAGTTCAAACTTCATACATAATATCGTTAAAACAAGCTCTTTCACCTTGACCTTGACCCAAGGTCAAATTTTGATTCTCAAGGTCAGAACAAACTTTTGCCTATAGAACAAAGACTATTAGACATGCAGAGTTCAAACGTCATACATAATATCATTAAACCAAGCTCTTTCACCTTGACCTTGACCTAAGGTCAAATTTTGATTCTCAAGGTCAGAACGAACTTTTACCTATAGAACAAAGACTATTAGACATTCAAAGTTCAAACTTCATACATAATATCATTAAACCAAGCTCTTTCACCTTGACCTTGACCCAAGGTCAAATTCTGATTCTCAAGGTCACAACAAACTTTAGTCAAGGTCTTAACAATTATTTACTCTTGTAGAATATACACTTTTTGTCCTATACTATTTATTCTTCACACAAGTAGTCCTTCTTATTTGAACTTAACATAGTATAAGAAAGATAACTCTTTTATTCTTGTTCTCTGTTTCTTTTTTTTTTTCTTAGTTGCATTACATATCTGTACTTTCATGTTGTTGTCATTTTCTATTAATAGAAATTATCTCATTGCAAAATCATTTTGCAATTCTGTTTTGAGAAAGTAATTGTAAAGGATTTGATATTGATGAGCATGGAGTTTAAAGCTTTCGTAAAGATGAAAGGTACTTAATATGTTTTCTTCTATTTTGTTGATAAATAAATAAAGAGTCCCAAGTTAGACATAAGCTCTTTTGACTCATTTGCTGAAGTGAATAAGGTACTTAAGCAACTTTTCTTTTTTCCATCTTCTTTATTCGGATTTTAACACTTCAGTTCCTAGGAAGGTCTAAGAAAGGAGGAATCCGTCTGTTGCTTGCAACAGTAGCCATCTAGTTATTATTCTTATTATTATTATTATTCTTACCCCCAAACCGTTCCGGTCACTTTACAAAAAAGTACAGCATCATATGAAAAAACGGAAAGTACCATGTGAAAGAGCATATGAAGATCTTGAATGAAATTTTTTTTCTTGTCAAATGGTTCACATATGCCCCCGCTGGAGGTCATCAAAGGTCAAATCTTTAAACTCTTATAACTTTTTAACTAACCGTCGGATTTGAACAAAATTTGTTTTATATTGTTCTTTTGGAAATTTGCAAACTTTTATTCGCTTACATGCTCGATAAAATATTTACGGTTTACGCGCTATTCAGAGTTGAAAATGGAACTTTAAATTGGCACGGTGCCAATTTCTACATTTTTTGAGATTTTGAGTTGAAACTTGGATGGTAGGTTACTTAGAGGTAGACATTTAATGCTGACCTACTTTCAAGGTCAAATTTTTATTCTCAAGGTCACAACAAATTTTGGCCTATAGAACAAAGACTACTTGACCTTCAGAGTTCAAACTTCATATATACTATCGTTAAGCCAAGCTCTTTCACCTTGACCTTGACCCAAGGTCAAATTTTGATTCGCAAGGTCACAACAAAGTTTTGCCTATAGAATAAAGGCTATTTGAACTTCAGAGTTCAAACTTCATACATATTATCGTAAAGCCACGCTCTTTCACCTTGACCTTGATCCAAGGTCAAATTTTGATTCTCAAGGTCACAACAAACTTTTGCCTATAGAACAAAGTCTTTTTGACCTTAAGAGTTTAAACTTACTACAAATATTCCTTGCATCAAGCCCTTTTACTTTGACCTTGACCCAAGGTCATTTGTTCGATTTCGAGGTCACAACATACTTTGGTTGATAAAATATTGAGCTTTGATTAGATTAAGGTCAATCTTGAAAAGAATAACCTCAAATACTTATCTTTTTTCCGTGACCTTTATTCATGGTCAAATGATCATTCTCAGGGTCATAACAAACTTACTCTTGTAGAATTAGCAGTTTTTGTCCTACGCTATTTATTCTTCACTCAAGTAGTCTTTCTTATTTGAAAATAACATAATATAAGAAACATAACTCTTTTACTCTTGGTCTCTGTTTTTTTTTTTAGTAGCATTACTTGGCTGTATTTTGATTCTATTGTCATTTTCTATTTATAGAAATGCTCTCATTGCAAAATCATTGTGCAATTCTGTTTTGAGATAGTAATATTAAAGGATTTAGAATTGATAGATCATGGAGTATAAAGCTTTCGTAAACATGACAGGTATTTATTATCTTTTTGTTCTATTTTGTTGATAAATAAATGAGAGTCCCAAATTAGACTAAAGCTATTTTGCTGAAGTGAATAAGGTACAAAAGCAACTATTCATTTTTCCATCTTCTTTATTCGGATTTTAACACTTAAGTTCCAAGGAAGGTCTAATAAAGGAGGAATCCGTCTGTTGCTTGCAACAGTAGCCATCTAGTTTTAGCTACAATTGAGAAATGCTCTTTATGCTGTTTTCCATAAATGTCAGACTGACCTTGACCTTTGAATATCAATAAGGATCCTCCTCTCCTCAGGGAAATCTGTGTAAAGTTTCATCAATCTAGGTCAAGAATTATTCGAGTTATGGTCTGAAAAACTTATTTTTCATCCATGCTAAATTTGACCTAGAATTTTGAATCCTAAAATTAATAGGGTTCCTCATTGGGTTGTTAGCAATATGGGTGTGAAGTTCTTTAAAAAAACGCAGGTCAAGAATTATTTAAGTTACTGTTCGGAAATGTTGTTTTCCATTGATGTTGAGGTTGACCTTGACCTTCAATCCCAAATTTAATAGGGATCCTTCTCTCCTCATGGACAATGTATGAGCGAAGTTTAATCATTCCTTTCAGAGTCATGATCTAGTAGTTTAAAAGAAGTCGGGAAAGTAACCAGAAGGTTGCTGGTTTGCGTCTCTCTAGTACATTAGTCCCTCCAGCATACTCGTATATTCACTATATATACATGTATATTAAAGGGATACAACATCTTTATCTTCAAGTATGAACCGTTTTACAAATGAGATGTTTTTTGTAAAACACAATGCAACTCTCAGCAGATTTCTCTTGTGTATCAGCCAAGTCTAGGCAAGGTCAAAACTTGGTACCAAAAAGAAAGGTCTAGTTGTGGAGAATGGGTGTACATGTAAATGTGAAATATGAAAGTGTGAAAAAGTGTCACTTTCTGTTCAAAAGTTATGAACAAGGTGCAGGTTTCAGACAAGCAGTCGGAAGGGAAAAACAGTATTTACAGTGATTTTAAATTCAGGGGCCTTGAAATGAAAATCCACCTCTAGACTGAAAAACAAGAACAAAATCTTCACTGAATATATTTATTCTTAACAAAACAATGTGAGAAAAAATATTTCGACATACATGTACATATATTTATGTGACATGTGTATGTACATGTAAATACACCATATGGCAGAATCATATGAATATGAGAAATCATTGTCACATGATCAAGATAATACAAAAATATGTGTTTTACGTATGATAATTGCATCACATATTTTTGCACAATTCAAACTCTATTGTGTCAGGTTGATAGTAAAATCACGACAAGCATAGCACATCACAAAATGACTGACGCTGTAGATATAATGTTGACAACATGATATTAATGTATTATTTCAGCAACAACATGAAAATGATTCACACATCAAGGCGTTCATGACCAGTTTTTACAATGTGTGTCAAAATTCAGAAAATGTGATACAGAGTAGATTCCCTTTATGAAGAAATCAGGATCCATAATAGTGTGGTCCATACCATTGATTGTGGTAACCATACCCTGTGTTCTGAAACAACGAAAAAATATGGAAATATTATCAAGAATTAAGAGGAATTAAAAATTTTTTGTACATCTTTTCAAGTTGATAGATATATCAACACCTAAAAAATAAACTGCTCAAAAAAATTAAGGGAGCAAGGTTTCGACTTTCATATCACATACGTTTGCAGCTGCTTATTCTATATAATGAACATAAATACATGTATATAAAGACATATTTCATAATCATTTCTTTATTACCAATGTCTGTATTGAACAGATTAACCATATACACATGATAAAACTTGATGATGTAGCCTTGCTTATTCCAAAAGATTTTACAAGCTATGTACCATTATATTACAATGGGAAAATCACTCCTTTAATTTTTTTGAGCAGTGTACTTAAAATACTGTAATATCATTTCGTAACTACACCTTTTAATAATTATTTGCAGCTTTCTAATAATGTTGCTAAGTGCTTACTTCAGGTTGAACCAATTTTGTTGATGCTATTGTATTATTTTTGCATTTAAACAAATAAAAGTAAAATGGCAGAAAAATATGAGAAAGAGAATAAAATGCAATATCTGGGAGAGAACAAAGAAATCACAATCCTCATGCCCACGTAGATTGAAACTCGAGCCTTGGTAAACTTTGCTATGAATATCAATCGTCATGGCAACTCGGACTGAGATTTCCTTGTCCCTTTTGGAACTTGTTGTTTGCTCCTGTCAATCTTATGTTGAAACCATTTACCAAATAACCTGATGTTGAAACTTACATTATAAGCTCCCTAGTGATAGTGATATCCCAGATGGTGACCTCGAGTCATACTAAAGTTTTCACCTTTATATAACTTACATTATAAGATCCTCAGTGATAATGGTATCCAGGGTCATGACCTTGACCCATACTATTGTCTCAACCTTTTTATAGCTTACATTATAAGCTCCCCAGTGGTAATTGTATCCTGGGTCGTGACCTTGACCCATACTATTGTCTCCACCTTTACATAACTTACATTATAAGCTCCAAAGTTGTAATGGTATCCTGGGTCGTGACCTTGAGTTAATATTGTTTCCACCTTTATGTAAATTACATTATAAGCTCCCCAGTGATAATGATATCCAGGGTCGTGACCTTGAGCCATACTACTGTATCCACCTTTTTATAACTTACATTATAAGCTCCCCAGTGGTAATGATATCCTGGGTCATGACCTTGACCCATACTATTGTCTCCACCATTGGAAGCTTGTTGCTGTTGTTGGTCGACCTTTGGCCTTTTCTCTGCTGGCTCATCTCCCCTGTAAATATCAATGGTTCTTAATAAAGAATGACTACACATCAATACATGTATGTCTTTTCCTAAAGTTCTTCTGTCAGCCTTTTTTTATGTTAAACTTTCATAGTAAATTTTATCAAATTATTAATTTTTTTTACATTTTTTTTTACGAGGAATTCATAAAGTGAGAGTTTCGATGATACATGTATGTCCAATTTTCTCCAACTGAAATGTTCTCACTGACTTAGAGGAAAATACATGTACTTGTCTAAAATATTTTTTATCACATACATGTGTATGTATGTAGAGATGGAAATTCCTTAAATTTTCAGTTTGTCAAGGAGGCCATTTCAAGGGAAATTTGGACAATCTAAATGGCTTTTTTGTTATGTCTCAGTTGCCTGAATAAAACAATAGGCGCTTTCACCTTTGGAAAACTGCCTAGTGGACCCTTAACATGTATGAATACACAAGACAGACTTACTGCGCTCCGGAGTCCAGTGGTCTTTTCTTCCTCTCAGCATGAAGTTCCTTCATCAACTTCTGGTGTTCATCGTACGACTCCTTTAATCTGAAACAAGAAGTTCAAAATAAACAGCGAATGATATCGAGTTTTGTATCTATAGCATAAATTCCCGATTTCAATTTGATATAAAGGTTTCTGAATATAAAACAATTAAAGTATAACTTTCAGTATGGTTTATGTGCATATTCCAAGATACTAAAATTGCAAAGTAAGTCACAGTAATGCAGTACATGTATATAAATGTTGGAAGGAAGAATTACCAATATTTTTTCTTCTGTATATCTCCCCAAGACCAGTCTGGCCTTTATCGTATTTAAAAAATTTTTGGAAGTTAAAAAGATAATTGGAGAAAACTAAGACTAATAGGTTCTATCACAATCTACTGAGTGAGACATAGAAATTTACACGAGTGACGGAAATTTTGTGTTTTCCCGAGTGGAGCATAGCAGAACAAGGGAAAAGATGAAAAATTTCCGTCATGAGTGTAAATTTTTGTCATGAGTGTAATTTTTTAAGTCTCACTCAGTAGAAAGTGATGGAATCTATTTCTTCTTCCATGAAACATAAGAAAACATAGGGTAATCAAAGATTACATAGCTCGCCTATACAGCTTTTTGTCAGAAACCAGGTTCAAGTTTTTGAAAAGTAGGTCAAAGTCAAAGGTCACTAGGTCAAAGGTCATGGTCTCAAATGAAAGGTCTCATCACAAGGTATCTACAAGTGAAATATCAAAGCCCTACCCCTTATAGTTCAAGAGATATAGCCCAGGTTAAAGTTTTGTCTACGGACGACGACAACGACACAGAGGGTATGGCGTTAGCTCTCCAGACTTTTTCGTCCCGGCGAGCTAAAAAGGGAATTCAAACAACGTTTCATGCCATCTAACGCCATGTTTTCTGACGACGTTACTGTGACGTTACAATAAGATTCTCTTTTACCATTGGTCAAATGGAGCCTTTGAGACAACTTATGTGTCTCACATAGGCTGTCTCACAGGGTACGAGCAAAACTTGAGAAGAATATTCAATTATTCACAACCAAGTGGATCTATCATATTTATGCAAGGCATAGATACAAGTATGTTTTTATTTTTGCCTCGCACAGAACGTACTTTAAAATATTGCCTCCAAAGTCTTCCAAGAATTCCAGTTTCCTCTGAGACATTTTGGCCTTGGTTTCCAGAGGGAAGTTTTCACATTCCAGCAGCCTGGAGAAGAGGCTGACAACTCGGTCCTCACTAATTGGTCGACACTGGTATTCCAAGTCTAACATCTGTAGATACAACCTGATATTACCCTGTAAAATATACATTGTACATAATTATTACCCTGTAAAATATACATTGTACATAATTATTATTACATAAGCTAAATGCACTTGCTGCGTGTTGCATTGCCATAGCAAAACACAATTTCTTGGAGCCCGGATAAAAAATTAGGAGACCGTTTCAGAATGACGCCTTCTTTTAGTGTTATGTTTTTTAAATTTTGTCTGCTCTTCCAGTTTCTTTAAATGTAAATGTCCCAATATGCAAGTAACGTGACCGTAACAATATACAAGTAACGTGACCAGGTAATCACTTAATAATCCTGACAACTCCCAATACTCTGTCACTCCTGGACAGTCAGAAAGGTGAGTGAGAAGTACTCAGTGAGAGCAATATACAAAGAGGTGTTATTTATTACATTGATCATAGCTTTTTTAAACGGGGCACAAATGCGTACAAAGATGACACCTGGGACACACAACTTTTAGATCTTTTTTTTTGAGGAATTTCAATTCCGTTAAAGCGGCATGGGGAAAAAGGCGGAAAAAAAAAAAAAATCAAGAGTCCATACCATTTTTGAGGGTTGGTCAGGTTACAGGAAGCAAACATATTTTTATTCAGGTCTTGTCAACTTGCTAACAGGGCTTTTTTGTACATGCCTGATCGTAATTTTGGCCGCCTCAGGCAACTGGGTAATGGGGAATATTCAACTCTGACACAACAATAGTTCACTACATACCTTGTCTTGGTCTATGGCACTATCCAGAACAGCTCTGGCTCTCTCTATATCACCAACAATCTAAAACGGAATGTTTACACATGATTATGTTATTTCTACTGAAGATTGTACTTCACCTTTAATATAACAAAGTATTTAACATACAGTATATCTTGAAAATTTCAATAAATACTGTGGAATCTTTTGTAGATTTTCCCCATATACATGTAACTTTATAATTGACCCTTCCGAACGCAGGAAAAATTTGAGAAATTTCATGACGTCACAATGCAATTTGATGTTTGACCGAGGTTCGAAGCTTGTTTGTCCGAGGTAAAAGCATTGTGACGTCACGATATTTTGCATTCTTTTCCCGCAATTCGGAAGGGTCAATTACAGGTACGTACATGTATATAAGACTCTTGCACATTAGAACAAATGAAGAGAATGGTGCCATTGAGGATATTCTATAACTACATGTACTTGTATCTTCAAATGACTTTCATTTTTTAAATTACACCTGTAGAAAA
Organism: Pinctada fucata; assembly: GCA_028142955.1. Taxonomy (NCBI): domain Eukaryota; kingdom Metazoa; phylum Mollusca; class Bivalvia; order Pterioida; family Pteriidae; genus Pinctada; species Pinctada fucata. The sequence goes on from AP027107.1 coordinate 1,136,645, forward strand.
AAAATTCCCTAAAGGAAATACTATATGCTCATTGTACATGCATGTCAGAAAACTCAGAAATGCAAATGTTTATGATTCCTTGTATATTTTAAGGCTATGAAGTATAAAATGATCATAGAAAAAAGAAAAAATCTGAGATACATGTATATGCATACTTTTAGTAAATATCTGGCATATTTGATGGAAAAGAATGAAGCCACAGACGGCTGTGTTGCCTCCTGTATGTACTGCTGAAACAAACTCTCCGCTTCTCCACTGTTTCCGCTACGTCTCTCCAACGATATCCGTCTCATCGACACCATTACCAATCCTGGCACGGCTTTCTCCAGGTTGTTTAGTATGTCCATAGCGGTCTCCCGATGGCCTACAACATTACCATGTCAGAATTAAATCTGATCTTCAGATTTCAAAGAAGGCAAATCATATATCGAACAATATGGTGTATAATCAACATCAGCGGAATTTGGTGACTTGGGAGACCAACCTTTGTATTTTCTGGGAGCTATCGATCCTGACATGGATGAACACCTTTGTCAATTTCTACTGTAATAAACATTGGTGATAAATAAAATATTAATTCTACGACTCAAACACGTCAATAAAACTTGATTTCCTACCTTCCGACAAGATAGATCAAGAATACAAACAATGATGTAAATAGTGTCAACTACAAATTTCATGAAAATCAACGTAAGGACCTACCTTGCCTTTCCTCAAATGCTGCCCAGGCTAAGTGAATGTACGGTTTTTTGGGAAGATGTATTTTGCAAGCTCTCATGTAAACACTTCTTACGGCATCCAAACTGTGGTCTTCCATGTATTTTGCATACTGAAATTCAAAGTTGCAATCTGATATCGTGATATGTGTAGCTTCATTTATATACATGTACTGCATATCTTTGAAATACACATTTAAGTGGAATTAGAATATCACATTTTGTTGTTCCCTTCTTTACACCAGCACTTCTTACCATAGACTAGACTGAGGCCTTGACCCATATTTGGTGTAGAAACTCACAATGAATTGCTGCAAGTTTCATGACTATGATGCATATCAAGTAACCTATGACCACACATTTGAAAAAATGAGCATTTTCACGGATTATCAGATATCTAAAGCTTTTCCCTAAATACTGGGAATCTTGGAACATACTTTCATCCAGAAATCTTCATATAAAGCTGTAGCGATCATGCATCTTTCAAACAGGCACACAACACGCTCATGGCTGCCATTTTGAATTTCGAAATCCAGATAATCGCGCCAATTCTTCAACTGTGATCTCTCGAGGGGCTTAACGTGGAAATATGGACGCTTGATCTGTAAAGATACAAATACATACATACATTTTAGACAATGTTATATGAACTGAATGCAAAAATTTGTCTATGACGCTAATCAAAATCTTCTAATATTTGTTCATATCAAGGCAATATGTTTACATTATGTTTAGTTTTACATCTTTTAACTTTCAAAATCTTATTCCAATGCCAAGTATATTTGGGATGTCATCCATGAAAACCCACAGTCATTTCTTTAGCTACTATTTGTAATGATTCTTTAATTGTAAATGTTCTAAATGTGTACACAGATGGAACAATCTCTCACCCCTTCCTCAAAATTCCATCTTTTACTGACTTCTTCCTCTGTTTTTTTAAACATCTCCTCCCTAAGAGAGATGATTTTCTCACGTAACCTCATTGCTTCATTCTCATCAAACTGTAAAGAACAATACAAATTTATGAAAAACAATTAGAGAAGAAATCAGCAAAAATGACAGTTTTGTTGTTCTTGAAATAAAGACGATTTGCAGTTAGTGATGATCAACTAAAATTTGCTGTACTCTCTGTAATTTTCCTTTTTTTTATTCTATACATGCAAGATATATTTTTTTTTAATTTTAACACATTCATACTTAGTATTACTATAAATACTTAGTCTGTATACTATTGCTTTTTATCAAACTGTATAAATATCTATGCAATGATAAGCTTATTCATAAAAGTAAAATTCTATTTGATAACAGCCACCTTGGTTCTCCGCCTTTGGGTATTTGTGACAATTAATGTTAAAGTTTAACATACGTCAAATTTACAAGGTCAAAATTTTGTGTATCAAAAAAATAAAGGTCTTGTCACAAGGAATGCACATGTCACATGTGAAATTTGAAAGCCCTATCATTAACCTTTCCGGAGGTATACTAAAGAAATGTTTATCATACCTTTGTGCCCTCTGCCTCCATTCCTGGAGGCACTTCCTCTCCTGGTGGCCCTGTCCCTCCAGGTGGTGCTTCATCAGCCCCCGTATCGTCCTCATCACCTGGCGTGGTTGCCTTGGCAACTATTTCCTGTCGTAATCGTAGGAACTCATCCAACGGCAGAATTTCTTTGGGATGGTGGACAAAAACATGATGCTTGAAGCTAAGGTGAAGAAATTTTTGATGTATACACTATAATAATGAACATGAAAGTCTTCAAATGTTAATCAAAACAATATCTTGCAAACAAAAAATGGTTTCTGATATATTTTTATTGACATTTTGAAATATGCAAATGTAAATTATGAACTGTGATTCATAATCTGGGTTTGATTACAAAAACTTGGAAGGCCAATAGGTAAATTTACTGAACAATTTACAATCATTCATGCTAGTACCCAGTGTTGACCCTGCATTGTATCTATACATGTAATTCACATAACCAAACAGACATAAAATAATTCATTATTACGTACTTGTCGAAATGATGACTGTATAGCTGTGTAGGTATAGACAATATTCTGTCATACAGGGCTGTCACTCTGATTGGGTCCTTTTCCCAGGCTATAAAAGCATCCCACAATTTATCTGATCTAAATTCCATACCACATGACCCAACCGCTCTCTCATATAGACTGAAATCAAAGTAAAGATAATGTTCAGTAAATTTATTGGTGTATATTCCACGTACAACTTTCAACAGTCTGTGAAATGTTTATACTCATACTTGAGAAAATACAGAAAGTTCTGTTTTCGTCTTAAAACCGCATGACAGAATTTCTTACACGTTAAAACCACCGCATTACTTTTTTTTACAAGCTAAATATACATATATAAGGGCATACATGGCATAGTATCGTTTCACTGAATTATTACATAACCAATATTACACGTACCATGAAAGAACCTGTTACAGGGCTCTCGCACCTATTTTTGAGACTGGGACGGGGACTTTGAAATTGCGAAAAATAGCGGCATTTTCTCAACAAAATAAAGAAAAAATATCAATTGATTTAGATGCCTTTTCACTTGAAATTTAGCATTTATAACTCTCATTTTTAGAATTTTCCATGAGGTGACAAATTGGGAAAAAATTAAAAAGATACTATTTTGTAGGGCTGGGCGGTGCACCGAAAATTTCGGTGCTTCGAAATTAGAATTGTCGGTTCGATGCATCGACGTGGAATTGCATATTTCGATTCGGTTCAGACGTAATTTATCAAAGTAAACTGGAGCAAAGTAGTGACCAAAAAATGTTTGAAACAGCTCAGAAATAACATTTAAGAAGGCCAAAAAGGTAAGAAAAAAGTGTACATTCGCTTATCGCGCCGATTTAATGCACCCCTCCCTTGCAGGCCTCTCACGAAAAGGAAAGTGAAAGTAGATTTACTTTCGCTTTCCGTGAACTGGTCAGAAGCTTTGTACAAGCATCAAAAAGAATAAACGGGGATTGTAGCCCCCAAATATCATCTACAGAAAGCTATATGTCCACTGAAATATTAACTATGAGAGCGTTGAATACTTGGTTGTTGAAAAATGAGGTTTTGAACATTGAATTTATATTTAATTTCTCACAGTACATGCTGCTTTGTTGGTGCACATGCATCCACAATAATTATGGATGAAAAACTGATATGATTTTTTAAAACTATTTATATCCACACACTCGTCAGATATGCAAATTAATGCTCTATAAGGTTACACTAAAGTGATGGGTTGGTCAAATCAATTTAGATTTCTTTTTCATATTTGTGAAATTTATCCATTTAACAGATATTATTTTGTATTTTAACTCATTCAAATGAACCGAATCGAAATTAACCGAACCGAGGCCTTGTGATTCGAAACTGAACCGAATCGAAGGATACCTGAATCGTCCCAGCCCTACTATTTTGCATTGGGAATGGGGCTGATTATCAGTCCTCTGCCCTGAGTTAAGTACAAATATTAGCATTATAATAATAAATATTGGTATAAAGCATCTGGTAAATATTACTAATGGTGAAGCAGTCTTACTTCCTGATGCCTTCCTCACCACCATCCTCAGCTTTACCAAACTCTGTGATGTAGAAGTTTATATAATGCTGCCATAACTCTACACTCTGTGATATAGACTTCACACCCTTCTCAAAGATCTACAAAGAGAACCGAAGCATTCCGTTTAACATAAGTTAAGAGATCGTTTACGGAAAACAAATCAGTGAGCAGAAAATCCTGCGCTACGGAAAAGACATTCATAAATTGCAAAAACATAATGCAGAATAAACATCAGCGGCCGCGATGTCACATTTAACCCCCGCATCATGCTTACTCATTACTGTTACGATCCACCTAGGCTTAAAGGAAGGGCCATAACTCCTACCCTGATCTCGTTTTCTTCCTTGGAAGCAGATTCTTTACACCTGGACAAAGGAGCAGTGATTTATCAATAATTGTATCTTTACCATTACTAGTAAACATCTATTTTTCATGAATTTCAAAACTGTAACACGCAATATACCAGTAATTAAGCCCTTCACTGACTATTTTAGAAAGCAACAGTCTTCATGAAAACTTTTTAGAACCACTGGCCAGAATATACAAACCACCTGTATAGTTTAGTAGTGAAATTCTAAAAGCCCTGCAAAATTTCTATTAGCCACGGATGTCGGGCTAGTGAGTTTTCATCAAGACTGGTGCAACCTTATTCCACAAACCTTGACTGGTGTTCAAAAAAGGTGGAAAATCTGAGAACAGATTTTCAGAATACTCAAGAAATGAATGTTTCATTTCCCTTTTTTCCACCTTGCCCTTGAACACCTTTCTGAGGTTAAGGACACAATACCCACCTCTAGGGCTCTATCAGCACCCATGTGACGTCTTTCCATGTCGGCATACTTCTTCCAGTATCCATAACAGTATGGGTAATGGGTGAAGAATTCCTCATAAGCCTGCCGAGCCGAGTCAACCTTTTTCTGTTGAAGGAAAATTTTTAGCGACATAAAATGTTGAAATCTTTACTTCAACTTTACAAATTGTTTCTCTTTACAAGCTGTCATACTTAAAGATCAAAGTTGTTTCACTGTTCAAGTTGTTCCATTTCACTAATTGTTCTACTATAGTTCAACTAAAGTTATCATTTACAAGTTTCCACACTTTATGCAGAAACCTTTTTTGTTTCAATTTTCTAGCTGTCATACCACGTTTTTTATTTCACTGCATAGGAAAACAACCAATTGACTTCTCATACCTCTTGCTCAACATACTGTAATAAGTAAGTCCAGCCGGTGAAATCTAACGGATTGTCACGAACGGCTTTCCAGTATTTCTCTAATTCAGTGTTACTTTCAATAATATGCTCTTTGGCTTCTTTGACTGGTGATTCTACAAGAGATTAATACAATAATAAGTTAAAACAAAATGTTTTATTGATGTTATCTTGGATAAATCAGTGTGAACAATGAAAGTTAATCTTGGATAAATCAGTATGAACAATAATTTTCAGATTTCCAAAGTGAGCTGCACGGACAGTAGTGGCATCAAATTATGGTCATAGAGGCTAAATGTATCCTAAATCTACTTTGCATGATAAATGAGCTTTCATATTGCAGAAAACTTTTACTCAACATTATGCTCGATTTGTTCCACAGATTTTTTGACCACTTAACAGATCCGGGATTCTGCCATAATAACTTTGAGTTTGAACTATTGTGTCATACCGGTACCTCCAAGTTAACCTCCATATTGCATTACAATAATTAATTCTCGGACTTTATCCATTTCTACCATGCAAAATGTTGATATTAAAAGATTTATAAATAAATTTTCCGAGAGATTTTATAAGTAACCTTTTGACTATTCTTTAAAAATATTTTATTGTTTGTAATTCTCATCAAGACATTGATATATAAGATGTAAAAAGATAAAAACAAGAGCCCCAGGGGGCACAACGCTCACCTGATACCCATGCACGCTCTAATTGACATACTGACATTGAATACTGATAGTGCCAGTACCAGGATTTTAGCCCACAACCTTCCTAACAAGATTTTTGCCGGATGCAGACAAGTTTTTTTTTTCAGACAACCTTTAAAAGTACAAACAAGAGAAAATAGTCACATTTCAAAACAACAACTTTTTTACTGATTTGAAAAGATGGATTATGCGATCCAAAGTCATATGCCCAGCTTGTATAGTTTGATTATGCAACATCAAAAATAAAATCATTTTGTAAAATTCCACATTAATGTGCAACAGAAACAGAATAAAACAATGAAATGATTTCATAAATTAAGTTTATTTAAAATTGAACACCAAACCTTTCATTATTAATAGCTAGTATGCCAGAAAATAATAAAGCCTGTTTGTGAAACACGAATGCCCCACGGTGGCATCTTTGTTGGTATAAACATCATTTTCTGTTAAGTATGTGAGAGGTCAGGGTCAGAGTAATGTTGGTATCAATGGAAAGATCTTGTCACAAAGAATACACATGTACAATATGAAAGCCCTATCACTAACCATTCAAAAGTTATGCCCAATGTTAAAGTTTTTGAAAAGTAGGTCAAAGGTCAAGGTCACGAGGTCAAAAATTTTGGTATCAATGGAAAGGTATTGTCACAAGGAATACACATGTGAAATATGAAAGCTCTATCACCTTCCATTCAAAAGTTATGCCCAATGTAAAGTTTTTCGGACAAACAGACAGACGGACAGGCCAAAAACTATATGCCCCCGTATCTTTGATTCCGGAAGCATAAAAAAACAAAGACTTTTCGGTTTTGCCTTTATTCATATTAAATTATACAGAAATCTATGAATGAGAGCTTTTGAATAGTATTGATTTCATCTTAATACATGTAACGTACAGTCAAAATCGTGTTAATCCAATTAACACAGACAAGTTGTTAGCGGACAATATTAATTCAAGTGAGTTGTGCAGAAATTGAGCCAATTTATTTTCCAAACAGCAGTGTACGGTGTATCAAACCTCATGACCCAGTGAAGCCACTTGGACAAATTATTTTCGGTAAATATGCTGAAATGCGGCGCTTGGAAATGTATTTTTAGCATATTGAATCAATAGTCGTGATAAATTTAACTTCGAACTTGATCTTGTCTTTTATGCAATCTACAGATAGGTTTGAAAATATGCAAAATTCGAAACATTTTCGATGAGGACGCAGAGTTCCTGTAAAAAAAGTGAAATTTGCGAAAAAAGGACATGCATGACCCCCCCCCTTTTTCTTTACATTTTTATGCGTGCCAAAGATTCGCAATCAAAAAAGACCAATTTTTCAGACTTCCGGGCATTTCATTTCAGGCAAAATTTTTAGTGTGCACCTTTTTATTTCCTGTAGTTACCCCTACTAAAGGGGCAAGAAGGTATTGAACCAATCAAATCTGTAACACAAGATATATGGCGACTATGTTTACCATAGATACAGAAATAAGACAGATAAAATAATCATTAAATAGGGGAATTGTTCTGAAATATGCATGTATGAAAAAAAAGCAATCCAAGGAATGCTTGTGTCGCCTGCGTAGAGGATTTTTTTTTTATTGAAATTAGGTCAAATATCAAGGGCAAGGTCACTAGGTTAAAAATTATGGAATGTTTAGAAAGGTCTTTTCATAAGGAATACAAATGTGAAATATCAAAGCCCTATCACTTACCACTCAAAAGAAATAGCAAATCATAGATTTGTTGAAAAGTAGGTCAAATATATAGGGCAAGTGCACGAGGTAAAACAAAGGTAATCACAGATTACGAAGCTCACCTCGTGACAGCAAAATTCAATTCAAACATATTTCTTAGTACATGCTTTTAAAGGCAAATCCACTCAAGCAGAAAAAGTAGGTCAAGGTCATTTTATGAAAGTTTGATCAAAGATACATCCAATATGCAAGTTTGGTTCATGTAGCAGTTATACTTTGCTCAATATTGGCTTTATAGAGCAAAATCACTCAAGCGGAAAAAGTAGGCCAAGGTCATTTTATGAAAGATTGATCAAAGATACATCCAATATGCAAGTTTGGTACATGTATCACTTATACTTTGCTCAATATTGGCTTTTAAAGGCAAAATCACTAAAGTGGAAAAAGTAGGTCAAGGTCATTTTATGAAAGTTTGATCAAAGATACATCTAATATGCAAGTTTGGAACATCTAGCACTTATACTTTGCTCAATATTGGCTTTTAAAGGCAAAATCACTCAACCGGAAAAAGTAGTCAAGGTCATTTTATGAAAGTTTGATCAAAGATACATCCAATATGCAAGTTTGGTACATGTAGCACTTATACTCTGCTCAATATTGGCTTTTAAAAGCGAAATCACTCAAGCGGAAAAAGTAGGTCAGATGCTGCATCCGATGCATGGGTCCATCTCGGCATCCAAAGATGAATCACTTGTGCAAGTTTGGTTACTGTAGCATCAGTACTTTGTCAGATACTGAGCTACCCCAAACTTCTTATCCAAATCACTCAAGCGGAAAATGTAGGTCAGATGCTGCATCCGATGCATGGGTTCACCTCAGCATCCAAAGATGAATCACTTGTGCAAGTTTGGTTACTGTAGCATCAGTACTTTGTCAGATACTGAGCTACCCCAAACTTCTTAACCAAGTCACTCAAGCAGAAAATGTAGGTCAGATGCTGCATCCGATGCATGGGTTTACCTCAGCATCCAAAAATGAATCACTTGTGCAAGTTTGGTTACTGTAGCATCAGTACTTTGTCAGATACTGAGCTACCCCAAACTTCTTAACCAAGTCACTCAAGCGGAAAATGTAGGTCAGATGCTGCATACGATGCATGGGTTCACCTCAGCATCCAAAGATGAATCACTTGTGCCAGTTTGGTTACTGTAGCATTAGTACTTTGTCAGATACTGAGCTACCCCAAACTTTTTAACCGGACGCGGACGCGGACACAGACGCGGACGCGTGGGGTTATAGCATAAGCTCACTCAACTTCGTCGAGGTGAGCTAAAAATGATGGTATGTGAAGAAAGGTCTTGTCACATGGAATGCACATGTGAAATATCAAAGCCTATCACTCAGCAATCAAAAGAAATAGCCAATCTAAGATTTTTTGAAAAGTAGGTCAAATATCTAGGTCTTGGTCATGAGGTCAAAAGTTATGATATGTGTAGAAAGGCCTTGTCACAAGAAGGAATACACATATGAAATATCAAAGCTCTATCACTTACCAATCAAAAGATATAGCAAATCTTAATTTTTTTGAAAAGTAGGTCAAATATCTAGGTCAAGGTCATGAGGTCAAAATTATGGTATGTGTAGAAAGGTATTGTCAAAAGGAATACACAAGAGAAATATCAAAGCCCTATCACTTGCCAATCAATAGATATAGCCAATCTTGGTTTTTTTTAAAAAGTAGGTCAAATATCTAGGTCAAGGTCACAATGTCAAACATTATATGTGTAGAAAGGTCTAATCACAAGGAATACACATGTGAAATATCAAAGTCCTATCACTAATCAATCAAGAGATATAGCCAATATTAGATTTTTAGAAAAGTAGGTCAAATATCTAGATCAAGGTCACAAGGTCAAACATTATATGTGTAGAAAGGTCTAATCACAAGGAATACACATGTGAAATATCAAAGTCCTATCACTAATCAATCAAGAGATATAGCCAATATTAGATTTTTAGAAAAGTAGGTCAAATATCTAGGTCAAGGTCACAAGGTCAAAAATTATGATATGTGTATAAAGGTCTTGTCACAAGGAATACACATGTGAAATATCAAAGCCCTATCACTTACCAATCAAAAGTTATGGGGTGTGACACCCAAGTGTGACAGACAGACGGAGGGACGGATGGACGGACAGACGAACAATGGACAAAGTGATCCCTAAGTGTCGCTGTGCTTCGCAGGCGACACAAAAAGTCAACATCTTAAAAATAAATTCAGAGTATTTTTGATAGCGTATGTGGCCAAGTTAATTCGAAGTATGAAAATAAGTACACAAAGCCAAACTAGCTATAGCTTGTCTTATTTAAAAAATCATTAAAAATCTAAAAGTTGATATTTTGACAAAATTCTTTCACAGTTTCATTTCTAGCGATAAATATAAAAATAAAAAGAGAAAAAAAACTGAAAAAGGAAAAAAAAAAAATTGTTGGGGTCCCGCCGGGGTTTGAAGCTACTCCCCATGGGTCCATTTGGCATGGAAAACATACATTATACCTATGTACAATCTTAAAAAATATTCCTTAAAAATCCAAAAGTGGATATCTTGACAAAATTCTTTCACTTGTAGGGTACCATGCATGAGTACCTCATACCTACAAATTGTCATGACAATCTGAAGAGTGGTTATAGAAAAGAAGCAGAAAATGTATGAAAATCAACACCCCCCCCCCCCCTTCCTTTTTACATAAGAAAAAAATTCATAAAAAATCAAAAAAAATAAAATTTAAGCATAAAATACATATCAAAGCATTAAGTAAGTTAAATATGATAAATATGTAGTAAATGAGTGTGTAAAATCATACACTTATTGAGTTATTTAAAGAAATAGTGCAAAAATGTGCATTTCTGACAAAGTCCGAAAAGACGTCAAAAACGCGTCAAAAATTTGACTTCGAAGTGGAACCAAAAATAACAACACTTCTTAAGACATCTCTCTAGATCATCCTGATGCTTTCGGTTTGTCGATACATGCTTCGGTTCTGAAGAAGAAGTTTGTCAAAGGAGGGTACCCCCCGTGACCTACTTTTGGCTGTGGTGGCGCCACCTGTTGACAGATCCGGACGAAAAACAACAACACTTGTAGGGGACCATGAGTACTTCATACCTACCAAGTTTCATCAAAATCCCTTCAGCCGTTCTGGAGAAGAAGTTTAAAATGTGAAAAGTTTACGACGACGGACGACGCCGGACGACGACGGACGCCGACGACGGACGCCGGACGCCGGACGCAACACTATGACAATAGCTCACTTGAGCCTATGGCTCAGGTGAGCTAAAAATTGTTAAAGTAGAACAATTATAACATAGCAGAGATGGATGAAACCCGAGAGTTGTACATGTAATCCAAGGAGGGAGATACAGTAACTCTAGCAAATTTTGAGGAAATATGGCTGTATGGGAATTCATTATATTGGAGAAATAATTATAAGTCCCAGTCACATGGTGCAGTCAAGCAGACACAGTAAACAATAAAGGTGCTGAAGTAAACTTGTTGAACTGATAAACAAATAATCGGAACTCCTTGGAGCTTTTCTTCACCGGGCTTGCCAGTTCAAAATGTCTGCGGCCATGAAGGATGGTGAAGAAATGTAAAGTGATTTAAATGCAAGGTAAACAGACCTTGTATGATGTTTTATTGATTAATGCTATAAAATGAATTCAATACATATATGGCATTTCTGTGCATGCATTCCACGTGATTGTGAACATCCAACCAATTAAAGCGCTGATTTTATTGATTGAATCAGGCCAGGGTCATTTTCATTTCACATTTTTAGGCATGATATCTTCATAAATCGAGGCTCCGATACATCCTAACCATCCTACTCTCCCCCTCGATATATTTACCACCTACATGTAGTATTTGAAATTCATGTACTGCAATCCATAGGCACATGTTGAAAGAGCGTCAATATCCTGTATGGTCATAAGAGAATACTTGTACTGTATCTTATAGAGAGACAAGGCTTCCAACGAATTTTCAGCCAGAAGTAGCATTTCTGCAATTTTTTGCATTTGAAGGGCAAAATGGGGTATGACCATAAAGATTGATATGTATACTTCCTAAAAACATCAATACTTCACCTAAAAAAATCTCAAAACATAGCCTAATTGTCTACCTAAGTTGGACTGTTTTCTACTTTCTGTCTTGAACCTCCATTGCCAGATTAGCTGGTCTGAATCATCCAGGTGTTTTACTCTGCTTACAGTAAGCAGAGTAAAGCCTCTGAATGAATCAGTATTTGTCCAATCTGGCATTGGAGATTCAAGACAGAAAGTAGAAAATAGTGGAACTTAGGTAGACGATTAGGCTATGTTATGAGATCTTTTTGGGTGAATCAGGCGCGTAGCTGGCCCTGTTTGGAAGTGCAAGCCCGATATGGCAAGGGGTCTGGGGGCCCGACGGAGAACGATTTCAGCAAATTTGAGTGGCTAAATATACATTTAAATGCACATTTTCAAACAAATTTTCTCAATAACTGTACTATCAAAAGCCACAAATTTTCAATAAAATCGGACCACTGGAACTCATTTATCAGCTAGTATAAGGCACGGTCCATTTGATATTCTGGGGGTGGGGGCCTTTGGGTTTTTTGTCGAAGCAAGATTATTTTTCTCGCCCCAGAGTGGAGCAAAATTATTTTTTCTTGCAAAGTTGGAGCAAGAATTTTTTCCAGATTTCAATTGGTAAATTGGTGAAAAACTGAAGTTCTCCTTCAAAGCTTGCATATAAAATTATAATCTATGGTGACACATGCATCTATTAACAGTAGCACCTTTAAGGAAACCCTTTTTTCATTAACATGTATTCTTTTGATATTTTCACATAAATAAATGAAATATGATATTTGGCCTAAAAGAAATAATGTTTTGGAAGATAACTATGGCAAGCTATTTTTCAAATATATTTTCATTGTTTTTCATCTATTAATTATTTATTTATTTTTTGTTTAATTTCAAATTTCTATCACCGAATAATGTGCAAGCCCGGGCTTATTGACTTACATGGCAGCTACGCGCCTGTGAATTATTTATGCTTCTAACAGGTCTGGGATTACTCCAGAAATGGCTATTATAGCTAAATATGGCTATAATAGCTATAAATGGCTATATTGGAGAAATAATTTTAAGTACTAAAAAATAAAATTTTCGAATTTTTCTTTCAAACTCAAAATCTGATCAAAGTTTACAAAAGAAGTTGGTATGCAAAACTTAAAATTTTCAAGTTTTGACCAGGATAAGTTATCAAAGTTTGACTCATTCAATCTCAAAGATGGTACACTTTACATGTCAACTTCTTTAGTAAACATTGTCAAGGTGGTCATAAACATTTGCGATTTTGAGTATTGGATCAAAATTCCAAAAATTTATTTTTTTAGTACTTAAAATTATTGCTCCAATATAGCCATTTTTAGCTATTATAGCCATATTTAGCTATAATAGCCATTTCTGGAATAATCCCGGACCTGTCTAGGAAGTATACAAATGAATCTTTATGGTCATACCCCATTTATCCCTTCAAACATGACAAATGCATACATTTCAGATGCTACTTCTGGCTGAAAATTCGTCGGAAGCCTTGTCTCTCTATACATATATTCCCTTATGACCTGTAAAGGGGTATCATACAAGATATTGACGCTCTTTCTACATGTGCCTGTGCTGCAATCAAGCAAATCAACAGAGTTACTTCTCTTTATAGTCCTTGGAATATCCAGTCATAAAGATAATTAAGAAATAACAACTACCTGGCCGTGGTTTATTGTCCAGTAATTCCAGGAGTCGCATGAAGCAATCAAATGATCTCCAAGCCGCAAAGCGACTAAGACTCAGGTGATCATTTGATTGGTTCATGTGACGAGTAGCTGCGTTCTACTGTATGCAACGCCTAGATTCATATTATGTCCCTCGTGTACATAGGGCTAAACGTAAACCCTAGAACAAAACAAGAGGCTAGGGTTAGCCTCTCTGACCTACTTTTTAACTTTTTAGCGTAACCCCCCCCCCCCCTTTTTTGGAACCTCTCCTGTATTCTTTTTTCAGCTATGAGCATTCGTTTGTGACTTCAATGCAAACTTTCTTGAACTGAGATATTTTCTCCAGAATTATTATTCATGTTTTAAACCTGATGTATCTGGATTTAACGTTTGCTTTTCCGTAGCGTCTACGTCTGTTGTTGTCGACATTTTATCCGGAAGTGAAACAACTTATGTAAAATTCAGAACGAATCCGGTTTGATGTCGAAATCGAAAGTTGGGAAAGTGAAAAATAAAATGGGAATAGAAAATATAATTGTGTTATGTCAAGTGGTTGCATTTTTATGTTCCTTCATAATTTCTTTCTTCATATTTATTCCTGTATCTGTGAACATCAGAGAATATGACGGGCACTGTCTATTGGGGGCGATGTCAGGGGTGTGGACTAACAGTACAGGTGCCTCCCCACAGCTGACCACAGTTACATGGGGAGCGAGTAGTGACTGTGGATTTGTAGTGTTTGTGGGAGTTACTGTCATGATTTTGTCTATTATATATATTGTGTGGGAATCGGTATATCTGTATAAAAATACTGATAGGTAAACTTTTTTTTTTTTAAAGATTGTTTCAGTTACCTAAGTTTATCTTGAGATTACATTACATAACAAAAGTTTATATTCACTTCTTTGATTAAATTGTTAGATGATTACATAATCTTGACAGGGGAACTCATTGTACAATTTTGTTCATTTGACAGTTTTCTTATTATGTTAAACGTCTTTAAATTCAATAGCATCATTTAAAACCGGATAAATTTACAGCATGGACCAGACATGCAGGTTTCGGGTACTAAACCCTCGTCAGTGATCCTCAGTCTAATGAATGTAATACGGCCAAAAAGTATGAAAATTATTATGTCCAAAAAGTATGAAAATAACGTAGCAGAATGGGTGGGATATGGCATGCTACAGGACCCACGTTTTAGAAATATCAAGAAATTTTGTTACAGAAAATTTCAAATGCGTTGAAGAGACACATGATCAACCGAAGTTGATCGAACTTGGCTACATGTGCCCTCGGGGACTCTTGGTCCACCAGCATTGACACTCACCTGAAGTAGTTCAAAATGTTAAACGTCTTTAAATTCAATAGCATCATTTAAAACCGGATAAATTTACAGCATGGACCAGACATGCACGTTTCGGGTACTAAACCCTCGTCAGTGATCCTCAGTCTAATGAATGTAATACGGCCAAAAAGTATGGAAATTATTATGTCCAAAAATGTACCAAAAGACGTAGCAGAATGGGTGGGATATGATGCTACAGGACCCACGTTTTAGAAATTTCAACAAATTTTGTAACAGAAAATTTCAAATGCATTGAAGATGTAAATAATTTTTATTGAGTATTAAACTTGGAATTTTCATCCTGGAATTTTAATGTTACCTATTATTTATATGCACAATATTTGATGCAGTATAATAAATAAGATTTTGCATATTTTAATTCTACATGTACAGATGTACATGATGTATGGAGTCACGTTTGCAGAATAATTAAATGTTAGGGACACGCTCCCTCCCCCTTTCTCTCTGCAGACCAGTAAAGGATAATTAAAACGTACATGTTTGTGGAACACAGATGCCTCCTGAGATGGCATAAATGATTTACAGCTAAATTTTATAAAAAGCAGGTCAAACTCCATAGGTAAAAAAAAAAAAGAATTGGTATTATAAACATGATAAAGAAAACCGTTGTCACAAAAAATATATATCCAAAATATGAATGCCCCAAAACATGAGTTTTGAGAATCTGTTACGGACCGAAATTTTTCAACTTTTACGTGCGCCATGGACAAAAGGTGGGACACCTGTAGATAGTGCGTAATGTAATATCTAGGGAATTTCACAAATAGTGCAAAATCGTGTGATACCAATAGTAGAAATGAATTCAGATATCAGACTAAAAGAATTATGCAGCATAAGAAGATCATTTTATGATAAATAATCGCCAATATTAGGATTTGAACATGGAAAATCGACCGTAATCAAGTACTGCTCACCTCGAATCACTTGATTTCAATTTAAAACTTAAAATAAATGCTTATAAAGTGTTAATCCAGACTTTTGTAACATTCAGAAAGGCAGCAAGCTTATCCTGGAAGCTCATATATTTTTACTCTTAAATTTATTGCAATTCAAAACAGGCGGTCCATCAACTTGCCATACTGCGAAATATAAACAGTCCCACTTTTGTACCACGTGACCTGAAATCTATGTTAAAAACCAAATAGTTGCGGTCCATATTCAGGATCTCAAAACGACGTATTACTATTCAAAAGTTATGCTTCATACAAAAAATAAGTTAAATAGTAAGTCAAACTCCAGTATCAAGGTCGCAAGGACAAAAATTTGGGTATCAATAGAAAGAGCTTATGCCACAAGGAATGTTTACATGTAAATTTTTAAAACAGCCATGACAAAGATATATATCTGCACCTGTTGTTTATGTTTTTTATCTCATAAAAATTAGAGTTCAAGGTCACTATGGAAGGGGGATGGACAGACAAACAAGCCAAATGCTATTTGCCCCCTGACTGAGTAATTATTCTCATTATTTTTCCCTCTGGAATAATACAGTGATAATAAATCAATTTGTCAACATGTCGAGTAGAGGAATATTTCAATTTCTTGAATATTCATTCATACTAAAATCTTACTATACATTTTTCAGCTCCTGGCTAGCGTCTTTCTTCACCTGCATGTTGTGTCTTGCAGTATGTCTGATGCTGTTTACGTCTTCCTTGATAATCAGCATGGGATTTAAACGATGGTGTGACTTCCTCATCAAACCACCTTCACCAGTAACAAAGTATGATACATGTACTACATATGTTAATTTAATACTCATCTCTTGTTGAGCTAATTTTATGTGCTGTATAGTATGAAAATAGTACTGTTACTCAAAGGTCAAAGTCACTGGGTTAGAGGTCAAGGTTATCACAATAAATGCACATGTGACATGGGTCAGAGGTCAAGGTTATCACAATGAATGCACATGTGATATGGGTCAGAGGTCAAGGTTATCACAATGAATGCACATGTGATATGGATCAGAGGTCAAGGTTATCACAATGAATGCACAATCATGTAAATGGGTCAGAGGTCAATGTTATCACAATGAATGCACAATCATGTGAAAAATGCACACCCTATTTGTAAAGATAAAGGAGATTTGCTATAAGTGTAACTGTGGAAAATAGGTCAAACTTTAAGATCAAGGACACTAGGTCAAAAGGTCACAGCATAAAATAAAAGCTCATATCGCAAAGAATGTACATGCAGTGATTATCTATCAATAATTAATATAATCAAAAGTATTAATAAAAGAAAGATTTAAGTACTGTTACATCAAGGTTAAGGTCACAGAGTCAGAGGTCAAGGTTTCAAATTCAGGCTCTAACAACATTAAATGCACATGTGAAATATAATCGCCAGATCTGTAAAGAAGAATGGGACCTTCAAATGTAATATGGACAATTAACCTATCCGATAATATAGTGCCAAAAAGAAGGTCAAACTCAAAGATTAAGAATAAGATCTGTAGGCTGTAGATCAAGGTATCAAATGAAAGGTCTTAATGTGACAAGGAAGGCATATGTGAAATATATAAAATGATAATGTCTGATGTAGTTCACAAGTTTTTATGAAGGTTACATTGTACCAATTTGGACAAACAGTTATATACACAAATAGGCAGGACATAAATTAAATTTTTCGCCTTTTACATGTATTGTTTATTATTTGCAGATGTGAAAACTCGGAGTACATTTCCTTCATCAGTGATAGTGACATCTATGAAAGAAACTTTTTCAGCGAGTTTTCAATGGCAGCTGTGAGTTATTATTAAGAAGTTAAAAAAAAACATAATTCTTGAGAAAAGAAATTTGATGGAATTAAGATTAATCTTTATTCGATCCCTTATAATTGTCAGCACTTTTGACCTTAATTACAGAATCTAAACTTGATACATTTTATGTTGACCTTGAACCTTTGACCTTAATTACAAAATCTAAATTTGTGATTACAGAATCTAAACTTGATACATTTTACGTTGACCTTAAACCTTTGACCTTTATTACAGAATCTAAATTTGTGTGTACAGAATCTAAACTTGATACATTTTACGTTGACCTTGAACCTTTGACCTTTCAGTTTGGATCTTGGATGTGCTGGGTCTGCTGGGTGTTTTTGTCAGTTCTCTCTGTCATCAAAGTTTGGCGTTATCATAAAAGAGAAGCATTCCTCATCAGTATGAACAGAGAACGTCAACGACTGCTACAGAAAGTAGGTCACAAAGAACCTGTTGTCATGTGATTATTAGGTCATAGGTCATCATATTTTTAAAATAGTTCATGTATTGAGAGGCCAAGGTGTATATTTACCATTTTCTACAGCCATATTAAAATGTTTCAATATTTTACAGTTCAGATTAAATATAAAGATAACTAAAGCTTTTGTGTAAATTTTTTTTATTTATTTATATTTATTCATCTGTCATGTATGTGCAACTAAACAACTTAACTCATTTTATGAAATTAATGGTTGAATCAACATTAAATTGTCCTAATCAAACAGGTAATTTAAGGGTGCTCATCTCTCACACACACATGCTGATTCTTTACATAGTCATACTGATTATTTTAAAGATAAAGTTTATTTCTTTTGAGGAAATAAAATTGCCTTCACATGATGAAAAAAAGATCTGTTGAATTTTTCAGAATTTCATGCGTAATATGATTTTCATTTAGAGTTTGTTATCTGTACACTGCAAACTTAATTCTTTGTCTGTCTAATTATCTCATGATAGACCATATCTAAAATTGGTATGCACACATGTTGTACTGTGCTACATGTATAAATGATAATTATTATTTTTAAGTTTGCTTTAATGTTTAATGATAATTATAGTTACCATTGATATATTGTCTCTATATACATTGTCAGCAATCATCATTTCTTGAATCTCTTTATGGTTTGTGCAAAATATACATGTATACTGTTAAAAAAATAATTATATGATTTTATTTGGTGATAAACTACAATAATTATTATATTCATGTACTCAGAGTGGTCAATTTTCATATTTTACTAATAACTGAAGCATAAAATTAATGAACAGTAGTAAACATAGAGTAATAATATTTTTATAAGATTGTTTCTCTAAATCTGAGTTGAATATTTTATAGCTACTGGGTCAGTCATCCACAAGTTATTTTGTTCATCTGACCAAAAATAGCTTGATTAAGAATTTATTTGATGTTCTGAAAAACCAGCTGACATCACAGTCATTGATTTCCTTAATGAAAATTTCTTACAAGGTATTGTAGTACAAATAGTAAATACATGTATGTCTTGGGACCATTTCATGTAAAGTGTCTGTCTATTGTCTTTCCTTCTGTCTGTCTCGCTTTTACCAAACTTTCAGGGAATATCAGTCGCATTCAAAGTCAGTATACAAGGTCAAGGTCTTTGACCTTCAAGGTCAATGCCACATATTACTGTAGTATTAATATGCCATGTACAGACAATATTTGTTTTCTTGAATAGTTTAGTATTTCAAATTTGGTGATATTACATCTTTGAGGGCACTTTATCATGTTTATATACATGTATATAATCTTGTGTAATTATGATGATCTGAATTGTAAAAGGACATCAGTCAATGTATGTTCAAGTTTTCTTGATTAAGCAATATTAGCTGTCAGCAATAGAAATAATATTTAATTGGTTTATAACAACTGTAAGGTGTCACTTTTTGCAAGAAAATAATTTTGCTAATATTGCCTCAATTTTGTATGTATAATGTTACGAGTCAAAAAATAGAACTGAAAGTGCCCATGTGACCTTGAGCTTGACCTCGAATAATTTATGTTGACAATACCATGATTTTCATCTTCAGATACAGCAAAGTTTTATGAGTGATGATGGTCAACTTAGCTTTAAAATTTGTACCTAAAGTATTGAATCAATAAATTTCTTCCACCATGCTATTTATCAGAATAGCATATTTAACAGAATTTTCTCTGATATTTCATGCAATTTTGTACTCACTAATTTGAGATTGCAATATTTATATTATTATACAAATGTACATTTAATCATTGCTTCTTTTTTGTTGCTTATTTTATGTTCATTTGTTAAAGCTATTTTGTTAATGACGTGTTTAATACTCGATAAAGGTTTCATAAAATGTACATGTAAATCAATGCTGATTAATATAACATGTAGAACCCCTAATGTATGTTTGTAGTATTGTTATTACGTGTATTAAGTTACTGCATTGTTCAAAATTTGAGTGATAAACAGGAAACTCAAATTCCATGATTTTTGTAGACTACTCATGTACATGTATGTGGGCATTATATCAAATACTATATGAAATGTACAATTTCTGTGTTGATTTAAGGGCGACTTATATTTACCACAGAGATTTATACCGTTTTCTTCGTTACATGATAATAACTATTACCGGTACCGTTTTTAGCTCACCTGAGTGAAGCTCAAGTGAGCTACTGTCATAGCGCGTCGTCCGTCCGGCGTAAACTTTTAACATTTTTCGACATCTCCTCTGCAACCTTTGCACAGAATTTCACGAAACTTCACAGGAAGTAAGAACTCCATGCCCTCTACCAAGTTTGTGTTTTTTGAGCCGATCTGAAATCCAAGATGGCCGCCACAGGCTCTGATTGGCTGACACATTTTCGACTTCTCCTCTAAAACTGCTTCACAGAATATCTCGAAACTTCACAGGAAGCAAGAACTCAATGCCCTTTAGCAAGTTTTTGTTTTTCGAGCCGATCGGAAATCCAAGATGGCCGCCACAGGCTCTGATTGGCTGACACATTTTGGATTTCTCCTCTGAAACCGCTCTTCAGAACATCTCGAAACTTCACAGGAAGCAAGAACTCAATGCCCTCTAACCAAGTTTGTGTTTTTCGGGCCGATTGGAAATCCAAGATGGCCGCCACAAGCTCTGATTGGCTGACACATTTTTGACTTCTCCTCTGAAACCACTGCACAGAATATCATGAAACTTCACAGGAAGCAAGCACTCAATGCCCTCTACCAAGTTTGTGTTTTTTGAGCCGATCTGAAATCCAAGATGGCCGCCACAGGCTCTGATTGGCTGACACATTTTCAACCTCTCCTCTGAAACCGCTGCACAGAATTTCATGAAACTACACAGGAAGCAAGTACTCAATGCCCTCAGTACCAAGTTTGTGTTTTTTGAGCCGATCGGAAATCAAAGATGGCCGCCATAGGCCCTGATTGGCTGACACATTTTCCACTTCTCTTCTGAAACCGCTGCATAGAATTTCACAAAACTTCACAGGAAGCAAGTACTCATTGCCCTCTAACAAGTTTAAGGTTTTTAGAGCCGATCTGAAATCCAAGATGGCAGCTACAGGCTCTGATTGGCTGACACATTTTCGACTTCTCCTCTGAAACCCCTTTACAGAATTTCTTGAAACTTCACAGGAAGCAAGTACTCATTGCCCTCTTAGTCTACCAAGTTTGTGTTTTTCAAGCCGATCGGAAACCCAAGATGTCCTCCATTGGCTCTAATTGGATGACACATTTTTGACTTATCCTCTTAAACTACTGCACAGAATGTCATCAAACTTTACAGGAAGTTAGTACACATTGTCCTTCTCAAAGCTTCACTAAAAGTGATTTTCTTCAGTTCTTATACTGACTTTGATTGAAAACATACATACAGTCTCCTCAGGTGAGCGATGTGGCCCCCTTGGGCCTCTTGTTTTTTTCAAGGAATAAATCCCTTTGATATTAACAGTCTGCAAGTTTTTTTTTACTGCATTGGACATACGCAAACCTACACCGGACGTTTGGTTAGAAATAATTCAGGAAGTAAATCGTACAAGTCTTAAATTAGACCGAATTCAGACCGTAATTGTTGTTTTATACTGATGGGCAGTATAATACAACAATTACGGCCTGAATTCGGTCTAGTCTTAAATGTGCAATATAGGGTCTGATGGTCTGATGCATTTCACATATACAGTATTTAATGCTAAATAAGAATGTGAATATGAGGAATCAATATCTGATTTTGCAGTCCTTATCATTGTGGTATACATGTACAACATTTCTTTCTGATATAACTGAAGAATATTTCATCAGATACAATATACATGCCTATCCCATCTTTTAGATATACACAGTTACTTCCCTCTTGGGACGGTATCTGATGTAAACATATTATGACGTAATGAAATTCTTATAGAAACGTCGGATTTAAAGCTCGTTTTCCCTGAATTTAATGCTGGTTTGCATAGAATTTGATGACGTCACAATCAATTTCTTTCAGATACCGTCCCAAATGAGAAGGGAACGGAAAGGCCAAATATTAACAGAATAAGAGTTTTTAAAAAATCAGTTTCTTTTCTCTCTTAATGTGTATACATAAATGTACATATGGTGTAAGAATTGAGATCTACGTAATATGAAGTTTTGAATTGCATATGCTTGTTATTACATATGCTTGTTATTACATATGCTTGTTATTACATATGTAAGAATGAGATTATTTCCTGTCATTATTTTCTAAGAGAAATATGTATACCATGTACTGCATGATTAACCAGTACTATTTATTGTGTTAGAATTAAAAGCCATTATGGAATTCCTCTTTCTTGATTTGTTGAACATGAGCAACAAGGTATTCAATTCCTTAGGCCAATGAGAGTTGATTAGGAAACACTCTTGCAGCAAGAGAAAAACACCCATATCATGAAAATATTTAACATACAAAACAACACATCAATCCGACGAAACTATTGGACAACTAAGGTCAACTCAGTTAACCAAATGGTGTGGATACCTGCATTACTTGCATAAAACCCTCCATGTCATGGTTCAAGGTCACATTATGGTTCAAGGCCATGCAATGGTTCAGGGTCATGTTATGGTTCAAGGTCATGTTATGGTTTAAGGCCATGTTATGGTTGAGTGTCATTGCATGGCCTTGAAGCATAACATGACCCTCAACCATTGCATGGCCTTGAAGCATAACATGACCCTCAACCATTGCATGGCCTTGAAGCATAACATGACCCTCAACCATTGCATGGCCTTGAAGCATAACATGACCCTCAACCATTGCATGGCCTTGAAGCATAACATGACCCTCAACCATTGCATGGCCTTGAAGCATAACATGACCATCAACCATTGCATGGCCTTGAAGCATAACATGACCCTCAACCATTGCATGGCCTTGAAGCATAACATGACCCTCAACCATTGCATGGCCTTGAAGCATAACATGACCCTCAACCATTGCATGGCCTTGAAGCATAACATGACCCTCAACCATTGCATGGCCTTGAACCATAACATGACCCTCAACCATTGCATGGCCTTGAACCATAACATGACCCTCCTTAACAAAAGTCATGTTATGGTTCAAGGTCATGAAATGGTTCAGGGTCATGTTATGGTTCAATGTCATGGTATGGTTCAAGGCCATGTTATGGTTGAGGATATGTTATGGTTCAAGGCCATGCAATGGTTCAGGGTCATGTTATGGTTCAAGGTCATGGTATGGGTCAAGGCCATGCAATGGTTCAGAACCATGTTATGGTTCAAGGTCAAGGTCATGTTATGGTTCAAGGCCATGAAATGGTTCTGGGTCATGTTATGGTTCAGGGTCATGTTATGGTTCAAGGTCATGTTATGGTTCAAGGCCATGTTATACTTATAGTTCAAGGTCATGTTATTGTTCAAGGTCATATCACATTTTATGATCCAAGTAGTTTGGATGGTTAAAAGGATGCTTTGAATATAATCTGGAAACCAACATTTTAAGTATACTTTCCAATCAGTGACTATGACCTGCTGACCCCAAATTCACTTTGGTTTTGATTGGTGATCGATGAGAATGTGTTCATCTATTTTTCCTTGGTGACCTTGACAATTAACCTAGTTACCAAAGTCAAGCAAGTAAAACATATATTCTATTTCCCTCTTCAGTTTTGTTTGGGGACAACAATGGCCTGACTGTCGCTAAAAGCCTGATTTCTACACAAACGTTCATTTATATTGATAATCTTGTGTATTACATGTATTAGCATGATGAAAGGACAAACATTTCAAAATAAAAATTTATTTTCCGTTATCAAATACTAAACAAATTATTCATTATTTCATCTGTTCTGATTTATAGGGTCATGTTTCATGTTGGTATCACATATTTCAGAGTTACTGATGCTATTTGTTTCCCTTGTAGCTTTGTCTTTCCTTATTTCTTCATTATGGACAGTATCGGAGTTAACTTCACATGATTCTAATCCCTTGTCAGGAATATTCACATTGACCTTGTCAGAAGCATTCACATTCACCTTGTCAGAAGCATTCACTTTGACCTTGTCAGAAGCATTCACATTAGTATTTAGTATCCATTCTACATTGGGAGAATATGAAGATGTCCGAATTTGAGCTTCATCTCTCTTATCTTCATCTTTTGGATCCTCATTCAAATCTTCAGCATCTTCCTTTAAATCGGTGAAGAATTCTAAATCTGGACGGATCTCCTTGAGTTGTGCAAAGACTTCCTTGTTATGTGCGAAATGTGGATTGTCAGCAATGCGTACCTTCTTCAAATTCCTGGAAAAAAAAAAATTTACTAGGCAGCTATAAATTTTTTTAAATACCACAGACATGTAAACAACACAAAGACAAGGACATTATTTTAGTATATAATACAGAACATAGAAGAGCATAGGTCGGCCGACCCATGGTCCTAGTGAGGCCCAAACCAGCAACCTGTAGGTCATAGGTCAGATATCCTAACTACTAGACAACGGTGCTGACCAGGTAGTTAAAACTTGATGCTTATATATACTACATATATTTTTAAAAGCCTACTCGTATTAAGTCAATAGGTGATTTTCCAATAGATTCATTCGGCGGACAGACACCAGACATCACAAAATTTCGAGATATTTTCATTGTGACGTCAAAATAAAAAGCATGGCAACACGTCAAGGTGCTTCAAGATGGTGCGATCAGATGTGATGTCAAAATAGAAAATTTTGCCAAATGATGTGATGTCTGGTGTCTGTGTGTATATAAAATCAAGGTAAGGTCATATCTTTTATCTGGAAAATGGACTATTGATACATTTTCATCACATTTTGTAACATTTGTCGATTTGACCCTAAACATTTGACCCTGACCTTAAAGGTTAGCTTGACCTTTGATTGGTGACCGTGTTGAATGTCATCATGCTTGATCAACCTTGCAATGTTGATGTTAGTGTAAGGTGCATATAGGTAATTATAGCCATTTACTTGTATGTAAAATTGGGGAATAACTAGTTTCTGATGTGATGTTTGCGGACGGTAAATGCTTAGTTATTCTGGCGAAGTGTTAGCGGAGCCAGAAAAACAGATGTTTGCACAGTACAATCAGTATTTACCGTTCGCAGACATAACGTTGGTATCTAGTTATTCCCATTCTAATGCAATCTATATTTTGTGAATATAAGGCAAATTGTGACGCTAGCAACGTCAAAGCCTAGTACTTTCTCCTTTTACAGCCGTAACTAAGGAGCAAACAACCAATGAAAATCGACATTATAGCAACGTTGCATTAGAATCATGACTACCAGACGGAGGAACAGACTTTAAGATGAACACCAGAAAAAGTTCTCTCTGTATGTTGCCCTTGTAAATTTAAAAACCTTCTTGTTTTTGGTTGCACAAGCATGAGAGTGACGTGTTTCCAGAGTCGTTCCAGAATAAAATGGGCGGGGGAGGAGAGATTATGACCAGGACACTTATCAGACATTTTGTGCAACAAGCCGAAATCTTTGTGCCGTATTTCTCAGTGGGACTGATGTACTTTATTAAGTCTGTCAATATAACTTACGGCAGCTGATGCAGACAGGGGATGCCCAGATGAGTGATGTACGGACATCCACTGATGTCGAGGAATTCCAACGTAGGCGTAATCAGCTTCAGTAATGACAGGCAAAAGTCATCCATATTAACACAGTAGCTTAAATCCAGAAACTTCAAATACTGCAAGTCTCCTGAAAAACGGCAAATTTTCCTAATATAAGATAGATTACAATTAATATTTTACATACAAATAGGTTCGATACAGTACATCATACATTTATATACATGTATACTATTAAATTATAGTATTTTGTAAAATTATGGGTTGTGCAACAAAAGATCTACAAATCTAGCTGGACATGACATTGTATAATTTCTCACAGAAGTTTGGACATATCACATATCAGTACTCACTGAAATTCACAAGGCCTTCAAAAGCAAGATCTGTCCAGGTAGCACGTATGCCCTCCACAAACATACCATCCACCTGAACATTAGGTAGCGTCTTTAAGCTGTCCATCGTGTACCATTCATCTATGTCCTTCAACTTACAAGTTCCAGCACGAGCCAAAATGTAATGGGCCGCACCGAGGTCAGGTCCTAAAATCTGGACTCTTTCAGTGGAATACCTGTAAAAATAAAACACCGCTAAAGACGGTATGGCCGGATTGCAAAGTAAGTTTTTGTCAATAAATGGGTCAAGGTCACTAGGTCAAATATTACAGCATACATTGAGAGGTCTTGTCAGAGGCAACCTACATGTAAAACATAAAGTTTCTACTGCATGCAGTTCCTTAGATTTTGCTTAACCAGGAACTTTAACCAAAGTCTTTAACTAGGTCAAAGTCCAAGGTCAAGGTCACTAGGTCCAATGTTACGGCATAAATTGAAAAGTTCCATCATGGGCAACCTTCATGTATAATATAAAGTTTCTACTGCATACAGTTCCTTAGATTTTGCTTAAACCAGAAACATTAACCAAATTCTTTAACTAGGTCAAAGTCCAAGGTCAAGGTCACTAGGTCCAATGTTACGGCATAAATTGAAAGGTCTGGTCATGGGCAACCTACATGTATAATATAAAGTTTCTACTGCATACAGTTCCATAGATTTTGCTTAAACCAGGAACTTTAACCAAAGTCTTTAACTAGGTCAAAGTCCAAGGTCAAGGTCACTAGGTCAAATGTTACGGCATAAATTGAAAGGTCTTGTCATGGGCAACCTTCATGTATAATATAAAGTTTTTACTGCATACAGTTCCATAGATTTTGCTTAAACCAGGAACTTCAACCAAAATCTTTAACTAGGTCAAAGTCCAAGGTCAAGGTCACTAGGTCAAATGTTACGGCATAAATTGAAAGGTCTTGTCATTGTGCAACCTTCATGTATAATATAAAGTTTCTACTGCATACAGTTCCATAGATTTTGCTTAAACCAGGAACTTTAACCAAAATCTTTAACTAGGTCAAAGTCCAAGGTCAAGGTCACTAGGTCAAATGTTACAGCATAAATTGAAAGGTCTTGTCATGGGCAACCTTCATGTATAATATAAAGTTTCTACTGCATACAGTTCCATAGATTTTGCTTAAACCAGGAACTTTAACCAAAATCTTTAACTAGGTCAAAGTCCAAGGTCAAGGTCACTAGGTCAAATGTTACGGCATAAATTGAAAGCTCTTGTCATGGGCAACCTTCATGTATAATATAAAGTTTCTACTGCATATAGTTCCTTAGATTTTGCCTCAACCAGAAACTTTAACCAAAATGTTGACGGCAGACGGACAGACGGACGGACGGACGGACAGACGGACATCGTCAATCCATAGACCGGAATTGCTTTGCAATCCGGCCAATAATTCTAATTCTCTTCATATGTAAAATGTAATTCAGGGATTTTTTTTTGCCCCTTTTTGAGGCCATTACTCTGCCCCATTCAAAATGAAAAATACATGTAGTATCTTTTTTCCTAATTTTGGTTCTAAAATTTCCAAATCATATATAGATAGAATTATCACCAAAATTAGTGAAATTTACTTGGTCAAAAGTAGCAATTTACTAATTATTTGCCATTTTGTTGTAAGGATAAGAAAATTATTTTATTAAATATTCAATTCTGAACTTTTGATTGTGTAAACTGTCATTTTACTTTTATATTAGTATTTCCCAAAATATTCCCAAATGTCATTAATTTTCCCAATTGCACGGGCCCCAACCCTATTCCCAAATTACTGAAAAAAATCCCTGCAATTTCATTGGCTGACTGCTATCAATACCAATATGTGACATTAGAATCATAATATTAATTGTGTCATGAAATCAACAATAATGTCACATTCTTGACAAAGCTCTATGAAGACGTCACGTTCTGTCATCAGAATCTTCCGTTAATGAACATTTATATACAATGAATAAGAATGGGGATATAATTGATTTGCAATCGTAATTTACATTAATATATAGCCGAAAATATTAGAGTTTTATCACCTAATTTCCAATAATTTCTGAAAATAATTTCCAGTCTTTTCATTACAATTTCCTGATATTTCTACATATGTTCTGTAATTTCTGCATATGATTTTCTATTATTTCCGCATACCTCATATGTCCTGTAATTTCCTGTAATTTTTACATATAATTTTCTGTAGTTTCCTACATGTATTATTTCTGAATACACATTTAAAAGTTCTTGTACTTTCTGCATATTATTTTGTAGAAAAGTATTGAAAGCCTTTGTTACATGCGAGATACAGCAGCCGATCTCTTTTATACATTGTTTGTACATAATTTTACCTGTGTTTGTATTAACTATCTTTAACATCATAACTATCATATTTAATCATAATAATTGCCATATTTGTACTTTTAATTGCTTTATGTATCAGTTTAATTACATCATTGTTTCATAACCTAATTAGTATTCATAGAAATGTTGATCCCTAATTAATTATGCATGTATTGGCTGATCATTCCAACTGACCAATCAGAGGCCATGACCTTTGTTTACATCGGGTCGTTCCTTGCCTGAGGGTATAAATAGTGCCCCGTTTTATGAATATCAGATTAGTTATTTTGTGATGCTAAGGGAGATGTTGTGATGTAATTTCTTTTCTTAAACTGGATTTTGTACATAGTGTAAATAAAATGTCAACTTTATTACTTTGTCTCACTTCAACAATGCTTGGATGATTTCTTGACTGGGACGAGTGTGTATTAATACTTTGTCAAATGGGATGGCTGGAATACTTGTCTGGGACGAGTTGTATCAATACTTTACAGTGACTTAGTCGTCTGGGACGACAAGTTTGCAGATTGTCTAAGAAAAACACGCTACCAAAGAGTTGTCTAAGAAAGACACGCTACCAAGATTACTATGCATTCAAGGCTACGCTACAATTTCCTATAATTCAAGCATATAATTTCCTGTAATTTTGCATATAATTTCCTGTAATTTTGCGTTTAACTTCCTGCAAATTTGCATATAATTTCCTGTAACTTCTGCATATAATTTCCTGTAAATTCTGCATAAATTTCCTGTAATTTCTGCCATTTTCCTTTTATTTCTGTATACTTAGTATGTCCAGTAATTTTTGCAATTAATTTCCTATAATTTTTACAAGTAATTTCCTGTAATCCCTACCAATAGTTTCCTTTTTTAAATTATAAGTTCCTACATGTACATGTATATAATTTCTGCATACATAAGTTCCTGTACTTTCTACATACAATGTCCTATAATTTCTGCATATAATATCCTGTAATTTTGCATGTTATTTTCTGTAACTTTGTATATAATTTCCTGTAATTTCTGCATATAATTTCCTGTAATTTCTGCATATATTTCTGGTAATTTCTGCATTTAATTTCCTATAATTTTGCATATAATATCCTGTAATTTCTGCATATAATTTCCTGTAGTTTCTGCAAAAGAAGGGCCAAATTACATTAATTGTACTTACTTCTGCTTTTTAATGAATTCGGCATATTTCTTCTTTTCATTCTGTTTCTGCGTCAATTTTTCATCTCCAAACGTCATCAACAAGCTACCTATTTTATTAATCATTTTTGGCTGATCGACAACTTCAAATTGGCCTTTCATTATCGTATCCAAAGTGATGAGTTTTCTTGTTTCTTTGTCATCTATTTGCTCCTTACTGTACAGTGACATAGAACCTAGATCTGAAGTATCTTCATCATCAGATTCTGATGTTGTGTAAAACCTTGAATCTGTTCTAGGAAATCGTCTGTTGTGTCCACCATAACAATTTCGTCTTGGGTTTGTAGAATTTCTTCCATTTAAACTTTGTACCAAATATGTACACTGTCTCACACAGAATTTGCATAGTAAGTACGATGGTCCTTTAGTAATAACCATGGTGTAGCGGTGGTGCAGGTAAGAAGATCAGGCTTTTAATGTTGACTATGTATATCCTGTTGACATGTTGACTTAGCTCAGCATCCTATATTTCAAAATGAATATTGAAAGTGAATGTGATTGGAAATAATAAAACGTACCTTTACAAGTATAGAATTTTTATAAATATTTCACATGCGAGAAGTGTGTACATATTCACTGACATATTCAATAAGGGGGTTCATGTATCCTAATACCTATACACATGTCCTGTGTCAAGAAAGAATTGTATGTTCGATGAAAGATATATAAAAAAAAAATTCTACGACTGGATGCTTTATTTTCTGTTATTAGCGATTAGTGTTAATTGCTTATATTTAGAAAATACTGTTTGAAGAAGAATTCACATTTTACACCTTCAAGCACAGGTACTTGAGTCAGAGAAATTTGTCTATATATCTTTTTTTTTCAATCGCACACTCCTTTCGTTATGTTTGTAATAAAGCCTGAGACAGAGAAAAGGGGGAGGGAGAAGGTATGCAACTTCTCCGAGTATAATTTTTACAATAAAAGTAGGTCATGTCTCGCTTCAGATTGATTCTCGCTCATTTAAAATCACTTTCGGTATCATATAATTGAACGAACTTGTAGCTCCAACCTCCTCTGTCAACCAACACCAATCCTTCACTCGAGAGACGGCCCTTAATTGTCACGGCTAGAGAGACCCCAAAACTCACCTTCATATGCTTCTTTTGTGTTCTTTCATTTTCAAACCATTCAGGGGGCCGGAAATACATCGGATACTGTATAAGTTAGCCTCAAGTACCTGTGCCTTCAAGTGGACAGGGAAAGGGGGATGTAAGAGTGTACAGAGAGTTCTCATCTTAGTTTGTAACACTTACATGACTTACCTTGGAGTAAAAAAAGAGACATGAGACCATGAGAAAGGGGGATGTAAGAGTGTACAGAGAGTTCTCATCTTAGTTTGTAACACTTACATGACTTACCTTGGAGTAAAAAAAGAGACATGAGACCATGAGACAAGATCTATTTAGTGTCGATATATTCATATATAACAGTACAACACTTCAGGGAGCTTTTGACCGACATAAAGAACAATGTATAGTAAAAGGAGACCGTGAGGTCAAATTACCTTCATGCGAGTCATTCCCCCTCCCCCACCCCCCTTCCACATCCTAAGTTTTGTAGTCCGACTTGCAGACCTACGACGGTGTTATCTGTTTTTTCGTCTAAAAACAGACAACAACGTCGTAGGTCTGCAAGTCGGACTATAAGTTTTGGATATCGTATGCTTATCTACATAATGGCTAATTCCGTCATTTGGATGAAAAGGGGGGCAATGAACGAAATTATCTTACTTGAATATGTCACAGCTATCGCTAGCCTACTATGGAACAATTTTTTTATTTCACATGCAGCGTCTACTTTCATTTTCTTAAAGTTATTGTGGGTGCGTCCACAGTCTCATTCGCTCGTGATCACTTCTGGTGAACTGTAGTCCGACTTGCAGACCTACGACGGTGTTATCTGTTTTTTCGTCTTCGAAGACGAAAAAACAGATAACACCGTCGTAGGTCTGCAAGTCGGACTAGGTGAACTGGTGAGTGGCGACACTGATGAGAATGAATTTTCATTCAGACAAAATAAAAATCTTCAGATCCAGAGGGCCATGGAGGGGCTTGCGCGAAACCTATTTAATATAGGCACTGCATTGTGAAAGATCAAAGATAATCAGAGCATTAACTTAAACTACATGCAGTAAATGTATAACACACATGTAATATACAGACTAGCAGTAAAATATAACAGACTCAAAAGAATAATCATGATAATGTGAACCCTAATGTATATAATAACCCCCCTGCTGTACTATACTTCATCATTATGTTAAATAGCATCCTTTTTACTCAAAATCCTTCGTTTTTTACTCTTTTACTTAATATGATGCAAGACCCATTATGATATTTTATTATTTTATCCAACACAGAAGTCTTAAATATAAGTGTAAATATGTAAAGACTAAAATCCCATTTATCAGTGATATGTACATAAGTTCTTGTTATCACAAATTCACAAGTACACCATAACACTAGGATTATTCTTACTAATTTTTTTAATTTTTATTTATTTCAACAAAAGTTTTTATCCTTCTTTCTACTTTCTTACTTTGTATCTATCCCCTCCTTAGTTTTATATCTTCTATTGTTTATTTGGTCTATCCTTTTACCTACTCGGGTGCTCATTAGTCAAAGGAGGGATTTCCAAGAAACTGAACTGAACTGAACATGACCTGGACTTATATAAACATATTATATCTAATAGTTCTTGTCATGACTAAGTGAACTTTATACGGTACAGGAGTCACCATTGTGAACTCTTAACATGCTCTTGAAAGCTTTCATCACAGTGGATTAATGCAATCACCACGAGGCGGGCCAAATGTACATGTATGCTGATCTAATAAGATAGTACCATCATATCCATATTACATTGTTTAGACTGAGGATCACTGACGAGGGTTTAGTACCAGAATCGTGCATGTCTGGTCCATGCTGTAAATTTATCAGGTTTAAAATGATGCTATTGAATTTAAAGACGTTTAACACATGATACCACAGGCGA
The DNA here is from genome assembly GCA_028142955.1 of Pinctada fucata. Taxonomy (NCBI): domain Eukaryota; kingdom Metazoa; phylum Mollusca; class Bivalvia; order Pterioida; family Pteriidae; genus Pinctada; species Pinctada fucata. Next base: position 1,169,498 of record AP027107.1, read on the forward strand.
TTGTTTCATGCGAGCTCACACCCCCTACATACACCCACACCAAAAGGTATTGAACTATATCTTAGTCCATGAAAATCGTCTTTTCCACTGGTTATTTAATAAGTCACTATTAAATAGTCATCTGTACATTGAAGCATAATCGTTTTACTAAAGCCATATGAAAAAAAAATTCCATTGGTTACTACTATCCCCTTTTATGACCAATTTTCGAGCACACTTGTAAATCTATTTTAATCGTCCTTGGCAATCAATCACAGCTTCCGGTAAAAATGAACACACGTTTTGTTTTGAGGCCTCTGATTGGCTGGTACTGAAACTCTACCTGAAATGAAAGTAGATGGAAAGTCTAACAACCAATCAGATGCCTTTTTCTTTAACGCATTCGTCAAACCGGATGTTGTGATTGATTCAGAATGCCAAGGTCAAGAAAGGTACAGAAACAATCAAAAGTTGGGGATTTCTGGTCATATGAGGTACTTACGGGAGAAAATAAAAAAGTAAGGTCAAAAATAAAAGTACCCATCATCGAATGATAGTACTCATATGGGATTTAAATGGGATATTGATGTATTCTTTTCAAATCAAAATTGCCGAAGTCGAAATTCTTAGTTCAATACCTTTTGGTGTGGGTGTATGTAGGGGGTGTGAGCTCGCATGAAACAATCGCCTGTGCATGATACCCTTTGTCATGCTTGTTGGACGAAATTCTATTTATGATTTTTAAAAGGTGATTGGATGAGATGGTACCATCATATCCAAGCAAGGCCAACAAGACAAGGCTCATTCGGAGAAAGATTTTCAAGTGTTCAGAGCTATATTTCACCTAGTATATGCATCTACAGTTGGGATTCATACAGACAACACCAAATCAAACAGATAGGGATGGTACATAATGTTCAGAAGTCCCCGGGTTTTCACAAACAACCACAGCCGGGAACAGTTGAGTGTCATGCAGTGAGTCTCTCGGCTGGCCTACCCTTGAAACACGCAGAAAAGGGGCCAGGCTCATCATATTCTAGAAGATCTTGAATGGAGAAGCAAGTGTGACCATACCAGATTACGTCAGGAGATCAGACGTTCGGACCACACAGCGCCACCAAGGCAGATTTTCACGGCCAAGCACCTCAACAGACGCCTATAAATACAGCTTCATCCCAAGGACCATTGCTGACTGGAACCAGCTGTCAGAAGAAGTCATCCAGGCACCTTCCACTGACGTTTTTTTCGGCAGATGGTGTGGGAGTTCATGGTGTAAGCCTGAGGACTGATGTTTTTAACCAGTTTTGTGTGCTGATTGGCCTGCGTTTTATCAAATATATTCTGCAAAGTGGATCCCGGCTGCAGATTATAGAAGTATAATTGGGTGTCATTATTAGATTGGCTTTTCTAAAATTTAAGCTTTAAAACTTTCGTCCGATTCTTCGAATTTACCGGAGCGAGAAAAGTTTTAATGCCAGTATATGACATTTTTAAGGGAAGTGTGTGTGTGAGTATGGGGGGGGGTTAAAGAGAGGTCAATTAAAATGAGAAACTTAATCAAGAGATGTCAAGAGTATCTGCATGTCCGAAAGTAACAAGAGATAAAGTTTCCAAAGCTTTCAATTTAGCGTTTATCAATAAACCCGACCTAAAAATTAAGAGGGATGGGGAGGGATGGATGACTTGGGTTGACCATATATCTTGCCATGACAGACAGGTGTCACTTCAAATGAAATAGTCAATTGTTCATATATTTTCCTGTTTATTTCGTAGCACACAAAACATTCTTTATAGAAAGATTTTATCTATATTATCTATTTTAAAATTCTTGTGCATTTTAGACACGAACATGACTGTAACCCGTCTAATCAGCTCGTGGTTTATTCGTTCATCGAGGACCTATGCTTGCTTTGTGGGTATCGTTGATTATAACCCTACTACCGTTCTCTCCGTAAGTCTCCCCCATTATGGTCTATAGAAATGCTACCATTTGAGTACGAACTCGATATATAGTGAATATCGGTATTCTATTGAAATGGCTTTGATTATAAAATCTATAATAATTTTGGACACGGCTACACCAAAATTAGAAATACTTTATTGATGTTTTCATTCTGGTATTTCAAGATATATATATATCTATTGAGAAAATCTCTGTAAACCTTCATTTCGGTTTCTTAAATGATACCCTGTTGAAGAAATTGCCATCTTGGTATATGTATGTTCTTTTTTGGTATTTCGCTTTTGAAATATCCATTATGGTGCCTCCATTGTTCATTGTTTTCTCTATTTTGTATTTTATTACATCAATTAAATCTCCAGTTTCCATGCTGCTATTGAATTTGAAGATGTTTAACATCCGTTTGATATTTAATGGTCCATGTGTTCCAACTCTTTACCTTCTTAGAACAAAAAATTCAAACCAACATTAATGCACCAGACACGCGTTTGGGATCGGTGATGCTTCCAGCGAAGGTGATTTTTTTCTGTCAGCCAAATGTATTTCAGCAGCGCCCTAGAGCTGCTTTTATCTTTAGAATTTAAGGTAGAACATCCCTCAGGTCTCAGATGCTCATATTTCCTAAATTACAACTTTTCCAATATTTTCATTTTCATATATTCAAAGTTTGTGTTAAACCTGATATACAAACGAAATATATATAACTCTTGGTTCCACGAGTATACCGAGAGTGTAACTGTTTGAACTTTAACATTGGACCCTATGGAAAAGTAAGAAAATTCCCTTTTTGGGGGTGATGAAATGTAACTATAAAAGTATCTTTTCCCAAAACCATATTAGTTTGATAATCTGAACAATATTCTGAAGAGAAAAGATATGGTATCCAGGTATAAAATTTCCAGAATTCTGAAATGAGGGATACTCTATCTTAATTTGTGCATTTACTTCGCAGAGAGTGCGCGGCTCCAAATTTTGTGTAGGTTCAAGAAGGTATAGAGTTGGACCATTTCCGTATTATTCCTATTTGATGTATCTTCATTTTGGTTTCCCCAGTTTGATATATTATATTTCTATATCTCCATTGTTGCTCACTTTTTGATATATGAATTTGGATAAGATTCATTTTTGTATCTCCATTTTGCTTCTATTTTATGTGTCTTAATTATGCTATCTCCATAATATTTTATCCCCATTTTGCTTCTATTTTATGTGTCTTAATTATGCTATCTCCCTAATCTTGTATCTACATTTCCCTTCTATTTTATGGGTCTTAAATTTGGCTATCTCCGTAATCTTTATCTCTATTTTTCTTCTATTTTACGTGTCTTAATTTTGCTATTTCCATTATCTGTTATCTCTATTTTGCTTCTTTTTTATGTGTCTAAATTTTGCTATCTCCATAATCTTGTATCTCCATTTTGCTTCTATTTTATATGTTTTAACTTTGCTATCTCCATAATCTTTTATCCCCTTTTTGCTTCTATTCTATGTGTCTTTATTTTGCTATCTTTATATTATTGTATCCCCATATTGCTTCTATTTTAGTTGTCTTAATTTCGCTATCTCTATAATCTTGTATCTCTATTTTGCTTCTATTTCATGTGTCTTAATTTCGCTATCTCCATAATCTTGTATCCCCATTTTGCTTCTATTTTATGTGTCTCAATTTTGCTATCTTTATATTCTTGTTATACCATTTTGCTTCTATTTCAGTTGTCTTAATTTCGCTATCTCCATAATCTTGTATCTCTATTTTGCTTCTATTTTATGTGTCTCAATTTCGCTATCTCCATAATCTTTTATCCCCATTTTGCTTCTATTTTATGTGTCTTAATTTTGCTATCTTTATATTCTTGTATCCCCATTTTGCTTCTATTTCAGTTGTCTTAATTTCGCTATCTCCATAATCTTGTATCTCTATTTTGCATCTATTTTATGTGTCTGAATTTTGCTATCTATAATCTTTTATCCCCATTTTGCTTCTGTCTTATGTGTCTTAATTTTGCTATCTCCATTATCTTGTATCTTCATTAATTTAATGATATTTGTATCACTGTTTTGCAATTTTTCGTCTGAAAGAAAAAGTATGAGAATATCTATAGTTCCCACTATATTATAAGGCATCATAAAGTGATCATTGTTCATCCTATAACAACATCCCTCAAGCTTTCTGCCAGGCATTAATAATAAGGGATGAATTGTAATGAAGTAACCAGGGGCGGATACAGGATTTGAGTTTAAAGGAGGCGTGGATTGTATCTAAAGGCCTCCATTCCAGAGGGACCCAGGACGAAGTCCTAGTTAGGGGGTTACTACATCCTCCTTACGATGAATGACCGTTTTGTTATTTATGAAATGTAATTTTACCAAATTTTATTCATTTGGAATCTTGAATTGAAAAGAAGCATTTGCATAGTTATTTTATAGTTATAGTTTATAGTTACTTTTTGTAGGGAAGAGGGTTTCACACCACGAAACCAATCCCTATTTGCTATTAGGGACTGTCCTATGACATATTTGAAATGTTATAACATTTAAACATTTTTAACATATCAAATAGGTAAAGTTAAGGTGTGGAAGGTGATACATTAATTCACTGACTATTGAACTTTGGATTTTTATTGCTAAAAAGTTAGATGGCGAGTGACAGCGAACTAGCGAAAATTTGCTGAAATTTGACTTTAAACGACCAGAAATTAAGTCTACACATGTACTAAACAAAGGAGGGGATAGTTAGAGCCCATAAAATACTCTACTTTGACGATTTCAGGGGGGGATGCGTTCCCACGCCCTCTCCTAATCCACCAATGGTAATAGTTATGAAATGCCTTAGTTTGACGATTTTAGTGGGGGGGGGGGGGGGGGGGGGGGTGCGCCCCTACGCCCTTTCTTACTCCGCCAATGGTAACAGGAAGCAGAAGAACAAGTCAGCAATGTTATAAATTATGAGTCCCTAATAATAAGAATTTCACACCCATGTAAGACATGCTGATATACAGACATCTTTCATAATGATAAATGGGGGTAACATAAGTTTAGGTAACAGTTCCATGTTCAGCACAGTCGATACAATACAGCTCCATACAATCAATGTATCGATGAATGAGTCAGATCCAAGAATCAGGAATGCAAGTATACCATATTTTGACGTTATGCAAATAATGATTAATATATTTTTCACCAGTTACGCGTTCCTTCTCTCACTTGGTCTTATTGGAAATCTAACGACCATAGTTGTCATAATTTGCCGACACTTGAACCGGAAGGTGACATTCACGGCGATAGCAGTGTTGGCCGGGGCTGACCTGATGGCCGTTGTAAGCGGACTGTTGATGCTGAGATGCTGGGGACAATTTTCAGTAAGCATTGAGTACTGCTTCACCTTCTCATCTCTGAACTTTGTATCGTTCATCTCGTCAAATCTTCATGAAGTATTATTATTCAGACTCAGATATCACCTTATCAAGGATCCACTGAAAAGCCTTTCAATGAGGCCGTCAACTGTTGTTAAGCAAAGCGGCCTGGTTTGGACTTTTAGCATCTTTTGTTGTGCATTACAAATTGGACTCGGAATGTTAATTCAAACTCATGATGTGCGAATAATTGTCTACGGTATCGTACAACTATCAATTATGTCCATTGTGATCATTCCCATTTCTGTGTATCATTTTAAGAAAGTGAGGATTATTCAAAGGGGACAAACTCCGAGAAGATCAGTTACTACAAAGATGAACAAGGTTATGGTGTGTATCCTAGCAATGCGGATTATTGTCCTTCTTGTGTTGCCGGTTTCTTTCACCATGTCATTTTTGTATGGAAACGACTTTACAATCATAGTTATATCACTTATCAAGAAAGGAATAGAAATATTCACATTTGTAACAAATCCGATGATATATTTTTTCTTCAGTGTCTCATGTCAACCGGCTATTCGAAGAAATCAACCATAATGTGTGTCCGACAACTCCTAATTATACCATGTGACTCTTTAGGTAACATTGAAGTTCTTATGGGTTTCAGGTGGCTTGCTTATAAGCTACTCATTCAGGATTATACTACACAACAGCTGATATATCAATTTTCTTCAAATCAGCCGCTTCAACTTTTTGTTATACATCGCAACCAAGACAATATTTGGAAAAATTCGACTCTGCATATTTCAGCGTCCGCCATATTGGGATGGTAGAAACTAAAGTTACTATCATCGGTTTAACACCAGTGCTCAATTGCCAACTCAAATTTGATCTGTTTTTTCTATTACGTATTTTATCATATCAATTATTTCTACAGTTTTTGTGCACGTTTGTTTTTACCTCTATTTAGGTACCTTCTTTCTTTGTTTGAAGTAGAAAACTTCGTTTTAAATTTGTTTCTTCATTTTTGAAAACATTGTTGTGTCCAGTTTGAGTAACTCCGTTTTAGTATATGGAATTTTTCTTCATTTTTTTTATTTCATTAGTTTTTTATCCATTTACATTATTGCCTCTATTTTATGTATATCGATTTTGGTATGTGGATTTTGTTTTCTCCATTTTTGCATGTCGATTGTTTAAGTTTCTGTATCTCCATTTTATGCATCACTATTTTGCTGAATGAATGCGGTTTAATTTAAAGACGTTTAACATTTGAATCCATTTTTGTATCTCCATAATCTTTTATCTCCATTTGGGTAACCGGAAAAGTGAGAGATTTGTGCGCATGTAATCCGGATAACCACATCAGTAACACCACTGCTTCTAACGTGGGAAATGGCCGCCGTCATAATTAAGTCGGCACCGATTGTCCATTGGTATTGTGTGTTTGTGTTTAGTGTGTACATGCCGTGTTTGGTGTTCTTTGTCCATTTTACGTCTCCTGCTGATCTTGTCTACACTGTGTATTCACATGGGGTTGTTTCGGTGTTTCTACATCTCCTGCTGATCTTGTCTACACTGTGTATTCACATGGGGTTGTTTCGGTGTTTCTACATCTCCTGCTGATCTTGTCTACACTGTGTATTCACATGGGGTTGTTTCGGTGTTTCTACATCTCCTGCTGATTTTGTCTACACTGTGTATTCACATGGGGTTATTTCGGTGTTTCTACATCTCCTGCTGATCTTGTCTACACTGTGTATTCACATGGTTGTTTCGATGTTTTGATGTGGGTGCTGCCATCGGGCCTTGTTGAGGATCCCATCTTTCTAAGAATGGTTTCTCCATTATATGGGCATATTTACCTGATATGTACATCAATAATACATCGAGACAATCACCGGAATTGACAGTCATGGAGCTGTTGCAATCAGGAGACGTTGACTCTCCCCGGAAATTTGGCTTACTTCCTAATGTTATACATTCCGAGGTTCGCAACAATTCCAATGGAGATTCTTGACCTTGCTTTCTCGACTATGAGACTGAATAGCTGATAGGTACTTCTTTTATGTATATGGTATCTACGTCGGCGATTCAATTTTGAGAATAATCATTTTGTTGGGTTTGGATTTATACATTTTACCATACGGTATATGAGCGATAATTTCCTGATCCAGGTCGGACTGCATCTGTTCGTTGCTTGTGGCCTTTCGTGTGAGTTGACATTGTAAAAATTTGCGTCACTTTTTTCATTATCTGAAAGAAAGGAGGGTATCTCCAACATCCACAGCAAGACCCCAAAACACCCAATGTAAAAACACGGAGCAGACACTCACAGAAAGAGACGTAAAAAGGACACTAACTCACACTATAAAAACATGAAACACAAAAGACCACACATAAAACCAATAGACAAATGGGCAACCGGTGTCGACCGACATTGAGGAAAACCGATAAAACATTGTTCTCGAAAATGTTCATATGTAATTAAAGTTGAATGTTAAGATCTGTACTGTGTATATGAAGGAGAAACGCTTTACACCATTAGTCATCGGTCAATCACCATACTCATTGGCAAATATGACGCAAAATAGTCACACAAACGAGCAGTGAGAGAAGAAAAAAAAAACCAGGCTAAGGAGGATATGAACATTCAAATATACTGACCTTTTCAACCACTAGGTTGGCGAATTGCAAAGTCCCCGAGAATATCGCTCGCCTAGGTTTGCAGTGTTTCGGTTTTTAACTTGAAATGTATTTGTAAATTCTCTGTCATAAAATTTGATAAAAAAAAACCAAAACTAAAAAGGGGGTATCGCTCGAGATCTGTCCTCAGTGGGTGTTTTGGTATACATATTCGGTTAAGTTAAGACTTATGCCGTTCATAATTTTATATCATTTGATCTCCTCTTTTGGCCTCGAGCATCACTGATGAGACATTACTTGTTCAAATGCGCATTTGGTGCACAGAAATTTTATAATAAAAAACCCATCCTGTTACGTCTTTCGGTACGTTTTTCGACATAATAAGGTTCACACGCTTTGGCCGTATTAAATCGGTTAGATTGAGGATCACTGACGATGTTAAGAAAGGTGACATGAGATAAAGTTTCAGATTGATTAATGTTAAACGCCTTGAAATTCTATAGCATAATCTTTAAACAGATCAATTTGCAGCATGGACCAGACATGCACGTTTCGGATACCTAATGTTCAATGTATTCAAATTCAATTGCATCATTTAAGACCTGATAAATTTACATCATGGAACAGACATGCACGTTTCGGGTACTAAACCCTCGTCAGTGATCCTTAGTCTAAACAATGTAAAATGGCCAAAAAGTATGAAAAGTATTATGTCCAAAAATGTACCGAAAGACGTAACAGAATGGTTGGGATATGATGCTACAGGACCCACGTTTTAGAAATTTCAAGAAATTTTGTAACAGAAAATTTGAAATGCGTTAAAGAGATAGACGATCATCCAAAGTTGATCGAAATTGGCTACATGTGCCATCGGGGACTCTTGGTCCACCAGCAGTGACACTCACGAAGTAGTTCAAATGTTTAACGTCTTCAAATTCATTAGCATCATTTAAGACCTGATAAAATTAAGGCATGGACTAGACATGCACGTTTCGGGTACTAAACCCTCGTCAGTGATCCTTAGTCTAAACAATGTAAAATAGCCAAAAAGTTTGAAAAGTATTATGTCCAAAAATATACCGAAAGACGTAGCAGAATGGGTGGGATATGATGCTACAGGACCCACGTTTTAGAAATGTCAAGAAATTTTCAAACAGAAAATTTGAAATGCGTTAAAGAGACAGACGATCAATTGAAGTTGATCGAAATTGGCTACATGTGCCATCGGGGAGTCTTGGTCCACCAGCAGTGACACTCACCAAGTATTTCAAATGTTAAACGTCTTCAAATTCAATAGCATCATTAAAGACCTGATAAATTTACAGCATGGACCAGACATGCACGTTTCGGGTACTAAACCCTCGTCAGTGATCCTCAATCTACACAGCCAATTGTGCCTCATATGAAATTAATGAACATGAAATTTACAAGAAATTTTTCACATGAAATTCATGTGAAGATTTTTTTCATGGATCTTATGTGAATTCAGTTTCTTGTCACTTAGAAAAATTCATGTGAACGAAATTAATGTGAAACTGATGTGAAATATTTTTCACATAAATCTTATGTGAAGTTTATATGAATTTTACGTGAACTTTCATGTGAAAGTTCATTTAAAGACCCTGATGTTATCACAGAGCTTACCTACCTCCAAGAACATTATGTCATCACACCAGCGGACAAAACCTCAAATAATTACACATTTACTTGCAAAAAGTACTATATTAACAACGTTTCATCGCTGGTTCCTCAAAATGTTCAACCAAATCTGTATCGATCTTACTCACCAAGGTTTTATCTGAAATCAAATCTGGGCTTCAAAAATATTGTTCGACAGTATATTCTCGCAGTGGTATCAACCAGATGTGGATTTTAAAGAATTCGAAGGAACTTTTAGAACATCTGAAATCCACTCATTTTAGTAGAGTCCATTCGATCAAAGCCTTTGATTTTTCGACTCTTTACATCACAATTCCACATTCTAAATTGAAAGAAAGACTCGCAAAAATTATAAGTAATGCGTTTACAAGTAAGAACGGTAATCGCAAATACAAATTTATTGTTGTTAACTATGACAAAACCTACTTTGTAAAAGAAAAGTCCGATTCTGAAAATAAGTACACTGAAACAGACATTATTCAGATGTTAAACTTTCTGATCGACAACATTTTTGTGGTGTTTGGAGGAATGGTCTTCCAGCAAATTGTCGGAATTCCAATGGGGACCAATTGTACCCCACTCCTTGCCGACATTTTCCTTTACTCGTACGAAGCTGAATTCATTCAATCTTTGGTCTCTGAAGAGAAAAGATACTTAGCTTCTGACTTTAACTTCACTTACAGATACATAGACGATGTGTTGTCCATCAATAATCCAAAATTCGCGGATTACCTGAGCAGTATCTATCCTTCGGAGCTTGAAGTAAAAGAAACTACAGAGACAAATAATTCAGCATCCTACTTGGACATAATGTTGTCCTACGACACTGATGGTCACATGGACACCTCACTCTATGACAAACGTGACGACTTCAATTTCAGCATTACAAACTTTCCTTTTCTGAGTAGCAACATCCCTTCATCGCCTGCTTATGGCGTGTTCATATCTCAGTTGATACGCTATGCCAGAGCAAGTACCAAATATACGGATTTTGTTCTGAGAGCTAGGCGTCTTTCAGATAAGCTTCTCAGTCAGGGATATGTTTGTGACCGACTAACATCGTCACTGAGGAAGTTCTACGGTCGATATGGGGAACTCGTCATACACTATGATGTCCCACTCTCCAGAATGGTGGATGATATTCTGTCATAAACCATTTGAACCATCCAACCAAAGATTGTACTCTATATCTTCCAAAATGGACGTAACCGGATGTGACAGTTCTACCGAATTGAAGCGACGGGTGTTGCATGCAAGCAGGAGATGCTTACTCTTCCTGGGCACCTGGTCTCACTCTCATATCGGGAGTTCGCTTCTTTTCATATGGTGGAGGTTTTTGTTTGTTTGCTTTGGTTCCTTTTTTATCCTGATTTTGTATGCCTTCGGTTTCTGATTTTCTGAATTATCGATTTTGTGCCGTAAACAGGGATTTGGTCATTATCCATATTTGTCATTTACATGATGCTCATTTCATATGAATTTCATGTGAGGCACAATTGGCTGTGTAAACAATGTAATATTGCCAAAGAGTGTGAAAATTATTATGTACAAAAAATACCGAAAGACGTAGCAGGATTGGTGGGAGATGATGCTACAGGATCCACGTTTTAGAAATTTCAAGAATTTTGGATTTTCCAATGCATTGAAGAGACAGACGATCAACCGAAGTTGATCGAAATTGGCTTCATGTGCCCTCGTGGACTCCTGGTCCACCAGAAGTTACCCTCATCAAGTGGTTCAAATGTTAAATGTCTTGAAATTCAATTGCATCATTTAAGAACAGATCAATTTGAAGCATGGACCAGACATGCACGTTTCGGGTACTTAACCCTCGTCAGTGATCCTCAGTCTAAACAATGTAATATTGCCAAAGATTATGAAAATCATTATGTACAAAAAATACCGAAAGACGTAGCAGGATTGATGGGATATGATAGACTTTCCCCGCGAGGTGTTTGGCGGTAAGTGTTTTGAATATTCTTAGCCATGTTCTTCTTGCTTTTGGGTCCTTTCTTCAGTTGGGAAAGCAAAAAAGTGCTTACTCCTCCCACCTGGTCCCACCTCTAGCTTGCTAGGGCCCGTCGATGCTCAATTTTGTGCTCTACTGTGAGTCATGTTTAGATTATCGCCAGGATCTTCTGTAACTCATTTTATCTGCGAAATACAGATGACTGTTCTATCTCTTCATCGCCTGCTTCCTTTACAGATACTAGTTTGGTTTCATAACACAAAGAACCATGTTTCTACATGAGTAGGTAGGAAGTCTATCTATCCTATCAGAAAAACCAATTATTCGTTAAAGACTAGATATATAAATACACATACTGTATGTTTTCTGTGTGTTGTACAAATATACTAAATGATACTTTTATCACACAATCTTGACTGTGCTTATTGGTCCACACAACGTAACCATTTAAAAGATATGAAGATCAAATAAGATAAGGGGAAGAACGGAACAGTCAGACAAAACGACCAAGGACATGACCCCAGCAAGACAATATGGCAATGACCACAGCGGAACACAAAATTACGAAAGAAAGGAAAAAATAACCTTACCACGTCATCACAAACAACAACATCAAATCAGAAACCAAAACCGGGGTTCAAAAGTTCTCTGAATATATCTACTCCAAGAGCAGTATTAACCAAATATGGATATTATTGGAAACCATGACAGTTCAGATCGAGCATGGCATCATCTTTTTGAATGATCTAATTAGACGAAAACGGTTCCGTGATATCAGTTAATCTTTTGCTGTTGGCACTGCAATCGGGTGTTGTTGGATATCCTCTCATAGACCATTTGAACCATCCAACCAAAGATTGTACTCTATGTCTGGAAGTAACCGGATGTGACAGTTCTACCGAGTTGAAGCGGCGGGTGTTGCATGCAAGCAGGAGATGCTTATTCTTCCTGGGCACCTGGTCTCACTTCCATATCGGGGGTTCGCTTCTTTTCATGTGATGGAGGTTTTTGTTTGTTTGCTTTGGTTCCTGTTTTATCCTGATTTTGTATGCCTTCGGTTTCTAATTTTCTGAATTGTCGATTTTGTGCTGTATACAGGGATATGGTCATTATCCATATTTGTCATCCTGTCATTTCTTTCAATATAACTTATAATATAGATATTCTCTTCACAACATTTTAGGCAATTTCTTTCTTATTTTCTGTTTTACGTCCTCGTGCCGGTAGGTTTTGAGCCCATAGTCATGAAACAAAACAAAATTGAAATGTTAAAATCTTATGCAAATCAAACGTGTTTTCAAGAATTAAAGAGAAATTGTTTACTTTTCTAATTTTTTATATTTCATGTACAAATCAATGATCCATGACATTGCATTATCTATCATTATTTTGTTTACTAGAATCAGTAAATAATCAACAGTGGCGTAGCTCTGCCTGAATTAGTGGAGGGGCACAACACCCCAAAATTTCTAACAATAAAAAAAACAAACAAAAAAAAACCAAAAACAAAAACAAAAACAAAAAAAAAAAAGGAGAAGGGGGGGGGGGGGGGGGGGGGGGAAGAGGTAGCGATTAAAAAAGATAAAAAAAAACCCAAAACAAATGGAGGTTTCATGTTCTGTATGCACAAATGCACAAGTTTTAACATTTCTGGTGCAATTTTAAATTTTAAGTACATGAATAATTGTTTTTAGCAAAATATTGACTTATCAGAAAATACTTTCTATACCCTCTATCATTAACAAGTACATGTAATAATATTCTATATAGTTTGAGTTAAATGTCTTCATGAACATTGATAAAGGAATATGTATATGAAGGATGGATCGGAATAGCTAAATTATTCAGAAAGTCCATAAGAACTGGCGAGCAGTAGCGAGCCACGGAAAAATTTTGAAAATTGACCGAAAATTGTAGATTTATTGGACAAAATGTTGCTATTTTAAACAATGTTAATGCATAATAAAATTTTGTGATATAAAAAGGGGGGGGGGGCACAAACATGGCTTTCCCCCCTTCTCCTAGGCCCTTGAATCAACAAAGTTTCTGTCAGATTTTACATGGTATCTTAAAAGTAGACGTCACATATTACGAAATTGCAACTTCCCAGTTTTGTCTCAGGCTGGCTGGTAGCTTTTTCAATTTCAAGAGGACGCAAATCAGATTTTAAAAAATGAGTTAAAGAAACAAGAAATGGCCTTACGGTATTAAACAAGGTATTCATAATTCATATCTCAATGCATGTCTCTATCTGTACGTGTCTGCTCTGTGTTCTGCATTGTGTGTTTTGGGGTTTTGCTGTGGGTGCTGCAACCGGGATGTTGTTGGAGATCCCCTACTTTCTCTTATGTAGTTCTGATATAAAGAAAATAGCACCAAATATATACAGGATCTAAAGCAATACAAATGTATATGACTATTTAATCAAGGAAATTTATTTTATCATTTAATACTATGAAAAGTGGGAATTGAGGTTGCATCTAGATTCTTAAAATTGGGAAGGATGGAATGAGAATATACATGTATTTTCAGGGAGAGAAGACAGATATTTTCAATGGATGCAATACTGTTTCATTCACAGAATTCTAGGGAAAACAAAAGCTTAGTAATGATGCAAATCAAATCAAATCAAATCAAATGTGTACATTCTGCAAAGAAAGTGAAGAATAAATTATTCATTTATTTTATGAATAACAATTTGTTACTAATATTATGCTGCGTGTTTTGATAGAAGAAAATCTGTAGGGTGAGGGGACCTGTTATTTTAAATGTGACAGATGATGTGATTGGTGATCAATTATATTTTCTTTTGGTTTATTGTTTGAAAATGATGAATATAAATAAAAATAATTGCCATTAAAATGTGGATGATTGGATTTTTTTCCTAGTTCCCGATCCGCTGAAGAGGACGGGGGCGGGAAATTTTGAAAATTCACTGCAGGGTACCTAGTGACGCAAATAGCGCGAAAAAGAGCCGGTCTATCTATATATGTTTTTATATTAAGTTTCGTATAAAGCTTGAATCAACGAACAAATCGGTTTATCACATGCATGGCCAGCAATGCTGGTATAGAAGTTACACGGCATTTTGTTAACATTACGGCCTATGGAAAATGATTTAGTGGACGCTGACCACAACCAAATTTTAACGGAAACAGAGGAGAATTTGGTACATTGTATGGCTGTCACGGTTAACCGAAAATTCGGTTAACTGCGGTTCAAGCTTGGTCGGTCGATTCGGATCGTACTTTACGGATTTCGGTTCGGTTCTTTCATTTTGTTATATCTGGTAAGGCAATTTCTATTTTTATTCTGTTTTGCGTCCTTTTGAAATTGAAAAACCTACTAGCCAGGTAGAAAAACAAATATGAATTTCATAATACGTACCATGTGAAATCTGGCAGAAACTTGTTTCATTTGAATATTAATAGATTTAAGATAACAAAAGAATAAATGTCTTGCGTCATTGAAGTACTTGGTTGCCATAGCACTTTCTATATAGATATAACCTCAGACAGTGCAATCCATGTATTTTATATATTGTTTTTATTTTCGTGCATGAACATCGACGGCGGGTGCGGCTAGCCAACAGGGGATGCTTACTCCTCCCGGGTACCTGGTCCCACCTCTAGCTTGCTAGGGGTCCGTCGATGCTCCATTTCGTGCTCTATTGTGAGTTCTGTTGAGATTATTGTCAGGATCTTCTTTAACTCTTTTACATTTTTACACGTAATATAAAGAACTAAACAATTTGTCTATAATTTTTGTATAAAGTACATTAAATTTGCAAAGATTTTATCATTTTAATTTTGTTTTGCTTCATGACTATGGGCTCAAAACCTACCAGCACGAGGACGCAAAACAGAAAAAAAACCCCAACGAAATAGCCTAATGATCAATTTTGTATGATACACAAACTGTGATTGGGTACTTTGTTGTCGTATTTCACCCAATGAAATGGGTTGTTTCACTTCTAGATTGTAAACGTGCACCTATTTGTTTGACAGATGGAGTCTAAGAAGTCTTCTTAGTGTTCTAATTTGGTTATTTTGTTGATAGTTGATAAAATCTCGAAGAAAAGAGCTTTCAAAGCAGAAAAATGAAAAAGAAATTATTTGATGATTTGTTTTTCTTACCATTATTTCACTTTTTTGTGGAATTAAACAACACAAACTCCGAACCGAACCAAATCGACTAAAGACTGAACCGTGACAGCCCTAGTAAATTGACATATTAACGTAATCATGAATCAGCGCTTTGACTTATTTTCCATTTAGAGTATTTAGCATTTAGCGTATTATTGAATTAGCGCAGTCTTAGCAGCGCTACCTCCGCTAAAATACAGAATACAGAGTACAGATACTTTATTGACCAAAAAATGGGCCCTGGTGGGCATGGTGCAGAGTTACATGTATAATAACATAAAGATAACATAAAGATAACATAAACCATGATAAAGATATAAAAGTTTGGAACATAAACCATACGAATGTAAAAAGAGAGTTGACAACAACTATCAGATCCACATTGACATTGAAGCAAATAAAAATATTAGCATATACACATAGTAGTTTGTCGATGAAAATATAAGTGTACAGATATATGTAAATTTAAATGAGTACATGGAAGGTATTTCCTTTGTTCAAAAATTTGATATATATAAACATAATGGATTCGCCTGTGTCCTGGGCAGATAGGGGAGCTGCAGCATAAGTTTGGGTCACAATATGAATCCCTGTAAATTAATTACACATACAGTTCATTTGACGCACTCAATCGGCAAATACTTTCCAAATGCGATGTCAGGTGCCCGGGGCGAATAAGCGTCTCCTGTTTGCATGCAACACCCGTCGCAACAGCTTCATGAAAACTTGTTAAATTCGGTGATTGTCTCAATGCACATATTGATATACATATCAGGTAAATATGTCTTCTTTTGTGATGATGACAGTCATTCAATAGCAATCCAGAATTACGGAGTCAGATTACTGATGATTTCTGCGCAGAGCTGGTCGACAAGATACACTGAAGAAAAAATATATCACCGGATTCGTTACATTTGTTAATATTTCCATTACAGCCTGGATCGCTAGAATGACGTTGAGAGTTAATATGTTTCCATACAAGAATGACATGACAACAGAAACCGGGAACACAAAAAGGACAATGATCCGCATAATTAGGATACACACCATCATCC
Organism: Pinctada fucata; assembly: GCA_028142955.1. NCBI lineage: Eukaryota > Metazoa > Mollusca > Bivalvia > Pterioida > Pteriidae > Pinctada > Pinctada fucata. Next base: position 1,186,264 of record AP027107.1, read on the forward strand.
TGTTCATCCTCGTAGTAACGGATCTCCTTGGATTCTGTCCCCTTTGAAGAATCCTCACTTTCTTGAAATGATATGCAGAAATGGGAATCATCACAATCGACAATAATGATATACATAGGATTCCGTAGACAGTTATTTTCACTTCATTAGATTTTTCTTGACTTAACTTTATGAGTCCAAATTGCACTGCACAACAAATGATGCTTAAAATCCAAACCAGGCCACTTTGTTTGATAACAGTAGATGGTCTCATCGAAAGGCTATCCAGTGGGTATTTCATAAGGTGATATCTAAGTCTGAATAATAATACTTCGTGAAAATTAGACGAGACGAACGATAAAATGGTCAATGAACGGAAAATTTCGCAATACTCCCTACTAACTGGATGTCTCAGGCATATACCAAATAACAGTCTGCTTACAACGGCCGCGAGGTCAGCTCCAGCCAAAAGTGCTATAGCTGTAAATGTCACCTTCCGATATAAGTGTCGGCAAATTATTACAACTACCGTCGTAAGATTTCCGATGAAACCAAGTGAGAGAAGGAACACGTAGCTGATGAAAAATAATCTTTGCACAAGATCCTCGTTATTTGATATTCTTACATAAGACGACTCATTCCCAATTCGTTCTGATTCGTTCATCGATACATTAATTGCGTTGAAAATCGAGTTTTTTCCTAAACTTATGTTACTTTCGTTTGTCATTTTTAATTATGTATGTCCGCAAGTTTCTCCAAAGTTATGAGATCCTGAGCACTAAGGATTTAGAATATATTCACATTGATGGCTTGGTTTTTTCTGCTTCCTGTTTTCTTCTGCTTCCTGTTAAACATCACCAATATTCATCTTTAAATAGACCTGATAGAAAGCATGTCGGATATTGCTGGAGCAAGAACAATGATATCTCTATAATACCCTGTGAATATAGTGGGTAAAATACTTTCTTTGTGTAGCAAAATTACAGTTGTGCAGTAGTTCGTTTATATAATATACAATAATTACCATACTAGTTTTAGGGACATAAGGGATTGAGGTCAGGTGCACAAGAAGAGCCAGCATCTCCTTCTGCAATACCCGTCACTTTGAACAATTGGGTCATACAGGATCTTCTTTAACTCATATGAAGGAGAAACGCTTTACAACATTAGCCATCGGTCAATCACCATACTCAGTGGCAAATATGACGCAAAATAATCACACAAACGAGCAGCGAGAGAAGAAAAACGAGGCTATGAAGAATATGAACATTCAAATACTGACCATTTCAACCACTAGGTTGACGAATTCATTGCTAAATCCCCGAGGGTTTCGCCCGCTTAGGTTTGCAGTGTTTCAGTTCTTAACTTGAAATGTATTTGTAAATTCTCTGTCATAAAATTTGATAAAAAATTCAAAACTAAAAAGGGAGTATTGCTCTGTCCTCAGTGGGTGTTTTGGTATACAGTTTCGGTTAAGTTAAGACTTATGCTGTTCATAATTTTAAATCATTTGATCTCCTCTTTTGGTCTCGAGCATCGCTGATGAGACATTACTTGTTCAAATGCGCATTTGGTGCACAGAAATTTTATGATAAAACACCCATCTTGCTACGTCTTTCGGTACGTTTTTCGACATAATAGGGTTTACACTCTTTTGCCGTATTAAATTGTTTAGATTGAGGATCACTGACGATGTTAAGATAGGTGATATGAGATGTCATTTCAGATTGATTAATGTTAAACGCCTTGAAATTCAATAGCATAATTTTTAAACAGATCACTTTGCAGCATGGACCAGACATGTAATATTGCCAAAGAGTGTGAAAATTATCATGTACACAAATTACCGAAAGACGTAGCAGGATTGGTGGGATATGATGCTACAGGACCCACGTTTTAGAGATTTCAAGAATTTTTGATAACAGAAACTTTCCAATGCGTTGAAGAGACAGGCGATCAACCGAAGTTGATCGAACTTGGCTACATGTGCCCTCGGGGACTCTTGGTCCACCAGCAGTGGCACTCACCAAGTGGTTCAAATGTTAAATTTATATCTTGAAATTCAATAGCATAATTTATAAGAACAGATCGATTTGAAGCATGGACCAGACAGTCAGTAATAATCAATCTAAACAATGTAATATTGCCAAAGAGTATGAAAATTATTATGTACAAAAAATACCGAATGACGTAGCAGGATTGGTGGGATATGATAAACTCTCCCAGTGAGCGGTTTGACAGTAAGTGTTTTGAATATTTTTAGCCATGTTCTTCTTACTTTTGGGTCCTTTTTTCAGTTGGGAAAGCAAAAAATGCTTACTCCTCCCGGGCACCTGGTCCCACCTCTAGTTTGCTAGGGGTCCGTCGATGCTCAATTTTGTGTGCTCTACTGCGAGTGTTGTTGAGATTATCGTCGGGATCTTCTTTAACTCATTATACCTGCAAAATACAGATGACTATTCTATCTCTTCATCGCCTGCTTCCTTTACAGATACTAGTTTAGTTTCATAAAACAAATAACCATGTTTTCTACATAGATACTAGATACTAGATTAGATACTAGACTTCTAGGAAGTCTATCTATCCTAACAGAAAAACCAATTATTCGTTAAAGACTAGATATATAAATACACATACTGTATGTTTTCTGTGTGTTGTATAAATATACTAAATGATACTTTTATCATACAATCTTATTGTCCCACACAGTACACAACGTAACCATTGAAAAGATATCAAGATCAAAATAAGGAGAAGAACGGAACAGTCAGACAAAACGACCATAAAATTAGGACATGACCCCAGCAAGACAATATGGCAGTGACCACAGCGGAACACAAAATCACGAGAGAGAGAAAACTATATTGACCTTACCACGTCATCACAAACAACAACATCAAATCAGAAACCAAAACCGGGTTTCAAAAGTTCTTTGAATCTATCTACTCCAAGAGCAGTATTAACCAAATATGGATATTATTGGAAACCATGACAGTTCAGATCGAGCATGGCATCATCTTTTTGAATGATCTAATTAGACGAAAACGGTTCCGTGATATCAGTTAATCTTTTGCTATTGGTACTGCAATCGGGTGTTGTTGGAGATTCCCTCATTTCTTTCAAAACAACTTATTTTATAGATATTCTCTTCATAACATATTAGGCCATTTCTTTCTTATTTTCTATTTTACGTCCTCGTGCTGGTAGGTTTTGAGCCCATAGTCAAAACAAAATTGAAATGTCAAAATTTTATGCAAATGATGATAAAATGAAACAAGTTTCTGTCAGATTTCACATGATATCTTAAAAGTAGACGTCACATATAACGAAATTGCAACGTAATATCATATGCTAAAGATTGTTTTGTCCCAGGCTGGCTGGTAGCTTTCTCAATTTAAAAAGGACGCAAAACAGAATAAAAACAAGAAATGGCCATACGGTATTAAACAAGCTATTCATAATTCGTATCCCAATGCATGTCTCTATCTGTGCGTGTCTGCTTTGTGTTTTTTGCATTGGGTGTTTTTGGGGTTTTGCTGTGGGTGCTGCAACCGGGTGTTGTTGGAGATCCCCTCCTTTCTCTTATGTAGTTCTGATATGAAGAAAATAGCACAAAATATGAGAATATACATGTATTTTCAGGGAGAGAAGACATATATTTTCAATTGATGCAATAATGTATCATTCACAGAATTCTAGGGAAAAAGAAAAGCTTATTCATGATGCAAACCAAATCAAATCAAATCCAATGTGTACATTCTGCAAAGAAAGTGAAGAATCAATTATTTATTTATTTTATGAATATCTATTTGTTACTAATACTGTACGTGTACTTATTTTACCACAACCGAATGTTAGCGGAAACATAACAGAATTTGGTATATTGACACATTAGCGTAATCATGAATTAGCGCTTAGACTTATTTTCCATCTAGATCTATAAGAGATTCATGATTCAGCGTATTCTTGAATTAGCGCAGTCTTAGCAGCGCTAACTCCGCTAAAATACGTATCCCGCTAAATTAATTACACATACAGTATCATTTCATTACTTCAAAACCGGTCATTTGACGCACTCAATCGTCAAATACTTCTTTCCAAAATGCGATGTCAAAATGACAGAAATGATAAAGGCAATGAATAACACTACATGTTATTAAAAGTACATTTATGAGACTTCAATGAAAGAACAGTCCCTCAGTCGTAATGTGCTTAAAATCAGGATACTTGACTATTTATTTCGACAAGAAATATATTTTTGTATCTATTTGGTTTTGATAACACCACAACTCTGGAAAACGTTTATTAAATATACTTTTAGTTGATCATGGATGGCATATGTCCGTCTTAGTCCGCTAATGAAAACACTGCTGTGTCAGCACTTCTTCAGTTTGTAAAATAGATAAAATATAAAGCACACGAATGACACAAAATAACGTTTTGTTCTGAATATCTTTAAAAAGATTTGGATGAGACCATTTGAGGAGAAGCTTCTTTGAAGCGTGCAAGAATTTCGGTGTTACCAAAAATGATCTGATGATGCATAAAGAGTTGTCAGATAATATTCACATCAAAGAATTACCTATCAGTCATTCAGTCTCAAAGTCAAGAAGGCAAGGCAAAATCATTAGAACAGTTGCGAACATCGGAGTGAACAACATTCCGAAGTGAGATCAGGTGCCCGGGGAAAGTCAGCATCTCCTGTTTGCATGCGACACCCGTCACAACAGCTTTATGAAAACTTGTTAAATTCGGTGATTGTCTCAATGTACATATTGATATACATAACAGGTAAATATGTCTTCTTTAGTGATGATGACAGTCATTCAATAGCAATCCAGAATTACGGAGTCAGATTACTGATGATTTCTGCGCAGAGCTGGTCGACAAGATACACTGAAGAAAAAATATATCATCGGATTAGTTACATTTGTTAATATTTCCATTACAGCCTGGATCGTTCCAATGACGTCATGAGTCAATATGTTTCCATACAAGAATGACATGATAAAAGAAACCGGGAACACAAAAAAGACAATGATCCGCATTGTTAGGATACAAACCAACACCCTGTTCATCCTCGTAGTAACGGACCTCCTTGGATTCTGTCCCCTTTGAAGAATCCTCACTTTCTTGAAATGATATGCAGAAATGGGAATCATCACAATCGACAATAATGATATATATAGGATTCCGTAGACAGTTATTTTTACTTCATAAGATTTTTCTTGACTTAACTTTATGAGTCCAAATTGCACTGCACAACAAAAGGTGCTTAAAATCCAAACCAGGCCACTTTGTTTAATAACAGTAGATGGTCTCATCGAAAGGCTATCCAGTGGGTATTTGATAAGGTGATATCTCAGTCTGAATAATAATACTTCGTGAAAATTTGACGAGACGAACGATAAAATGGTAAATGAACGGCAAATTTCGCAATACTGCCTACTAACTGGAAGTCTCAGGCATATAAATGTTAACAGTCTGCTTAAAACGGCCGCGAGGTCAGCTCCAGCCAAAAGTGCTATAGCTGTAAATGTTACCTTCCGATATAAGTGTCGGCAAATTATTACAAATACCGTCGTAAGATTTCCGATTAGACCAAGTGAGAGAAGGAACTTGAAAATGATGAAAAATATTCTGTTCAGGAGATCCTCGTAATTCGATATCCTTACATAAGACAACTCATTCCTGATTCGTTCGGACTCCTTCATCGATACATTAATTGCGTTGAAAATCGAGTTGTTTCCTAAACTTATGCTACTTTCATTTGCCATTTTTAATGATGCCTGTATGTCCGCAAGTTTTTCCAAAGTTATGAGATTCTGCGCATTAAGGATCTAGAATATATTAACATTGAATGCTTGTTTTTTACTGCGCCTTATTTTCTTCTGCTTCCTGTTAAACATCATCAATATTCATCTTTAAATAGACCTGATAGAAAGTATGTCGGATGTTGCTGGAGCAAGAATAATGATATCTCTATAATACCCTGTAAATATAGTGGGTACAATACTTTTTTTGTGTAGCAAAATTACAGTTGTGCATTAGTTCGTTTATATAATATACAATAATTACCATACTAGTATCTCGATATACAGTACTAAATCGATAATTCAGAAAATCATAAACCGAAGGCATACAAAATCAGGATAAAACAGGAACCAAAGGAAACAAACGAAAACCTTCACCACATGATAAGAAGTGAACTCCCAATAAGGGATTGAGATCAGGTGCACAGCATCTTCTGCTTGCATGCAACACCCGTCACTTTGAACAATTGGGTAGATACAAATTTTAAAAGTCCTAAAGCTCTATATTCCAACGACCCTACAAAATCCCCATTTCACTTCATACTTCTCTTCATCATCTTTAAAGTCTTCTATATATCTATCTTGCATATTGACAAAATAAGTTGCATGTCAACATAATTATGTTGCATGTCTACATAACTATGTTGCATGTCAACATATTTAACTTGCATGTCAACATATTAGTATGCATGTTGAAATAATGGCAGTTCAAAATTTTAATCGAAAATCGAAACTGCTAAAATATGATCAATCGCCTTATTGCCTTGGATATGATTATGATTTACCAATATAACGTCATAAGAATTGCATTGTACCCATCTACAGCTTTGTCTCAGCGTCTTTTTAATCGTTACAAAGAATTTTCGCAATAATAACATAAGTCTTTCATAGCAATACAATTTGCTCCGTATTTTTTTGTATGTGCCTCCTCTTCCTCAGAACAAAATTAGTCGGTGAAAGTGAAATACAATAATGTGGGGAAGGGCCCCAACTCTATGCCTTTTTGAAGAAAATTTCAAACCAATTTATTATGAACTAGACATGTGTTTCGAAAATTAATTTCTCATCAGTGATGCTTCCAGCCAAACTGCTTTTCATAAGAAGCCTAAATTCAACAACAATTTAAAAGAAAAATTCAGAATCCAAACATCAAAATCAGTCGGGATACAAAACCATGGAAATAAATGAAGCTTGCTTGAGAGAAGCGCGAGTTGCATTTATAGAATAAGTGTCTACGTACGGGCATGCAAAACACAGCAAGTGCATGTATCGTACACGTAATGTACGTAAGCGCAATTCATGCGATAAACGCACCCCCGTTGTCAGTTTCATTCTTGTTTTCTGATATCGTGGTTTCCAGATGAAAGAGTGACGTTAAAATTTAGGTTCAGTGGTTCAGTTTGAAGGTTAGAACAGCAGCTGCTGCATGTTTCTGTAGATCTAATTCTGACGTCACGAGCGTTAACATGCAGAAATGTATCACTTCAGTAGTTTCATCTCAAGGAATTACATTGATTGTGCATATATAAAGCGTTGAAAGGGGATAAAGCGAATGTGCTACTATGGAATGTGAAAATTGAAACAATGACGAAGTTGAAATGTAGTTGAAATCGTCATGTTTGCGATATATTGAAGGAAAAACAAAGTTTCCAACTTTGCTGCCAGTCAGCAGCCTCGTGGACATAAAAACCTTCAATAAAAAGTGCATGGTGCTTTAAAATTGGTTTTAAAATTGGTTTGGTAAAGAAGGCTACGAGTCGGAAGACTTTGAACAATTTTCCAAATACTTTGCAAAAGATACACATTTGTTTCGGGACTACATAGAAAAATAATGCAAAATATCTGATAAAATTCAAATCGTTCAATACGAGGCTCACAACATATCAATCAGTCCTAATACAATTACAAAAAAAAACAACTAAAAAAGGACAAGAAACTAAAATCTTATTTGCTCTTTTTATTTTCATTATAGGGATCACGTCAATATTACAAGATAGCTGATATGAGTTGTCGTTTCAGATTGATTAAACTTTTATTTACAAAATACAGATGACTCGTCTATCTCTTAGTCCCATGCTTCCTTTATAGATACTAGTTTAGTTCCAGAAAACAAAGAAACATCCTTTCTGTATGAGTAGGTAGGGAGTCTTTCTATCTTAACAGAAAAACCAGTTATTCGATAAAGACCAAATTCATGAATGGCAAACTGTATGTTCTTTATATATTGCACAAAGAAACAAAATGATACTTTTATCATGCAATCTTAGTTCAGATTTATTTATTTCCGTGGCTAGGATGACGGTTGGCATGTTGACCTCTGATGATGGAAGCCAACTTTTATGTTGTATATTGAATATTTAGATAAAGATATGCCGTAATTCTAACTGTATAATACACTTGGTATTTTTTGTACAGCGGATACCTTAAAAGCCCCAACTATTTCATATCTTGTGTGTTCAGATCTGCCTCTTTTAACCGTCCCAGATTTCTTTTATATGACCCATAGAAGCGCGAAGTGTAAAGTTTGATGTTCGAAGTTCGTCAAAATGTCTATTATGGTGTCATGTTTACATCATGCAGATGCCTGTCGTGGAAACGTTTGTTACTAGAAACGTTTTTAGATTAAATTTTGAGTTACGTCCTTTAACATGAGACTATCCTCTTCAAATTTGATCTGCCTCCTGTGATCAAATTACCAGAAAATGTTACTAACGCTATAAAGATGGAATTTCGGTAAAGTGCATAATAATGCCGGAATGTTCTAAAAAGTTTGTGATATCGAAATCCTAACGCATGTACACCCTTACTATAAATGCAAAGCAAAATTCAAATGAAGAAGGTACAAAATTGGACGGGGGTTTTTAAGTGTCGTTGTCATCCAGCTTTGATTGAATATATGTATGTTTATAAATCAACTGTTGCGCAACTATTGTGCAATTTTCCGTCCCAAAGAAAAAGTATGAGAATTGATATCTATAGTTCCAACTGTATAAGATGTTATAAAGTTATAATTGTTCATGCTCTAGCAACATCCGTCATGCTTTATGCCAGACACTATGATAAACAGATGAATTTTGATTATGTAACAGGAAAACAGAAGAAAAACAACACTCCTGCAATGTATATACACATATATCTTGAATCCCTTGATCCATTAATATCCATACATCATTCACAATGATAAATGAAACCATCATAAATTTAGGAAACGGTTCCATGTTCAACACAATAAATGGATCGACGAACGAGTCAGATCCAAGAATCATGAACGAGTCGTCTAATACAAGCAATATATCGTATTTCGAGGTTCCGCTGTATGAGATATTTTTAATCAGCTGCGACTTCCTTCTCTCACTTGGTCTTATTGGAAATGTTACAACGATTGTTGTCATATTGTGCCGACACTTGAACCGGAAGGTGACATTCACGGCGATAGCAGTGTTGGCTGGAGCTGACCTCATGGCCGTTGTAAGTAGACTGTTTTTGCAGATATGCTGGAGACAAATTTCAGTAAACACAGAATACTGCAAAATATTCATTTCTCTGAAATTTATATCGTTCGTTTCCTCCAATCTTCATGAGGTTTTATTATTCAGACTTAGACATCACCTTATTAAGGATCCACTGAATAGCCTTTCAATGAGGCCGTTAACTGTAATCAAGCAAAGTGGCCTGGTTTGGATTTTTAGCATCTTTTGTTCTGCACTACAAATTGGACTCGGAAGTTTAATTGAAAATGTTGATGTGCGAATAATTGTCTACGGCATCGCACAGCTATCAATTATGTCCATTGTGATAATTCCCATTTCTGTGTATCATTTCAAGAAAGTGAGGATTATTCAAAGGGGACAAACTCCGAGAAGATCAGTTATTACAAAGATGAACAAGATCATGGTGTGTATCCTAGCAATGCGGATCATTGTCCTTCTTGTGTTGCCGGTTTCTGCCACCATGTCATTCTTCTATGGAAACATATTTACTTTAATAGTTATATCACTTATCAAGACTGAAATAGAAATATTAACATTTGTAATCAATCCGATGATATATTTTTTCTTCAGTGTTTCATGTCGACCGGCTATTCGAAGAAATCATCCGTAATCCGTGTCCGACAAACTTCTAATGTGCCATGGGCTTATTTTGGTAACATTGAAGTCCTTATGAGCTTTAGGTGGCTTGCTATTAAGCTACCCATTCAGGGTTATATTACACAAAGGCTGAAATCGTCATTGAGGAAGGTCTTCAGTCTTTTTGAATGGCAGTCAATATCACCAAACAAGACATCTTTACCTGATTTATTTTCCGTATCTCCATTTATATTGTTGCCTCTATTTTATGTATCTCGATTTTATGCATCATTATTTTAATGTATCAATGCGGTTTTGATTCCATTGTTGTGTCTCCTTGTTTGCCTTTTTTATGTATCTTAAAATCGTTCCCCTTGACCTGATGTTTGTCAAGTGTCATCGAAATTCAAGGATGTTAACATATAAGCATCATCCCTCCAATCTATTTCATTAGTATCACATCGCAAAATATCATCGAAATTCAAGGAGGTTAACATCTTAGCACCATCCCTCCAATGTTATTTTGAACAAAGATTTTATTTGGATATGCTACTTAATCGACCCTACAGGATCTTTGGTGCCGCGCACTCTCTGTAAAGTAAATGCAGAAATTTAAATTCTAAAAAGAACGCAAGAGGGCGCTAGAGAAATTAATTTGGACTCTGGCTTTATATATGCACAATCAATGTTTAAAGTATTCAAATTCATTAGCATCATATTAGAGCAGATAATTTAGCAGCATGGGCCAGACATGCACGTTTCGTGTATTTAACCCTCGTCAGTGATCCTCAATCTAAAGAATTAATATGACCAAAATCGTTTCGGGTTATAAGTGTAATTCCCTGGAGAGCCTGTCCATGAGGAATTCATCCATAATCAAACAAAGTGCCTTAATTTGGATCTTGAGCCTTGTTTACTGGGCGGTGGAATTCGGAATCAGTATAAAAATTCAAAGTAAAGACTTAAACTCTGCGTTCTGTGTTATTTCAAAAGTAACATTTTTGTTGATAGTTATTGTTCCAATATCTGTATATCATTTCAAGAAAGTGAAGATTCTAAAAACCGGAGAATCTCAAAGAGGACGGGTTGTAACTAATATGAACAAGGTAATGATGTGTATCTTAACTGTAAGAATAATAATTCTTTTTATGTTACCAATGTCATCTGCCTTTACTGCATTCTTTGGAAACAGAAAACATTTACTAATTATGGTTAGTACCAACAAGAGATTAGATACGTTATCATTTGTAAGCAATCCGTTGATTTATTTCTTCTTCAGCGTTTTATGTCGTCCGTCCAAAAGAAGAAACGATCGTCGACACGTCTGATGAAGAATCTGTTTAAATCTTCCTAATCTTCACTAGTCTGCATGTTGTGATGGGTAATTCAGAGCAGCCGACTTGTGAGGATAATGAGGCTTCCGAGAACATTGCTCATTGTTTAAAACCCTAACCTGTCAACCTGTTCAATTGAAGACTTTCGTCACGTGTAACATGTCGTCAATTCGTGTTAAAGACTGAGTATTTGTTACTGTGAAAACATTATTTTTCGTTGGGGCTCAATTTTTGTGGTTTTGGTGGATAGCCTCATCCACGAATTTACATCCCAAACGAATAATTGTACATAAATCAAGAAATTTAAACAACTTTCAATAACAAAACAAGCATGCATTTGTTACAGGCGATTGACGTATAAACACCTTCCAACTTGGACACATACGTTAATTGTTCTTAATTGCAATGTTTGTCATCAAGGAACGTCACAATAAAAGTTTGATATATGACAAGCGTATATTGATTACTTCAAAATGACACAAACAGAGTACCGGTATCAACAAATGTAAACACATTCAGATTGTCCCATGCCAATGGCGTATTCACAATGCAAGTGACCCACTATTCATGAGCAAACACAAATTACAACGACTTCGCTCTGTAGTGAGGTAGACATACATAGAAACTTATTCAACAGGGGGTATATATGTGAGCGACTCATTTTGTCACTGCAAATTGATTTTGGAGAATACAATAAAATTGGAATGTATCTAACATGGCTGTCAGAAAATCAATTCGGCATTTGATACAGACTATGATAAGGATTCAAAGTAGAGTTTGATAAAGAGGTTAACATTTCTCCATTCAACATCCCTATTTCTAAACTGGATCTTCCTACAATATACTGAATACCAAAACTGCACAAGCCTCCTTACAAATTTCAATACATTGCTAATTTCAGCAATTGCTCAACTACAATTTTGTCTAGAAATCTGACGTCAGCACTCACGGCGATAAAGAAACACGTAGCAAAATATTGTGAAATTGTTCTAAACAGGAATGATGTAAATTTATCTAGGACTATCAAAAATTCAGGGGATGTGATTGACAAAATGAAACCTAGAAATTTTCAAGCCAATACGATTTCTTCATACGACTTTTCAAATAAGTACACCACGCTTCCTCGCGACAAAATGAATGATCAATTGTCCAAACTCATGAAATGGTGCTTCTGAATCAAAGGGTTTCTTTTCCGCTACAGAATACAAATCATACAAATCATGGACATGCAGTAACCTGTGTACAAAGCACAAAATCGATAATTCAGAAATATGATATTCTGGAAATTTTTCAAAAATTATTGTCAACTACTCTTGAAATTCGGATCCATTCAAGCAACAGGGTACCGTATATTACTTTGGATATTTCACAACCTGCATTTTATGGTGACATAATTAACAAAATAAGAAGGATCAAAGGTAGACATAATTACCATCGAAATTGTGTTAGAATCATCAAACGACATTTATACCGTGGATATGATCATTCTGTCACCAGACGGACACTTGGCTTGGAACTGGACCCATCTACAGCCGTGTACCAGCGCATTCTTAAGAATTGCACTCTCTGTCCAAACCTCTTTGGAGAAGACAGGGCCCCGACCGCCTGTCCTCTCTGAATCTCAGTCGGACTCCTCGGATGTTCACATACATGAGCTCGCTACAGCAGGCATGTAGCGCACGGAAAATTGGGAGGGATGTGTGCACGTAATCCAGTATATCCACACCGTCTGCTACTTACGTGGAATATGGCCGTCCTAAGTCGGAACCGGTCGCCCATCGGTCTAGGTGATTCATATGTGGTCTTTTGTGTTATATGGCTCTATGGTGTGAGTTGGTCTCGTTGGTTTATATATGGTCTTTTGTGTTTCATGTTTCTATGGTGTGAGCTGGTGTTCCTTGTCTCTTTTGCGTCTATTTCTGTGCGTGTTTGTTCTGTCTTTTTTTCATTGGATGTGTTGGGGTTTTGCTGTGGATGCTGCAACAGAGTGTTGTTGGAGATCCCCTCCTTCTCTTACTATTCGAAACATGTGAATTTGTTTGAAATTTTCTTTAAGAAGCGAGGTAAAGAGTTGGAACACTTCCGTATTATATTACATTCTAGTTGTTTACAAAGTTGAAAGAAACATATCTTAACAATTTGACACATTAATCGGTATTTAATAGCGTTGCAAGCAAGTGGGACATGCTAATAATCTCCACGGGCACCTGCTCTCATTTTCAGTTTTTTCCATTTGGTTTTGAAAAAAATTAAGTTGTCCATTTCTAGTGATTTATCATTGAAGAAATGCTCATTTATATTTGTTTTGTTTAATTTACTTGCACATATGAGGGACAAGAAAATATTTGTTCATTACTCATTGCATTATCAAATTCCAGAGAACACCTTTTGAAGACGTTTAACATTTGAGAAATAAAAGAAAGAACATTTAGAACTTGAATCTGCTTCGATTTATCTCATACAAAGAATGTCCTTTTTCTGTTTATTTTTCAATCACAATTAAGCTTTTCTTTATACGGAAGTGTACCTTATCCTGTGAATGCACATGGACCCCATCGCATTATCATCTAGATCCTTTATAGATAGGTGTTCCCAGAGCAGAGAGTTGTTTGTTTTTGTTTTTGTTTTGGCATGTGTGCAAAGGAAGTTTTCTTATCGCTACCGAAACACTCTAGATAGAGGTTCTTTAACGAGGTTTAGACATGACCCGTCATGGAGTCTACTTTTCACTGCCAATCGTAGTGTATTTCTGAAGAATACCGTGCAGAAAGAGTAAGACCAAGAGCAAGACCAAAATAACTGTTCTTCGTTTTGAGAACTAAATTTATTTTTGATTGCAAGTATAATTAGTTGAATACAAATACTTTAAAAAGTCAAACATATAAATTGCTTGCTCTACAAAAATACGATTTGTACCATATATACAATACATGTAATTACTTTTTACCACCGTGTTCTCGTTATTTGAGAAGTTTCTTACCAAAAACGTGGAAAAACAATACATGAAAAGTAGTTATGGTGCACTGTACGTATTGTACTGAATAACTGCAGGGATCACGCTGGAAGTTGGGCATGGAGATTGGGGGTTTTTTTTGCATGACAAATGTCTGCCACAGTCCTCCTGTGTACAGTGATGTGTCAGTTTTGAAGAGGACTTTAACGTGTTATTTGAAAGTACAAATATAAAGCACCATGGTAATGTCTTATGAATATCCTTAAATAGATATAGAGGAAATCCAGTAAGGAGATGCTTTCTGAAGCATGTCTGGTCCATTCTGTAAGTTTATCAGGTTTTAAATGATGCTATTGAATTTAAAGACGTTTAACATGCAAGAACTAACATGTTACCATGGTAACGTCTTACGAATATCCTTAAATAGATATAGAGGAAATCCAGTAAGGAGATGCTTTCTGAAGCATGCAAGAACTAACATGTTACCATGGTAACGTCTTATGAATATCCTTAAATAGATATAGAGGAAATCCAGTAAGGAGATGTTTTCTGAAGCATGCAAGAACTAACATGTTACCATGGTAACGTCTTATGAAACAAAGGAGGGGATATCCAACAACACCAGGTTGTAGCATGAATATCCTTAAATAGATATAGAGGAAATCCGGTGAGGAGATGCTTTTTGAAGCATGCAAGAACTAGCATGTTACACAAAAAATGTTTGAGTTACAAAAAGGAGTTGCTGGAGACGGATTATGGATGATGTCTTCGCAGAGCTGGTTGACAAGAGATACTGAAGAAAAAATATATCACTGGATTGGTTACAAATGTTAATGTTTCAGTTCCAGTCTTCAGAACTTTAATAATTCTTAAAGTAAATTGCTTTCCATATAAGAAAGATAGGATAGAAGAAACCGGTAACACAATAAGGACCATGATCCGTATTGCTAGGATACACACCATAACCTTGTTCATCTTTGTAGTAACTGATCTTCTCGGAGTGTGTCCCCTTTGAATGATCCTCATCTTTAAATAAACCTGATAGAAAGTATGTCGGATTTTGTTAAAGCAAGGTCAATGATATCTTATACCTTGTGTAGTAGTAATAGCCTTTCGAACTTCAGGTTCTGGATAGCATGAGAATGTGTATGTTTATTATGTACTTGTGTCCGGACGGAATAAGGAACGTACTGTCCCTTGTCCTGTCTGGATACAAGTACATATTCGTGTATCAAGACGGCTTAAGGGATGTACTGTACCTTCCGCTGGGTTTAAACACGTTTAATGTCGTAGCCGCGTGTTCATTTTTGTGCAATCTTTATAATACCTTGTATATATACACGTAGTGGGAACAATACGTTCTTTGGGAAGCAAAATTACAGACATACAAAATCAGGATAAAACAAGAAACAAAGCAGACAAGCAAAAACCTCCACCACATGAAAAGAAGCAAACTCCCAATATGGGATAGAGAGCAGGTGCTTGCATGCAACAACCCAACCGTTGCTTCAATCCGGTAAATACAAATTAAGTACTTAAGCTCTATAACAATATGACCAGCTGGTTTGTATAAATAATCAGAAGTTGCACATTCTTAGGAAGTAAGACATGATTCGAGTACTTTAGGATCTGATGTAACTTTATTGCAGTTAAAAACGAAATTACGAACATGTTTCTTATACTTATAACAAATAAGAGGAGATTTCAGATTCTCAAAATATTGAGGAATTGAACTTTGCACGCGGTGATCCCTGAAAATATTAGAGATGTTAGAAGATCAAAACCTTTGTTCATAAACGGAATTTTGATGAATCGCCTTTTAGGGGAGGTGTTTTTTACAACGGGATAAAGTTTATATTATCCAAATGATACAATAATATTAAGTTTGAATCAGTCAGTGTTTCTCAAGAATGCAAACTATGATTCATCCAAGATAGATTTTAGTTGAAGCACTGGAAAGGTCGACAGAGCATGTAATAGTTCGTGTCTGCCGCCATTGCGTCCTATTATAAGAAGATCGTCGAGGGTGCGATTTATTCTAGATATTTTTCTGAGTTTTCTATTTCGTCTTTTCCCGTGCGACCTGTGTTTGCGTTAAACGCTAGGGCGGATTGAAAATACGTTGATGCTGTTTGAGGCGGAAGAAATATGCAAATCTAAATGTCTAAATCTAGATTCAAAAAATAAAAGAGGGCGCTACTCAAATGAATTTTGGTGGCTCCGCTGGAGGCATCACTGATGAGAGTTTAATATTCGAAACACGTGTCTGGTTCAGGAAAAATTGGTTTGAAATTTTCTTCATGAAGGTATAGAGTTGGAACAATTCCGTATTATTAATGATTGAAATTGTTTACAGTCTAGTCTTAGCAAGCTCTGTATTGAGAAATTTGACGGCAGTCTTGGGACATGTTGTGAGACTCAGTTTTCTGGGATGCAGAAGAAAGGAGAGGATCTCTAACAACACCTTGTTGCAGTACCAACAGCAAACCCAAAACACCCACTGTAAAAACACAAAGCATACACGCACAGAAAGAGACGCAAATGGTACATGGAACGCTAAATCACAGAGAAACATCAAACACAAATGACTACACATAAACCAAGGAGACCAACGCGCTATCGGTGCCGACTTAGGACGGCCATCTGCCACGTCAGTAGCAGACGGTTATCCATCCTGGATTACATGGCACATCCCTCCCACTTTTCCAATTACCTACAGGTCTAGAAGAACGCACAATTGTGGTTTGAAATATTCTATCTGCCATTCATGATTGCGACTTTAATTTGATTGAGCATACGACTGATTTACCTGATTTTGCTGCATAAGACTTTCAGCTCTTCCCAAAACTGAACGCAGCTATTTCTGGCACCCATTTTCAGTCCGATGAAAACGTCATACTTGCAGTGGATGGCTTTTTGACCAGTCAAGATAAATAGTTCTTTACAAGTGGTATTGAGGCCATCAAACATCGATGGCAAGAGTGTATAGATACTGAAAGGGATTGTGTAGAAAAATATGAAAAATGTCTGATAAAATTTAAATCGTTCAATATGAGGCTTACAACATATCAATCAGCCCTCGTACAATTACCAATTTCAAAAACAATAACAAAAACAGGGACAAGAAACTAATAGCTAATTTGTTCTTTTTATCTTCATTATAGGTATCATGTCGATAGAAGATAGCTGATATCAGTTGTCGCTTCAGATTAATTAAATAAACATTACAGAAGTACCCATCAATTATTCAGTCTAATAGTCGAGAAGGCAAGGCAAATCATTAGATTTTCCAAAGGAACGGTTGCGAACCTCGGAATGAACAAAATTCCGAAGTGAGACCAGGTGCCCGGGGAGAGTTAGCGTCTTCTGATTGCATGCAACTCCTGTCGCAACAGCTCCATGGAAACCTGTCAAATTCGGTGATTGTCTCGATGTACATTTTGATGTTCATGTCATGTAAGTATGGCATGTTTGGTGATGATGACAGCCATTCATTCACAATGTAGAATGTCACTGAGGCCATTTCTTGTTTTTATTCTGTTTTGCGTCCTTTTGAAATTGAGAAACCTACCAGCCAGCCAGGCAGAAAAACAAACAAGCATATTAAACAAAGTTGCAATTTCATATTATGTGATTATATGAAATCTGATAGGAACTTGTTTCATTTGATTCAAAACAGATTTTAGTCAACAAAAGAATGGTAGATAATGCGAGGTCTTAAATCTTTCAGTACTCTTGCATTTTTACATTAAATGTACGAAAATCAAACAATTTTATTTTAATTTTTGAAGAAAACACATTTGATTTTCAATAGAATTCATTATTTCAATTTTGTTTTGTTTTATGACTTTGGGCTCAAAACCTACCAGCACGAGGATGCAAAACAGAAAATAACAAAGAACTGGCCTGATCATTCTGGAAAGGGGGATATCATATACTTTTTTTACATCCCCGTAGCGACCGAAGAACTTCCTCAATGATGATTTCAGCCGTTGTGTAACATAACCCTGAACAAGTAGCTTACTTGCAAGCCATCTAGCTCTAATGATGAAATCTTCATATTTGGAACATGCCCTGGCGTACCGTATCAGTCTGGAAACAAAAACACCATAAGCAGGAGAAGACGGAATGTTGCTACTCATGAAAGGGTGGTGAGGTGAAATCGTCACGCTTGTCATACAGTGAGGTGTTCAAATGGTCGTTTGCGTCGAAAGATAGGAGTATATCCAAGTACGAAGTGGATCTGTCACTCTTTGTTGTTTCCTTGATCTCTAGTTCATGAAGATATATTTCATATAGATGATCTGCAAAGTTCGGATTATTGATGGACAACACGTCATCTATGTATCTAAAGGTAAAATTGAACTGAGATGCGAGGTGCTTTTGCCCGGTCGAGATCAACGTCTGGATGAAGTCAGCTTCGTATGAAAATAAAGATAAGTCCGCAAGCAGTGGGGTGCAATTGGTATCAATGGGGATGCCGACTATCTGTTTGAATACGGTTCCTCCAAACACAGCAAAAATGTTGTCAATCAAAAACTCAAGCATCCGGATGATTTCGTATTCGGTGTACTTTTTGTTTGAACCAGAGTGTTCCTTCACGAAATAAGTATCCTCCCGCTCAATTTCGAGGTATTTGTATCTTCTATTTCCATTTTTTTGAAAGAAAGGTGCTGCGAATAATATTGGCCAGTCTGTGTTTGAGCTTTTGGTGTGGAATGGTAGTGTAGAGCGTAGAGAAGTCGAAAGATTTTATGCTGGTAATATGATTGAACTTGGTGGCTTTTAAATTTTCCAAAAGTTCCTTAGAATTCTTTAGGATCCACATCTGATTGATTCCATTTCTGGAATATGTTGTATCGCAGTATGTTTGAAGACCTTGCTTGATGCGAGTTAATATTTTCGTAAGCAAAACGGAAAGAGATTTTGTTGAGCACCTGAACGAACCGGCAATGAATCGGTGTTTGTAAGGATTTTTGTGCATTTTTGGAATCCAGCAGATATAAACTTAATCTTTTATTCACGAAATACAGATGACTCGGAGGACTTTAAAGGCCCCACCTATTCTATATCTTGTGTGTTCAGATCTGCCTCTTTTAACCGCCGCAGATTTCTTTGATATGACCCATAAAAGCGCGAAGTGTAAAGTTCGATGTCCGAAGTTCGTCAAAATGTCTATTATGATGTCATGTTTACATCATCTTGATGCCTGTCGTTGAAGCGTTTGTTACTATAAACGTTTTAGATCAATTTTGCGTTACGTCCCTTAACATGAGACTACCCTCTTCAAATTTGATCTGCCTCCTGTGATCAAATTACCAGAAAATGTTACTAACACTATAAAGATGGAATTTCCGTAAAGTGCAAAATAATGCCGGAATGTTTTAACTAGTTTGTGATATCGAAATCCTAACGCATGTACAGTCCTTTTTTATGACCTTACAATAAATGCAGAGCAAAATTCAAAGACAATGAAGAAGGTACAAATTTGGACGGATTTTTAATAGTGTGGTTGTCATCCAGCTTTTGAATTTAATTTGAATATATACGTGTATGTTTATAAATCAACTATTATGCAATTTTCCACCCCAAAGAAAAAATATGAGAATCAATATCTATAGTTCCCACTGTATAAGGTGTTATAAAGTTATAATTGTTCATGCTCTAGCAACATCCGTCATGCTTTATGCCAGACACTATGATAAATTGATGAATTTTGATTATGTAACAGGAAAACAGAAGAAAAACAACATGCCTGCAATGTATATACACATATATCTTGAATCCCTTGATCCATTAAGACCCAGACATCATTCACAATGATAAATGAAACCATCATAAGTTTAGAAAACAGTTCCATGTTCAACACAATTAATGGATCGACGAACGAGTCAGATCCAAGAATCAGGAACGAGTCGTCTAATACAAGCAATATATCGTATTTCGAGGTTCCGCTGTATAAGATATTTTTAATCAGCTGCGACTTGTTTCTCTCACTTGGTCTTATTGGAAATCTTACAACGATAGTTGTCATAATGCGCCGACACTTGAACCGGAAGGTGACATTTACGGCGATAGCACTGTTGGCCGGAGCTGACCTGATGGCCGTTGTAAGCAGACTGTTTTTGCTGAGATGCTGGAGAAACTTTTCAGTAAGCATGGAATACCGCTTCATCTTCTCATCATTGAGCTTTGTATCGTTTATCTCTTCAAATCTTCATGAAGTATTATTATTCAGGCTCAGATATCACCTTATCAAGGATCCGCTGAATAACCTTTCAATGAGGCCGTCAAGTGTTGTTAAGCAAAGTGGCCTGGTTTGGACTTTTAGCATCTTTTGTTGTGCAATACAAATTGGACGCAGAATGTTTAAAATTCAAAATGATGATGTGCGAATAATTGTCTTCGGTATCGTACAGCTATCAATTATGTCGATTGTAATCATTCCTATTTCGGTGTATCATTTCAAGAAAGTGAGGATTATTCAAAGGGGACAAACTCCGAGAAGATCAGTTATTACAAAGATGAACAAGATCATGGTGTGTATCCTAGCAATGCGGATCATTGTCCTTCTTGTGTTGCCGGTTTCTATCGCCATTTCATTCTTGTATAGAAATATATTTACTTTAATAGTTTCATCACGTATCGAGACTGTAATGGAAATATTGACATTTGTAATGAATCCGGTGGTATATTTTTTCTTCAGTGTCTCGTGTCGACCGGCTATTCGAAGAAATCATCCGTAATCTGTGTCCAACAACTTCTAATGTACCATGGACCTCTTTTTGTAACAATGCAGTCCTTATGGGCTTCAGGTGGCTTGCTAGTAAGCTACTCATTCAGGGTTATATTACACAAAGGCTGAAATCGTCATTGAGGAAGTTGTTCAGTCTTTTTGAATGGCAGTCAATATCACCAAACAAGACATCTTTACCTGATATGTACATGAATATAATAATGTCGAAGGATTCCAACTCTTTACCTTCTTGAAGAAAATTCCAAACCAAAATATTAAATTCTCATCAGTGATGCTTCCAGCGGAGCCACCAATAACCATTTCAGTAGCACCTTCTTTAATTTTTTGATGTGCTTCGAGACAGTCACTGAATTTGACAAGTTTTTTATGTCCTTCTTGTGATTTTGTGCAATATAACTCTGAATGAGTAGTTTTATTTTTATGTACTTCGAGACAATCACTGAATTTGACAAGTTTTCATGGAACTGTTGCGACGGATGTTGCATGCAAACAGAAGACGCCGACCCTCCCCGGACACTTGGTCTCACTTCGGATATCGTTTATTTCGGGTTTTGTAACTGTTTCAATGAAAATTCTAATGGTTTTGCCATACCATGACGACTTTGGGACTGACTAACTGGTGGGTATTTCTTCTATGTTTATTTTTATCGGTGATTGGATGTCATAATTAGATTGGCTTTACTTGGTGAATTTGGATTCTTCGATTGTACCAGAAAGGGAAAAATTTAATGCCAACATTTATGTATATGTACCACTTTTCCTTGGGGGATTTTAAATTGAGAAGCCATAAAGAGTATCTACGTCTTTCGGTACTTTTCTGGACATACTAACTTTCACTTTCACACTCTAGCCATATTACACTGTTTAGATTGAGGATAACCGACGAGGGTAAAGTACCCGAAACGTGCATGTCTGGCCCATGCTGCATATTTATTTGCTCTTAAAAAGAAGGGAGGAGATCTCCAACAAGACCCCGTTGCAGCATCAACAGTAAAACACCAAAACACCCGATACGTTTGTTTAGCATCTGCATGTCCGAATGTAACAAGATATATAAAGTTTCATAAAGGTTTTCTAATAAACTAGTATTTATGAATAAATCCTACCTTAAATTAAAAGGGCTGGGAAGAGAATAGATACTCGGGTTGACAATGTATCTGGGGTGTTTTGAACTTTTGTTGTTGGTGCTGCAACCGGGTCTTGTTGGAGATCCCCTCCATTCTTCTTTGATATGGCAGACAGGTATCACTTCAAATAAAGTAATCAAAAACCGCCAGTACGACAGTAAAAATGCCAATTTTTAATGTACTATCCAATTTTGACACCATAAGATGATGTCAAATGATGTTCTTCTCTGATGCTTAATTAAATCCCCTAAAATTGACTGTTGTTATTTTTTCCTGTATATCTATAGCCCATAAAACGTGTTTAGATATAGAAGAGTTAAAGAAGATCCTGAAGAAAGTCTCAACAGCGCTAAAAATAGAGCACCAAATTGAGGATCGACGGGCCCCTAGAAGAATCCATGTATTATCTGTTTCATACACACTGTAGACAGGCTCGTGGTTTAACCGTTCATCGAGAAGGAACTATGCTTGTTTTGTTGATATGTTTTGTTATCTACCTCTACTGCCATTCTCTCCATGTCATCCCCAATGTGGAAATGCTTCCATTTGAATACGAGCTCGATCTGTAGTGAATATGAAATCAAAATCCATGATGATTTCCGACACGACAACACACCAAAATTAGAGACACCTCAAGCTCCTTGTGTCTACCCTCCAACGATTTTTTGCCTTATTTTTCACTGAAACTTTACACGAAATTTGGAGCTGCTCATTTATGGCAAGAATAAGTTAATAGTCTATATTGTAGATGGCGTCAGGAACATTCACTTTGGCTTTAGTCTACCTGTTTGACATTAAGTACGTCATTTTTTTTTATTTGATATCCGAAACACGTGTCCAGTACAATTGTTTAACGTCTTCAAATTCAGTAGCATCATTTTAGAGCAGATAAATTTACAACATGGACCAGACATGCACGCTTCGGGTCTTTAACCCTCGTCAGTGATCCTCAATCTAAACAATGTGACATGACCAAAATCTGTGAAAATTATGTCATAAATATACCGAAAGATGTGCAATGAAATTGGTACTTTAGAACATATATTTCAATATTGACAAATTCATTAAGCCTTCTTATAGCGCTATTGATGTACGAACTTAGTAGATCTTCATTTTCCGTCGTGGTATCTATGTTTGTGGTATTTCAGTTTTGAAATGTCCATTATTCTGTCTCTTTTTTTAAATTTAAGTCCGTTTCCTCTATTTTGTATTTCATCATATCGATTTTATCCCCAGTTTTTGTATCTTTGTTTTTTATTTTACCTCCGTTTAAGTACCTTTATTCTCTATTTAAATTTGTTACAACACTCGTTTTTTGTTTCTCCATTTTAAGTTTTGTAACGTCCAGTAATTTATGTATCTCAATTTTGGCATATGAAATTTGTCTTCATTTTTGTATGTTTATATATATTTTTTATTTTCCGAATCTCCATTTATATTGTTGTCTCTATTTTATGTATCTCGATTTTATGCATCATTATTTTAATGTATCAATGCGGTTTTAATTCCATTGTTGTGTCTCCTTTGTTGCCTCTTTTTTATGTATCTTAAAATCGTTCCCCTTGACCTGATGTTTGTCAAGTGTATTAATTACTTCTTTCCAGCTCTGTCGCCTGAAAAAGCTTCGTTTTGGCCCTTTATCAATGTGACATTATATCTATATTTTTGCTATTTCGGAAACTTGCCATTTCATCGAAAAATACCATCGAAATTCAAGGAGGTTAACATCTTAGCACCATCCCTCCAATGCTATTTTGAACATAGATTTCATTTGGATATGCTACTTAATCGACCCTACAGGAACTTTGGTGCCGCGGACTCTCTGTAAGGTAAATGCAGAAATTTAAATTCTGAAAAGAACACAAGAGGGCGCTAGTGAAATTAATTTGGACTGCTTATGAAAAGCACCTTGGCTGGAACCATCACTGATGAGAATTTAATATTCATAAAAATTGGTTTTGAAATTTTCTTCAAGAAGGTATGGAGTTGGAACCCCTCCGAATTATTAATATAAAGACTTATTTCATATTGCAGTGTGGAGCAGTTAAAATTCTTTCCCCGTGACCTGATGTTTGTCAAGTGTATTAATTACTTCTTTCCAGCTTGTCGCCTGAAAAAGCTTCGTTTTGGCCTTTTATCAATGTAAAATCATATCTATATTTTTTGCTATTTCGGAAACTTGCCATTTCATCGAAAAATATCATCGAAATTCAAGGAGGTTAACATATTAGCATCATCCTTCCAATCTATTCCATAAGTATCACATTATAGTATCCCATTAGTATCTCATTGGGTATCCCATTAGTATCACATTGTAGTATCCCATTGGTATCTTATTGGGTATCCCATTAGTATGACATTGTAGTATCCCATTGGTATCTCATTGGGTATCCCATTAGTATCACATTGTAGTATCCCATTGGTATCTCATTGGGTATCCCATTAGTATCACATTGTAGTATCCCATCGGTATCTCATAGGTATCCCATAAGTATCACATTGTAGAATCCCATTGGTATCTCATTGGGTATTCCATTAGTATCACATTGTAGTATCCCATTGGTATTTCATTGGGTATCCCTTTAGTATCACATTGTAGTATCCCATTGGTATCACATCGGGTATCCCATTAGTATCAAATTGTAGTATCCCATTGGTATCACATTGAGTATCTCATTGGTATCACATTGAGTATCCCTTTAGTATCACATTGTAGTATCCCATTGGCAGCACATCGGGTATCCCAATAGTATCACATTGTAGTATCCCACTGGTATCTCATGGGGTATCCCATTAGTATCACATTGTAGTATCCCATTGGTATCTCATTGGGTATCCCTTTAGTATCACATTGTAGTATCCCATTGGTATCACATCGGGTATCCCATTAGTTTCAAATTGTAGTATCCCATTGGTATCACATTGAGTATCTCATTGGTATCACATTGAGTATCCCTTTAGTATCACATTGTAGTATCCCATTGACAGCACATCGGGTATCCCAATAGTATCACATTGTAGTATCCCACTGGTATCTCATGGGGTATCCCATTAGTATCACATTGTAGTATCCCATTGGTATCTCATTGGGTATCCCTTTAGTATCACATTGTAGTATCCCATTGGTATCACATCGGGTATCCCATTAGTTTCAAATTGTAGTATCCCATTGGTATCACATTGAGTATCTCATTGGTATCACATTGAGTATCCCTTTAGTATCACATTGTAGTATCCCATTGACAGCACATCGGGAATCCCATTAGTATCACATTGTAGTATCCCATTGGAATCACATCGGGTATCCCATTAGTATCACATTGTAGTATCCCATTGGTATCACATCGGGTATCCCATTAGTATCACATTGTAGTATCCCATTGGTATCACATCGGGAATCCCATTAGTATCACATTGTAGTATCCCATTGGTATTACATCGGGAATCCCATTAGTATCACATTGTAGTATCCCATTGGTATCACATCGGGTATCCCATTAGTATCACATTGTAGTATCCCATTGGTATCACATCGGGAATCCCATTAGTATCACATTGTAGTATCCCATTGGTATCACATCGGGTATCCCATAAGTATCACATTGTAGTATCCCATTGGTATCACATCGGGAATCCCATAAGTATCACATTGTAGTATCCCATTGGTATCACATCGGGAATCCCATAAGTATCACATTGTAGTATCCCATTGGTATCACATCGGGAATCCCATAAGTATCACATTGTAGTATCCCATTGGTATCACATCGGGTATCCCATAAGTATCACATTGTAGTATCCCATTGGTATCACATCGGGAATCCCATAAGTATCACATTGTAGTATCCCATTGGT
Organism: Pinctada fucata; assembly: GCA_028142955.1. Classification (NCBI taxonomy): domain Eukaryota; kingdom Metazoa; phylum Mollusca; class Bivalvia; order Pterioida; family Pteriidae; genus Pinctada; species Pinctada fucata. The sequence continues at coordinate 1,212,149 of AP027107.1, forward strand.
ATCACATCGGGAATCCCATTAGTATCACATTGTAGTATCCCATTGGTATCACATCGGGTATCCCATAAGTATCACATTGTAGTATCCCATTGGTATCACATCGGGTATCCCATAAGTATCACATTGTAGTATCCCATTGGTATCACATCGGGAATCCCATAAGTATCACATTGTAGTATCCCATTGGTATCACATCGGGAATCCCATAAGTATCACATTGTAGTATCCCACTGGGTATCCCATAAGTATCACATTGTAGTATCTCATTGGTATCTCATAGGGTATCCCATAAGTATCACATTGTAGTATCCAATTGGTATCTCATAGGTATCTTGTTAACCTCATTTGCATGTGAATTATGATACTATATCACATTATTATCATGTTTAACGCCTTCAAAGTCATTAGCATCATTTTAGAGCAGATACATCTGTAGTATCCAATTGGTATCTCATAGGTATCTTGTTAACCTCATTTGCATGTGAATTATGATACTATATCACATTTTTATCATGTTTAACGCCTTCAAAGTCATTAGCATCAATTTAGAGCAGATACATCTGTAGTATCCTATTGGTATCTCATTGGTATCTTATCTTGTTATTATGTTAGAGTATCCCGTTTACCCATTTTTTCTTTGTTTGGGGAATGTTAAGATCTGTACTGTGTATATACATGTGTAAAGAACGAAAGCTGTCCAACATTAGCCACCGGTCAATCGCCATACTCAATGGCAAAATATGACGCAAAATAATCACACAAACGAGCGGTGAGAGAAGAAAAAACGAGACTAAGGAGAATATGAACATTCCAATAGGTCGGTATGTCATCTGGTGGATTGTATATAGTCCCCCGAGTATATCGTTCGCCAATGTTTGCAGTATTTCGGCACTTAGCTACTGCAAATTTATCAGTTCTTGAATGATGCTATTGAATTTGAAGACATTTAACATTGAAATATATTTTTCTCCATCACAATATTAAATCAAAATTCTAAAGACTAAAGGGCCTCTCCCTTATGGCGAGACTCTGTCCTTAGAGATTAGATAAGTTTAGACTTTTGCTCTTAAGATTTTCGTATTATTATAATTTCCTATGTTTGTCCTCGGGCATAATGAGACATAACCTGTTCATAAATTCAGAGCCGCGCATAAATTTAAATTCAAAAACTAAAACTTTGACTGGAGGTATCACTGATGAGGAGTTAACATCCGAAACACGTGGTGCATGAAAATTGGTTTGAAATCTTCTTCGAGAAGGTATAGAATTGAATCACTTGCGTATTATTGTTTAAATGCGCATATGGTGCACTGAAATTTTATAAGATTACATACATGTATATTTTAATACTGACAATGAAACCCGACCAATCAAACAAAACCATTTATACTCCAAATTTTACCAGTCTTCAACATTGTTTGTTTACTAATATCAACGAAAACATTTAATTGAACCAATGTCACTGATATCAAAGAGTTGCTGAAACATTTTGAACTTTTATCAATAACCATCTGTAAATCTATCTGTTCTAAAATGATGCTAATGAATTTGAAGACGTTAAACATTTGTGCTATTCTGTATAAATAAACAATATTTGAGACTACATGAATGCATACATTTCCCGTAAGCCCGCAACTGTTTAGCAATTTGCTTTCAAAAAGCATTGCGCGAGGAGCGTAAAAGTTGTATATTTTCCTGTATTAAGGAAAAAACAATAAATCAATTATGTAGATTTATTTTAGTGATGTCACGGGAAATAGGAGAAGCTTCTTAAAAGCAACCGAATATATACTGAGTTCCCATTGTAACGACTCTAAAATCTAGGTAGACTACAAATATCCAGACACAATCAATCACAATGAGGAATGAAAGTTTCATACGTTTAGAAAACGTGTCCATTTTCAACGACATCATTGTACAGTCGAATGAATCAGGCGAGTCCAACAGAGTTGGTGAATCAGATAGTGACGTTCAACTTACGCTGCAGATAATTTTTGTTATTTACGTGATCCTTCTTTTTCTTGGTTTCATCGGAAATCTAATGACCATAGCTGTGATAATGTGTCGACACTTGAACCGGAAGGTGACATTCACAGCTATAGCACTATTGGCCGGAACTGACCTCATGGCCGTTGTGAGTAGATCGCTGACCCAGATATGCAGAATTCAGTTTCGAGGAGGGATGATTTTTGTAATAGTCCTCACTTCATTCAATTATGTATGTTTTGTCTCCTCAAATTTTCATGAAGTATTGTTATTCAAACTTAGATATCAAATTATCAAGGATCCATTGGAGAGCCTGTCCATGAGGAATTCATCCGTTATCAAACAAAGTGCCTTAATTTGGATCTTGAGCCTTGTTTACTGGGCGGTGGAATTCGGAATCAGTATAAAAATTCAAAGTGAAGACTTAAACTATGCGCTCTATGTTATTTCGAAAGTAACATTTTTGTTGATAGTTATTGTTCCAATATCTGTATATCATTTCAAGAAAGTGAAGATTCTAAAAACCGGAGAATCTCAAAGAGGACCGGTTGTATCTAATATGAACAAGGTAATGATGTGTATCTTAACTGTAAGAATAATAATTCTTTTTATGTTACCAATGTCATCCGCCTTTACTGCATTCTTTGGAAACAGAAAACATTTACTAATCATGGTTAGTACCAACAAGAGATTAGATACGTTATCATTTGTAAGCAATCCGTTGATTTATTTCTTCATCAGTGTTTTATGTCGTCCGTCCAGAAGAAGAAACGATCGACGACACGTCTGATGAAGAATTTGTTTAAATCTTCCTTATCTTCACTAGTCTGCATGTTGTTATGGGTAATTCAAGGCAGCCGACTTGTGAGGATAATGAGGCTTCCGAGAACATTGCTCATTGTTTAAAACCCTAACCTGTCAACCTGTTCAATTGAAGACTTTCGTCACGTGTAACATGTCGTCAATTCGTATTAAAGACTGAGAATTAGTTACTGTGAAATCATTATTTTTCGTTGGGGCTCAATTTTCGTGGTTTTCGTGGATAGCCTCAAGACATTTGTCAAACATTGTAAAGGCCTTCTAATCATACAATATTGACCATCCTTCTGTCCGTTATTAAACGTCTACAAGAGAACAAAACAAAAATCCAAGACCAAAATCCAAAGAGCACGTAAATTAAGATTAATTAGAAATAAAACGAAAATGAGCAGTTCTTTGCAAAAGAATAAAGTGAGACCAGTGTCCTTTGGAATGTTGATTATTACTGCAGATATTCGTAATCTCTATTTCTTATAGAGTACTTACACGCAAGTGCCTAGTTTGAGTCAATGCAGGGGATGCTGAGCAAGATCATCTCTACAATTAAGCGCTGTTGATATGTCAAACGGCAGGTAAAATAAAGTACAGTGCGTTTGATAAAGAAGCTAACATTTAAATGTGCTAAACATGTTTTTATCTTAAATTTGTGTGCACGCACTTCTTGCAAAGTAAATGTAAATACTTATATAAATACAAAAACCTAGAGGGCGCTTCTAAAATACATTTCGCTGTGTCTGAAAATCAATTCGGCATTTAATTAAGTACCACTGATGAGGATTTACTAACCGAAACATGTGTCTGGTGCATTAGAACTGGTTTTAAATTTTTGTTCAAGAAGGTAAAGAATTGGAACACTTCCCTTGTTAAACAAAAAAAAGACAGGTGAAACTCTGCTGCTAGACAAATATTTCTAAATATTTCTAAAAATAAATTTCTAAATGGCCTCAATAGAAGGCATAGAGTTGGAACCTTTCCGTATTATAATATATTTGATATGTGACATGCGTAACGATTACTTCAAATGAGTTAAAGAAGATCCTGACGATAATCTCAACAGCACACAACCAATTTGACCCCTAGCAAGCTAGAGGTGGGTTCAAAATAACACAAACAGAACTACGGGTATATACAAATGTAGAAACATTCCATTGTCGAGTGTTTATGGCGTATTCACAATACAAGTGATGCGCTAGCTATTTAGGGCCAAGGTCAAATGACAACGACTTCATTCTGAAGGTAAGTTGATATACATAGACACTTCCTCAGCGGGTGGTATATATAAGAGCGACTCACTTTGTCGCTGCAAATTGTTTTTGGAGAATACAACAAAAATTATCCAATCTCGTTGTCTACAATGTTGAAAGATATGTTAGGTCAGAAATACACCTGAACAATTTGATAGATTAATCGGTTTTGACCTTACTTGCACAGCAAAACGGACTAATGTTGCTAGCAAGTAGGACATGCTTACTCTCCACGGGCACCTGCTCTCATTTTCAGTTGTTTCGTTTGGTTTTGAAAAAATGCAAGGTTGTCCATCGCTAGTGATTTATCATGACAGAAATGCGCATTTGTATTTGTTTTGTTTAATTTACTTGAACCTTTCAGGGACAAGAAAATATTTGTTCATAACTCATTGCATTATCAAATTCCAGAAACACCTTTTGAAGACTTTTAATATTTGAGAAATAAAAGAGAGAACATTTAGAACTCGAATCTTCTTCGATTTTTCTCATACAAAGAATGCCCTTTTTCTGTTTATTTTTTCATTTACAATTAAGCTTTTCTTTAAATGGGAGTGTATCTTATCCGCTAAATGCATTTGGCTCCCATCGTTTTATCATCTAGATCCTTTATAGATGTTATCATTTTTTTTTTTATTTTTTGTTTTTGTTTTGGCGTGTGTTGAAAGGAAGTGCATTTGTGTTTTCTTATCGCTACCGAAACACTATAGATAGAGAAGAAAAGAGGAGATATCCAACAAGACTCCACAGCAAAACATCAAAATATCCTTATGCGAAAATAACTTATAATTTTAGCAATAAATGAAACCGCAAAAGGGAAAGGAACACTGAATATGACATCATTTAGTTGAAAAACTTCACATAAATCAACGAGACCAATGTATAATCGATGCCGACTTAGTACGGCATTCTTCCATGTTAATATCAAATGGTGTAGTAATCCAGATAACGTGCGCACAGCCCTACCACTTGTCCGGTTACCAAATGGGCTAAAAGAACTTCGTGTATAAACGCCTCCTCACTGCAAGATGACCACGCAAACAAGATAGCAAAACGCAGAGCACAAGTATACAGAGATGAATTTGCACACGTGTAAATGTGTATAGAAAACAAAGGGCGAACAAAAACAATCCGTGTTCTGCTGACTGGAGAAGGTTCATGCATAAAATCACCTGAGCAGTGCGAAGCAAACAAGAACTAAAATATTACAAAAAAATGTTCGAGTTACAAAAGGAGTTGCTGGAGACGGATTATGGATGATGACTTCGCAGAGCTGGTTGACAAGAGATACTGAAGAAATAATCACTGGATTGGTTACAAATGTTAATGTTTCAGTTCCAGTCTTCAGAACTTCAATAATTCTTAAAGTAAATTGCTTTCCATGTAAGAAAGATAGGATAGAAGAAACCGGTAGCACAATAAGGACAATGATCCGTATTGCTAGGATACACACCATGATCTTGTTCATCTTTGTAGTAACTGATCTTCTCGGAGTTTGTCCCCTTTGAATAATCCTCACTTTCTTGAAATGATACACAGAAATGGGAATGATTACAATCGACATAACTGATAGCTGTGCGATACCGAAGACAATTATTTCCACGTCGGCCTCATGACTTACTCTTCCGAGTTCAACATAAAGTGCACAAAAAAGGATGCTAAAAATCCAAATCAGACCACTTTGCTTGATAACAGTTGAGGTCCTAATCGAAAGGCTCTCAAGTGGGTCCCTAAGTAGGTGATATCTTAGTCTAAACAATAAAACGTCTTGAAGACTGGACGAGACGAACGATACAAAGCCAAATAAATCGAAGATTGTGCAAAAACTTAGGGCTCCTGGAAATGACATCTTGCAACTCAGAATCAAAAGTGTGTTTACAACGGCCATGAGGTCAGCTCCGGCCAACAGCGCTATAGCTGTGAATGTCACCTTCTGGTTTAAGTGTCGGCACATTATCACAGCTATGGTCGTAAGATTTCCGATAAAACCAAGTGAGAGAAGGAACACGTAGCTGATGAAAAATATTCTTTGCACAAGATCCTCGTAATTCGAAATGCTTACATAAGACGACCCATTCCTGTTTCGTTCTGATTCGTTCATCGATACATTAATTGCGTTGAAAATCGAGTTGTTTCCTAAACTTATGTTACTTTCGTTTGTCATTTCTAATGATGTTTGTATGTCCGCAAGTTTTTACAAAGGTATGAGATTCAGAGCATTAAGGATTTAGAATATATTCGCATTGGTAACTTTTTTCTGCTTCCTGTTTTCTTCTGCTTCCTGTTAAACATCACCAATTTTCATCTTTAAATAGACCTGATAGAAAGTATTTTGCACTCTTACCAAAATTCTAGCCTTAGTGTTTGTATATTGCATCATTTGGAATTACAGTCAAACCTGTCTTATGTGACTTTGCAAGGGCCGACAGAAAATAGGTCACATAAGACTTGTGGTCACTGAATACAGGTTCAAGGTGATCTGACTTTGACCATCAATTTTTTTCGTAGTATAAGAGCAATACAATAAATAAATCCCTGCAGATATCAATTCGTGTATTTATTGATGAATCGTAGTGTACATATAAAATCACATTAGATTTTATCTATCACAGAAGATTTAATTATGAAAGACACTGATGAAGATATAAAATGTAAAATATTATGTAGTTTGGGTCCTATACAACACTAAAAGTAGTAATATACAGGTTCGGAATTGGGTACGGGACAAAATAATCACGGTCGTTGTCGCGTTAGACAGGTTGTCGCTATATACAGGTTTATTTGATAGGAAAATTGCTCGGGAGGAATAAAAAAGGTCACATAAAGCAGGAAGTCGCTAAAAAGAGGGTCACTTTAAGACAGGTTTGACTGTACTTTCCTGTGTGTTTGCGAGACATTTTTCTACAGATTATGACAACATGCAACTAATTTATTGTAACGTGCATCTAATTATCTTGTATGTCAACATATAATTATCTTGTATGTCAACATATAATTATCTTGTATGTCAACATATAATTATCTTGTATGTCAACATATAATTATCTTGCATGTTGACAAAATATGTTGCATGTTAACATATTTAACTTGCATGTCAACATATTAATATGCATGTTGAAATAATATCTATAAAAATATCTTGCATGTAGGAGGCAGAAGTATCCCAACATAACTTTGGCTTCGTATCATGGTAATTTGATAATAAAACGCACTTCAAAATTTTAATCGAAAATCGAAACTGTTAAAATATGATGCTATTCAATTTAAAGACATTTACATTTATACCACTTGGTGAGTGTCACTGCTGGTGGACCAGGAGTCCTCGAGGGCACATATAGCCAAGTTCGATCAATTTCGGTTGATCGTTTCTTCAACGCATTCTTAAATTTCTGTTATCAAAATTTCTTGAAATTTCTAAAACGTGGGTCCTGAAGCATCATATCCCACCAATCCTGCTACGTCTTTCGGTACGCTTTTTCGACGTAGTAACTTTCATACTTTTTAGGCATATTACATTGTTTAGATTTGAGGATCACTGACGAGGGTTAAGTACCCGAAACGTGCATGTCTGGTCCATGTTTCTAATTTATCTGTTCTTAAATGATGCTATTCAATTTGAAGACGTTTACATCTATCGCTTTCTTTGCCTTGGATATGATTTTGATTTATCAATAGAACGCCATAAGAATTGCATTTGACCCATCTACAGTTTTGTCTCAGCATCTTTTTTAATCACAACAAAGAATTTTCGCAGTAATATCATCAGTCTTTCATAGCTATACAATTTGCTCAGTAGTTTTTTATGTGTCTCCTCGTCCTCAGGACAATTTTAGTCGGTGAAAGTCAAATACAATAATTACGAAGGGTTCCAACTCTATAACTTTTTGAAGAAAATTTCAAACCAAATTATTATGCACCAGACACGTGTTTCGAAAGTTAAATTCTCATCAGTGATGCTTCCAGCCAAAGTGCTTTTCATAAGCAGCCTAAATTCAACAACAATTTTAAAAAATTCAGATTCCAAGAATCAAAATCAGTCGGGATACAAAACCAAGTAAGAAAAAAATTATAACAAAGCTTGCTTGAAAGCAGCGCGAGTTGCATTTATAGAATAAGTGTCTACGGGTATGCAAAACACAGCAAGTGCATTTATCGTACACGTAATGCGCGTAAGCGCAATTCATGCGATAAACGCACCCCCATTGTCAGTTTCATTCTTGTTTTCTGAAATCCTGGTTTCCAGATGAAAGAGTGACGAGGTTACCGCGGGTTCAGTTTGAAGGTTAGAACAGCAGCTACTGCATGTTTCTATAGAGCTCATTCTGACGTCACGGGCGTTAACATGCAGAAATGTATAACTTCAATAGTTTCATCTCAAGGAATTGCATTTATTACCCGAAACGATTTTCGTCGTATTACATTCTTTAGATTGAGGATCACTGACGAGGGTTAGATACCCGAAACGTGCATGTCTGGCCCA